>JAWMAG010000004.1:34290000-34915000 GCA_037013455.1 Ceratitis rosa | reverse complement strand
ATATATGATAACGTACGCGAAGTAAATGAGATAAATAAGTAAATATATTTAAAATAAAGGCCAAGGGCAATATACATATATAAATTCTTTGTCATCTCAGATTTAATACAAGTTTTTTTTAAGTGTAAGGAATATTATAGAAAATATATTAAAAAATTTTAAGCAGAAAATGTAAAAATTAAACGGACATAAATTATCAAGTGATTAAAAATTACAAAAAAAAATACAGAATTTGGAGAAATACAACAACTTATACTGTAATAGTTCCTTCTTTTATTTTATCTTAATTTATTTCACTTTATTTTTTTATTTTAATTTATTTTATTTTCATTTACTTTATTTTATTCTTTTTTTAATATTTTTTTTATTAATTTTATTCTTTTTTAAGTTTTTTTTTTTATTTTATATTTTATGTTATTTTAATTTATTTTATTTTATTTTCATGTACTTTATTTTATTTCATTTTTTTTTTTTTTGCTTTTATTATTTTTAATAATCTTATTTTGTTTAACTTGTGTTGTTTTATTTTATTTTTTGTTTAATTTTTTATTTATTCTTTTATTTTATTTTTATTTGGTTTTTTATTTTAAATTCCTTTGTTTTTTAGTTTTTTTTTAATTATAATATCTGATTTTGTTTTATTTATATTGTTTCATTTTTTTATTTTATT
Source organism: Ceratitis rosa (assembly GCA_037013455.1). NCBI lineage: Eukaryota > Metazoa > Arthropoda > Insecta > Diptera > Tephritidae > Ceratitis > Ceratitis rosa. The sequence continues at coordinate 34,914,330 of JAWMAG010000004.1, read as the reverse complement.
TTTTATTTTATTTTATTCTTTCCATTTTTGTTTTGTATTTTCTATATCTTTTGATATTATTTCCTAAATCCCAATCTTCAAATTCCGGTTCTTGAAGAAACTGAGGTACAAAAGTCACTCAACTACACTACTATACATCATTTATGCTACATTTATTTATCATTTCCAACTGATATGTACATATGTACATCATTGACAGTCAGCTGTGCTCAAAAACGACATTTATACACACATATGTATACATACGTATGTAGATAACACACGCCTTTTCTAGTTAGACTTCCTCAAAACTACTTTGTAACTATTTGAAGAATTTCGAAAATGTGAGTCGAAGACTCCAACAAGTACACATAAACACACACCTACACATATTTACTTATACAGTGGAGAGTGTCAGCAAAACAGATGAAGCAGAATTCAAGTGAATGTAATGTAATGACACAAATGAGACTAAAAAAGGTATAGGTATATGAAAAGAAATGTAAAATAAATAAAACAAAATAAAGAAAAAAATAAACAAATAAATATCAAAGCAAAAAAGACGAACGCTAAAGAGAATGAGAATATACACAGAATATAAAAAATTAAGAAAACGAAATAATAATAACAAGAGTACATACATACATACATACAAATGCATGCACTTTCAAATGCATTCCACCTCTACAGCGCAGCATTGTCGATTTCGCCGCACATGTAAATACATACATATGTACATGTGCATACATATACATATTGGCATAAAAAATCACTCCGCGAGCGCCAAACCAAACATTACTGTGCTTAATATATATTTCTCTACGTATACATGTATGTAATTCTGTACACGAATAAGGAAGTGAGAGAATTGCAAGGAAAAATATATAAATACAATAAAAGCCGATGGAAACTTTGTTGCGGTTTTTTCGCGTTTGCTTGCATGCAACTCATTCATTCACTCATTCACTCGCTGACCGCTTTTTCCCCAACCGAAATTTAAATTCACTCGAAATGCAAGAATTTATTTCGTTTACAAAAAAAAAAAAATGCCCATAAGAGTAATTGTGGTCCCAAAATGTAAAATATACATATATAAAAACATGTACGGGTATATATTGTGATTGGTACAAAATTTTATATGTTAAAATAAAATTAAAAAAAAATCTTAAATAAATACTAACAAAAAAAATGCATGTGCGAAGGAAAAATGGCTGATAAATCATATACAAAAGCAATCTGAGAATTGCACGCGCATAAAATTGAGCAAAAGATTACCTTTATATACAAGTACATGTACATATGTATATGGGTTGATGTGTTTATATTGCACATATCTCTTATTACGCTTGCATATGTACGACTTCAAAGCGATAAACGTGATCGCTTTTCGCCGCTGAGTAACAAATCAAAAAATAAAATTTAACGAATAGCAAACGAGGAAGCACAGAAATGAGAAATTTCAAAAAAAAAAAATGCTGAATTTATTCTAAGCTGAAACATTTTAATGAAAAAATTGTTTCCAACATGAGAAATAATTTAAATAAAATTTAAAACTTTATAAAAATAATTAAATTAATTTATTAAAAAAAATTCCAAATTTTTTTTAAAATATTGAATATTTTTTCTTAGCTATCAAGTTAGTGAAATATTTCTTTTAAAGAGAAAAGTCGATAGGAAAAGATTATTTTAAAATATTAACCAACGATCTTTTTTTATGTTTTAACGGTGAAAAAATCGTACAAAAACCATAGCCACTGGTCAAAACCATTATGAAAAATTTCTTTATTTTAAGATAATCAACATTTTAGTACCCTTGCTTCAAACTATTTACCAGTATTTCTTAACAGAAAGTTAAAGTTGATTGATTTTGCAATAGGATCGCGATTTATGTCCCTGAACGCAAACCAATAGCACTTAGACCGAGCTACAAACTAATCTTACAATTTTGACTGATACTCAAGTGATCGCCGAACTAATTTTCAAAGCTATCCTCAAGCAATCTACAAGTGATCTTCAAGTGATCACAACAATTTCCTCATGGTAGAAACTGAACTATATACATAAGTAAATTAATAATAAATATAAGCCACAAATATTTTTTATGGGAAAATCGTTCTTAAATTTTAACCTCCAGATGATCTTAGGTGATCTTCATTAACTGCATTTTTTATTAATTTTGAGGTGATTTAAACCAACAATAAAGGCTTCAGCAAGATAAGTTAAAGAAGATATTGCGAATTTAGAATATTTTCGAAAGAAATTATGCAATTAATTTCAAAATTTTCACTCACACGTTAACTTCACTTCAATTAAGTATTAGAAAAATGGCCACCAAGAAGAATAAGCAGAGTTTAAAATATGATTTCTCTAGATGAAATAATTACCAAAAATTTTTAATTAGTTTTTATTTTACATAATTAACAATTTTTTTAATTTTTTAAAACGAAATTTTATTTTAAAAAAATATTTTTAATTGTGTCATCTGCTGAAATTTCTTTTATATGGCAGTTTCCATCAAATAATATTTTTTTCGGCAGTTTCCCCTTATTAATTACATTTTGTTTTCATTATTATAATTTGTTGTTATATTTTTATTTCCTTTTGGCATTTTTTTATATTTAATTCCCAATAAACTTTTTACTGCACATTTCATTGCTTTACTTTTCTTGGAAGCAATAATAACATTATTTCATTATCTTTGTTTTTATTATACTATTATGTAGCCTGTGTATGTGGAAGCAATAAATGAAACTAGTAACATATGCAAATTAATAATATTTTGGAGGCTATGAAATATTTGGTACAATACAAAATTGTTCAATTGGAATTTGTGGAATGTGATTGCCTCATATTCATTCATTTTTATTTTTGTTTTATTTATATACAGTAAAATTCAAATAATATTTTTTATAGGTTTTTGAAAACCGACGAATAATTGTCACGTAAACTGAACAATTAAAATATGATTTTATATTTTCTAATTGCAATATTTAATCTGTATTTCTTTTATTCACTGCTACCAGTATTGGTTTTTATTGTTCCTACATAATAACATTTTTGTTTATTTTTGTATTCATTCATAATAATATTGACACCTAATTCACAAGGCACACAATTTTTCGTTAATTAATCTTACCTTATAATTTAGAAATTCACATACATATATATTCCTCATTTAAATAATGTATTTGTATAAACTAAAACATATTTACATTTAAATTTAACATAAACATGCCGAAAATTATTGATCAGCTACATTTACGATAAACACCGTTATATAATTGCTAATTATTCACTATGTTGGGGGTAAATAGAGAGAGAGAGAGAGAAAGAGAGAGAGGGAGAGCACACACAAATACAAACCGCAACTAAAATGTTATTACAAAATTTTAGAATTTATGCAAGACTTCAAGCTCGAAATTTGTAATCAGTTCCACTATTTTCTTTTATTTATTTATTTAACTCATTATATTTCGAGAAAATGTATGAAGGGTGTTTGCTTTTCATTTTTTTCCATATTTTATAAAATTTTTTTTTTTTAATATTTATGGAAACTCACAAACACTGTAGCATGATTCACACTTTTAGGCATAATGAGTTAATTATTGTTTTAACTGGAACACGTAATCTTCTTTAGTTTTGTTATAAAAAAAAAATATAAATAGGTCATACTTAAACAAAAGTAAACATTTCCTTTATCGTATTTATTTCGAAAATTATATATAACATATTAATAATAACAATGTAATTGTTATGTTTTTTATGGCAACTTATTTAATTTTTTGTTTTATTTTATTTTTTATTTTACTCTATTTTATTTTACTTAATCTAATTTATTATTATTAGTTAAATTAATTTATTATCAATTAAATTTAATTTAATTTAAATTTAATTTTATTTTATTTTATTTTATTTAACTTAATATATTTTATTTAATTTAATTTAATTTAATTTAATTTAATTTTATTTTATTTTATTTTATTTATTTAATTTAATTTAATTTAATTTAATTTAATTTAATTTAATTTAATTTAATTTTATTTAATTTAATTTAATTTAATTTAATTTAATTTAATTTAATTTAATTTAATTTAATTTAATTTAATTTAATTTAATTTAATTTAATTTAATTTAATTTAATTTAATTTAATTTAATTTAATTTAATTTTATTTTATTTTATTTTATTTTATTTTATTTTATTTTATTTTATTTTATTTTATTTTATTTTATTTTATTTTATTTTATTTTATTTTATTTTATTTTATTTTATTTTATTTTATTTTATTTTATTTTATTTTATTTTATTTTATTTTATTTTATTTTATTTTATTTTATTTTATTTTATTTTATTTTATTTTATTTTATTTTATTTTATTTTATTTTATTTTATTTTATTTTATTTTATTTTATTTTATTTTATTTTCTTTTATTTTAATTTATTTTATTTTATTTTTTTTATTTAATTTAATATAACAGAATATAATTTAATTTAAATTAATTTAATTTATTTTATTTTGAGTAATTTTATTTTATTTTATTTTATTTTACTTTGTTTTATTTTATTTTATTTTGTTTTATTTTTTTATTTTATTTTATTTAATTTTATTTAATTTTATTTTATTTTGTTTTATTTAATTGTATTTAATTTTATTTTACTTTGTTTTATTTCATTTTATTTTATTTTGTTTTATTTTATTTTATTTCATTTTATTTTATTTTATGTTTTACTTAATTTTGTTTAACTTTATTTATCTAGTTGTAGTTTATTATATTTTTTTTATGATTTTTATTTTTAAATTTATCAGGTCACAGCGATCATATGGTTTCTGTTTTTTCTATTCTCTCACGTTTTTCGCTCACTTTCGTAATGCCAATTCAAGTTTTATTTTTTCGGCAGCACTCATGCACATCGCACACATTTACATTTTATATTATTTTTTCTACTTTTTACAAAAACTGGTTTTCAATTGAGAATTTTTGCTTGCATTAAACAGTGGTTGTATTATTTTATAGCTTTTAGTTTCGCTTTCCTCACTATCCAAACATGAACATTTTTTATGAAATTTTTATATTCGGAAATTTACTACAAAAAAATTTATATATTTTTCATTGGAATTTACACACTTTTTGGAATATTTACGCAATTATTTAAACTCAATATTCAGTTAAGTGCCACTCTAGCGGATTTAGTTTCGGCTTGTAATTACTTTTAGATTTTCAGAGATTATTTTACTTTAATTTCTAATGTTTAATTTTTTATTTTATTTTGTTGTAATATATTTATTTTTTTAACTACCTTTTATATTTAATTTTATATTTATTTTTATTTTTTTTTTTAGTTTTTTGACTTACTTTAAATATTATTGAATTAAAAACACACACCTTTTCGAACCATTCGTCGAATATATTTTTTGTATATATATTTTTGCACTTCTGTTTGACTGTTCATACATATTTAGGTATGTATGTATTTATTCACATATGTACATATGTTTACCATATACAAGCACTCACGATGCTGCTGCTGCTGATCGCCGCTGATCACTGCTGTTTACGGTAGCGTTACACGCACGTGCATATAAACACCTTTTTATAGATACCATATACACTTCTACACATATGCATATACATATGTACATACTTATGCACGATGGTATTTTAGTGTAACTGAGAAATAAAATATAAAAATTCGTACTTTGGAATTTCTTTGGTTTCCACTAACGATTTAAAAATTAAAATTTTTTTTGCTTGAACTCAGACACATTTTTACTTACAGATATACAAATACATATTTGCATATGTTTTTTTTTTATTATTTTTTAATACTTTAATTAATTTTACATGCTTTAATTTATATATTTTGTCACTCCGCTGTCTATAGGTATAGCTTTGTAATACTCGTATATACGTGTATGTATGTATATTTGTATAAATGATTATATTTTATATATATTTTACTAGCACTTGTTTTTGTTGTTGTTGTTGTTAGTGCTAGACCTATCTAATGTTTGCTAACTAACAGCACACACTTCACACGCGGCGCCGTTCTGCTCTTTGCTTCGTATCTAAAAAGTTTTTAATTTTTACTTTTTTGTTTTATTTGAAAAAAAAATTAAATAAAGTTTTTTTCGCAGCAAATCGTCGTTTTCACCAACAAAACCGTTCACGTCGAATATCTCTGCGATACTGAAATCTATGAGAATCGACACAAGCGAACTCAAGCAATGGGAAATACCACTCAACGGCACACAGATACTCATGTAACATTCATATACATACGTGTACATATGCACGCAAACCAAACAAAACACAATACGAGGCAAATTGGTCGTGTTTATATGTAAATAGGTAGTGGTGTTTGTATGTAGAGCTGCCGAAAAAGTCAACGGCACAGATACACACGCACGCACACATGGTAAGGAAGAAATATTTTATGCCTATTTTGTTGTTGTTGGCATGCTATCTGCTTTTCTGCGGCGAATTTATCTGTCAATAATGCTCTACCTCGAGTTACACTGTGGTAGCGAAGAAAAAGAAATTAAAGCGAAAAAGAACTGACTCACTCGGACTAGCACTCGCACTCACACTCGACTCAACAGCTGCTAGATAGCGCTATATGTACATATATATGTAAAGGCTAGCCTTAAATGCACTCAGCCAAATAGCCAGTTCTAATTTACTCGAAAGTATCTCACGGGTATACTCCTCACATGTAAATAAACTCAAAATCGCACTCAGCAGCAACTGTTGGCGTGAGTTATGAGTAAATACTCATTCGCTTAAGAAATGAGTGAATACTCGAGCACATCACTCTCAGCTGTTTTATAGACCGGCTATGCAACAGTTTAAGTTGAGTTCGCCGCACTTTCAGCAAAAAAAAAATGAAAAAGAATGGTTTCTTTTGTTCTGTTTTTTTTTTCTTACTTGCTTTTTTATCAGCCGTTACTCGCACTTCTTCTCTGTGCTTCCTTTCAATTATTTTTTAATTCATCGCTTACTTCTTTGTACACATGTACATATGTATATAGGTATGTGCGCTTTTTGTGCCATTTTTTTGTTTCTTCTTCGCTTACCTCTGCTTTTTGTATTGCTTTTGCTTTGTAGTTGGCATGGCCATCATCGCTATCTTCTTTTGTGCTCTTGTGTTGGCGTTTAATGAACTCCTTCGTTGTGCTTTTGTTGTGTTGGCTTTTCTTTTCTTTTTATTTGACTTTGTTTTACTTTTTGATTTGTTGCTTTTAGACTTTTTTTGAATCTTCGTTGTTTCTGTCAGTGATATTTTTACGATCTCACTTGGCTGGAGTTTTTAAATATTTGCAGATCCAAAATGATTTTTAAGCACTTTGGGAAACGATTGAATCACTGTTTTGAAAGACTTCGTCCGTATGCGAAATCCTCCGTCATCCAATTCACCAGCTGAACAAAGGAGAGTCGGCGGCATCAAAATTCCGACAATTAATATCCTCAAGCTACTGGGAAACACGTTAAAAAGCGGCATTCTTTTACTCCTTTAAAAAGTTGTAACAAAGTTCTTAAATATCAGTCGATGGCTCGCAGATATCAAGACAATCAGCCAGCGGTCATTAGTTGGACTGATGAAGAAGCTATAAGCCTCTCAAAATACCGCACGGAGGATGCTACCGTCGATACGGTACAAGTAGATATCTACTACCTAGCCACATCAGGAAAAAATTACTGGACCCAATGGACGTTTCGACAGACCGTAAAGTCCATTCACAGGGAGTCCGTTAACACCTTTGCAAAATCTAGAAATAACATGCTTAGATTCCTAACACAACCCTTAGCAGACGAAGAGCTCAAGCTTCCTCGTAAGACCCCAGCATCTACTCATAATATATAATACCCTTCTCCCTTCTCTTTGAAAATAGCACGCTTCATAGGCCTATCATAGGATCCTGTCCTAAGTAGAGTGAGGCAAGCCACTACAACAACACCTTGCGTTCAGTCCTAAAGTCCGTCTTTTTCTTCTAAATTAAGCTGGTTTCAGTGGAATGATCTATATTTTGCCAGCTACTCCTTCTGTCCCACTGAAAACTGAAAGAATGTCATACCACTTACATAAATTGAGGAAGAGTATTTTTTGTTCTAGCGAATTTAAGAATATGTTGAAAAAACTGAGGACTCTTTTTGGAATTGAACTAAAATAAAATATTAAATGTAAAAAAAATAATTTTTATTCTTATATATCTACATCGATTTCCATACATACATTCAAAACTACATATCCATATATATAGTACATAACCCCTGAAGCGATTTTCGGCCCAGTATTTCCAACAAATGGAGGGACCTACAGTTCATACTAAACCGCCTCCGAACGGTTGAGGGTTTTTTTACGAGGAGCCTTTATTTCATGTCCGAAATACACTCATTTGGCTTAACATTCCCTGCAGTTAGAAAATTTAGCTTAATATTTTATTTTAAATTAATTTTCTATAACTTTTGGATGTTGGTCGTACCAGGATTTGAACTCTGGCCTTCCAAATAGCAGTACGCAATGCTAACCACTCGGCTACCGCGGCGGTTATGATTTTTTTACTCGATTGTGATTTTATTTTACGACTCCGGTCAAAGGCACGTTTTTAAACTACACATGCTAAGCATGCCGTGGCTTAAGCTTATACGAGTACGTAAATATGTCAGTAGAAATATTTATATGCATACTTAGATATACAAGGAAAAGCTTGCAATAGCATTTTTTTTCTTTTTCACTTGTTGTTGTTAAGCTACACTCAAACTAAGATATAATCATTTAAAAAAAAGCACCTTCGAAAGCTTTCACTCAGAGTTATTAATGATTTTTACAGTGAGTGTAAAACAAAGCTTTTAGAGCAACAATTTTTGAATATGTTTAAAATGCCGGTGAAAAAGCACAAATTAGTGATGGAAAGCGAATAGCATGCTAAAGGCGGGAATTAAAGAGCAAAACAAAACAAATAAAATTCACAAAAAGCTGAAAAGTAAGCGGAAATATGCTATGCTGACGGAATTTATAGCCGGTGAATAACGGAAATGACCGTGGAGATTGTAGCGGTGTTTGTTATTGATTTTGCTTACTTACTTTCCATTTAATATATTTCATTTCATTTTATTGCATTTTATTTTATTTTATATTAAATTATTTTAATGTATTTTATTTTATGTTATATTATTTTATTTTATTTTATTTTATTTTAAATTAAATTATTTTAATGTATTTTATTTTATTTTATTTTATTTTATTTTATTTTATTTTATTTTATTTTATTTTATTTTATTTTATATTAATTAATTTTATTTTAATTTATTTAGATTATTTTATTTTTTTTTTAATTTTATTTTATTTTAATGTATTTTATTTTATTTAATGTTATTTTATTTTATTTTACTTTATTTATTATTTTATTTTATTTTATTTTATTTTATTTTATTTTATTTTATTATATTTTTTAATTTTATTTTATTTTTTAATTTTATTTTATTTCATTTCATTTCATTTCATTTCATTTCATTTCATTTCATTTCATTTCATTTCATTTCATTTCATTTCATTTCATTTCATTTTATTTTATTTTATTTTATTTTATTTTATTTTATTGTATTTTATTTTATTTTATATTACTTTATTTAATATTAATTTATATTATTTTATTTTACTTTATTTTATTTTACTTTATTTTATTTAGTTTATTTTATTTTTTTAAATTTTATTTTATTATATATTTTTTGTTTTATTTCATTTATTTATTTTTTATTTGATTTTCGAAATTTTTTTTAATAATTTTCCAACACTGTAAATTTTTACATGTCAAAAATAATTAAAAATATTTCCGAATTTCATTAAATTCAATAAGAATTTCTCTAATAATATTTTTTTTTTTGTTTTGGAAAATGAATTTCGAAACACGCGTTAAATACGATAGCGAGTCGAATATTAAGCAAGCGCTCAAATCAATCTCCATCTATTGCGTATTCATTGTGATGACCACAGTGGGTAAGTGTGGTCACTAACATCCGTGAGTATGCTTAATAAATCTCATTTACAGTTGCCGTCTCTGCGCGTCATCACTACATGTACTATTTCAATAATGCCATCAAACGGCACTTTGTGATCTACGAACGACACGTCACATACACTGAATGGTGGTCGGCATTAGCGGAAGTTTATGTGCCGTTAGTGCTGGAAACAGGAAATGGTAGTTCGTCTAACAACAACGACAACAACAACAACGCCACCGACAATCGTAGCCCTAAACGGAGCGCAGTTCATGACGCTGTGGAAGAGATCAACATCTTGCAAGAGAACACACTTCTCGGTACACCACGTTTGCGTCAAATACGTGTTGACCAAAGCGATTGTGTGGGTCCAAAGAGTTTGGTGAAACATTTTCACTACATATGTTATCCAGAGTATTCGTATTGGGTGCAGAAGACAAGCGGTGAACATATTGGGTGAGTGCCCTCGTTGAGTTGTTCTTTTCTCTACTGCGTTATGGTATTATTTTTCAAATTTTCAGTACGGAATTTCGTTCCTCAGCTGAGTTGGGTACAATGCCGTTAACCGGTCGCATGCATACCTATTACGGTGGTGGTTTTGTACAGAACTTGGATCGTAATTTGGACGAGTCGCTCTCGCTGATTGACTCTTTGGCGCAACTCGAATGGTTGGATCGCGGCACACGTGTAATGATTTTCGAATTTACGCTTTACAATGGGAATACGGATTTGTTGAATAATGTGAAGTGAGTGAAGAAATTTTTACGCTTTTTTCGTTTTTTTTTCATGATATATTTGAGTGCCCAAAAGTATGCAGTAAAATTTTACTAAAAAAAAAATTAGTCTTCAATCAATTTATGTAAAGTTTTGCACCTAACGGTATAGTGGTTTCTCTTGTAGCATTAGTACTTTAGCAGACCAAAATGCTATCAGCTCCCTAAATGTAGGCAATAAATTCTGCAAACAAATAATAGTCAAGTATAAAGGGTCCTTATTAAAGGAAATTTAAGATTATGATTAATTAAACCATGTGAAAAATTAATTACAAAAAATTTAAAGGACTGCTATAAAGTTGAAGAGCAAAATTTTTGAATGAAATTATCGAAGCGGTAAAGTTTTTGGGCAAATTTAATACCTTTTAATTTTTTCAATGAAGCCTTAAACGAATCTTTCAAATGACGTAAAATAAATTAACATTCTCAGAGCAAGGATTATTAAAATTATTTTTATCCGATCTCCGTTAAGCATAAATCGTCGGAATTGTTTTTGTTATACCAAAAATGTAGACAATGAAACTGAACCAAGTAAAGCAGTTGCCTACCTTTAGGCGTAAAAATTATAAATTTAGAATGTCAAGCCAATCAAGATCTTCGCATTTCCAGAATCATCGGCGAAGTACCCGAAACGGGTGGTGTCATACTCTATTTACGTGTACAAACTGTACAAAAGCATGCTGTCTGGACGGGCAGTATTTGGATAATACTCTCAGCTGTTGTTTTCTATCTAATGGCGCTATATTACTTGGTTGGGGAAATTTTGGAATTAAAGAGGCGTGGACGAAAAGCGTATTTCAAGAATTTCTGGAATTTAGTGGATATAAATATATTGTTGGTGAGTTAGTAATATATTTTTTATTTAATTATAGATTTTTGTACATTTCTGCTTCCTCTTATTTCTTCCACAGCTCGTTTTCATTTCTTTTAGTTATAATATTTTCCATCCGATTTACTTGCATTATTATTTGAAGGAAGCTCTTGTCAAACATGCTGAATATCATAGTTTGGATATGATTTGTTGGTTAAATACACATTATATGAATTTAGTTGCGGTTTTGGCGTTTTTGGTGTGGTTTAAAATTTTTCAATTTTTCACTTTCAATAAAACATCGCTGCAGCTGAATGCCACTTTTGTAAAGGTAAGTATTTGTTGGATAGTAAATATAAGACTTTGAGAATAGTTTACTGAGTATTAAAGCGCCAAAATGTATGCAACGTTTTTTCTGCACCGTTCGTATGAACAGTTTGTTGAGAAAAATTTAGTTTTAATTTTAAACAAATTTTAAATTTTTGAAATGTACTTATGATTTTTCGAAATTTTTTCCAGTGCTACCGCGATCTACTCAGTTTCGTACTCATCTTTCTTATACTCTTCTTCTCATATGCTATTCTCGGCATGTTACTCTTCGGTCATACGCATGAGGACTTTTTCGTGTTCCCCATTGCCTTTTGGAGTGTAATGCGCATGGTTCTGGCCGATTTCGATTATGTAGGCGTCGAGCAGGCAAATCGCGTTTTGGGTCCAATATATTTTTTCTCTTTCATACTAATTGTATATTTCATACTAATTGTGAGTAGTGAGTGGAGGGAAGCAAAGACAAAATTAATATATATTCTATTTAAATTTCTCTCCTCCAGAACATGTTCCTCGCCATCATTTTCGATACTTTTCGCGATATAAAAAAGTATGAAATACCGTCCGAACGTAAGCAACTTCCACAATTTTTCCGAAAATATTGGGATAAAAGTCGTGATGGTGGCCGGCGTGCGCTGAATGCGATTGGTTTGTGTAAGCGGGGTAAGCAAACAAGGAAAACTGTCGAGCCTATGCGTGAAATGCACAGCGATAATGAACCACCATTTCCCCCTGTACCAAAGCCAGTGAAGAAGGTAAAAGTTTCAAAAAAGGAGCTGCTGCGAGAGTAAGTTTGAAGTGAATATTTTCACTAATTAACGATGTTTAAACGCATATTTCCAGCTATTTCGAGACAGTGGAGAATAAAGAAGATGCCGAGCAAATTGAACGGTTTGTTTACTTTGTTTTATAAATAAAAAAAATATATAATATATATAAGTATATTCTCAGGCTCACAAAACACATTAACACTCTGGAGGAAGTTTTGGCTAAAATGAGCGATGACATTAAGCGCCTGGAGGCTGAAACTTCAGATCCGAGCACACGACCAGAGCCACCAACACAGCCCAAGGCACCGCCACGTCTGAAGGTCTTCATAAATCGCAAAAAATAGCTTGTTTCAATACTTTTTGTTTTTGCAATGTTATTATTTGATTCTTGAAAATAAAAGTAGATACGAATAATTCACGAAACCTATGAATCTCAAATATACACAGATAGTGGTAAAAACAACACATATGTATATGACAATTGGTTCCTCTTAAGTTTTCCTCAACAATACTTTTTAAAAAATTGTCTTTTAATTTCTAAAAAACTCTTTTACTACTTACCAATCTTACGACGCGCGCGCCAAAGCACGGGCGGTGCTGTACTATTTGGTGAAGCCAGTGTGAAGCTTTTTAGTCAATGTAGAAACTGTAATGAAAAGGAAAATAAATTGCATTTTAATATAAAAAAAATTTTGTGGTGAAAAAATGTTTAGTTAATTTAATTAAAAATTAAAAAATAATAAAATCCAATTTATTATTATGAAATTTGCAAGCGAAATTCCCTTTCAATAACTCTAGTTGCTCAAGAAAGCAAGAAACTTTAGTTGTACTCAAAGCTGATCAAGCACTGTTGCCAATTTTCTTCAAGATTAGATTTTTATTTCTTATTTTAAATTTTTTATTTAATAATTTATTTTGTATCTAATTAATGAATACAAATAATTTGGAAAAACACAGATCAACCTATTTTCAATATTTTAAGAGAAACAAATATCTATAAGATATATTTATGATTTCAAAGAAATAATTTATCATTTGAAAATCAGCTCTCGTTGTTTTAGAGCAATGTTGATAAATTTCCTTTCGAAAATATTGAATATTACATGAAAATAAATTTCCAAAATATTATCATTAAGAAATGGATTTTGCAAATATGTTCTCTCAAAACTTTTAATTTTATTTAAGAGAAACCAAACACTGTTGCCAATTTTCATTATACTTTGATATTCAATTAGAATTATCATGAGACTTTTGCAATAATATTACTAAGTAAAATATGAAATTCGACATCCTACTCTCTTAACCATAACAAGTTGTAGTTTTAGCTAAGAAAAACCAAGCAATGTTGCCAATTTTCTTCATACTTTGGTTTTCAATTCTCATTATCTTGACGTTTTTGCACTTACATCAGTAAGTAAAACATAAAATTCGACATCCTGCTCGCTTATCCATAACATATTATAGTTTTACTTGAGAAAAACAAAGCACTGTTGCCAATTTTCCCTTTTTTTGATTTTCAATTCTCATTATCTTGACGTTTTTGCACTTACATCAGTAAGTAAAACATAAAATTCGACATCCTGCTCGCTTATCCATAACATATTATAGTTTTACTTAAGAAAAACAAAGCAGTGTTGCCAATTTTCCTCTTATTTGATTTTCTGTTTTTATTATCTTGACGATTTTGCACTAATATAAAAAAAAATATAAAATTCAACATCCCAACCGCTTAACCACAGCAAGTTGAAGTTTTACTTAAGAAAAACCAAGCACTGTTGCCATTTTTCTTTTTATTTTCATTTTCAATTTTCATTATCTTGACGATTTTGCACTAATATAAATAAGAAAAGAAATATTCGACATCCTACTCGCTTAAACACCACCTACTCTCAAATTGTATTTTTATTGAGGAAAAAGCATTGTTGCCATTTTTCGCTTTTTTTGATTTTCAATTGTCATTATCTTGGTGTTGTCGCCACTCTTCCTTGTGGTAAGTCTACATATTTAGATCATTTTGGAATTACTAGAACTGTACTGAACATACGTATATGACTGTGTTCATAGGAAAATAAAAACCCTCTTAATGAAGTCTAATTGTTTTGTTAAAAAATTAATTCTTAGCGACTTCAAATGACACACATTCAGCACAATTTAATTATGTGTCTACCGCAGACTGCTTTATTAATGAATGAATGAATGAAGAAGATCCAAACAAATCGTTACCATAAGCAATTTTATTGAGAGAAGTAAGCAACAACAAAAAAATATACAACAAAATGAGAGAAAAATATGGCGTAGTAGATTGCGTGATGATGGCGTAAGATTTTGATATGCGCATATACACATGTACATATGTACATGTTTCTATACAAAGAAGAGCACACAAAAACAGTCAGATGATCAATTGTACAATCGTGATAATCTTTTTTTATAAATGCGATAGGCTTGAATTTTAAATTGTTATCGTTTCAATTTTACACGGCTTTCAAAACAAAAAGAAAGTAAAATAAAAAAAAATAATAATGCAAAATAATATAAAATAAAAAAATTTATTAAAAATAAAATTAAACAAATATACAATAAAATAAATAAAATTCAAATTAAATAAAATTGTATTAAAGTAAATAATATTAAAAAAGGATATAAATTACATTAAAAAATAAATCAAAGTGAATACAATAAAACAGAAAAAAATTGAAATAATACCAAATTTTAATAAGTGAAATGAAATGAAATGAAAAAATAATAATTAAAAATTATACAAAAAATAAAATAAAATTAATCAAGATACAATTTAACAAATTAATAAAAAAAAGTGAAAAAAAATTAAAAATTAATTTCATTTAATAATTTAGTTTTAATTTAAAGCAAATTAAATTCAATAAATAAAAAAATTAAATTAAACAAAATAAAATAAAATTAAATAAAAATATATAATAATTTACATTCATCAAAACCCCCACTCACCCTAATACCTACATCTGCACGTGTGCATACACGTTGCCGCTACGTAACACATACAAGTACGCTTTAATAAAATACGCAATCAGCATGCTTGTCAATCAACTTTGAAGCTAGTCAATATAAAATAATACAATACATTACAAATGAATGCACATGCACTTTTGTGGTCGCAGAATGGAGATTGTTTATCCAACAGGGAGTGCAAACAATACGGCGAGAGTAAATCTACGATTGTCATTGCCCGGCAGCAGCTTTGTAGTGTAGTTCAATGACCAGGGCATTGAGTGTGCATAGCTAAGAGCGGAGTGATCTACGCACCGTTTCAGTAGCGGCTGTTTATATAACCATATACATACATATACCTATAAATGTATGTACATGGTTATATGCACTTACTTCAATATTTATCTGTTATTGTACATATAGATACATGCATACGTACATATGTATATTATCAAATTGTTTATTTGTATTTGTACGCATTTCAATTTTTCGAATAGAGATAAAAGTCAAGGTCGCTGCGCATTGGCATAAATCAATTGCGCGTTGGGTGATATTATGTATGTATGTGCGTGGTGCAGCACAACAAATCACTTGATGTGCCTTGAGTGTTCACGATAATGGCGGTATACAGTGGTGAGTTTACAGTAGCAGTGCCATACAAAAATTTTTAAATTAAATTAAATTCAATAAAAATAATGAAAAATAAAGAAATTAAATCAAAATTGAATAAGATATATAGTAATATAAAATTAAATAAAATAATATAAATAAAATAAAATAAAGCAAAATAAAACAGATTAAGAAAATTAATAATAAAATCAAAATAAATTAAATTTAATTAAATAAATTAAAAACGAACAAAAATTAAAATATATAAAACTAAAAATAAAATTATGTAAAAGGAAATTAAATAAATAAACAGAATAAAATAAAGTTAAATAAAATAAAATAAAACAAAAATAAACATTTAAGATAAAATAATATAAAATAAAAATATAAAATAAAAAGAACTGAAATTAAATAAAATGAAATAAAATAAAAAAGAATTAAATAAAATAAATAAAAAATAAAATAAAATACAGAAAATGAAACAAAATAATATGATTTAGAATAAATAAAGTAGAATAAAGTAAAATAAAATAAAGTACAATAAAATAATATTAAATTAAAAAAGATATAAAAAATAAGGAAGGTCAAATAAAATAAAAAAGTAGAACTAAATAAAATAAAATAAAAAGAAAAAAATAAATAAAAATTGAATAAAATGTAATGCAATAAAGCAAAATAAAATATAATAAACAAAAATAAAACAATTAAGTAATATAAAAAAAATAAATAAAAAACAAAAAGAAATAAAATGAAATAAAATTAAACAAAATAAAATAATTTAGAATAAAATAAATAAAAGAAAATATAATAAAATTGGATTAAATTATATTAAAAAATATAGTAAAATAAATAAAATGATATATCATAAAATAAATTAAATTAAGTAATTTAAAATAAAATAAGCTCAATTAAGTAAATAAAATAAATTCGAATTAAAATAAATTAAATTAATTAAAAATTCAATAAATAAATTAAAAAATAGAAAAATGGAAAAATGTATTAAGTTAAAATAGATTTATATTATAAAAATAAAGCAAAGTAATAAAAATGAAATATTAAAATAAAATAAAATAATAACCAACAAAACTTAATTAAATTACATTAAATTTAATTAATTAAAATAACTTAAATAATATAAGTTAAGATTCCTGTGAATTTAAATTAAATTGTTTAAATTAATATTTAATTAAGTGCAATAAAATGAAATGCAACAACATATTTTTTTAAGTTTCTGTTCAAAGTCTGAAACAACATTTTTCTATATACTGCTACTTATTTTTACCATACTGTGTTCATATACATACCTAAACATTTGTATAAACATTTTATGTACAACAGCTTCAAACATAACTCTTTCTTCTTGTTGGGGCGCTACAGGAAGGAAATGCTATGACATAAAGTAATAAATAATGAAATAAAAATGAAAAAAAATTGCTGATTTCAAAACAAAAGCAAATTAATTAACACAACTTGTCGTCGAATATAGTAAGATTTTGTTGTTTTTTAATATGACCGACAGACATGCCTACAAACGTCTATTCGTGAGTGTGCTCATTAAGGAGAGCATAGCATGTAGGAGTATATAAACAAAACATATGTATGTACATATATGTATATATTATTTTATGCGTATACGCATACATGTGTTGCATTATGTAAGTACATACATATGTACATATATGTATATTTATTTATGCATATACTACTCGTCAGTATTTCCTCATACTGAATCAATAATTATGACAGACTAGCAATATTTTCTTTTCAATTTACAGCGGACAAGCAATTCATGTACCGCTAGCTTTTTGACATATTTGCAATTTTTCGCTTAATTAATTTCATGTAATTTTTTTGCTTGATTGACAAAGTAGTTGTAAGGGAAATGTTTTTTTTTTAAAGAAGGGTACTATTTCTTTGTTGATTTTTGTTTTTTATTGAGTAACAGTTTTTGGTAAAAATATTTATTTTAAGATTTTTTTTAATAAAATATTTAAGAGTTTAGTAATTTTTGCTGCTAATGTTCATGCTAAACTCTCTTTTTAAAAAAATCTACAAAACAAATTTGATATTTTTTTTTGATCTGAGCATTAAAATAAACATTTTTAGAAAATTTTTTATATAAAAAAATTTTTTTGATAAAATTTTTTTTTTTTTTTGACAATAAAAGAATATAAAAATTTGTTGTTGTTTTTGCGGCCATACTACAGTCACTCCTACCATTTTTCTTTATTGTAGAACAAAAATATTCCATGCATACCAACACACCAGGCCTTTAGTTCACTAAAAACTTATAACAAGAAATATTTGAAAATAGTTATCAAATTCATTTCCACCACGCCTCATGGAGGAGTTATTAAAAAAAAATTAATTTTTTTATTTTACATATTTTAAGCAAAATTCAACAGCAACCTACAAACAGCCTACTCACTCTAATTGCTATTCACTTCTCATTATACCCCCCGTCCTTTTTAATGACGCATTGTCTCTTAAGCTAAATAAACGAGTACAAGCGAAAAAAGTAAATAAACAGAAGTTCATAAAGATAAAGAATGGAGGCAATCAGCGATAAAAAAAAGTAGTTATAAAGAATGCTTTCTGCTGTATTGAGTGGTAAGAAAAGAAAAGAAATTGTCGGTTAATTAGGCACTTTATCATCGAAAGAGTGTACACAAAAACCAGCAGATGTATACTCAGTATGTGATATACCTATGTTTGTATGTATAGAAAAACAAATAATAACGTTGTTTAACTAGCAATTTGAAAAAAAAAAATTAACATAAAAAATTGAAAAAGTGAAAAAAATTAAAATTTTGTAAAGCGTATTTTCTGTTATTCGACAGATCTTGTCAGTCAAAAATGTGAAAAATATTTACACTGAGCAAAACAACAAAAACGTTTTTTGTTAGATTATCATACATACATATGTATAAAGTTCAGAGGTTGGTGAAAAAAATAATTATTTTTTAAGACATATTACAGCCACATGAGTGTATGAATATATTAACTTTTACTCTAAAGTTAAATTAGGAAAATTGTTTACAATAACATTAAGTTGTAATTACATATTTGCTTTATTAACTTTAATTTTCATTACGATTATATAAACGTAAGTTATTAGTAGCATGCTTCTAGTTCATTTAATTTAGTTTAAGCGAATCGCTACTAGTTTCATAGTCAGTTTTTATTCATGATTTTTTTTTAAATATTTTTAAAATAAAAAAAATTTAATTTTCTGTTTTTTTTTTTGGATTTTTTAAATTCTATTTTAATTCATTTAAAATTTTTTCTAATTTTTAATTTTTTTTTCTTTAGTTTTCTTAACTTTTTTTAATTTCTTAAAATTTTATTTTTTATTTTTTTCAATTTTTTTTTTTAATTTTTTTCACTTCCTTTTTAATTTTCCTTTTTTTTTGTTAATTTTTTTTATATTATAATTTTTTTGTATTGCATGTTTTTGTTTGAAACTATAATTTATACACTAATGTACTTTTAATGATTCTGAAAATTATACATTCCAACAGTTTTACAGACATGCATATGTACATATATACATACATAGTATTGAGATTGTCTATAAAAAACTATTTACTCTCAACTAGTGATTAGACAGCAAATATATATATATATATACATATATATATATCTGCCATAGTGACGCCAGTAATTATAAAATTTTAGAATAGAACAAAATACAAATAAATAAAATAATTGAAAAATACAAACAAACTAATTGAGGTAGTTAATCAACATAAAAGCTCCGGAAAAATACTATGGTAATACATATGTTTGCATACGTAAATATATATTCGTACTATATACAAACATAACTTACGCTTTATAACCGATGAAGCGATTTTCGATAAAAAATAATAATTTTTTTTTTTTTTTTTAAATTAAAAAATTTCCTAATTAAAATCAATAAATCTTAACCGTAAAATAAAAAATAAATTTGAGATACATTTTTTTTAACTTTTGTAAATTTTAATATACATACACATATTTTATAACATATTAAAAGTAATATAATAATTGTACAGGTAAAAATCGTCAGAAAGTACAAAAAAGAATTAAAGATAACTAAAAAAAAAGTATTTTACAAAAACAGATTTACAAACACAATATATGTAGATGTGTACAAAATGTACTATGCATACACATATCAGCAGTTTGTGCTTAATTAAGCAGTAAATAAATATACACCGAGCGTATATTGCCAAAATCTCATGTGCCACAGCACATGTATGTAAATGTGTCATTAAAACAAGACAAGAAATAAAGACGACACAAAGGGTATTCTTGTCTAATTATAAATAATTATCTGTGCATCATGTGGCATATCTCAACAGAAAGAGGAAGTAGCGTTTGAACTATTGAAGGAAATTTGTGGTTCACAGCGCACAAATTAGATATAATACCATGTCTGTTGGCGGCACGTATATTATATACATGCATACACGTATACTTATATATTTGAAGGATGCCGAGCTGTTTGTCTCTCTTAAATAATTTTAAAGCTATACAAAAAATGAAAAAAAGGTTTTAATGTCAAAGTGGCGATTGAGGTCTTTTTTGTCAAGCAGAAAAACAAAATATTTTTAATTGACAAAAATGAAAGCAAAAGAAAAAATAAATAAGCTAAAAATAAAAATGCATTTTATAATTTTTTTAAATTTTTTTATAAGTAATTTGGTAATAAATATGCTAATAATCCAAGTAAATTTCTTTTTAATATTAAGTTGTGAAATTTTCTTTTCCAAAAAATTAATTAAAATTTAAAATTTACTAAAAATTTAAAAAGCTTCATTTGACAAGTAATTATTTAAAATTTAAATTAATAATCATTTTAAAAGATTTAAAAAAAAATTATCAAGAAGTTACATAAAATGGTAACGAGTCAGAAATCATAAACAAAACTATAAAAGCTAGACGAAAACCTTAACATTAATAAAAAACTTACTTTTATCTTTTTCATGTCTTTAAAAAAATTTAAATTGAAAATTAAGAAAATTAAGCAACAAAAGAACACGATTTTTTAAACATTAGAGAAATAATTTTAATATAGAAAAATTAAATAAATACTAAAAACGTTAAAAATTAGGCTAAAAGTTTTAAATGCTATATGAAAGTATTTAAAAAACTTCAAATTATACTTTTTAGCAGCAAGTTGGGAATTCCCCCTTATTTAATACAGCTCGAGCGACTCATTGACTGCTTTACTTTCGATTGTTCGAAACCTTAAATCCAAGCCTATCTTATATCCAAACCAGGTGGGTAACAGAAGCACACTGGTAGTCAAAATGGCTTGACGTCCTCCGTAAATCTGTAAGAAGGCCAAGAGTCTAGGCTGAATATAACCTTTGAAGTTTTTGCTTTAAACCAGGCAAAAAGATCTTCTTAGAGGTCTAGGTTCATAGGTTTCACCAAAGCCAGGATTTTTTATGGACAATGTCAGGTGATTATATACTGATACTATAGAGTCTCTTCTATTTAGCAACACCAGTAAATTTGCCATTTTCGATAGAAGAAATAAGCCAGGAGGCATTTTCCGTCACAATTTCGAAATAGCCTAGAAATATTTATTTCGTATCGTATCTACATTTTCACTGTGTTCCGCTAATACAGAGAAAAGTGTCGGTGGAGGTATAATATACCATGTTTTGCTTTTAAGACACTAAGTAAGGTCATATGTAACTTTGTCCCACAAACTATATACACAAATTTTATCATTCATTAATAAGGGCTACGGTCTTGTCGATTTCTTGCTGTTGCTCCCTGCGCCACTTTAACCGCTTCGTTGTAGAACAAAGACCACTGGCTTTGGCAAACCTCAGGGCAATATTCTCTACCACATGCTCTAGAACCTCATAATGTACTCATACTTATTGGAACCGATTGGGTGATGAGATTTTCGTTTCAGTGGTAAGACTAATACTCGTATGCTTTGAAGTAAAATGGTGGTCCGTCATCAGAAAAATTAGACCTCATTGGTCAGCACAGCAGGGACCGCTTCATTTCTATATTGCATGGCAAACTCCAACTTTATGACACTTATTGCCGGCATTCATTCAGTCAAGCCACTAGTTCATTACAAAGTGTTCCTGACTGAGTTCAAAAACAATACAGGAGTGTCGTAGGTCTTTTCAGGAAGAACACACTATCTCTCGTTTGGCTTCATAGTCACAGGGACATATCTCAAATATAGTCCTCGTGGAGGTGGAAACAAAACATGGCCTGCCGCAACAGTAGACTTCTGCTTTTTGGAGCTGTTTTTATGGATATCCTTTGCCATGGACAAAAACTAAAAAAAGTGACCTAATAAAAATTATAAGAGAATCTAAGCGAATATTAATTAAGAAGTATAAAAAAATTAAACGTAAATTTTTTAAATGTAATTTTTTTCAAAATAAATATTTTTAAAAAGTCAACAGACTTTCCACTTTTTTGAACTGCTTAAAATTATTTTAAAAAATCTATTGTAACCATGTGCAAATATCATTTGTCAATTAAAGCTATAGTCCATTACCCTCTCATCAAGCAAAATTGAGTGGACTTATCTGATGACGACTTGATACTATAAAATTTTGAAATTACGCTCTAACTTTGGTTCTGGCAAATTCATGGTCACAATGGTCTTACTGAAGGATGATGGAAAAGTTCTCATATTTTTTTTAATTTTTTAAATAATATTTATTTCTTTTTTTGTATTATCTTCACTATACTTTCAAGATCACAATAGTTCTAATACACTTGCACTAACAACAACAAAAAACAATGAAACATGAAATCCTTCGAACTGAAAGAAGAATGACGCTAATCACTTATTATGCCAAAAGTATTTATATATATCTTGAATTTCAGTACTTTTCCGATAAGTTTTCTTAGATCTTTTTTATTTTAGTCTGCAATATATGTAGACACAAGTGTGCACTATTATTGCTTATCCCATTCCCACTAATTACTTGCTCTTTCACTTTTCATCTTAAACACTTTCGCTAGCAACTTAGTTGCACTTGACTTTTATTGTTTTAAAATTTACTATGCACATTTGGTATTCACTTTGAGCATTTTGAAGCGCCCACTACTCACGACAATTGCCAAATAAATAAACGAATCAGCGACTCTCAGTAATGGTGAGAAGTAAAGAGGCACAAAAAAGCGCAAGTAAACAATTAAAAAGTGTAGAAAAAAATTAAAAATAAGTACATATATGTAGGTATGTATATATGTATCGAAAAATAATTATACCACAAGGGCACATGTGTATTTGTTTACATACTCGTACATACACGTATGTGCTTACTTTAGTGCATAACATACAAATATACAATTTGCTTAAAACTATAAAGAACACCCCAAAAAAAATATTACTTTAATATTTTGCACAAAACATATTTATATATGTACATGTGAATAAACAGGAAAAATTTATGACAAACATATTGACGATAACAACCCAAAAATTTATGAATATACGAGAATAAGGGAAAATACAATTGAAATTAAGAATAATATTTATTGTAAATTAACGAAATGAAAATAGAAATACAAATTAAAGTTAAAAAAATATATAAACATAAATTAAAATAAAAAAAATTAATTAATTCAATTAAAATTAAAACAAAATTAATTAATAAATAAAAATTAAAAATCAAATATTAAAAATTAAGAATTATAAACATAAATTTAAAGCGTGATTCATTTCGATGTTCCCTATTTTTTTAAAGAAAAAAACACAAAAAATTCAAATTTAATGGAGAATGATTGTTATTATTCGAAAGAACGTTCTTTGGCCTTTATTTTTTGAAGATTGGCCGGAGCTACGTCTCAGATAGCCCATCCATTGAGTCCAATTTTCGATGACACGTTCGAGCATTTCTATATTAACTGCCAAATGGCACGTCTAGTGGTTTGCTCCTAGACGTGAATCGAAACGGAATTGTCCAAGTAGACTTAAGACTTTGCACGACTCACGCGTGAACTGTCAAAAAAAAGGCTATTAAAAAAAGTATCTCTACTTGGATCAGCCGTTAAAAATAAAAAATTGAATAAAAATTAAAATATCAAAATTAATCAATGAAAATTAATTAATTAATTAAAAATTAAAAACTAAAAATTCGAAAGTAAAATAGGAATAAAATTGAAATTAGAAATTCGGGAGTGCCTAGAATACAAAAAAAAAATTTTAATTAAATTAAAAATTAAAAAAAAAAAATGTTTAAAGTAAAAATATTTTAAATTGGCAACAAGCAATTTGATAAATAAAACACACCCTTATATTTGAAAAGTTGTTTATACCTGCAAGCGTATATTTGTGTGCACGAAAAAAAACTACAAACAACAATCACGTGCAAATAAATAAGGAGCCGCCTGATTATAACTCATTTTAATTAGTTCCTTAACATATTTTATATAAGTAACTAGTATTTTATTT
Organism: Ceratitis rosa; assembly: GCA_037013455.1. Lineage (NCBI taxonomy): Eukaryota > Metazoa > Arthropoda > Insecta > Diptera > Tephritidae > Ceratitis > Ceratitis rosa. The sequence goes on along the minus strand of JAWMAG010000004.1, from coordinate 34,889,666 downwards.
TAATTTACGTTTCTTCTTACTGTCAATATTTATTTATTATTCCACCTACAAGTAGTTTCCACTAATTTTTGTATGCAAAAAACGCCACTGCTGTGCGCTGAATACATAAAATAAATTTAATAAATTGCGATTAAAGACGATATGCAAAATTAGTATATTGAAAAACAAAGAAATAATTAGTTAAGGAACTTTGCTTAATGCAACTAAAACGTGTAAATATACACACACGACGGCTTTTAGGTAAATATGCCGCCCGCTTTATTTTAATTTAATTTTTTTTGTATTTATTTTTAATTCGCAACCGATTTGCCGGCAATATTAAGTGTAGGAGGAAGCAAAATATTGCGTGAAAAAACTACAATTGACGCTGACTTCATTCAGTGTCAGTGTTGTCAGCTAAAGAGGCAGCAGGGGTGCACCCACACTTAACTTGCTCCTGCGTGATTTATTAGTAGCCTGCTAAATCAGCATAATCTGACGCAATTTGTAAGCACATATCTTGCAGTGAAACATACTAATTGTTAACTAGTATACTTCTAGTATGCATTTTTGCACTAATTAGTTAATCTCTCATTATTTTTTATATTAGCAACTGGTAGTTTTGACAACAGCTTCATACTAATTAAATTCTAGTCCATTTATGAATGAATGAATTGAGAATACTTAAATTTACAATTGGCGATGATAAGGCCATCAATGTCATCTTTTGTATTTAGCCTTCCGCAGTAAGAGTTATCAGAGCTCTACAGCGTCTTTCTATATAGGTATATTACTTCCAGATGCAGCTGAATTTGCTAGAAGCAAAGATAATAAGTCGAAGTCCATTTTGCTATTATCTAAATAGATTGAGTTGAAGTTCATCTTTTCTCCATTTTCGTCTAGAGAGTGTTCTCACCTGGGAGCATTTATTGAAATCTAACCTTATTCCAGCAACTCCACTCCATCAATCGGCTAGCAGAACATACTGCAACTTTTCCAATGAAAATATTTGAAGGCAGTTAATACAAGAGCATGATAAGTGCCACTATCGGACGACACTGAATAGCTTCCGTAGCCTGATGGACTTTGAATATTATATTGTTATCCACGAAAAATTTTTGATATTTTTTTACCATCAAAATTTCTAAAGAAAAATAAAACAGCAACAATAACCTTGTAACAATAACCTTCAGTTAATCGATCAAGATTAAAGCTGTGGTAAAATTAATATTTTTCCATGTTATGTTTTTGGAAATTTTTTCATAAAAATCCATTACCGTGATTTTCGCATTATATATGAATAATGTTTACAATTTACTGCTGATAACATAATTTTTGATAAACCATTATATTTACCAGAAAATAAAGAAAACCACTAATGCGTACACATATACCCACAAATACTGTAAGATAATAAATTCCAACATTTGGTCAATTACAACGTGTTTCAATAACAAAAAACCACAATATGGAAATATTTATAGCAAAAACTGCATAAATGGTATTTTGGTGTACGAGAAATTTAAGCAATAAAGTTTTATACTCGCAAAAATATGTTTGGTTTTGGCGCGCGTTTATTATGAAAATTTTCCTATTAACGTTTTTATTTATGTTTTCATATTTTTATATTATTTATTTATTTTTGGTTGTTTATTGTTTATAATATTTTTTTATTTTTTATTTATTAGTTCTTTGTTTTATGTTTTTTTATAATTTTTTCATTTTATTTTACAGCCTATTCATACAACATACACATGTAAACATAATACATTTATTGCTTATGTTTATCAATTCCAGAACGTGCCTAAAAATGTGGGATTTTTTTTTTGTTTTCGACTGCCGAAACAATAACAACAGATATGCCAAGCCAAAAATTAAGTAAATAAATAATATGTTCATAATTGAGGTAGAAAGGTAATAAAACGCACGATAAAAAGTGTGTTTGCACACATATATATTTAGTTATGCAACAGTAGCGCGAGAGAGGTTAATGGTATTGGTTCTAGAATTCAGAGTAAAAAAAAAAATAAAAAAATAAATAAAAGAAAATTTAAGTCCGACGCATCATATTAAGAAAATAAAATAAAGCTGTTGTGATTAGTAAATTTAAAAAAAAAATATTTTTTTGAACAACATTCGTTAAATCATATTTAAAAACTCTTGGGGGACCCTTCACCATATACTCCATAAAATAATATTTTATTAAAATTTGGGGGAAAAAATATGTCAGTAAAATCACCTTGAGCACAAAGCAATAAAATCTAAAAAAAGAAAATTAATAATAAGTTCAATGGCATGAGGAATACAAGTTTATGAAAAAACAAAAAAAAAACAAAATAAAATTGCCGGCAACCAGTTAGAAATGCCAGTAAAACATGTTAAATTTAAATAAACTCATTAAGAAAGAATTGAAAAAAAAAATAAAACAAAATATTTAACACACCTTTTTAAAAGTATGGCACCGCGCAGCACGCAAAGGAGTTGTGAAATTTAAATAAATTCCAATTTCGCCTTGATTTTTACCTGCTTTCATTTAACGTTTACCATTTTTTCAAGAAAAATTACCAAAGTGCACTTTCTTTCTGACCAAAATGACGCAAACTGTAATCAAACACACACAAACACGTTCCCATTTTTCACATACTTCATGTCACAGCTGTCTAACAGCCACAAAATTGGGTGACAGTCAGGGCACACCGTGACGTATGAGCAACCAAATATTATTACGAGTACTTGTGGTATTGTAAATAGAGTTTAAACCAATTGACGTTTTTTTATTCTTAAACATAAAATTTTATTTGATTATTTATAAAATTATGAAATTATAGGATAATTAAAGCATTAACGAGTACTTTAACAAGCAAACTTAATATGCAAGTGCGTGTGTGTGTGTTGCACAAAAGTGTTCTTTTTAAGTGGCAAACAAAGAGGTTACTCATTTTATAGCAAATCTTATCTTCTTCGAAACATTTATTTTTTATCTGATTCAGCATTTTTAACAAAAATTCAAATTTCATCGGAAAAATGTTTGCACAAGTATAAATATGTATGTTTGTAAATGGACAAAATATTATGATTCACGCAGTGAGCGCGGATTTTCGTTTATATTTATTGAAAAATATGTGAGAAAGTGTGTATATTGGAAATTTTTGGAAATTCAGATTTCAGATGTCAGTTTCGAAAATACTAAAACACTAAAATCTTAAAAATAATTTACAAAAGAAATAAAAAAATTAATTATAAATTATTACAATATTATGAATCATTCATCGATAGATCTTCCTTCATAAATAGATATAAGCGACGGTGGGGGAAAAAATTCCAGTTGTGTTGTAATTAAAAATCAAGAAATAAAACACTTTAATGCTATTTTATGCTTAAAAATTAACAAATTTGAGGCAAAAAACACTAATAATAATAAATTTTTAAGAAAACAGAAATTAATTTTTAAAATTAATAATAAATAAAATAACAAAACTTAGTTTGATTTTTGGAAAATAAACAAAAACAATATAAGTTCAGTACTAAATTAAATCTTTTTAAATGAATTTATTTTCTGAGCAATTAATAAATTTATGTTAACTAAATTTTTCAATTTTATTTAAATTATAAAAAAAACTAAAATATTAATTTAATAAAGAATTTAATTTTAATCTTGATAATTTTAAGCAAATAAAAATTTGAATTAATTTAATTATTTAATTATAATTAAAAATGTACAAAAATTTTAATTTAGTTAAATAAATAAAATTTAAATATATAATTATTGTTTCGTAATTAAAAACATAAGATTTATTTTGTAAATATTAATAAATTTACTAAAAAATAAAGTTATTTAAATAATATTTTTTTCAATAATTATTTTTTTATTAATAAATAAAGTTACTCACATCTGTCTATTTCATTTAAACACTTTCGTTATTTCTCACATGCCATTGGTCGCGATTTTGAAATTATGAAGAACACATGTGTCTGGTTATTTCACATGAAAAAGTGCCTTAGCAACTTTGCTAACGGAATATAAATATATATTTATATATATACATATATCTACGTATATATCTGTATGTTCGTAAACAATTTCACTTCACAGTCTCTACGTTCAATGGGTCACTAAAAGTGTGAAAATATTTGAATATTTTCTCAATTAACACAACTAACTAATGATTAGCATTAACGCATGTCTGTACGTAGCTGCATACATATGAACTGTCAATAAAAATCACCTTCCGGCAGACAGCAGTTTGATGTTAAGAAAAAAATTAAAAATATTTACAAGTAGATATTTTTAATTTGCTATAGATCACATGTACTATATACATATGTATGTATGTATGTATACAATGAACACAAATTATACGCACAAAATTTTGTAAATACAATATATCACATTATTTTCTGTTAAACATGATGTGAGTAATTTTCCAGTTTAAAACTACATAAGAGAAATGTGAGTTTTTGAAAAAAAAACATATATTTTGCGCTTTAAATGAAATCAAAATTTGTAGAAATTCAAAGAAAAATATACATTTTTTTTAATTTAATTTAATTTGTGCTGCAATAAAATTAAAGAGAAAATAAAGTTCTCTAGAAATTTATAAAAGTTTCAATTAAACTTTTAAATTATTTCAAAATAAAAAATAAAATTAAAAAAAAGATATTTAATTGTTGAGGATATTTTCTATAAAACTTACTTGCAGGAATACCAACGTGTGTTTCCAAAAATGAAATTAGAATTAATATTATAAAAATAAATAAAATGTATAATTATTAAAATTTTATAAAATTATTTTTTAAAAGATATGCAAAACAATGAACTCCTAAGTGATACAATTTCAACTTAAAACCAAACATATGCAAATATATTTTTTTATTTTTGCCAAATAAAATATTAGTAAGAACTCGAATTAAACCTTGCTGAATTATTTTAAATAAATTTAAAAAAAAATAGGAATTCGAATTTTTATGGAAATTACTCAACCAATATACGTATGTTTTTGATAAAAAAAAATTGCAGAAGTTAATTATAAAAAATAATACTTGCAAAATTATTTTCTACGGTTTTCAATGATTTTCAAAGAACTCAAATGTTTTTGATAAATAAACATAAATAACTTTTTCACTAATTTTTTGTGGAAGTATAATTTAGAGCATTTTATATTATATAACTTTTATTTTGAAATGAAAAATTATTTATTTGTTTATTTGTAAAAAAAAAGTTATTTATTTAGAAAATTAATTCTAAACAAAATTGATTAACAAAAAACGCTTGAATTTTGCATTAAATAAATTTTTAATGATATAAAAAATAATAATAATAATACAGTTGCAAATTTATATTAAAAAAGTATAAAATAAAATTCTGTTTGGCAGATATTTATCCCTAAAAAAACATTATTAAACAAATGTTTAACAAAAATGTAGATATTTTTTAAAAAATTATTTTATATGAAATATAAAAAATTAAAAATGGTACAGTTGTTAGCGAATTTATATATTAAATTTTCCCCAAATTTGCAATGAAAAAGTAGAAATTATATTAAATTAAATTGTTTAGGAATTTATTGGTTAAAAATAAATTTTTAAGTTATTTTAACAAGGAAAAAACAGTTTTTTAAATTAAAAATTTATAATAGCTATTTTTAATAAATAAATTTGATCTAATTTTTACTTAAAAAAAAACGAAAAATTTATAAAATTAATTTTTTGTAGAAATTTGATTAATATATAGATAATTAAAATTTAAATTTCTTATTCTCGACACCTTATATTTAAAAAAAAAAATTCATAACTTTAATAATGACGCAAATACGCAGAAGTAAGACGTCAGTCTGTAAGAATAAAATTTGAATTAAACTGAAAAATTATGTACAAACAATATTACGAGGGGACTAACAAATGTTCGTTTAGTTGGTGGCTTTCAAATTGTTTTTGTTATATTTAAAAATACCATTACTCTTACTTTCAAATTTTAGAACGAACAGCTTAAATGAAGACTAAAACACGCAAGATAATTGAGGTTAGGTCAGACGAAATTCCAGCACCAACGCTCTTTGGGTTTCGGCGTAATTTACTGTCAATACAAATATTCAGTGAATGCCAAATTGCATATGGAACGATTGCACCGTCATTAAAGACTATTTCTAATGGTCAGTCTAGCTGCTTTAGTAAAGTTGTTACTGGTGACGAATCTTGGTTCTATAAGTACGAAGTTTTCAGAAGTGGATCTATAGGCTTAAGAAATGTATTGAAAACAATGGCGATTATGTATAGCAGATAAAAAAGGACAAAGACTAATAGAAAAATCTTTTTTTTTTTCTGGTCAACTAATCGAACTTTAGCTAATCCCCTCGTATATTACACTTAAAAGTGTAAATTTGTGCGTGAAAAGTATTTAATTCAGTGTAATCACACAAACAGATTACACATGCATATACACGTATGTAGGTATGCGTATGCAAATACTAAAGTTCTCTCAGCAAGCAAAGTTCAATGCGCAAATAAATAAATGCAAATGTATCATTTAGCACTTTCAAGCTGACCAGGTGCCGGGTTATTGCCGCTTGACTGCTCTGCCATAAACACATTAACACACACATATGTATGTATTGTATGTAGGTACACGAGTACATGGGTGTACAATAAAGCATACACAATTCCTTCAATATGTGTTTACCTGCATGACTGACTGCGTAACCCCTTAGTTAACTGGTTGATTGACTGATTGAATCACTCGCTTATTGTTTGATTAACAGCTAGCTTATCTTGAGCTATCTTTATAAGCGTACACGCGTGCACTAACGTATCTATATATCTATATATATGGCATATATACAGGTGTTGTGTGCATGTATGTATATGAGAGTGTGTCTGTGTGTCTGTGTGTGTGTGCGTGTGTGAAAGCATGCGTAATTGGCGTTCAATGCTCAAAGGCCAGTCTACGCGTGGTTGCTTAACTTTATTAAGTCTCCGAACAGGGTGTGAATAATGCATAAATTTGCAACTTGTTCAGTTCGCATTAAATTTTCTCGCCCCCACCACACCGCACTTTCATTCATTCTTTATGGTATTTAATTAACATCTCTTATTTGCATTTTTTTTTATGTAAATTTTTAACAGCAAAAATAAAATATAAAATGTGCATGACTAGTCTTTGAAAAGAAACAGTAGAAGAAGAAGACAAACAAGAAGAAAACGAAGAAGAAGAGGCATTGAAATGTAATTCTGTAAAATTCCGTATAAACTTGCAAGAAAAGGCAAGTGACACTTGTTTGGTTCGAAAAGAAAATATTGATTCTTCTTTAAACTTTTGTTGTTTCTCAACTCAGTTCGAGGAAATTTATTATGATTTAAATCACATGTTTATTTACATAAAAGCACAAAAAGGAGTGACTTATTGATTCACAGTGAATGAACTTACTGATAAAATACAGTAGCTTCTTTTATTTTTTATAAAGTTCTTATTTTGTTCATCTTGCTTTAATGGAATATTTTACACATTGGATGTTATGAAATTTTTAGTATTACCAATTAAATGCGTATACCAATTTTATATTCATAAATAAATTTTATTTAATTTAATATATTTAATTTAATTTAATTTAATTTTATTTTATTTTATTTTATTTTATTTTATTTTATTTTATTTTATTTTATTTTATTTTATTTTATTTTATTTTATTTTATTTTATTTTATTTTATTTTATTTTATTTTATTTTATTTTATTTCATTTTATTTTATTTTATTTTATTTTATTTTATTTTATTTTATTTTATTTTATTTTATTTTATTTTATTTTATTTTATTTTATTTTATTTTATTTTATTTTATTTTATTTTATTTTATTTTATTTTATTTTATTTTATTTTATTTTATTTTATTTTATTTTATTTCATTTTATTTTATTTTATTTTATTTTATTTTATTTTATTTTATTTTATTTTATTTTATTTTATTTTATTTTATTTTATTTTATTTCATTTTATTTTATTTTATTTTATTTTATTTCATTTTATTTTATTTTATTTTATTTTATTTTATTTTATTTTATTTTATTTTATTTTATTTTATTTTATTTTATTTTATTTTATTTTATTTTATTTTATTTTATTTTATTTTATTTTATTTTATTTTATTTTATTTTATTTTATTTTATTTTATTTTATTTTATTTTATTTTATTTTATTTTATTTTATTTTATTTTATTTTATTTTATTTTATTTTATTTTATTTTATTTTATTTTATTTTATTTTATTTTATTTTATTTTATTTTATTTTATTTTATTTTATTTTATTTTATTTTATTTTATTTTATTTTATTTTATTTTATTTTATTTTATTTTATTTTATTTTATTTTATTTTATTTTATTTTATTTTATTTTATTTTATTTTATTTTATTTTATTTTATTTTATTTTATTTTATTTTATTTTATTTTATTTTATTTTATTTTATTTTATTTTATTTTATTTTATTTTATTTTATTTTATTTTATTTTATTTTATTTTATTTTATTTTATTTTATTTTATTTTATTTTATTTTATTTTATTTTATTTTATTTTATTTTATTTTATTTTATTTTATTTTATTTTATTTTATTTTATTTTATTTTATTTTATTTTATTTTATTTTATTTTATTTTATTTTATTTTATTTTATTTTATTTTATTTTATTTTATTTTATTTTATTTTATTTTATTTTATTTTATTTTATTTTATTTTATTTTATTTTATTTTATTTTATTTTATTTTATTTTATTTTATTTTATTTTATTTTATTTTATTTTATTTTATTTTATTTTATTTTATTTTATTTTATTTTATTTTATTTTATTTTATTTTATTTTATTTTATTTTATTTTATTTTATTTTATTTTATTTTATTTTATTGTATTTTATTTAATTTTATTTTATTTGATTTTATTTTATTTTGTTTTACTTTTTTATTTTCTTTTCTTTTCTTTTCTGTTATTTTATTTTATTTTATTTATTTTTTTATTTTACTTTTTTAGTTTTAATCAAAAGAATTTAGTTTTATTCATTTTATTTTATTTTATTTTATTTTATTTTTTTATTTTTTTTATTTGAATTTTATTTTATTTTTTATGAGCTTCCTTCGGAATATGTTTTAGTCTAAAAGCATTTATCATATAAAAAATACACCTGTGAGATAATTTTTTATTGTATGTACGTTTATTATAATTTATTATATATAATATATTTTCATAAATGTTAAAATTATTTTATCAACTCATAAATATGACGTCATTAATAATTATAATCTACTTTGCGTGGCAGTTAGATAATAAGCCGACAAACCTTAAACAACATGGATGTACATATTGTATATTCCAATACAATTATATATATTGTACATATGTACTAGCATATAGACCCAAGCACACTCTTCATACTTAGTTTCATACCCTCCAAAAAGCAAGCTCTTACGGCGTCTAGATTTCAATTACTCTCGTCGGGTTCAGCACCTCAAAGCTTATATAAGTCGCACGAAAGTGCTTGTAAGTGCATGCATATACATATATATATAGGTATATGTATTTAGCTAATTTTCTAAATAATAATTTGTGCAAAATACAATTGTGTATTTGTAAAAAGTGTAAACAAAAGTGATTTCTTATCTTTGTTTCGAGCGCACATTCCATTTGTTTAGTGTGGTAATCCATTATCTACAAAGCCACGCCACTTAGAGACGACGCTCGATCTCGGCCACATTTACATTTGGTGCAATTTTACGTATATATGTATGTATGTATGTCGATATCAGTATATATACATGCATATGTGTGTAGGTATAAACATATTTGCACGTTTCTCAGTACAGAAAACAACAACAACAAAACCAACTGATATTTAATTGCTACGCCAGTCTCTCTCCAGTAATTCTTCGCCTTTCTTCAATCAACTGTATGTACACAAGTACGTACCAATCCATATGTGGGTAAGCGTTTCACACGTCTAATTGCAACTAATTAGGCTAAAAAGCATTTATCACTATCCACATACATACACGTATGTGTGAAGGAAAGGCGTTGAAAAATAATTTGTCTTACTTTTCTTCTTAAAAGCGTAATTTGTTGTTGTTGTTATTATGCGAAAGCTTGTAGTGTGTAATGAGCATTGTGTAATGAGGTTATGACAATTAAACATGAAAAGAAATATTTTGTATTCCTAACACGTTTCAAGAATGCTGATATGAGTGTTATTTTAAATATCCAATAGAAGTGCACACATTTTTTTCTTTGAATCTCAATGGGGGAGGGTGAAAAATAAGTACAAAGCAATGCGGGATATGGATTGAAGTCAAGTTTTGACTACCATAAACCAAAAAATTTAACAATAAAAATTGTTGGACTTGCTTTTTATCACAAAAACTGTTAAAAAAAAAAATAAAATAAAATAACAACAAAAAAAATTATTAAAAAAATGTAAACCATTTCGGCAGAAATCTGAAAATTTTTTAGTAAAAACTTAATTATTTTAGGACAAACCCTTATTTCTTTTTTCCACAAAAAATACATATTTTGTACAACAGGTTATGCTTTTTATACATACATAGTATACTCGTATGCCTATTTATATACATAAATTAAAATTCTTGCTCCCTATAAATGTATTTACATGCATTGACATGTGTTTGTAGAAATTTTTTGTATACTGCCTCATAAACGTTTTTACGATTTATTTTAAATTTACTACTAAATTAAATTAAACTTGTAATTAATATGCCACAGGCACATGTTTATAATAAATTATTTGTCATGCTTGCGAGTGAATTATTTATTTTTCCGTACGCGTAATGGCGAAGTCATAAAATAAGTGAGAGGAAACGTGAATTTTGCCAAATTTTTGCATGCATGGGATTGAAATTGGTGTATTAAAATATATAATTTACAAATTTACTTCTACTTGTTTTTCTTGTTGTGACCAATAATTTTTTACACTCCACATTTACTTATTTATTTATTTTTGCTTTTATTGAAATTAATTTTTGTTTATTTTTACTTTAAAATAATAAATATTTCATTTTATTTTGTATTTTTTTTAATTAATTTAATTTAATTTATTTTGAACATAATTTATTTTATTTTATTTTATTTTATTTTGTCTCATTTTAATTTATTTAGTTTAATTTAGTTTATTCTTTTTATTTTATATTATTATATTTTAATTTATCTTATTTTATATTATTTTGTTTTATTTTATTTTGTTTTATTTTATTTTATTTTATTTTATTTTATTTTATTTTATTTTATTTCATTTTATTTTATAATTTTATATGTAGGTATAGGTGTAAATAAGAGTCAAACCATAACATTACCGATGGATCTGAAGGCCTATAGTTTGCTTTGATTAGTTTTTAATGAAGTACCTAAGATAACAAAATAAAAATAAAGTCCAAAGTTCAACGATATTTGATTATTTGCGAGAAATTAATGATGTCGAAGAAGATTGATTAGGAACGATATTAGCATATTTAGTAATAGCTCATTAGCATACCAGTTTTTATACAATTTTCAAGTACTGCTATTATAGAGAATATTATTAAACGAGAAAATATACAGAAAATTGTTTCAAAGAATTTAGCTTATTATAATATAATTTAATTTTAATTAAGTCATAATTATTTATTTTTAATCTAAATTTAAATTTTTATTCAAATTAAATTTTAAATTTTTATTTAAATTTGAATTTTTTTTATTAGTTTGAGTTTTAAGTTAATTTTAATTTTAATTTTAATTTGAATTTTATTTTTAATTTTATTTTTAATTATTACTTTCATTTTAATTTCTATTTTAGTTTTAGTTTTTATTTAAGTTTAAGTTTTAATTTCAATTTAAATTTAGGTTTAATTTTAGTTTTAGTTTTTATTTTTTTTTTTTAATTATTATTATTTAATTGGGTGCTCATTTTTTATGGGCATATTTAATAAGAAAAACCCTCAGTGTTTTTGTTGTAACTAAAATATTTATGCCATTTTTTTATTTTTATTTTTTTATTTCACAACTCACATGAGAAGTGTCTACCGTAAGTTCTTGCATAAAGAAAATATATACTTAAGCTTAAAAATATGGAAAAAATATTATATAAAATAACTCAAAAATGTAAAAACCTATATAATATATTTTAAATAATTTCTTAAATAACTAAATTGCGCCAATCACGAGAATCCATGTCGAAATGCCATGCTAAAAAGAAAATATGTTTGTAATGTGTACCGAGGCTCTTGCGACAGGAAAGATTTTATTTTCGTCAATTTGGCAACACGATAAAGTATAGCCAATCTATTCCGCTTAACGAGACCGGCTCGAGTATATTGCTTTGAGAACTGTCGATGCGACAACACGTCAATTCCCTCTCCCGCCAAGTGCCAGATACGCGAAGTCATCAGTTATCTCGTTTGGAAGGGAAAACCTATATGCAATGCAAGAAAAACTACAGTGGGTGTTTCAGAACAAAAGGACAGGCAAGCTGACGAAAGGAGTCATAGCAAACGCCACATTTAAATCGGATATCCTGAACCATTCCCCACAGTTCCTTGTTTTAGCACTTTCAAATTTAATATCTCTATACTACCCTGAAGCTGCATATTGGTGGAAAAATGTTAGCAACCAACAAGGAGTCAAAGGACGAGGCAGACGAAGATGTTGGCGTGAAATTACTTCGAGGAAGTGGAAAAAATTGTAAAACCTGCCAAAATTTAAGCTGATATTCAAAAATTAGGCCATACTAGTCTCATATGAACTAGTATAATACCAGTTCATAAACAAAATGGAATGTTTTCAATATTTTCCTAATTATACTTGATTTTTTTTTTAATTGAACGGATCCACATTTTTATCAAAATAAAAGAATTATCTTTACAGTTACACCTTTTTTTACATATATTTTCGTTTATTTTATAATTAATCACTTACATTCATCACAGTCAATTTTATCGGTCACGTTTCATTTTGTTTCAGTTTTTTTTTCAAACTGCCTACAAACATTCCTTTCCTCAAATAATTATCAGGTGTGATTAATTAATTCACTAATTTGTGGTGTATTCAGCAAAAGGTGGAAGACAACAATGTATACAGTTATTAACAATTAACTGTAAACATGTACATACATACATATACCATACATATGTGCATGTGTTTTTAATAATATAATTTCTTCCTGAGATAAAAGCGTGTCACGACTTTTGCTGACTTACAACAGCGTTCTCCATTCTACGCAGTGTTTATTTAATTAAGCTTCTTTTTGTTACATGTGTAGATATGTATGTGGTGAAACAATGGAATTTATCATTATAATCTTATCTCCTTTTTTGATTTGTTGAGCGTGTTGGGTAAATTACAGAAATGCATATATCGTACATATATCTACTACATAAAGAATATTGAAAAAAATTGAAAAAAAAATGTTATTTCACTGTTACGCATAATTTATAGTATTTTTTTTCATAAATAAGAAGACCTGTGAATCTACATATTATGTATGTACAAATTTTCAACAAAACCACCCCTGAGGCATTGACTTGCAGCTCTTTTAAATTACTTTTATAGTGTCCTCAGCAAAACGCATTTCTTTTTTGGCTTCTCGTGTGTCCATCATGCGTAGTACAACGAACCAACTTCAGAAATTTTAATACACGGAGCCTTGATAACAGTTTGCACTCACAGATAACGGTGCATATCATAAAATCAGATAAGCCTTTACCATTTACTGTCATTGTCTCAACAGTGTGTGCTATTCCGAGAGCTTTGTGCGCCTAAGCATATGAGAAACAAGACAAAGCCGAAAGATTAACGGTTTATTTTCAAAAAACAAGTATATAAATAACAGTATAATGTCTTTAAATTCTCTAAGAACCAACTATTCACCGCATATTTCAAGCTGTAGTCTGCATATCACAAATAAAAGCGATAGAAAGGAGAGATACCGAGAGACAAAAAGGAAAGTGAAACGCAATATCATACAGAGAGAGATTATTTTGTGTGAGTATGAGAAGTTTGAAAAGGAGGCCGATTGGAGTAATGCTTGGAAATTCTATGAGAACAAAAGATCTGAGAGATCGGAACATACTTATTTCTAACCCAAATGATTGGCAGTTTTAAAGCCTGTTCGAAAGGCTAAAGCCCACCGTCAACGAACTGTTGAGATATAGTAAATCCACCACTAACTGCATACTCACCATGCGTCAAAACACGCCTGACTTCAAACTTTACATATCCCCACAGGAAAAAGTCTAACAGTGTGATATCACACGATCTTGGTGGCCAATCAACCAGCCTAAAGAGTGAAATTATCTGCTCACCGAAGTGTTCTCTCCATAAATCCATTGATTGATGCGATGTGTGGGAAGTGGCACCGTCTTGTTGAAACCAAATATCGCCGAGATCACGAGCTTCAATTTCAGGCATTAAATAAAAGGTTATCATGGCGCGAAAACGATCGCCATTGACGGTATTGATCTATGATTCCACATGTACCTATGGTTCCACAAACCACATAAAACAGTTGGTTTTTTCTAGATGAAATGGCAGCTCTTGCATCTCTTGAGGTTGCTCTTCGTTCCAAATGTGGCATTTTTGCTTGTTTACATACCCATTGAACCAGAAATAAGTTTCATCAATGAACAAAATTGGCTCGAAAACGTCGAATCTTCTTGGAACTTTTCAAGAGCACACAGAGCGAAGCGATGTCGCTTGGAAAGGTCAAGCGGCTTCAATTCTTGCTCCAGCTGTATTTTATATGCTTTTAATTTAAGATCTCGACGTAAAATGCGCCAAGTCGTTCCATAAGTTAGTCCAAGTTGCTGCGAACGGTGACGAATCGACTCTTCACGATCTTCTTGTACACTCTCTGCTACGGCCTCTATCGACACACAACACTTCGAAGATATCAAAGCAGCCCTCTATAGTACAAAAAAATATTTGCTTTTACGCCGCTATGTTTGAATTTGAACCCTCAGAATGGGGAAAAATCTTTCCGATACTAAGCTAGGTTTTAGACCCTTAACTTAATCTAGAATTGGAGAAGATAATATGAATAGAAATTGATGTTTATATCATTTGGCTGCAAAAACTGCGCTATCAGTTATGGCTTCTTCAAACTGTGCAAGGAAAGGAAGCGAATGAAAGTAGCGTCTCGGCTCCCACGTCTCGGTTGGCAATGAGAAATTCGTCGTGGCTAGGTCATGTCTTCCGTATCAGCGCAAACCCGACAGCTTTGAAAATACTCGCGCAGTTCCTGCCGAAGGAACACTCCGTTCGAAATAACAGGTGGAGGATGACCTGGATTCGTTTGGTATCTCCATTTGACGCCGAATAGGTAAGAGAATGAACAGTTGTGGCACTGTTTTTGACTACGCGAATTAAAAAAAGAAGAAGAAGAAGAAATTTGTATACATACGTATACTGCGTATAATTTATATTTTAGAAGTCAAAACATTTTGATCGATTTCAAGGAAACTCTTTTGAAGTAGAAAATCATTCTCCTCAAAACCCGTTATTAACTCTATTTCATATAAGTCATGACCGTTATTATATCCATTAAAGCGTAAAAACATCTTCAATAAAGTTTTTATTTTTTCATTTTATGTTTCAGGCTTTGATCGCCCTTTTAATTAGGTGACTTCACTTGTTCAGTGATTTAATGGGTTTTACCTTTGTCCAGCTTTTTAAATTTATCATTTTTTTTTGTTTTGTTTTGTTTTTTTTTTTTCTTTATTTGCAACTGGTAGGTAATTCACAGAAAAGTCGTAATTAAATTTCACCATAAAATCGATTTTATGACTTGGTTAATAACGGTATGGCGCTAATGATCGTTAACTATTAACATGGTTCAATAACAAACAAACAAATATTAAAATGACACTTGTTTGTCTGTATGTATGTTTGTAAGTGTGAGGCAGACGAAACATATAAATGTCAGCCAAACATGTATTGTAGTTTGTTTTGTAGGTAATATAAATATTTAAACACCGTTAAAAAATATTTCCTGTTGAAGCGCATATGTGACTGGCGGCGACAAGGCAACAACAGATTCTTCTTATTAACAATTAAAGAAAATGATGTTTTGTGCGAACTATAAATTTTAATAATTTATTTGTATGAAGTAAACGAGAAATTGTTCAGTAATTAAGTTATTTTTCTGCAAAAATTAAAAGTTGGAATTAAAGGTGTAAAGAAAATTTCCTCAAAAAGAAGGCAATCTTCGGTTGATGTTTTTTTCTTTTCTTTTTTTTTTGTAAGTACCATGAAGTATAGAAACTAACTAACGAGAGGCGGTTGCATTTAAAAAACAAAAAAAAAACATTTTTATATCCATTTTCATTTGTTCAATGACCTGTTTTCAACCCTTCAACCCGGAGAACATTCCATATTTTTCAAAATATATTATTTTCACTAAATTTTACAAAATATATCGATTATAAAAAAAATAACTTAGAAATTTTGTCAAAAATCGCGAATAAAAAAATTTTAAAAAAAATTTTTTATTTAAAAAAATTAAAAAAAAAATTTCCTAAATTTTTTTTACATGTACTTCAAATTTTTTTATACATACATATATTGAAAATCATTAACTCACCTTTTTTCGAATACCGCCTTTTTAAAGCCGGTTGAGTTACTTTTTGTAAATTAAACTTTTTTTGTCACAATTCGAAAAAAAATTGGACGAAAACAACTTTTTAATTCATTTATTTTTAAATAATCACACTTTGCAATTAAAGTTACACAAGAACTTTTTGATTTGTAATTTTCTAACTTTACTATACTTATACTTTATATTATTTATGGAGATATTTTCAACATTACAACAGTGCACTTAAATTTGTTAAATTGCAATTATTTGTTTAATTTTGCAATAAATTATTAATATTTTTCAATTAACACACACAGTTTTTAAATAAATTTGTATTTCAACTTTATGCATATTCAACAGCAATCAGCGAAGTTAACCTAGAAAAGAAGAACAAAATACGAATTTTAATATTTTTTGTGGGAAGAAAGTAGGTAAGCTCAAGGTATTGAAATAAACATATAATAATATTATATAATTATATAAAAATATACTGTATATATATGCATATACACTAATATTATAAATACTAAGCAAAAAAAAGGTTTAACCCTAAACCTAAGCAATAGCTCGCCTTACGATAACTATCTAGCAGCTGTTTTCAGTTTTTCTTCCCCGTTTATTCTTTATTCGTCCCTCCTCCACTCCGTGCAGCTCTCCGATTTTAATTTTCCATTATTCCTTTGCCTCTAACAAAACGCCATCAGCTGGTTTGAATACCTGCAAGCTTTTTTTTCTGTATCGCAACTGGTTCTTAGGTACTCTTTCTCTTACGCAAAATTTAAAACCTTTCATTTTATTTTATTATATTTTTTCCCCACTTTTGTTTTGTTTTATTATAATTTATGGGTTTGATATCCAGTGAGTGCAGCACAAAACACTTTTTTGTTGGCGCACATTTTAATTGAAGCAAATTCTGCTTTCGCTTCTACGCGACATAAATTTCTTTTTTATTGATGTTGTTATATGAATTTTAATACTTGGATTTTTTGCTTAGCTTATTCGCGATTTTTATTTTATTTTATTTTTTTTTGGTATTTTATTTTTGTGCACGGGTTTATTTTTTATTTTTTATTTATTTTATTTTATTTTGTTTTATTTTAGCTCACTTTATTTTATTTTATATTATTTTATTTTATTTTATATTATTTTATTTTATTTCAAATTATTTTATTTTATTTCAAATTAATTTATTTTATTTTATTTTGTTTTGTTTTATAATATTTTTTATTTAATTTTTTCAATATATTTAATTTAATTTGTTTTTTATTAAATTTAATGTAATTTATTTTAATTTACTTTAAATTAATTTTATTTTATTTAATTTAGTCTTAAATATAATTAAATTAAATAAAATTTACCAAAAAATAAAATTTACCAATTAAATAAAATTGAATTTTATTTAAGACTAAATTAAATAAAATAAAATTAATTTAAAGTAAATTAAAATAAATTACATTAAATTTAATAAAAAACAAATTAAATTAAATATATTGAAAAAAAATAAAATAAAAAATATTATTTATTTGCTTTTAATTTTAGCAATTTTAATTCAAAAAATTTTATTCTATTTTTGTAGCTCGTATATATGTACATATTTTTACTGATATTTTTCTTATATTTATTTTCGTTTTCTGATTTTAATTTCTACTCACCAATTCAATTGCCTTTCTGCTTACGCCCGTTTCTTGGCTTAACTATTGTCGCACTCTTTTATGTTAACCTCAAATGTGGAGTTACTTCTTTTGCAGCTTCTTCTTTCTTTTACTGCTTTCGTAAACCACTGCTCTTTTGGTGCCCTAGTATTTGCTTAGCAATTTATATACACACAATTTGAAGCATACATATGTACATACATATATGTACTGCGTATTATATACCATACACATTAGTATACAATGACGCTTACATTTGTGCGTTTTTTTTTTTAGATTTATTTTATTTTATTTTTATTATTTTATTCCTTATTTCCTTTATTTTTTCAAAGAAATAGTTATTACCACCACGCAAATGGATTATCGCTCGAAAGTTCCAAGCAATCGCTTAACTTATTATAGCTTGACTTTACGATTCGATTTACATACACACTTTAAATGGTTTGGTGAAATTACTATTTCTTCAATTTCAACAATCAACTTTTGCACTTCAAAATTTATTTCTTAATTTACTTTTCTTTTTTATATTATTTCTTGCATTTTTTTGCATTACCAATCGGTTGTTTGCACAAATTTGTAGACAAGAAGGAAAACAAAAAAAAAAACAAAACACAAAAAAATTATCGAAAAATATTCACCAATCGTTATGTATTCGAACGAACGAACGATTTTGTGCCGTTGCATGGATCCAACCACCACCTGCACGTAACGATTCGCGAGCGCAAACTGATCGCTCCAATGTGGCGGCAAACTGTTGGTGCCGCCAATATCTACAAGCTCAACGCTTGGGGGATTCGTTGTCGCTGACGCTGTCACTGTCGTTGTTGCTTTGTTGCTCTTTAGTTGTCTGTTGTCTGTTGTTGTCTGTTATTGTTGTTGGTTGTTTGCTTAGCGATTTGTTAAATGTCAGCTGTCTGTCGGCGGTTTCTTTCACTACAAGGGAAAAATGCCTGCTCATATGGGTAAACTTACTTATTTATTTATTTATTACCTTTTCATTTGTTTTATCGGGGAATTGTGACTGCCGTTGTCGGGCTTTTAGTCAGCGGGTGTAAAAAAAAAAACAAAATAAGCCCAAAAAACGTGCCTCGCTATAGTGCTTCTTGGTTTATGAGTTTACTTGTTTGTATGTCAGTTGAAAATCTAAGAGCATATATATTTAGTTTTTTGGTTTTAAGAGAGCACCCAAGAGTGTAAATCAAGAGAATGCCTGCCTACAAACCAATGAAGATTATCTTTGTAGCTGTTTCGACGCTTGAGTTTAGCGCCATTATATTGTGGGACACTCTGAGCGAGATTTGTAATAAATAAATATTTTTATTTAGGTCGCACTCGTTTGCGTTATCATATCATATAATTTTTGAGCCAGCAAGTTTCTTAAGGTTTGTTAGAAGTAGTTGCTGGGCAACAGTAGACTTAGAACTCTAACCAAGCTCATTTTGTTACTTCTGATAATCCCAATAATCCCCACCCGCGAGTCAAACCAATGTGTGTAGTTCGTTATACGTATCTGTGCGCCCACTATTCCACTTAGTGCTGTATAGGTTACTTACCCAAGAGACTTCAAACTACTGCTCCTCTAAAGAAAACGACTTAAAATTGCAGTAGTCGTTTGATGATACGAAGACCGCTCATTGTAGATATTTCGTATATTTTTTACGAAACGAGCTCTCGTGACTTTTTTATATCCCATATTCGACATGTTATTCTAACTCCAGATGTTACCGTAAGGATTCAGGTTCTCTCTGTTCTTTACAACACCTGCAGAAGACACAACCTCTGGGCGTACTTGCCTGTTGTCCCATAAGAGAGACCCATTATTGCAGTCATATTCTATCCTGGTCACAACTGTCCGACTTTCCGGGAAGATATAGAGAAAATATAATGAAAGTACCATTAAACCTAGCCAATTGACAACATCATTGTTTGCTGCCAGTTCTGCTTAAAAAACGCTACAGTAATCTGGTAGACAAAAAGACGTGAATTACTTGATGACCTAAAGGAGGATAGGTCGATGAAAGGGTGACTTTCATTTGCAGAATAAAATCCGGATAAACTCCGGTTCGAAGAACCGCCTGGCTGCCTCCATTCAGGCATATCCGGAAGAGATCATAGGAGTACATCGACTTCATACAGCATTATAGACAAGAACAGCTGGACAGGATGGCGTACTAATAGTGTTTAAATGCTTATCACCGAGAATTCATCAACACTTTTATGAATTATCTTCCTGTGAATGATGTTCTCGTAACCCAAGTTCCACCAATTGCTGACCTAGAGCTCGAGCTGCCTAAAGACCCTAATAATATTGGCTCAATTAAGATTTGAATATTGTAGCTGACTTAATTCCTATCCATGCTGACTTGACCCCGACATAGCCAACATAGGAAGGATATTCAGTGGTCCTTGTTTCATGACAGACGGAAATTTCTTATATAGCTTCCACTCAGACACCCTTTTGCGAGATTATTCTTCACCATTATCTCAACGTGGAATAGATCCAAGAGAACATTTATAGCCTTACATGGTTCGTAATGCTTCACTAAACTAAATAGAAGAGTACTTTCATCTGCATTCTATTGAATTTAGAGTTGGTTGATATTATATCAAGTGCTAGCGACCAGACCACTTGTCTGTGACCAGCTTAATTTTGTGTCCAAAAATGTTCCCAGGTAATTAGCAGACTCAGTGATACGCAGCACCGTTACTGAAAGCACTGGAGCTCGTAACTTTGGAGTCTTGGAGAACAAACTACGTCTTCTGTGGATTAATGTCTAAGCCAGCGCCTTATTCAACCAATTTATTTCATAAAAAAATGTAATTCAGTTTTTGTAAACAGTTTCCATGTAGTCACCGTGAGCTCCCCCAACTATTTCCAAACAATTTCCCATAGAGCAAATCACTTTCTCTCCCTCTCAGTCTCTCGCTCTAACTCTCTGCTACTCTTCGCACAATTCTCCCAATAATTTATTTTTTTTTTAATCAACGGCATTTTGCGGAAAGTCATTGAATATTGACAATAGACAGCTGCACGCTATGTACTGTCAGCTGTATATACACATGTACATATGTATTTTTTTAGATAATAACAGATTTATATTCGTAGGCGATAATGTGTTATTTAGTTAGTTGTTGTTTTATTAAGATTATCTACAACTATTTGTAAATCATTAGAACTCATAAAAGCGACACTTATACGTTTGTAATGAATGATGTATTATATACTTACGAGTGTATTGATTATATTATATAAAAAATAATAATGTATTAGATTAAGTTATTTTGGTTAGCTGTTGATCCTATGAGGATAAGTTTAATTTAATTCGAGTTAAAGTAGTTTTAATTTTGAAACTTTCTCTAATCCTCTGAATCACGTAGTTCCTAGATACCTAGGACGAGTTTCAGATAAGGCCGGCAAAAATAGAGGCTGTTCCAACGTCTCATTCATACCTACCTATGTACCTTCGTTTCCTATATCTGTCACAGCCACTAATGCGAAATCTATTAGTTAGTGTGTCATGCCCGTCATTAGGTAGTATTGTCAGTTGATCTTGTGACATACCTTTAAATCATTCCATCTCATCCTCATCCAGCTATTTCGGGATTTCATCGCAAGGTGTCTTTAGCCACTATTATCAACTAAATGATTCCTCACAGTGCTTTGTGAGATTTGCATTTACCTCCCTGTATCTGCGTTACCTACTGTTTCCTTGTTTCTGAGGATATTTTCTGACGTTATGCTGACGTTAGCTAGTTCAACGGCTTTCCTTTCAACGAAGACCTTCACGTGAAAAACACTGTCGTTAACCATATGCCTGAAAGGTTGCCTAGAATCTTGCTCAGTGCAATAGGGTCTGAAGTCCACTCGCTTCAGTTATTTTTGATTTGTCGGTTACCCAATAACCATACTAACAATATCTACGAACTTGATTTCCCTTCGAATTCTATCAGAAACTCGTTTGCCATAAGTGACCACAACAGCGTTGACAATGCACCTCTCTGAGGAATAACCTTATATGCTAGCCTGTGAAGTATGGTTTCATCCCACTCTACGTTAATTGGTGTGCAACTCAATCGGTTTGCTTCCTAACTGTTCAGGGTTGCTTCACTGTACCGTTTGTGACCAGAAATATATCCATAACGAATCCCATATACTTCAGAACTCTCTAAATATTCCTTTATGTTAAGGGTCATCGTATTCCAGACTCGGCTCCCACTTCACTGTTGGCAATCATAACTTTGAAGTTGCAATAGTAAGACTAAAAACAATGTAAGCCTGGAAATGTAACAGGGAATCACTCTTACCTCATTCCCGTCCCACTATATGGTGCGGAGACCCCGACTATGGGAACATGTGATGAGTCGTCATTAGGAGTTTTTCGAGAGAAAGGTTTTGCGAAAGATTTATGGTCTTCTGCGGGTTGGAAACGGTGAAGAGCCCAGCCGTTGTAACAGCTCCATTGAGATAGTTCAGCAAATCAACAGACAGCGGCTTTATTGGCTAGGTTCTGTGGTCCGACTGGAAGGTATTCGACGCAGTACCTGCGGAAGCTGAGGAAGACCTTCACTTCATTAGAAAAATCAAATGGAGAGAAGTCTGTCTACACTTGGTATTTCCAATTGGCTACAAACAGCGATTAGATGGTAGGAAATGCGCTCCGTGGTTAACCTGGCGATAATCGTGTAAGCGGTGTCTACGTCAGTAAAGAGAAGAAGAGTGCATGGCATTCTCAAAAAATCTACCCTTCGCATAGGCACATTGCGTATTTGAATTCTTAAATTTTTTCTCGCGTTATCATCTAGAACCTGTTCTTAAGTCTTCAGAAGGAATGAAGTTTTATTTATTCCAATAAAAAAATTACTTCTGCCTGCCTTTGGTATGAGTACAGCCCTCGAACAGGCATATGAGTAGATAAAATTTAAATTTTCGTATTACAAGTATGGTGGCAGCGCTACATATGTACGAATATATGTATTATATGTATACACGTAGATACATGATTTTTTATTAATTTTATTTGAAATTTTATTGAATATTATAAAAAAAAATTATAATAACTAAAATTGGTTTGGAATCTATGCAGTGAAAAAAAATTATTTTTGAAGTATTGTGTTTTAAGAATTATATTTCAGCCACAACTTATTGCCCATATGGTGTATGTCTTGGATAAAGTCGTTGATAGCCCCTAAATGTAGGCCACAATTTTCCTTATGACTTATTTGGGTATCCTAATGGATTTATATACTTCCGCTAAAAACCTTATACATATCGTGAAAAAATAATAAAATTAATTAAAATCTCATTGTCACATCACATATACTCGTAAATACAATAATTATATGTTTAGCGTATATATTTATAAATAAAGTGAGAATTGCAAACAATAATTGTGTATCAACAAGAAAATGTGACTACCACTAGTGGCAAATATTGGTACTTTGTATGAACCAGGTGTGAAGAAATTATTTGTTTAACATCTCCAATGGCAAAATAATATAAATTGAAAAAATGAATTGACAACACCTACTTTTAATATTTTTAATAAATTTTAGAAAGAAGAAAATTAATTATAACTACAAATTGTTTTTTTTTTTTTTAATTTTAAATAGTACAAATTTTTATAAAACAGAATATAAATTTTTTTTTTATATTTAATTTTAATTTTTATATTTATTTAACAGTACATTCAAATTAAATTGTATATTCATATATTTATTGTAGTGCAACTCAACCACATTTGCTTTTCATGCAATAATTTCCTACAAGTAGCCTTTTAAATAACACTTTTTGCACTACACGTATTTGCAAGAAATTTTTGCACGTGTGTGTATGAATATTTAATTAGCAAATTATTGTATTGTGCACCAAACAAATTTTCTAATCCGATATTTATTCTAAATTTTCCGTTCAAGAGATTTCATTCACGGTTAAATTGCAAAAAATACAAGTCATTGTTATTGTTGTTATTATTTACTGTGGTGGTACAACAAATATTTAAACGTAAATAAAAGCAGATTTCCATAACATTAAGCAAGATGTTGGGAGAAATGGTGTTTTTTTACAAAGAAATTTTTTGAATATGGTTTGGTAAAAAGTATTCCATTATTTTTGCTTTACTAGATGGTTACACAAAATAGTCTTCAATCCTAAATTGACAAACAGAAGGTTGTGTTGTGTGCTTGGTCGGACTGCCAAAGAATCACTCACTATGAGCGGCTCCCTTACGGCTAAGCTCTGTGATGGAAGCAATCACCAGGAAGCGCCAACAGTAGGAGAATTGTGTTTCATCAGGACAAGGCCAGACCACACACATCAATAATGACTCGCCCGAAGTCCAGAGAGCTTTATGGATGGTTCTTCTGCATCGCACCAAGTGATTACCATCTGTTCCCATCTATGGATAATTGTCCTCAAGACAAGCCTGTAAATTTTTTTTTTGCAAATAGAGACAAGGGAGAGGCATAATCATGTTACCTTCAAAAAGGCAAATCCTTTACATTAGGGTGTAATTCTAAAAGTATCTCTATACATACATTTAGACCAGAAAGTTTCCGGAAAATGTTTTTTTCTATCGATCAACCATCAAGTTACCACTCCGCGGACTCCGTTTCGACTCGTTTGAGGCCGTAAATGAAAATTCGCAGAGGGAACTGAGGCCGACTGATTCAACAGCAAGCAAACTGGTTGACAGTTCGCGCTCATTTTTGGCATAGTAATTACGGACAGTCCTACCAGCTTAACAGCGCGAGCAGTTTGAATGACAATTTCCGGAAATTTTCTGATACAAAAATTGTGCTGGAAACGATTGGGCTCATTTGATTCAACCTTTTTTCTAAATTCAGCAATGACAGAAGCAGAGTTTTATGAAAGAAAATCTAACTTTTTCCGAGAGATGAACTAGGGATTGACCTTAGATTAACATTCTCAAGAAATCGGATAATCGGATAATTCTAACTATGGTAAATAAAGCCTTCAATTTAATGTATATAGAAATAATGGTTTACTTTTTATTAGACCAATATATTGGGTTGTTCGATAATTAAAGTTATTTATTAATAAGTTGAAAATTTCATCGTTCGAATAAGTCTTGGGTTCGAGAATTGAAAAACTGCCACAAATTATTCTAAGAAGTCTGATCGGAATCGAAAATTTTGTCACTGAATTGGTTTTAAAGCAGCTTGATGGTGTTAAGCCAAGGCTATAAGCTTGATGTGACATCAGTTTCCAACTGAGCTCTTTTAATATTCGATCGTTTATAAAAGGAATGTGATAAGTCACGCTTTAGCGATCAACTCTGGGCATATTTTTCTTCTTTTGATGTATTTTAGCTCTGAAGATCGCTTATGGGAACTGTTGTTATTGTTGATGTAGGGGTCGGTTAGCCGTGCTTAAAAGCTGGCAAAGCTAGTCATCGAGTTCATGCAACGAGAAGCTCAGAAAACGAGCTGTTTCGCCGAGTTCCGACCAAATGAACAAGCAGAGAGGAGGTTAGTGACGTGCGGGAGCTCATTATATGCTGGACGTAGACAGGATATGACAGGGTCGTATCTTGTTAGGTAGGAGCTAAGTTGTTGTTGTTATTTTCATTATTATAGTGGTTCGTTTTCTCCGCCTAAAATCAGACAAATGTGGTATTTCTTATGGAGTTCATATGAGCTGTTCCAACGGGCTGGAATCCAAGAAAAAGATTGCTAGACTTTCTTAAACTCTTGTATGTGTTCCACACTCGTTTCGTTTTCTACCTGTTTGGTGATGATTGATCTTTCCAACGGAGTAGAGAGCTTCCTCTAGATTTGATTTCATCAACGGGTATTACATTGGATAGTTTCATCCAGTCTGACCTACCCTGCCTAGCGACTGTTTCTTCATTCGCTGAACTATGTCAATGCTGTCGTACAAGGTATGTGGTATTCGACGCTACGAATGCATAATGGACAATAACTGCTCCGCAAAACTGTACTCTCGAAAACCCTTAACGCACTCCGATTCTACAGATGATGTACTCGTCCTCTCGTTCTCTGCACCATAGTAAAGCTTTATCTTTGTTCGTCGGAAGGAGACTTCTCTTTTTTATGGTCAACTTAGTTCCTACGGACATTGTTTTTAGCCTTCCTACTGGTATCAATATATACTTAATTGTCTACGACTTCAATGCTATGATTGGCAACAGTGACTGGGGTGCGAGTTGCGAATGCTCTGACCGCTTCTTTGATGGCAAGAGGTATATTTCATCTTGTCTTCGCTTACTACCAGACCCATTCGCTTCGCTTCTTCATCCAATCTGGAGAAAGGAAGGAAGAATTCACTCGGTAGAGTCCCTCTGTCTGAAATCTCGTTCCTCGTCCCTCCTAACATTGACCACGCTTGTGGTATTGTCTAGTGTCAGTTTACTCAACTGTACAAATTTTATCAGGATTTTTACTTAAAAAATTTTGAACACAAGGAAAGGAAAAAAATACAAATTCCAAACTTAAAAATAATATTGTAATAAAAAAGTTTTTCTAATAACAGATTCATTCGTCATTATTACACGTGAAGATGTTTAGATTTACAGTGAAATACTTACAAAATATACATACATATATTTCGCTAACCTTGACTCACCAGTGAACTAGACCGTGATTTGAAGTTCACCTGAAAAAAAAATTTAAATATTAAATAATACAATAGGCATATTGCTTGTACTAAATTTAAGCTAATGAAAATACAACAACTAATAAAGTGTTCCTTGAACTACACACATACATATTTATTCCTAGTAATAGCTATTATACGAGTACATAAGTATTGGCCACACAATAGCAAAGCGACAGTAGCAATCACAAATTAAATTTTTTTTTAAATCTATTTGCATAGATTTACACATATATTAGAGGTGACAAAAGAGCTTCGGATTTTTGCTATAAAACCGATTTCAAAAGAAGTGTAAATCAAATGAACGCAGAAAAAGAAAAAAAACAAAAAAATTACAACAACTCAACAGACACATCTCTATTCAAAAAAAAAATACAATAGTTAAAATACTACGTAAATAAATATATTGCACATACATACATATGTATGCACATAAATGTTTGTTGCTTTGCGTAAATACCGTTGTGTATCTACTTTTAGCAATGAACAATTGTCGTTCGTTATTATTAGAGTGTCCGTTTTTGTGACTTTTTATAGCATGTGCAATTGTTATTAGTGATGTTAAGTAATGTTTTGTTATTGTTATTGTTGCTGTTGTTGATTTTTTTTTTGCAATTATTTGTACATTTGTCTCTCTAAACAATTTCATATTTGTTTATATGAATTTTTTTATGAAGTACGTACCAAAAATACGCGTTTCTAAGTTCCGCAGCACTAGTCCTTTTTGGAGCACCACTAGTTGGTTGACTATTAGCGAGAAGTTAAGCTACAGTTTTGCGTGCTTAAATGCTTAAAAATATAATTGTGTAATTATGAAAGACTTGAAATATGTTATTTACCCAAATATATACAAACTTATATGACTATAATAAAAAAATTAGTTTTTATTTAATTTTTTATACTATAAAAAATTATAATTTTTAGTAAAAAAAAAAACCAATAGTAACAATGTAAAAAAATAATAATAATAAATATTTCCTATAACAACTAAATGAATTCAAACTACTGCATACTAGTTACCAAAAGTCCCATAATACTCACTTCGGACAAAGATTTGTAACCACTGTGTTTAGAATAACCAGAAACAAAATTTATCTGTGCATAACATACATATTATCTTCGTGGAATGCATACGCAGTTCGGCATAAGTGACGATCGTTTTTTATTGTGTGGCGTTATGGTGTTTTGAAGTGTTAATTGGAAATACGCAATATTAAATGACTGTCTACTATACAGCTTCTGAGGCTCACGAAACGCAGACATACATACATATATATTGTTTCTTATATACATAAACAACGATTTATGTACATTTAGCATGCAACAGAATCGGCTGCAACAAGTATGCCAAAAAAGGAAGTTCAAGTTTTCAAATATTACAAGGAAGTTTGTAGATCAGGAAGCTAATAATTGGCTACCAGTATTCGTAAAAGAATATCCTTAATTTAATTTACTGTTTTTCACAGCAGAGAAGACACACGGAATATAACTTTTCCCAGACCAGCCATCAGCCAAAAAGGAGACTAAGTTTTCTGAAATAAATCTCACTAGGGTTGATTTTGACATTCATAGTAGGAATTTATGTTAAGAACCGGTCTGCAGCTGGTAAAGAATACAAAAACAAATTACGTTTTTCGACAATTTTATAACTTAAAGTAGGCTTTTTCCAAGATTGCAGAGCTCTTAGTGCTATTGAGGAAAGAAGAAGTGCACAGATTATGAGCTAGAGCACAAAACACCCTCGGTTGGGATGAACAGGAGCGTAGGTGAGGCGATGATGACTACTGCGCGATTTCTTCTGTGACTGAGGCCGTGATGGTCATCAGGTAGGATGGTATGATAGGCATGAATAAAAGGCCCGACCATCTAATGCAACAGGCTTGGTAAGATTTCCTCGTTCCTACTATTATATAATATAAATGGCGCTTTGTAGCCACTGAACGAATTTCCACCCAACTATCTAACAGGGCAGACTTGGCTAATTTTCACCGCTCCTCCGGTTTTATATTTTTTAAAATCCACAATATCTTGGGTTTTGAATTTTACAAGAAACTGAATCAGTTAGGTTAAGATTAATGGAAAACCTTTCATTTTTAGAAGTATCTGGGCCACATTGTCAATTTTTTCAGATGGATTCATGACCTAGGTCCTAAGCCAGACTGACACTCGTTTTCAAAATCACTAACCAAAGAGAGCACTGATGACTGACTCAAAGTTATTACAGCTTAATTGGTAAGAAATAGTGAAATCAGTATTAATTTTGATTATTTTTAGATGACAGAAAATCAAAAAGATACCCCCATTGTAGATTTGTAGTAACACATCTATAGGGCTTCGCTTACCCTAGTTGTCGTGTGTCACCCAAAAGTCCTCTCCCACTATCTCACGCCCATTTATCATAAGAGCACAATCATTTGCCCATTTAACAGCTCAATTCAGCTCACAACTATTCCGTTGAACCTAGACTTGTACAATTTCCATGAAATTGAAATGCTAATAAATAGTCCCTCCAAACGTACATATGTACATGTGTACATACACACATACTACACGTATATGAATTCAAATTTACTTTCTGAATAAATTTATTTTACATATTTAACGGTTTTCTATAGAAGCTGAATTTCCAAATAGACAAAAACTACCTACATTACATTACCATATACATATGTATGTACACGCTTATGTAGGTATGTACGATTATACAGGAAAGCAAAAGTGTCTGTGCAACGGTATCTACCCCTCCCCACCAGTGATTGTGATTTGCACGTACGAATGTCGTTTATTGACCACACCGACACATACACACGCACATATGTACATTTATAGGAGTATAAATAAAATTGCTTTCATGAAAGTGCGAATGCATCTGTCACATTTATCGACGACGACAACAGCAACAACAACAACAGTGGCAATAACAATCACTAGCCAGCAATCGACAATTGAACGATTTGCAATGAGGTGCAAAAAATTACGACGTCAAACAAGCATACTCGCACGCACACACACACATACACTCGTAGGCAACATATCCCAGTTGAAAGCTGAGGTGCGCGGATGGCGTGTGGGTAATATGACATGTGCGGAAAATCCATACACGCGAGGCGGAGTACAAAAGCGTGTTTATTTGATTTGTGCAAGTGCAATAAAAACAACAACAAATATTCATGCAATATTACAAAAACATGTATAACCAAATGAACTCATTTATTAAACATATGTAGGCAATCTTACGGGCATGATTAATTACGCAGATATAATATTAATATACTATACTCTTACATACATATGTGCATATATAGCCAGGTATGCTTGTATGTTAAGCAGCAGAACATGCACTTTAAATTGATCACGAAATGACGGAAATGAATTTCTTCAAGTAATTTTTTCCACATATTAATTTTTTTTATTTTTCTTCTTTTTATTTTATTTTATTTTATTTTATTTTATTTTATTTTTTTTTATTTTATTTTATTTTATTTTATTTTATTTTATTTTATTTTATTTTATTTTATTTTATTTTATTTTATTTTATTTTATTTTATTTTATTTTATTTTATTTTATTTTATTTTATTTTATTTTATTTTATTTTATTTTATTTTATTTTATTTTATTTTATTTTATTTTATTTTATTTTATTTTATTTTATTTTATTTTATTTTATTTTATTTTATTTTATTTTATTTTATTTTATTTTATTTTATTTTATTTTATTTTATTTTATTTTATTTTATTTTATTTTATTTTATTTTATTTTATTTTATTTTATTTTATTTTATTTTATTTTATTTTATTTTATTTTATTTTATTTTATTTTATTTTATTTTATTTTATTTTATTTTATTTTATTTTATTTTATTTTATTTTATTTTTTTTTTTTATTTTATTTTATTTTATTTTATTTAATTTAATTTTATTTTATTTTATTTTAATTTATTTAATATAATTTAATTTTATTTTATTTCATTTTGCTTGGTTTCATTATTTTTTTTTTATTACATGTATAATTATTTATGCATGTGTAATCTGAGATAAATAGCCGCCACACGCACGCATTACCAACACCACCATACATAGGTACATTCATGCAAACAGACAATTTTCATTTGCAAGTTCACGGCCGAGTGACTCCATTAACTCAATGTGGCTGTCCGTTAAATAAATATGCAAATTTGATTTGTGATTTGCGGGCATGTGTTTCTTACAGTCTTTTGTACATACACGTATATATGTACTTAATGTGTGTTTTCGAATTTGTCTATATAGTTAAATAGACAGTTATCATTTATGTATACTTTCAGAATATTTTAAATTGGAAAAATAATTTTAGACTACATCGCAGCATTAATGTAATTTAGAAGTTTATTTATATTGTCGTTATTCTCTGAAATCGTTTTTATTTCTTTTTGTATGTTTTTTTCTGAGGATCCGGTCATACGCCTCCTCCGATTTGTGGCATGCCTCTTAATGTTTTACAGCAAACCGCTTATAAAGCGAGGCTGGATAATTTATCTTTTTGTATTTGTTGCAATAGGCCAAAAACTAGTCAAAATCGTCCGCAGAAACTAAAGTGATGACTTAACCAACGTAAAAATAACCAGTGTTCTTGCACTGGATATAATCTGGTGTTTTCTCTCTCGCTGGAGATCTGTCTACGCGAACCGATTGCAAAATTTGCGGATCGATCTCCAGCCTTGACGCAGCGACGGTAATAAGGTTTCAGTTCCTTATCGCTACCATCCGCTGAAGTCTATCAGTTTCAACCCTTCCCAATTTTCCTACAGCTGTGCGAAGATATCATTTAGGTCACTCAGGTCAAAGTTGCTAATTTTGACATCGCGACAATAACAGCGATCATAAATATATTTCAGGTGCTCAAAAATAGATCTTCGGCCTCGGCATTTTTCTCTCCCTTGGATGCGGAATTTAGGTAGACGTTCATCCACTGAGGTGAGTGACAGGACTCGGCGACTGAGTCTCTCTTCCACAACGAATTCGACACCAAATTCGCGCTCCTTTGGACACTGTAGGTATGTCACAAGGACATGCTGATTTACCTTCATATTCCGTCTATTCCAATTTTTAGAGAACGGACGATGTAAAAAGACTCTACTGAACTCTTAAATGAAATATGTCAAAGTTGAACCACTAAAGCTTAATCTTTTTTAGCCTTAAAAATGCTAAAGTTTTCAGGGCATGCGACTTGGATGTAAGAATAGGTACGTATATTTAAGAATAATTGCTTCATACTCGGAAGCACACCTCACAGTCCCTCTTCTACATTACTCACTGGCACATTACTGATGCTAATATCTCTAGGTATATCTCTTAGCTAGCTGCAGCCGAAAAGATCGCGTTGAGAAAGAGTTACTATAGGCATTCCATATTTCGTAGTAATTAAGACAAGCTGCGTCTTATTAGAGTGTAAGACAAGTGTTTTTTGTACAATTATGAAAATAGTTTAGGTAAGCCCTGGTCAGATCCTATAGAGTACTCAGAAAATTTTTTGTTTGCAGGCAACACAACATTGAGAGAGGGTCCCAACCTTTTTCAACCAATAAAACAAAATTATTTATTTCTTCCACGAATTCTAAAGACTTGACTTCAACTTTTCCTTATATAAATTTTTTTCAGTTCAAACCAAAAGCTCTCTCACGAGCTTTCCACCGCTTAAGATCTATATATTAAACAGCATACTGTTATACTAACGGCAATATTTCCACATTAAAAAGCAATAAAAATACTAAGAGATATCTAACATTGAGCTTTTTAAGTTTGACCATACGAAGTTAAAGCTTCTTAACATTTTTCAAAAAGCTTCTCTCATTCAACTGGCTTGTTTTATTACAGTTAAAGCTTCGAAAATTCAACAAGCCAACGCCATCAGCTAGCAGCTACCTGTTGACCCGGCTTATCGTTCATTGACATCAAATTCGAGAGCGAAAATCCTTTTTTATCGACGACAACTGACTGATGCGTCTGCACGAGTACAACAAACAAAGAAAATAAAGCAATGTAGTGCAACAAATATTTATAGTTGTGTGGTAAATATGTTTTTTTGTTTGTATATTTTAATTAAGCTTATGTGTGAGTTTATGAAAATTAAACAAAGCATGGTTTAAGGTACATATAAATGAGTCCTTGAATGTATAGGCAGGCAATAGCCATGAATTAAATTATGTAAATATATACGTATAGTTGAAGGATTTGTATTATTTGTAGAAGGACACGACCATGAATATCTCGATAAAAATGATAATAATAATTAAACAAAACATGAGTGATGGTAGCATCAGCAAAAAAAGGACATCAGCAAGTCTGTGAAATATAAAAAGGGTGTTGGAGTTGGTCTTTTCGACGGGGAACGACCCGGGCAGCCAAAAAAATTTCACGAAGACGAAGAATTGGAGACATTGCTCGACGCAGATGCATGCCAGACGCAAGAAGAACTTGCAAAAGTATTAGGAGTTCATCAAGCAACCGTTTTCAGATGATTAAAATCCATTAGGATTCATCCAGAAGCTTGGAAATCGGGTGCCTTATGAATTGAAGCCAAGAGATGTCGAATGTCTATTCTGCATGTCGGAAATGTTGCTTCAACGCCACCAAAAGAAGTCATTTTTGCATCGGATTGTCACTGCCGATGAAAAGTGGATTCATTATGATGAAGCCCGGCCAACCATCGACATTCACGGCAAAGCCGAATATTCAGGATGCCTAGGTTATGCTATGTATTTGGTGGGACCACAAGGATGTGCTTTATTAGTGTATGAGCTATTGAAATCGGGTCAGATGATCAATGGGGACCTCTACCGAAAACAATTGATTCGTTTGAAAAAGGCCATCGCGGAAAAACGACCAGAATATGCGAGCAGACACGAATCAATAATTTTTCATCATGACAACGCTCGGCCACATGTTGCAAGGCCAGTTAAAAACTATTTGGAAAACTGTGGGTGGGAAGTTCTACCTCACCCACCTTATAGCCCAGACATAACACCTTCCGATTACCACTTGTTCAGATCAATGCAGCATGCCCTCACCGGAGTACGCTTCACTTTAGAATATCAGAAATTGGATCGATTCTTTCTTGACCTCCAAGCCGTAGAAGTTCTTTTGGGATGGGATCCACAAACTGCCAGAAAAATGGGCAAATATCGTAGCTTCCGATGGGCAATACTTTGAACATTAAATGTATAACAATTTTTTCACAATATAGTCATAATTTTCGAAAGAAAACCGCACGAATTAATGCATACATCCAATACATATTGAAGTTAAGCATTTCTTAATCAAGATCAAATAAATAATAAGTGCTTGAATATCAAAATCGGGCGATTTAACATTGAACGACTATGTTTTGTGAGGTTATGTAGGTCGAAAATTGGGCCTCCCGACTGGAATTTATTGAACTAACTTGCTCAAAATCACTTTTAAAACTTAATAGCGAACCCTTACCTTTATAAAGGTGCGACCAAGCAGACTCTTCTCGATAAACAACGCATTGGTATGCCTTTTGGCCCTCTCAAGCTGCTTCTCAATGAATTTACATATGAACAAGCCACACCAAAGTGGAATGATACTACAACCTGCCTACAAATCTAGGCACACTTGGTCTAAATGGGATAAGGAGAGATCACGAGATATGTAATACATATAAATATAGTTTAAAAAAACTAAAAAAACACGCTTTTAAAGAATATTGTACTAAAAAGTTGAAAATAATTTTGAAAATAAACTTAAGACAATAGTATATAAAAAATACTTGTATAATTAAGAGAAAAGCGTGGGGCGCTCGATATATGGAAATTATGGTACAAAGCGCCCCACGCTTTTCTCTTAATTATACAAGTATTTTTTATATACTATTGTCTTAAGTTTATTTTCAAAATTATTTTCAACTTTTTAGTACAATATTCTTTAAAAGCGTGTTTTTTTAGTTTTTTTAAACTGTATTTATTTTCAACTTTTTAGTTTAATATTCTTTAAAAGCATGTTTTTTTTAGTTTTTTTTAAACTATATTTATTTTATATATTTTTCTAATTAACTCTATTTTTATTTTTTTTTTCTCAGAATTAATCAGAGAACGTATAATAATTATTAGTATGGATTATTATACGTTCTCTGATTAAATTTGTTAACGCCACGATGTATGCAACGATTCGCATTTCAAATATTTCATATTGGGATCGCGTCACCGCTAAAAAGTTACAAACTGACTGACATACTGACTGACATACTGACTGACATACAAGTGAAGCTAATAAAAGCGTATTAAAAAAGAGGGGGCATAACCAAAGTACACGAAGTTCCGACAACCCATTGACTGTTAGGATGACTTGTGAAAAGACTTGGGGCTTCTTATAGAAAATGCTGCAGAAGCTGCAAGGATGGTGAGAAAGGGGAAACGATCACGCTTCTCTTATACGACTGTCTTGCTTTGAGCAGAGCTAGGTTTCGGAATTTTTCGACCCTACTGCTGGATGGTCTATCGAAGACGTCATGAATCTAATAAGGCTCATTAGAGAATCAAAATGGCTGGATAATGAAGCCTGATTGTCAAGTTTTTGTGGCTTCAAAATAGGACTTAGTCCAACCTAAGTAAATCCGACTCGATAGATTTATAGCCACCACAACCTAGCTTTATAATAAAGTTAAATTCTTGGCCACAACATTAAATTACATATACGTATGTATTATTATTATTTTTTTTTTTTTTTTTTTTTTGAAACAATATGTCTAAAAAGTCACCCCTTTAAATTAATATTTTTTTCAAATTTCGGTTCTTCTTTAGAATAGACTGTTTATTCTCTTACACTCCCCATTCGCACTCAAAATCAATTATCCTGCAGATTGTATATATACCTTTCTTAAACGTTTATCCTGACAACGTTTAAATGACAATATTGATCAACACACACATATGCACAAGCACAACGCTTAACCACCACAAGTGTCTCATCATTATGGTGCAACTCCTTTTTTTCATGCATGTAGACTCTGCAATTTTAGGCTTCACGAGCAAGGGAACACAACTCATGTGTATAAAGTGTCAAAGGATAAGAATGTGCCGCCACATTTCACAAATACACTTGACTGCACAAGAATACATAGCACGTGGCAGCAGTGGCTTACACTTCAATGCATGTGCGTGTGTGTGTGTGTGTATGTGTGTTTGTTTCTACACTCTTAGGCATGGATTTGTGCTTTTAGATGTGACAGATTGAATGTCCTCTTGATTATGATTCTTGCTTTTGCCCTCTTTCACGCTGGCTGCGCAACAGTGTGTGTGTGTGTGTGTGTGTGTGTGTGTGTGTGTAGCCTAAATAATGGAAATAGTCTGCTTGAATGATTACATTTTTGTTTTCTTAGGTATATTTATGAATCAACAATCTCTTGAGCAAAAGGAAAGCAAACAAAAGCCACATAGAGTAATGATAAGCAGATGGTGAAAAATATTTTGGTGTGAGTTAATTTCCTAAAGGAATTAGATTAAAATTATCTTTCAAAATTGTTTATTCAAAACTTAAAATTCCATTTAGAAGGATTATATATGTATACCTCCAATTTGTGGTGTGTGTCTTCATGTTCTTCCAACAAATGAAGGGACCTACAGTTTATACTAAGCCGCTTCGGCGTTGGTTTTCCATAAGAAATTTTTACTTTGATGTCAGAAATAGACTCGGAGGGCTTGGCAATGCCTGTCGAGGGGCGACCGAAATTAGATAAATCAATTTTCTTTAATTTTGGATGTTAGTCGATCCAGGACTCGATTCCTGACCTTTCGGATAACAGTGCGTAATAGTAATCACTCGGTATTGCAGCCGCCAAAGAAAGATTAGAAAGGGTTACTGCTAGTTAAATATTAGCATTAAAAGATAATGAAGAGCAAAAACAAAAACAAAAAACTGAGTTGAAGGGTCATAGAAAACTATTCATTAAATACTTCCACTCAATGTGAACTTTGTCACTCGACTGAGCTTCAGTATCACCTATGATTTGTAATACTAAATAAATGTAATGAGGAGTAGTCTTGCTTCTTGGTATGCTGTCAATGTCGCTGGACCCAAAGTGGTGATCTGCTGAGCGATGCTCAGAATATACTGAACTTGCGTAGGGAACACTTCACTGTCTTGCTCAATTTCAAACCTAACATCAACGAACAAGATTGGACCTTATCAGAGTTGCTCATACACATCCTACACAAATCCATCATTGACCAGATATTCACCATGTACTAGATCTCGGAAAAAAGCCGTGGGAGAACACCTCTATTCTAAAGTGGCCTTCGAAAGCACGAAAAGGAGCTGTTCGCTCTCTCTATCTCTCACTGAATTTGATCTTCTACCTGACACGACTGTGTAAGCTGACCTAAAAAAATACCAGAAGAGTTGGAAGAACCGGAGCCGGAGGTTTTAGGGAAGGTTTGCGCTACAGAGCTTGATAGATAATGTACAATCTTCCCTAAAAAAAATACCACAGCTAACATCATTGCCCTCAACAACCCCCCAGACTAGATAAGGAAGTCGATCTAATTGTTCTGATAGTGAGTGAGAACAGGACGAAATATTTCTCTCCATCAAACTAATAGTCTCCACACTCACGTCTAAACACGTCAAATTTATCTATCTATGAACAAAATATATCTATCTAACTAATTCAAAATCCTTTGGAACATTAATATTGGACTAAGTGGGCAATTAAAAAGTAAAGCTCTATATCGACGAAGAAAAATCAAGTTATGATGCAGAAGCGTGGACGATGATTACAATTGTTGGGCTGGATTTTGGAGCTTTCGGGCAGAGGATTCGGGAAAGAATTATCTTAGCATACTATCGACGACGAAAACCGCAGAATGATGGTCTGCATAAGATATACGATGACGCGTTGCGCAGAAATTAAAAGAGATAACAATTAAAACCTTAATGTGGTGATTTCAAGCCAGCAGCCACACTTACTCAACTGAAGTCCTTTTCAATGCAGATTCAAATAACTTATCAACCGTCCCGCATCCACACAATTTAAAGACACTCAGAGCATACAAAAGACCATCAACGCTTTCAACGAAACAAAAGAAATGCTAATTACGAAATTAAATTTACAGTATAAAAGGCAAATTTGCTGCGCGTAAGGCAACTGCACAAAAAGAGGACGAAAGAAGAACATAATGAGTGTCATACGTGTATATATACATATATAAATGCAGCTAACTAACCGCTAAAGCGATTTTCGGCCGAGCTCTTTAACAAATGGCGGGACCAATAGCTTATTCTAAACCGCCTCCAAAGGGCTGTTGAGGAACTTTTGTTTCAAGTCATAACTACATTCGGAGGGCTTGACATTTCCTACCGAGGGTCGATCGCTTTAGAAAAAGTAATTTTCTATAATTGAGTGCTGGTCAGATGAAGACTCGAACCATGGTCTTCCGAATGGTAGTACGCTCTGCTAAGCTCTCAGTTATTACGACTGTCATTAGAGAGCCACAGAACTGTGTGAATGAAGATAAATGTAAATTAAGGAAAAGGTATAATGTACTCACCATGCACATACTCATTGTAGGAATGTGTCAGCAGCAGGGTTACCATATTTTAAACTTTTTTTTCGAATTTGCAGATTTTTTTTTTGTTTATTATAAAAGTTTCAGTGGTTTTGATGTTGACACTCTTATTTCAAGCAGCACTAATCCGATTGAGTCAACACGTGTTGGAAAGCTCACATTTCAATCAATATTTTTGTGGACAATTCTGGAAATCATCATTAATTTTGATTCGAAAACGAGTGAAATTTTCGATCAAATACCTTATGTGATGATTTTTTTTCCATAAAAAAGAAAAAGCAAAGCAAAGATTGCTTTAAGTGAATGTAGGACCCAGGACTGGTTTTGGTTTGGATGTCAAAGATGCACCTCATTCTAGTCGGCCAGGCGATAAAATTATGCAACGGATGCCCCAAGACCAGCGCGCAAGCTATCAGGAGACAGCGAAGGTATCACGTCTTACTCACATGATATTTTGGAGTAATTAAAAAGAGGTGCTGCATCTAAACCTTTTAAATCTGGAGTATTGTTATCCATCCGGGCCGACTGAGCTAGCCAATATACGCTGTTTCTTGATTCGGTAAACTACGTAAATGATACGGCGTCTAGTACAGTTTTCTGTCGAAATGTTGTCATCCGTACCATATAGGTATTAAGTCAAGTAAAAAGTTTGTTCGATTTTGGAAATAGTGGAAACAGACCGTCACGTGAGCACTTATTTAATTGCTGAGAAACTAAAGATAAGCCAGAATACCGTTTGGAACCATGTGCATAACCTTGGATTCAAAAAGAATCTGGATGTTTGGGTGTCACACGAACTAACGCAAAGAAACATGATGGACCGAATTTCCATCTGCGAAGCGCTGCTGAATCGCAACAAAATCGACCTATTTCAGAAACGTTTGGTAACTGGCGATGAAAAGTGGATCGCTTACGACAACGTCAAGCGAAATCGGTTGCTACGAGCTGCTCCCCTACGGCCAAACGCTCAATTCGGCCTTCTACTGCCAACAACTGGACCGCTTGAAGGCAGCACTCATCCAGAAGAGGCCATCTTTGATCAACAGAGGCCGAATTGTGTTCCATGAGGACAACGCCAGGCCACACACGTCTTTGGTGACGGGCCAGAAGCTCCAAGATCTCGGATGGGAAGTCCTAATGCACCCACCTTATAGTCCGGACCTGGCACCAAGTGATTACCATCTTTTCCTATCCATGGCGAACGCGCTTGATGGTGAGAAGTTGGCCACAAGAGAGACCTGTGAAAATTGGCTCTCCGAGTTTTTTGCCTATAGGGACGCAGCTTTCTAAGAGTGGGGTATAATGACTTTGGCAACTCGTCGGACAAATGTACACAAAGTTATCATATTTTGAAAAATCAATAAAAAAAAAAACGAACGAACTTTTTACTTCACCTAATATATTCTCGACACTTAGTGTCTCAGGAATTATTTTGAAGAAAAATATCTCTGCAAAAGTTAAGCTTAAAAAAAATTATTTTATTCAATAAAAGCTTAATTTTTTAACAAAGCCTCTCTCTTAATTGTTTGAATTTTTAGCACCAGATTTGTCTTTTTTTTATTTTTCATATATATATTCTTTATATATTTTATGCTTCCTTTGAGCTCACGCAAACACACACATAGTATACACTGCATGTTTACTATAAGCGCATAAAAGCTCTATTGACGTCTAAGGACATTTGTAGAGGTGAAAATGGAATTCTACGAATTTAACAAGAAAAAAATAAAAAATAAAAATCAAATAGAAAACAATGAAACAAATGACCAGTCTGTGAGAGGAGAAGGCCAACAGACCGCTTACATGGATGCTTGCATAGAGTTGTAAATACCAGCTGTGTGGGTCGTTTGTACATATAAATGTATACATTTGTAAAAAAAATATAAAAAAAGTAAAATAAAACATACATACATACATACGACAAATATTGGTCGATTTTTATGTTCATTTTCAATTATATACATATGTATGTATGTACATATGTACATATGTATGTCCTGTAAGCTTGCCAATATGTTTATTCAAGCATATTCTTTCACACCGACGTTCCTCATTGCATATACTCATATATACACATCCTCGATATCATTTACTACAATACATTATACATATATATGTATATATGTATATATGTATGTATTATTATTTACTGCTTATAGCATTTCCAGCGGTGAAACAAATTGGCAGCAAGTGAACAAATGACATGACATTTATATATGGTATATGAGCATCCATACATACATATATACAGAGAGTCAGTCATATGTTAGCATACGTATATGTATGTGTGCTTTGTATCATGGTCACTACACATATTGCTTAAATGCTTACATTGTAAAAATCCTTCAGTTATTGTGGAAGAAAACATCAAAATTTGATATACACGTATATTTTCATTGGGAAATTTCCGTTAATACAATATATAAACTCGTATATACATATGCCCATAGGTATGTATATCTACATATGAATCATGCTTGACCTACCTCAATGTCGTGGAGTATACAATTGAAAATGTTGGTATAAAAGAAAAACCTCATATCAGTCGTAATACCATTATATGCATTCTGTTGTTATATGTACTCCTACGTGAACGTTATGAGAGGCTGCAGTAAATTGGCCATTAAATTGAGTTTATGTAACGCAAAATTTAACACTTACCAACTTGTTAATAAAAATCATTCATATTTTTACTGCCATAAGGTCATGTTTTTAAATTTGGATCCAGTAAAGAAAGCCCAATTAGATTATTATAACTAATATTACAGCCAAAAATCAAATTAAGTTTAAGATGTTTTGGAACTAGCTCCAAAATAATACGAAACCAGTTACAAACAGGTCCCAAAGAAATCCACCACTAGTAAAGCATAATCGAAAATTGACTCTCTAAAACAGTGAAGTGCCCACGAAATGCTCTACTGTATAACCTCAAAATATTGGTCGACTAATTTGTTCGTTCGGTTGAGTGCTGCCTTCAAGCGGACCAGTTGGTGGCAGTAGAGGGCCGAATTGAGCGTTTGGCCATAGGGGAGCAGCTTGTAGTAAATGATTCCTTGCCAATCCCCCCAAACACACAGCAAAACCTTCCTGGCTTGGCCACCGTTTCCACCGTTTCCATCGGCTCATCGCGTTTCGACCACGACCGATTTCGCTTGACGTTGTCGTAAGTGATCCACTTTTCATCGCCAGTCACCAAACGCTTCAGAAATGGGTCGGTTTTGTTGCGATTCAGCAGCGATTCGCAGATGGAAATTCGGTCCATCATGATGTTTTGCGTTAGTTCGAGTGGCACCCAAACATCGAGCTTCTTTTTGAATCCAAGGTTATGCAAATGGTTCCAAACGGGTTTCTGGCTTATCTTTAGTTCCTCAGCAATTAAATAAGTGCTCACGTGACGGTCTGCCTCCACTATTTCCATGATATTATCGCAATTTTCGACGACAGGCCTCCCGAAGCGTGGTGCATCTTTGACATCGAAATTACCGGAACGGAACCTAGCAAACCACTTTTGTGCTACACGTTCGTTTACAGTATCGGGCCCATAAATTAAATTAATTTTTTCAGCCGCTTTGGCTGCTCTTTTGCCTTGATCGAAGAAAAATTTTAAACTATAGCGAATTTTCTCTTTACTGGTGCCCATCTTTGACGAGCGCTCACAACGTACTGAGTAAATCAATCGAAAAACTGTCAAAGACAAACTTTTAGCGCGATGCGACACGTAACACTAGTACTACGGACAATAACGCCATCTCTTAGATAAAAACCGAACTAAATTTTTACTTTACCTAACATCAACAATCCCGAAAAAAATCAGAGCATATTCCAAAATTAAATGAAAAATAATACTGAAATAATTGAAAAACTGCGATAAGTACGAGAAAAGTCACTAACCACTTCAGAGTAGATAATGAAAATGGCACCTACCAAAAATAATAAAGGAAAAATTATAGCAAATCGATCGATGTATTATGATATATTAATGTAATTTAGTCAAAAACTAGTAGCGAATCAAGAACTAGTGCTATTTAAACATGGCTGTTAAAAGTCGGCATGCCCGACGATTGTGATCCCAATGTGCTCTGCTCACTCCATAAAAAAGATTCCCCATGGTCTGTGTCGGTTAGAATGAGATTAGCCCCTTAAATATCACATATAAGATTCCATCGAGTGTATTGTGTGAAAGACTAAAGCCCACCGTCAACAAGCTGATTGAACTGTATCAATGGCTTTACACCTAGTATATAAATCCACCATTGAACAGATATTCACCATGCGACAAATCTTGGAAAACACTATTCACAATTCACATCACCTTTACATCAATTTTAAAGCGTCCGCAGATAGCACTGTAAGTAGCTGCCACTACGGCGCTATGTCTGAAACAAGGTGTTCCTGCAAAACTGATATGGCTTTGTAAACACCAGAAGAGCAGTATGAATTGGGAAGGACCTCTGTGAGCCATATGATGCTGGAGAAAACTAAAATATTTTCTATCAACGAACAAACAGTCGGCCGAATTACGGCTTTGCTCCCATGTCACTGTTGACAGTCATAACTTCGAGATCGTAGATAATTTCGTGTAACTAGAGATCAACAAACTCTATAGTCTGGTGGAAGCAGAGATTTCACTTGATATTTCCAACTGGCGACAAACAGCCAATAAAGAAGAAGAAGAAGAAGAGGCCAGCAATACCACCAATATTAATGTCAAACCTGGAAATTCATCGCAGACTCACACTTGCCAATGCAGAACCGAAAAATTACCCCTTAAATAAATGTATTGTGTCTAAAATGTATCATTTGAAAATCCCAGTTAAAGGAATTGTAGTAATTAATTTCGTCACGAAGTTGGCTCATATTAACACCAACCACAATGTCAGCCTTGAAATCCAACGCAGAATCACTCTTGTCAACAGGTGCTACTTTGGACTGAGTAGGCAATTGAAAAGCAAAGTCCTCTCTCGGCGAACCAAAACCAAACTCTACAAGTCGCTCACCATACCCGTACTACTATATGGTGCAGAAGCATGGGCGATGCCGACATCTGATAAGTCGGCTCTAGGAGTTTTTGAGAGAAAAGTTTTCTGAACGATTTATGGTCCTTTGCGCTTTGACAACGGCCAATACCGCAGACGATGGAACGATGAGTTGTACGAGCTATATGATGATATTGACATAGCTCAGCGAATGAAGAGACAGCGGCTACGCTGGTTAGGACATGTCGTCCGAATAGATGAAAGCACTCCAGCTTTTAGCATATTCGATGCTGGTGGAAGCAGAAGAAGGGGAAGACCTCCACTCCGTTGGAAGGATCAGGTGGAGAGCGACCTGGTTTCACTTGGTATATCCAATTGGTGCGAAAAGAAGAGAGGAATGGCGCGCTATAATTGATTCGGTTATAATCGGGTAAGCGGTGTCAATGCCAATAAAGAAGAAGAAGAAGAAGTCGACACGACTGATGTTGAGTTTTAACGCGATCTGTCCGTCAAAGGAGTAATGGGTGCGGCGAATTTTTTCGATGCCGATTGGAGTAAGAACATGACGAATGGAAAAAAGAAAGCCATCCGGCGGTCAGTCAGCTCGGAGCGAGCGAAGAGAGCGATATTTCTTGTAACAAAGCTCTCTCATCAACTAAAGACCAATTTAAGCATCTCTAGAAGTACTGTATGGGTATACTATGTATACCACGTAATAAATATAAGCATGCACATATCTCTTTATGTATGTATGTATTTAACAAATTTTACTCATGCAATAAGATGCTCGTAAATCATATTGCTAACATAAAATTAATGGTCACACTCAAATAACTGATGAGATTTTTTTCTCATCCTATTCATTCAATGTCCACAGCAAGCTGGGCACTAGACACATTCATTGAAATTGAATGCTTACATATACA
Organism: Ceratitis rosa; assembly: GCA_037013455.1. NCBI lineage: Eukaryota > Metazoa > Arthropoda > Insecta > Diptera > Tephritidae > Ceratitis > Ceratitis rosa. The sequence goes on along the minus strand of JAWMAG010000004.1, from coordinate 34,845,343 downwards.
TGTACATTATCAAATATAGTATTACATATCTACTTTATTAGTCTATATCGTATGCTTGTACTCGTACTTTCCTCAGCTGCAAAGGAGCATCGCATATTTTTTTCACTTTCACTTTCTTTTGACTTTCACTGTAAAAATGTTGAAGGAAAATCTACCATCGTTCGTAGGTCAAAATACTTTGAGGGCTCTTTGAGTGCAGACAAATTTATTTACCCAAAATCACTAAGGACGAACTTAAATACGTTAAAAATAATTGGACAACAGCATCTGATGTACAAATAAATAATGAAAAATGTTGTTTGTCTGGCGGAGAAGTTAGTCAGTTTGCCGCAATTGGCTATTATTTATATTAGGCTAATTAGCGATAAATAAATAATAAAAAAAAGTATAAAAGAGATTCTACTTAGATGAAAATCCTTACAAACATAAATTAGCAAAAAAAATGCACGAAAAGAGAATAATAAATAATTATAGAAAATTTGAAAATAAAATAAAAAAAAAATAATTAATTAAAAAATAATATAAAAATAAATAGTAATATTTAATATGAATAAAAAAATAAAAAAATAAGAAAAAAATGTATTAACCCAAACATTTCAAAACTCTTCACTTTTTTCAACAGAAATTAAAGAACAGTAGAATATTTTTAAAGTAAGTAATAAGCGCCCACACATCCATTCCACCCACTCACCACTGCGATACAGAAAATTTAAAATTTAAACCCGGTTGGTTCCAAAATGAACTCCATCAAAAGCTCCCACCTAGCAACCTAGCAGCCTAGATTACCAAAAACACTCCGCAATCACAAAAAATTCCTCAAACTAAAATCCAGACGATTCCCCTGTAAACAAGAGCTAAATTGGCTTACCTCCAAAACAGATCGTTCACTACCGTAACTGCAACCGCCATTAATAAAGATCGCACACTCGAGACCAGAAGTCAACGAAACATAGCTACTCATAAGCATGGAAAGAGTATCAAATCCCAACGTGATCTATCTCCTCAAACAATGATATTGTTCAGCATCTCATTCGCTTGGCTGGTCTGGCTAGAAAAAAAATACTCACATAGGTAAGGACGCTCTTTGTAAGTATGTAACTAATCAAGCATCTCAAAGTGCTTAGTCGCGGTTAACTTCGGTAGAAATCACCAGAATGGTTACCCAAGCCCATCGAGTTCTGGCCAAATTACTAACAAATTTTTGATCTCCTTCCATCAGAAGAAGAAGAAACCCGAACACTCGAAATGTACGACCCTATACTACTCAATTCCAGTTAGCAATTTCTAGTCGTAAACATTTGCTACCCAGATGGAAGAGAGACATACTCTACATAAATATCAGTTTTAACATCCTCTTTGAAATCTTCCTTTTCTAACTCTTTAATATTCCCATTTTTACATCAATATACTCATATCTCACTCAAAAAAATGTTTAAATGCATCCAATTCACTCATTCGTTCACTAACAATGTACTTCCTCAGCGTTCTTCGATTACACCGCATAAACCCTTTGAACTTCACGTATCAACATAGTATCCAGAGGCTCACGCACTGCGTCTAATATTCAGTCGACATAATCGTCTAGCAAAGTCGCTAATTCGAGCAACCATTGATCGGTTTGTCACCACGTTCACTCTAGCGGATATGCGCATCTTCAGAGACGCCATATAGTGTGCACCAAAGACGCTATTGCCGCTGTGGAACAGAGTATAGAAAAGATACGAAACAGACCATCCAATTGGAGCTCTTTATGGAAGATTTTAGGTATAGATCTTGGTTTCCGGGCTTACAAAAATGAAGTCGTGTAAGACGTGAAGCCGATCGACCATCGAGCGCGTCGCAAGTTCTTTGAATGAGCACAGAACGAGATGACTACCCATTTACAAGAAAATTTTGCGCAGCGAGGAAGTTAACTTCTGGTTGAAGAGGTACGTTAATAAACAAAATTGTCGCATGTGTAGTGATAATCCACAAGATATTGTTGAGATGCCATTACATCCCCAAAAAGACGCTGTTTGTTGTGCTCTACATACCCCACAGGCAACAAAACAATAAATTTATTGAAGATAGCTTTTGGTAAGCGCATTTTCTCACCCAATGGGCCAGTGTCGAGGCCTTCAAGATCGTGCGATTTAACATCGCTGTGTGATTATGTAAAGTTTCTTGTCTAAGTAGATGAGGGCCCCAGACGATTGATGCCTTGAAATAGAATATTTGGCGAGTTATTGCTGACATCCGCCCAAATCGCGGCAAAAATTGATCGAAATTTTATCCTGTCGGCTGGCGATAGCATTACTTGTATGCTTTTATTTCTTCTTGAAAACCACATGTCTAAAAAACACCCTTTAGTTATAATAATAACTTAAAATTTTTAAATAAAAGATGCTTAATTAGGGTTTTTATTGTGCCTCACAAAACAAATTACAATACCAATAAAAATTGGACAAAAACAATGTGCGGCTGGATCTTCTAGTATAGATATGTATAAATTTGCTCATTTTATTCATATTTATTTTCAGAAAAAATTTCAAAATTTCCAAGTCTTCAAGTTAATTACTATCCTCGTATCCTTCGCAATTAAAATTGGCAATAAAAATTCTGTTTGACTAAGCTGCAGCAATATTTTTAATGATACCTCTGTGTGTATAGATGTAAAGGTGTTGATTGAAATCATTATTCTTCTTTTTTGTTTTTTTACTACAAATTCTCAAAATTACAAGGCGACAATGTAGCCCTAATTAATTTGAGCTTTGCAAGCGTGTAAGAAAATATTATTACTGTTAATTAAGTCCAGCAATCAAGGCCAGGTGAAGCGTAAATAAGGTAGACGCTCGAGACAAATTGACATTTTTCACACACGGTGGGCCATTTCGGATGGGAGAAGAAAAAAATAAGTTAGGAAGTGAATGAAAAGTATGAATTTTATGCGAAAAAAAATCTAGTGAAAAATTGAAGATAAAACACTTTTGTTTTTGCTCTTTATTCGAATTTTCTGCCGTTTTTTCACTTAAAATTCATGGCAAGGTCAAATAATTTATTCTGGCTACAACTAGTTGCATCTAGTGAGTCTCACCTGGCAATACCACATTCATAATGCTAACAGATGCACTATATATGGCCAAAACTGTTTTACTAAGCGCCTTGATGTGCCTCTAGTTTGAAAAACAACTTTACTCCCTACGCAAATTGAAGTAGTCTTTTTGGATCCCTATCCTTTGTTGATTGAAGTTCCAGAAATTTTCTTCGCCAAAATAAGATTAGCCTCTGTTGGCCGAACTCCGGGCACATACACACTTTCTACTTTTCTTGCTCTTGTTGTCTTCTACCAGATTTAAATCATCAGGTGTCTATTCTCTTTTTCGCTATTAAGAACTGTGTTTTATACATAATTTCTACAGTTTTTTCAAATTTTTTTATTCAAAGTATTGACCATTGGTTTCTACATATTTCGCCCATCTCTCAGGCAAATTATGGATACTATTCCAAAAAAACTTTTTCTCTTTCGAGGCAAACCATTCGACGAGCCATTTTTCGACTTCTTCCAAATTAGTGAAGCACTGCTCTGCAAGGGAGTGTTCGATGAGAAAAGGTGATAGTCGGGCGGGGCGAGGTCTGGAGAGGTGCGGCGGGTGCGATAATATTACCCAATTAAGTGTTTTTAATGTGTTTTTCACCAGTTTAGCGGTATGAGACGGCGCGTTGTCATGTTGCAAGATAACTTGACATGGCCCATTCCGACCGTTTTTCCATCAACGCATGATTCAAATTGATCATTTGTTGTCAGTAGCGATCCGTGTTCACCGTTTCACCAGGTTTTAACAACTCGTAGTACACCACACCACACTGGTCCCACCAAACACAGAGTATCGTCTTAGGGCCAAAGCGATTTGGCCTTGCAGTCGATGGGCCAGCTTCACCAGGACAACTGTTGCCCTCTCCACACGCACGCTCTTCCTGCCCTGCTTTCTCACACAGTTCCCAAGTATTTGATACTAAGTTTCTGCTATTAAGTGACCTATACCAGTTTCTGTTCGATCCAAGCTGAAATTTTGTATAGCCTTGTGAATAAACCGACCGCAGTAGTCGAGTGGTTAGCATTTCGTACTAACTTTGGAAGGTCAGGACTCGAGTTCTGGTCCGACCAACATCAAAAATTATAGAAAATTAATTATCCTAATTACGGCCGCCCCTCGGCAGGGAATGTCAACCCTTCGAGTGTATTGCTGACATAAAATGTAAGCTCCTCATAGAAATCTATCGCTCTTTCATAGGTAGCTTAGTATAAACTGCAGATCCTACCAATTGTTGGAATAGCATGAAGGCGCACACTACAAATCGGAGAAGGAGATCGGCCTAAAATCTCCACAACGGCCACAAAGCGCCATATATGTAAATGCGGGACTCGCCAGGGATCCAAGGACTGAATAACACTCACTCCTCAGCAATATTCTAAACATAAATTTGCTCCTTTTGCGCACCTGTTCTGTTTGTAATGGCTGTCACGCCAACTTCAAAAAATAATAATAATTTCTCACAAGCAGACATATAAATATATTCAAACACTGTGAATTGACAAAAATACATCGAAGCACGTCAAATATAAACATCTACAAACACTTAGACGCACACCCACCCAAATACTCGCACAACTATGAAGACGTGCCTACTCCTTGGTTGCTCAGTTTACTTGGTTTGCTTTTGTTGGAAACTTGACATAAATTGAGCTGCTTGCTGCTCCAGTTGATTGATCAAAGAAGGTAGTATTTGGAAATATTTCTCATGTAGCTGTGTATGTATGTGTGTGTGTGCAGCAAGTGTACGTGCCTACGCTTAATTAACTAAAATGATGTTTGCCAATCAAGACGCGATATTGGCAATTTGTGGGCGATTAAAAGCACAAGGCAAAGTGACACTGGCAACTCGTAAAATAATTATTAGCGCGTGGGTGGAGTTATTCGCAAATTAATGGAATTTTTAATGAAACGATTATTTAATGACATACATGCATATACGTATCCATAATTAAATATTATCAATTATGCAATTAAAGGAAAATAACTCAACGGAAACTCGTATTTAATTTTTAGAAGTATTTTTGCGCATTTATGGCACCCTGTAGTAAGACTATTATGCAGCTCAGAGCATTTTGTAAATTTGTATTAAAATTTTTTAAAGAAAGCTTTCATTCTAATAACTTGCATTTAATCAGTTAATTCTATTAAAAATAATCGTTGACTAACAGCGAATTTTGATGAATGATATTGAAAGAAAATTGTAAAAAGTAGCAAACAATTAATTTTGTTTTTTATTATTTTTAATTATTTTGTATTTGTATATGTACAACCAATTCACAGATTTTCAATATTTTGCCGCTTCATTTAAAACATAACATAACACAAATAAAACAGGGAACTAGCTGCTCAGCCACAGGGTGGTATTATTTGTTTACTTAAAATTATTCTGCGCACTGACAGGGTGGTTATATCGCTCTTAATAAATAATGGAACAGCTGCACACTAGGGTTGTAGTATCTTTTGCTTAAGAAAATGTCTATAGTCTGCTTTAGAGGCTTCAAAAAATATAGTTTTTTCTTAAATCAATTCTAAAGCATTCATTCAAAATTTCAGTGGCCATTTCGACATATTTTAGAAGCTATAGCAGTTTTAGTGGCCAAGCGTCGAGCAGGTGCCGGTGGTAGCAAATATATTCCCGATCGAAAAAAAAATCAAAGTGAGATCACTTTTCAATAATAAAATATCTTCTATTTGAACTAAAAAAGTTGGACAAAAGTGTTATTTAAACTATTTTTTTTTGCGACTTGAAGTGAATTTTTTTCAAGCTTCGAAAAATTTTGAATTTTCCAACTTCTTCGGTATTTTTTAGTATGTACAGCGGATTCTTCTCGATAAAGAACGCATTGGTATGCCTTTGGCCATTTCTCAAGGAAGTTACATATGAACAACCCACATCAAGGTGGAACGATAGCATAACCTACCGTTAATGGGATAAGTAGAGATCACGAGATATGTACTTCTTAATAAATATAGTTTAAAAAACTAAAAAAACACGCTTTAAAAGAATATTGTACTAAAAAGTTGAAAATAATTTTGAAAATGAACTTAAGACAATAGTATATAAACAATACTTGTATAATTAAGAGAAAAGCGGGGGGCGCTCGATATATGGAAATTATGGTACAAAGCGCCCCACGCTTTTCTCTTAATTATACAAGTATTTTTTATATACTATTGTCTTAAGTTCATTTTCAAAATTATTTTCAACTTTTTAGTACAATATTCTTTTAAAGCGTGTTTTTTTAGTTTTTTAAACTATATTTATTTTTAACTTTTTAGTTTAATATTCTTTAAAAGCGTGTTATTTTTAGTTTTTTTTTAAACTATATTTATTTCATTTAATTTTTAGCCAAGACAATTACGTATCGCGCAGTTTGACAGCCAACATAAGGTGAAAAGTATAAATCAAACTGTTTAGGCTGAAAATAAGTCAAACTAAGAATTTATGGTAAAATTATAGTACGCTACGATGTATGCAACGATTCGCATTTCAAATTTTTCATATTGGGATCGCGTCACCGCTAAAAAGTTACAAACTGACAGACTGACAGACAGACATACTGACATACTGACAGACAAGTGAAGCTAATATAAAGCGTGTAAAAAGAGGGGTCATGTCCAAAGTAATAGAAGTTCTGCAGGCCATAGTCTGAAAGGACAACGCGCAGAAATATTAGGTCGGTTTTTATTTAAGAGAAGGCGTTATTGTTCATAGTGCTAGTGTTACGTACCGCATCATGTCGTACTATACGGCGCTGAAAACGTATTTATTCGCGCTTAAAGTTTGTCTTTGAAAGTTTGAAAGTTTTCGAAGGATTGATTGACTCAGTACGTTGTGAGCGTTCGTCAAAGATGGACATCAGCAAAGAAAAATTCTCTATATTTTACAATTTTTCTTCGATCAAGGCGAAAAAGCAGCCAAAGCGGCTGAAAAAATTAATTTAGTTTATGGGCCTGATACTGTAAACGAACGTGTAGCACAAAAGTGGTTTGCTAGGTTCCGTTAATTCCTGTAATTTCGATGTGAAAGATGGACCACGCGCCGGGAGGCATGTCATCGAAAATTGCGATAAAATCATGGAAATAGTGGAAACAGACCGTCACGTGAGCACTGATTTAATTACCGAGGAACTAAAGGTAAGCCCGAAAACCGTTTCGAACCATTTGCATAACCTTGGATTCAAAAAGAAGCTCGATGTTTGGTTGCCACACGAACTAACGCAAAAAAGCATGATGGACCGAATTTCCATCTGCGAATCGCTGCTGAATCGCAACAAAATCGACCCATTTCTGAAGCGTTTGGTGGCTGGCGATGAAAAGTGGATCACTTACGACAACGTCAAGCGAAGTTGGTCGTGGTCGAAACGCGGTGAGCCGGCGGAAACGGTGGCCAAGCCAGGATTGACGGCCGGGAAGGTTTTGCTGTGTGTTTGGGGGGATTGGCAAGGAATTATCTACTACGAGCTGCTCCCCTATGGCCAAACACTCAATTCGGCCCTCTACTGCCAACAACTGGACCGCTTGAAGGCAGCGCTCATCCAGAAAAGGCCATCTTTGATCAACAGAGGCCGAATTGTGTTCCATCAGGGGGAGGAAAATTGGCTCTCCGAGCTATTGGCATCTCGTTGGCAATAAGTTTACGAACAAAACGGCGTATATTTGACTTAAATCGGACAAATGTACACAAAGTTATCATATTTTGAAAAATCAATAAAAACGAACGAACTTTTTACTTGACCTAATATTAGAGGCTCCCTATAGACGATGCTGCAGAAGCTGCAAGAAAGATGACGAGAAGGAAACAACCACCCGAAACTAGGAATAATATGTTCTGTCTTCCATCTCCTGAGGAGACTCGCAACTGTCGGGCACGTTTTGAGTTTGTCCTGATCAAGTCTAGTACTTTTATTGCTGCTTGATTTCACTGCAATGAAGAGTTACATGGAGACAAACTCCCTCCTACTCTAGTCAGAAGTTTAGAACCATCGTTGTTTATCTTCATTACTCCCCATACTTTTCTGCCCAAAATCAGTGTCCTAAAGTTAGAGCGGACACAGTGATTTGTGCTCTCTAGGATTTTTGAGTGCCCACTCTAGTACTGAAACTCGGCCTTATGTTTTCCATATTGGAATACGCGAAAAAAATTTAGATAATATATGAAATTAAAAATCAGCGCGTAAAAGGTGAGAGTTACCCAACTTTTGGCACTTCGTTTACGTAAGCGTTGCTTATGTGTATTCATAGTAGACGTCAAAGTCAAATTGTCACGCAACGCGACGCCAAAGTTTTGTCTGTCAGCGGCTTAATTGTTAAATGTCAAAAGGAGACGTTTACAAAAATTGTTGTTTTTTTTATTAAAGCCAGATAGATTGTTCCGCACAGAAATATTTAATAAAATAAATGGAAATTAATTAATAAAGTAAATTTTCATTTCAGCGCATGTCTAACACTCATGAAGCATTTGTGAAGCTAGAAAGACGAGCAATACGTCAAACGCGTCGACAGACTAGACGCGTGTCTTGTGCACGCTTTTCCCTAAGGGTGGCACGCTTCAAATATGAAAGCGCAAAAGTTCAGCAAACAAATGCAAAAAGTAATAACTTTTCAAAAGATGAGGAAAGTAATAAATTTTGTTTTGTTTTGTATTGGTCGTATATTTCTTTTTAACGTAATTAAGTAAAAGGCTCGCCAGGCTAGACTTTTCTGAGTTGCTGACTACTCACCACAAGAGAACTGTTCGTGTGTTCGTTTGTACGTCGCCACGCGCATGGTTGCATTAATAATTTCTAATTTAATTTTACCAAAGCCAAGTTGGAGTTGTTGTAATATTTCGTGATTAATTACTGACACAAGCCAAAAATTGACAGCAAACAAAATTGGCAAATACTTGCGTACATACACGTACATATATACAATTATTATTATTTAAGCTTCAGCTTGAAATGGGAAGTCACTTGCTGCTCACACACTCGTTCCCCGCATCCCATTTGAACGCATCAATGGATGCGCACTTTACTATGACCCGTCAAGGACGCGGTACGCAGAGACGACGTGCAATGTACATGCTGATATTGCAAGGACATCAAGTTCCTGTTGAAAGTGTTTTAGTGTCGTGTTTTCGCAGAAACTGAGTTACTTCATCACTGCTTACTTGCGAACGAACGAACAAACGAACGAGGGAGCGAACAATGTGTTGGCCTTGCTCCATTTTTATTGGTTATATTCTAATTGATTTGATGCGTCAATGTGGGCGGTGAGGGTAATGTGGAGAGCGGAGTTTGTTGTCTGTTGCACTGGTAAGTAGTTGGAATTAGAAAAGCAGAGGAGAATCAACATAAACTAAATTTATTTTTACGTCACAAGCAGAGCGCAAATTGTGCGCTTCAATGGAAAAATTCCACTTGAATGTGAATGTGAGGTTATGCTGGTGTGTGGTGTAAGAAATTGGTAATAAGCACTTCAATTGTACTTTTGCATGTCAAACTCATTATTTCGATTCGAAGCTATGGAAAAGTTCGCGCTGAAAAAAAATTAAATCCGCCTATGATGAACAGTGCCCATTTTAAGTCAAGAGTAGACCGATTTTACTATTGAATTCGGTTCTGTGGCAAATTAAGGGATAGAGGTATAAGAGAGGTCACTCGAAATCGAAGCTTATTGGGCTGAGAGACAAGGACTCTCAGTGAATGAGAAAGATGAAAGTTCAACAATTCAACTCGCCATCTGTAAGGGTAAGAGTAAGGTAACATTATAGTTGCATCCAACTCTGTTAAGTATCTCAGTAATCCTTGATAAAAAGTTAGCTGAAGAGAGGATCTTGAAAGCAGGACAGTAAAGCATTCCGAATTTGGAATACCTGTAGAAAACTATTGAGGCCGTAGCCCATAAGGTGAATTAGGATTGTCGTAAGAACATATGGAGAACTATTGTGGTGGGTGACATTAAAGATGAAGTGCCGAATTAAATCCTTGGAACAGGTGCAATGCACCAGTCTACTTGGTATAGCAGGCGCAATGAGAACTACATCAACAAAGGCACTAGAAGTCATTCTTGACATTAGGCTAATTAACATACAAGTGATGTATGAAGTAGCGCGAACAGCTAACCGTCTAAATGTTCTCCACAATTGGATCTGAACTAGATTTATACGATGAAGTGCCGAATTAAATCCTTGGAACAGGTGCAATGCACCAGTCTACTTGGTATAGCAGGCGCAATGAGAACTACATCAACAAAGGCACTAGAAGTCATTCTTGACATTAGGCTAATTAACATACAAGTGATGTATGAAGTAGCGCGAACAGCTAACCGTCTAAATGTTCTCCACAATTGGATCTGAACTAGATTTATACGTAAAATGCGACCGGGAAACGTAAACCTTTCACCAGGTAGAGGCCACCTTCTTATTCTCAAGTAGAGAAGAATGGACGCAGAGCGGAATTATCGATAATAATGAAGATATCCATATCTATACTGATGGGTCTAAATGTAAGGCAGGCAAATAAGTTGGGTTCTTCTGTGAACACGCCAATAACCAAGGTGGTTTCAAACTTAATGACTAAAACTCTGTGTTTGAGATTGTGGGCATTAATGAGGCTGCCAAAGGACAAACGCTTTAACGATGTATTGGACTGTCATGCGCGATTTAAGACTATTAAAACCGTCACTACAAAGTACAAATGCGTTAAAACATGCAAATAGGCAATGAACAGACTGGGAAAATACAGTGAATATAGCTTGGATCAAATGGATGTAGAAGTGTTTAAAACAGCCGACCATAGAGAAACACTTAAGATTGGAACTCTTCCAGCGTAGGATGAACCATTAAATTATTATGGAGCAATGAGATCGGCGGTGTGCAGAGCATGCACAGGGTATAACGAAACGCTGGAGCACCACCTTTGTGAGTGTCCGGCCTTTAGTTGCTTGAGACGTCACACCTTTCTCAATGCTACCAGCTCCAACCTCACGGATGTGGGCTTACATGGCTGGAGAAACTAAAATCGGGCGCTTAACTGCGGCCGCTTCAATATCAAACTTTGAAATTGAAGCAGAAGCTGCAATTTTTTACTAAAAAACAATCCCGAAGCGAGCGAATAAAATAGCTTTAACAGTGAACGAGGAGTAGTTCCTGAAAGCCAATGCAGAACCGCTCTTGCCGATATATGCTACTTTGCACTGAGGTGGCCATTGAAAAGTAAAGTCCTCTCTCTTGAGGAACTTAGATTAAGCACCAAAAAACGGTCATTATTACAGCCCTGCTTTGTTACGCAGAGGCTTGGACAATCATAACATTCGAGCAATCGGCGCTAGAAGTTTTCTATGATTTCTCGGCAAAAGAAGCTGAATATAAGAAATCACCATTTTTTGATTCGTACATACTCAGTTGATCGGTGGAAGTCGCCATATAAAGAGAACTGTTGGCTTCATCAGACCTTCTTGATTGGTTTAAATAGTGATTGGTAATTTATTTCGGGAGTCTTAACCCGACTGTTGTAGTGACAGGTGGTTTACGAAAATAGATAAGATACCAATGTACTACTCTCCAAAGCAGGTATGACGAGAATGTGAGTATCTACCCCCTATCCGATAGAAAATTAGGTATTTAAAGGTGTTGAAGAACTACTATCTCTCTCCGAAGGACCTAGTGTAGTACTATTCATCGACTCTGCGAGCAAATTCTTATTTAAAAGTGACTAGGTCTTAATTCTGGCGATGGCGTGTTTAGCTAATTAATTTTTTATTGCGGTCGTCTCTCAGCGGGGAATTTTATCCTCTCGAAGTTAATTTATGACATTAATTATATGCTCCCCATAGAAATCGGCCGTTTGGAGGTGGCTTAAAGTAAAGTTTAGGTTCCTCCATTTTATAAAAAGACATCAAGATACACATCAAAAATCGGGGGAATACCACCTCAATGGTTACAAAGCGCCAATTATATATATATGTACATTTACATTATATATTAACTATATATATTATATAATTAGCGCTTTGTACCAGCTGAAATGATTTTCGGCCGAGCTCCTCCTCCAATATGTGGTTTTGCGTCTTGATGTTTTTCCAACTAATGGAGGGACCTAAAGTTTATACTAAGCCGCCTCCGAACGGCTGATAGTTTTTATGAGGAGCTTTTTCGGGATTTGAACCCGAGCCTTCCGAACAATGCTAACCTCGGAATGCGGTGAGTGAACCTGAAGTTTGTCATAAATAGCTCATCATAGAACTGAAATTCCTTCAAATCTAAGTCCTATTGTTGCTAATATAGTAGCGTTGGCACCACTTGGAGGATGAGACCATATTATTCACTTGGGCTCTGACCACGCCCATACGTAGCAATGATTCCTTAATACGTGGTTCAAGCAGCCCACAACTACCGGCCTTCAACCAACTGTCCTCTGGATAGCAAACATACATCTATTTTCAAGCGAGCTAAAGAGAAAAGTCAATCCCTTCTTGGTAGGACGTTAATATTTCAAGCACTTACACATTATGCTTAATTCTAGCTGAGAGATCCTTAATTAGCTTTATGCGTACTACCTGGCGTTTTGTTTCTAATCAGACAGCTAAAGCGCAATAAATTTTCCAGTCGGTCATTTGTATCATTTTCAAATACCTCTCCTTTAGTGTTTCCGAATTCAAATTAAAGCTTTAAAGGCTTCAAAGTAGACATCATAAATCGTCCCCCACTGTTTATATGTATATAATATTAGTATATATGTATATATGTGTATGTATATGTACACAAGGTCAAGTTTAATCATAATTAATGATACTTCGCAGCACTTTGTGCTCATGCATACATTTAGCCAGCTACGTCGTAGAAAACTGACAAATAAATTGTTTATCTCTCCGCCTTTTCAATTCATGTAAATGGACTTTTTCAATTTTTTCTTATTTTTTTTTTTTGGAAATTTTTTTTTTCTTTACCTAGAAAAATTGCGCATTACAATCCACTTGCAAACAAGTGGATTTTCATACAAAATAATTTATCAAGGAAAAACTAATAAAAAATTACTTTACACATAAAGATTTATGCGAAAGCGATGTACATACATATGTATGTATGTATTTATGTAGGTTTGTACATATGTATGTACCAAGAACAATAGGAATTTGTGTGTGGCATGTAAGCATACATAGTATTATATGCCTATAAATTATCTTGCCACACAAAAAAAGCATCACACATACATACATACAAGCAAAAAACAATTCCCATACTCAAAGCATAAATATACTACTCGAAAACAACAACAAGAGTTCAACAGATACAAAACAAAGCATTTTTCGGTAGACAGCTTGGCATTTTTGCTAATTTACCATTTTTAACGGTGCAAACAAACACAACAAGAGCTCACTTTGTCAACTGTGACAAATGAGTGTGTGTGTGTAAGGGTAAGGCGGAGTATGTTAGGCGCAGTATGTGCCTGTGAATATATCCGTGTGTAGGTGTTTGAAAGGTAAACAATCCAATCAATATTTACTTTTACGCCTTAATCAATGTCACATTCAGGATATAAACGGCCCAACGAGGACTCATATGTATGTTCGGAAAATGTGCTGACGTTCAGTTATGCAGGAATATCACCCAGCACTCAGGTGTGCATGTGTGTAGGTATACATACATATGTTAATTTTTTATTACTCCTTACACACATACACACACACTGTATTTTATGGATATTTCTCCTTCTTTCTTATTATTTTATTAGACTGCACAAGCTGTCTGTGCTTGAGTATCGCATGTCAATCTGTTTGAGTTTACCTTGAAGGGCTTAAGAGTTTTATGAATTAATTCGGCAATAAATTCGATATTGATATTTGGGAAACGAAGATTTGAAGCTGAGACTTTATGTGGAGCTTTAGGTGATGTTTATTTTTTTAAAAAGATTTGCTTTTTGAAAGGGTTTGAAGCTGATGTAAAAATGGAAAAATTATACAGTATAAGCACATAGGAATATGCGAAAGCTTTGGATATTTCCCTAGATAACCGAAGGTTCCGCAATCAGCCAAGTGGTTTGCAAAACGTACTACCATTCGGAAGATCAGGTCACTAGAAATTATAGAAAATTATTATCATCTTCGCCTCCTTAGGAATGTCAAGCCCTCCGAGTATACTATATATCTGATATAAAATAAAAGCTATTCATAAAGGTCCATCGGTCCTTTGGAGGCGGCTTTGAATAAATGTCATTCCATTCCTCGATCGAAAGTCGTTCCAGTGGTTACAAAGTGCTAATTACTAGTAATTTCAATCAAAGTTTCAAAGTTTTAAGAAATAGGTTGAGGAAAATTCTCTTTACTGGTGTCGACACCGCTTACGGATTATAGCCAACCTGACAACAGCGCGCCATTTATTCGTTCCTTTCCCTGTTTTGGGTGTTTTGGCGCCAATTGGAAATGTTATGTACAGCCAAGACCTCTCCACCTGGTCTTTCCAACGGAGTGGAGGTCTTCCTCTTCCTCTGCTTTCACCGGCGGGTATTGCACATCGATAACTTTTAAAGGTTGAGTATTTTTATCTATCCGGTAAGGGGAGCACAGCCATCAACTCCTTCAAAACCACTGCTAACTCTTCTCAACTTCCTTCCTCTGGACCTATACGGGAAACTAAAAGCGGGCTACAGCGCAATCAGATTGAATGCAACTTAACGTTGGAAGAATTGCAGTAAAGGACACACAAAATAATATCTGTTGCAGAAGTGCCGTAGGAGCTGGACTACACCATCTCCAGTATGCGCTTCGACAATATTTTCTCTCCGAGAATCCCAAACAGATATGAGTGGGAAACCACCATCGCCCTCGATCAGTGAGCCATAACCATCTTCACAGAAAGCTCGATGGAAAAGTAAGCTGCGGAATTTATTCTGCCATGCTCTCATTAAACATGGACACGAGACTGCCAGACCACTGCAGCGTTTTTCAGGCGGAAATCTTTCCAATCAAGGAAGCCGCCGAGGGGTTGCCCAAATCTGCCGCAGAAGGACAATTGATTACAATATACTCCGACAGTTAAGCTGCCATCAGATCTTTACAGTGTAACGGTACTCTGTCAAAATTGGCCAGAAAATGTAGAAACAATCTTAACAAACTCTCAACTAAATGTAATACTACCGTGGCCTGGGAACCTCGACGCAAGGACATCCCATGTAATTTCATAGTAGACGAACTGGCGAGAGAAGAAACCCTTCTACCCGCAATAAAGCATGTACATTATGCTAGTGTATTTCTGTCCACGGCAAAGCTTATGCTTCAGCTGGCCTTTGCCAGCCATAACGTACTCAAAATGACCAGACAGCTATGACCGAAATTGGACGCCAAAAAATCAAAAGATCTTATCTTTCTAGACCGATTCTCCATTAACATAACAACAAGGATAATAACAGGCCGTTGTTTAATGGAACTTCATGAGAAAAGAATGGGATAACACTCTAATGATTTTTGTCGCAGCTGCAGGGACGAAGAAAAGGAGGAGTCTATCGAGCACTACCTCTGTCTCTGCCCACACCTGTGGGACACAAATTCTTCGACTGTCTCACTGAGCTAGCATCAGCGGAAATGGGAAATCTAGTTGCCTTTATAAGACTTACGAAATGGTTCGATCATTGGGAAGGTTAAGACAGGAACCTCACAGCGGTATCACAATGGCCCTATTGGCGTAACTGCGCTGGTAGCGTCCACCAGCCGCATCAACTCAATTCAGCAGCTTGTATTAAAGAAGCTGACACATGTACCTTGTCAGTTTTTCGTCGTCGTGCGTACAATTGCTATTCAGACTTCTTCATAGTCGGGCAATAAAGCCATCTCCTAGTGTTTCATTTTCAATTCCATTCAGCAGGTTGGAGTATTGCTCCCTCCCTCCTCTTGCATACTCTCTGGGAATTAGTCGTTAGATCACCTCTCTGGTTAAACATAGGTTTGAGAAGAACTCTGAGAGAAATGTTACATTCATAACCTTGACATCGGCTGTCCGGACCTTCCGAATGGCAGTAAGCAATGCTAACCACTCGGCTACTGAATACCAATACTTACTTTATGTAAAAGAATCTGCCTGGTCGTACCGTGCCTAGCAAGTTCATCCATCTTACAGTTCCCTGCGATGACCCTGAGATCAGGAACGGATGTGAAAGATACTATGCACCGTTTGGACCTCTGCTGTACAGATAGGTGACAGTCCAGTACAATTTTAGAGTTTGTAGGAAGCGATTCCAGGGTTTTTAATGCTTCTTGACTGCTACATATATAACACCGGAGATCTCCGAATGAAAGAGAGTTCTTCCATGGATAATTTTCGTAAGTATACACCACTGCCGAATCTTCGTTCAGGTTTTGATCCATCTGTTTATATTTTCACTCTGTCATCAGTAGTGTGATAATTATTATTCCATTTTTCTCTGCAGTTACTCATAATACATTGAAGTCTCTTTCAATTTCTTAGAATAATATTTTATATCAGTTTTTTTTTCATTACTACTACGATACCTAAGAAGAAAAAATTTAATTCCAAAAAACATTCATTTTCTGACAAATGGCACCATTTTGACCTCAAGGTCAAAATTCAGTTTGACACTTCAACGTAAATCAAAAAATACCAAAATATGGATAAAATATAAAGAAACGAGAAATCACACAAAACAGTCAGAGGTGGAATAATACAAATTGATTTGATACATATTTATATACGTGTATGTGCATATGTACATACTCATATTTGTGTATGTATTTTCGGAAGGAAAAATTAAATAAATGCATGTATGTACGAGTATATAAGAATAAAGTAAGCAAACAAATATGTATGTACATAATCAAAAATTAATGAAACACAGGGTGTGTTTTATATTAAATAATGGACCGCAAAGTCAACGGGCTTGAGAGTAGCTCGACATTTTTACATGAAAAAAGCAATAATGACAATTTTTAATTTAATATTTCTTGCAAGTATTTAAGAAAATATATAAAACAAAATAATAAAAATAATTTTAGATATAATGTACTGAATATCAAAAAATCGTATTTGTTCAGTATAGATATTTTTGAAATAGTTATTTTTGTAATGAAATATATTATATGAAATTCTCGCCTCACTGTATTCGTAACTTAACTCCTTCGAAACGTCTGGATGGATTTCAATGTAATTTTGTATGCATATCCATGGACTGAACCTATGTGAAAAAAATCAAATTTAAGGTACGAATTGATATATAAACATTCAGAAATTTTTCGGAAGTCGTCAGGGACCACAGACCAACTTTGATTGGTGCATTCCGAAGCCCAAAAGATGCATATCATAGGTCTATTTAATCCGGAACTTTTTTATAATTATACATCTTGGTTTCCACTTAAATGCTATGTAAAGTGTGTGAGGATCACTTAGGTGGTTCTTATTTTAATTTAACTAAAAAAGAATTGACAACCAAGCTCAATCACACTATCGACTATCCAAACTTATCTTCAGTCACAGCCTATGCCATTTTAAATATAAACATTTAAAATTGGTCAGAAAGACCGTATTCTAGTAAGGAATTCGTCCTAACTCAGCATGATAGGGTAACTCAAAGAGAAATTCTCTAAGTTCAGCGAGTTAAAAATTAGGGAATGAATATTTGTAGGTCAACAACAACCGTTTTATGTTTGCTTTCCATAACTTTCGTGGAAACCATATAATAATTGGCCCTGAAGTGATTTTCGGCGAAGCTCCTCCTCCAATTTGTAGTTTTGCGTCCTGATGTTTTTTCCAACAAATGGAGGGACCAACAGTTTATACTAAGCCGCCTCCGAACGGCTGATAGTTTTTCATGAGAGCTTTATTTCCTGTCAGAAATAAACTCGGAGGGGTTGACATTTTCTGCCCAGGGAGAGCGTTCAAGGTTCCTCACCAATTAAATCATGGGAGTATTTTGCCTATTTTGTCCACCTCTCTCTTGCTCTTTAAGCTATGTCCGAAGAAAATTTACTTCACACAAAACAATCCCACAGCAGATTTTATTAAAAAAAATTGCATTACAATGTGGTTTTGTTTTTAGGTTAAGTAAACTTTCTGGAACCTCTGAGGTTTTCACTCAGGGCTCTTGTACCTTCTTGTAAAAAAAATACCCTACCTATTTATTGGCAGTTATGTACCTCTCAGTTGGGTAATTCAGTCATCGTTGTTTAACTTAAATAATCTGCTGAGAGAAAGAGAGAGAGAAAGGACCATTAATAAATACTAGAGGCACCATCTTTTAATATGAACTGTTTCCGAGCTACCTACTAACAGTCTTCTTCTTCTTATTCTTCCAAAAACCAAACTCCCCCTCCAGTCAACTGTTATCTCGAATGATGTGGTTGTTTACATATTTACTTTGCATTTTTGCTACCATTTTGTTGCATATTTATCTGCTTCTTCAAAAAAATGTGCAATGCATACACAAAAAATACAAAAATAACAAAAAATATTAAATATGTACATATTTACTCGTATGTATGTTTGTATGTCTATACAAATTGAGTTCAACAACTTTTTCAACATAAAGTACACATTCCGTTGCAGCGAGCCAGGACCATGCGAGCCAACAAACTTCTCAATACAAAAAATACAAGCAAAAATAAAAATAAAAATAAAAATAAAATACTACATAGAATGTAACTAAACTGCAGACATGACGAAAGGCAGAAAAATGTGAGAATTTGCAATTTGAGTTGTTGACAAGTGATTCCTTGCATTGTTAGTTTTGTTGGCAGCGAATAAAGGAAAAGTGCAAATATTGTAAAAAAAAATTAACAAAGGAAAATATTATAGAAAAAATACAAATGCAATAAATAAAGTTTACATAACCGTATTTTGTACTTTTCATGATACTTGACATTTTATCATGCAGATATTTTACTCTTTTCACCTTAACCTAATCCATTATAGTAAATATTACATAATTTATATCAAATATACACCATTTTACTCGATAACTTTTTGCCATTTTGCTTCTGCCATAGAAACCCTTGTCCCTATTGGCAAAAAATTTAGACAATCGATTTTTACTGACTTCTCTTGAGGTCTATTCTTCACCAGACAAATCATTCGCCATTGGTGCGAGGTCCGGACTATAAGGCGATTGTGTAAGGACCTGCCATCGAGGCTCTCGGAACTTCTGGCGAGTCCCTAACTGGCTTTGCTGTAAACTATCCACTTTTTATCAACAGTCATCATCGCCTTCAGAAATGGTTCGATTTTGTTACGGTTCAGCAGCGATTCGAAAAGGGAAATTCCTTAACTCATGTGGCACCCACACAACGAGTTTCTTTGTATATCCAGCTTTTTTCCAAACTTTTTCGTGCAATGTTTAGTATCTAGCAATCAAATAGTAGGATATAGCGTATTTTCTCTTGCAGGTATCCTTCTTTGACGTGCACTCAAATACTACTGAGTTATGTGATCAACACTTCCCAATTATGTTTTTGAATACAAAATATCATTTTTCTAACGCCATCTAGTGTTAACCAATCGAACTTAAAGAAGGTGAGATATGATATGAGATAACTAAAGACATCTATTGCAAAAAGTAATGTATTGCTTTGTTACTTTCTAATTTATATGTGGAAGCGGTACAAATTTCCTAATAACATTCAAAAGATCCGAGGTTTCTCTATTTTCGAATCAAGAAATAGTGTTATGCCTCCTGAAACACTCTTTGGTAAAGTGGGGAATTAAATTCCTTTTTAACGTCAGGATAGCCGAGGACAATTCGAATATTTCTGAGTACAAACTTTTTAATTTTTAATTCTTCAAGGTAAAAATTAAACTCGCATAAATGAATTATTATTTAATTAGTTTGACTTATAATAGAATAATTGATGTTTCATAGGACATCGCCGTATTAAAAGTAAGAGTTGGTAGCATCCTAAGTGATTGGTTGGTTTGTTGAAAAAATATGTTGAGGAAATGATGGCGAAGAGCAATCTTTAGGTCATTGGGTGGGATCCTTTAACTTCCCGGCAAGACAAGAAAGTCTCATACAGAAGCCATTGGAATCAATACAGCTGTTCAATCTATCACCGATCGACATTTTAAAGCATTGGGAATTTACTACTCAAACCTTCGGGAATAGCTCAATTATCAAGCTTAGAATGAAGCTTTCAAGCTACAGGACAGACCTCGCTGTAAGTTCTTGAAGTAGCCTACTCCCCGGAAAACTACATAAAAACATCAAATTTGATCTTAGAAACAAAGAGGTAATGGATAAGGTAGGATAATACAAAATACGATAAAGTCTCCTAACAACAAATTGAGCTTGAAGATGGATCAGACTGAGAAAGAATGCCTTAACGGCATAATAGACAACTATAGAAGTTTGTTTCTATATATTTAAATAAAAACTTTAATATTTTATTTTTTATATAAAATTTATTTCACAATTCTTATTTGTTTGAAAATAAAAATTGTAATAATTCAAAAAATGAAAATATTTGAAATTAAAAATTCAGTAACATAAAAATTGAAAAATTGAAAATTGTAAGAGAAAAATGTTAAAATAGATTCCTACAGCAACCAAGATTATTTGTAATGGCAAGGACGGAAAACACAATAACTTCTTGCCTACACGGTCTCAAAAAGACTGCCGAAGGCCTAATAACAAGTCACAACCTACAGGCGTCAGACGAAAACAGCACAGACAGTGCCACATGTAGGAAGAGTATGGAGACATGCATGAATGAGTCTTGAAACTCCTCCTTTATTTCTCTCCGGCCTTATCTATAACTTGTCTTATATAACTCAAAGCTTCACTGTTCGTTAAAAAGTAGAGGAAGGCCCTCTTAAACCACAAAAAACATTAACGCCCGAAGTAAAAACTTCATTGTAAATTAATTTGGCGCTTTGTGACCGGTTTTTCGGCCGAGCTCCTCCTCCAATTGTGGAGGACGTGACGGTTTTTTATGAGGAGCTTTATTTCATGTCAGAAATACACTCGGAGGGGTTGACATTCCCTGCCGAGGGGCAAGCGCAATTAGAAAATAATGTTAGTAGCCGCAGACCGAGATGAGACTTCAAGAGATCTACTGCGAAAATTTTTTAAACTTAACAATTTAAAGGAAAAATTAGGGCTTGTGCCCTCTTCCCCTATAACTATTTCAAAAATATTTTTGAAAATTCATAATTATTACTGCCTGCAGCCAGACTATTTTGAAAAACACGTACAACCTGCATAACTTCAAAATATTACTATCTATTTAAAGTCACAAAATTGGATTCCCTTAGCAAGAGAGTTGAAACAACCTCCACAACTTCCAATAGCTTGACTAAGTACGAAGGCCGCTTTCGACATCGGAAAATGGAGAATCTTAAAATTTGTGAATAAGAATTGTAAGGAGTCTACAAAGAGCTGTGGAGCGAATGAGGAGACTTGAAGAAAAATCATATTCTCCAATGATTGCAATAAAATGTACTTCCACAATTTGACTAATATTTAAGTGTGCCGAAAATTATCACAGCACTTATAAAACGCCATTGTATTTATTACAGCTGCAATAGCTCAGTGGTTATCATTGCGTACTAACATTCGAAATACCAGGGTTCGAGTCCTGGTTCGACCAACATCCAATAATTATGGAAAATTATTTTTTTTAATTGCGGTCACTGCTCGGCAGAGAATTTCAAATTCTCGGAGTGTATTTCCTCATAAAAATCCATCGGCTCAGAATAAACTGTAGGTCCCTCGATTTGTTGAAAAAACATATTATGAGCTAATATGATGCCGAGAAGGTCATATATACAACTAGAAAAAGTGACTTGGTGTATCACATAGATATTTAATTAAAGAATATTATTGAAAATTTACCACCGCCTGTCAAGTGATGAAAAATAACGAAATATACCTACATATATATTTCATATTTTATAGGTGCTAAAATTACAAAAAGTCAATATGTTTGCATGTAAGTGCATAAGTGCATATAATAATATATAACTATGTATTATTATAACAAATTTTAAGCCTCTTTTGCAAATTTGAGTGAAAGCTGGCAATCAACTTGATGCACTTCTGTAATACATACAAAGATATGCACACATATGCACATATGTATGAAGCCACATGTAGAATTAAATGAATGTAAATGCACGTGTGTATGGCTGTGTCTATGGTTTCTCTATTTCACAGTTGAGCGCATACATGCAAATGCTCACCTAATCAGCTTAAGTTCTCAGGCAACCTACAATAATAACTAAAAAATATAAGAGAAAAAATCGAAATATGTATATCCTTCAAACTCGACAGCTTTGTTTTTGGCTCAAATGCAGTCGGCGTTAATTTTTGGACTGTTGCCATAACTTATTTTATGCTTTTACAAGTTTTACATGCTTTTAAGTTAATTGAATGTGTGATTGCAGTCATATTCTTAACACATAAAGATATGTACATATATTTTTCATAATTGGAATAAAAACACAAAGGAGGCTTAACATGAAATTAAAACAGCATTTTCATATTTGGTTATATTTTTTGTTTTTTTTTGGAAAATGATCTGTCTATGTTTGAAAATTTTAATATTTTTCATATATTAATTTCTTTTTTCGTCTTTTAAAATTGAAAGTTTTTTTTTACAAATATGTTAATCACATGCTTAAATAAAAAAATGGTTATTACTTCAGGGCTATGTAGGTTTCTCCGAAATTTACTTCTCGAAACAGAATCATAATAACTTAAAAATAATAAGAAATTATCGAAGTGCTTGAACAATTTCAGACAAATTTCTTTTATTACTTCATTGCCCTGAAAATCTCAATTTTTTTTCTGCGAAGAAAATGTGAGCTAGAATTTTAAAACGGCTTTTTCGGGCTGAACACCAAGGTATTCCGTATTTTAGGGATTTTTTAGTCAAATTTCAAAATTTCAGAATGTCGAATAAAATATGGCGAACATGAAAAGTATAAATTTATTTTATTTCAGTAAAAAATGCTACCAAGAGGTTTCCACGGTTATTTTTTGAATTACAGCCGCAGTAGCTAATAATGACCAGGATTCAGTCAGCTTCCAAAAATTATAGAAACTTAATTTTTCTAATTACGGTCGCCCCTCGGCAGGGAATGTCAAGTTCTCCGAGTGTATTTCGGTAATGAGATATTAACTTCTCATAAAAATCCATCGGGCGTTCGAAGACGCCATGAATTATATTATAGCTACCTCCATTTGTTATGAAAACATCAAGAGGCACACCACAAGTTGGAGGAGGAACTCGGCCGAAAATCGCTTAGTTGAAAATGTAGTGCCAAGTTTGTATAGAACAACATGTCTGGTGCCCTACTTTTTTACTGTTTTAAGGGTAAGAATTTCAGAAACTCTTTCTTATCGGATAATATCAACTCATTCAATTTTTGGATTCATTATATCTCATATATATCCTGGCATGACTAACATCCGAAGAGTTATAGAAAATTAATTTAAATAAAAAATTAAGCTAAGGGAATATCAGGCCATCCGAGTGTGTTTCTGATGTGAAATAAAAACTTCTCATAAAAAACCATCAGCCATTCGGAGATTGCTTAGTATAAACTGTAGGTGTCACGATGTCTAAATTGATTGGACTATTAAGTATAATCTGGGTACTCAAAAAAAGACAGACGTTTGGAGACAAACTAATGTGAGAACATAAAGTATGTGCTCTAATGAAAATCGTAGATAGCAATAGAGAATGATAAACTTTCTACATTTACCGTATATTTCTTGATGAATGAGCCTGAATGTGGCATTTGAAAAGTCTAATCTGCGAAAAGACCTTGAAATCGCTCCACAGTGTGAAGTTCTCTTTTCTAGCTGGGTGCTATTGTCTTAAATAAACCTCATTTATTAATTAATTGTTAAGCCCGTTGTGAAATTTCATATGTGACTATGCTTATTTTCAAATATTTTATGTGAACGAGAGAGAGAGATACATAAAGGAGCCTTAAAATAGTATATCGATTCTGTGAGCCCACATGTCGTTTTGATAGTTTTAACGTAGTAACATCTGACCTAAAATGACAATGGATCAATTTCATCCTTGATCTAGAGGCTACAGTGTCTTATAGATAGCATCTCTCTAGACTCTACGCCTCTAAACTACTGCACAGAAAAATGGAATGCTAACTGCTTAATTTGATATCTGTTGAGAACCCTTCACAGAATCAATGTATTTTTTTTTTAAGAAACACCGAAAATTTAAAGAAGTGATGAAGTCCACTAGCTACTTTGAGCTTATTAGGCAATAGAAAAATAAAGCCCTCTCTCGACGAGAAATGATCAAACTCTACAAGTCGCCCTTCATACCCAGTGATCGTTGATGACTTCGTTTCCAAGTGAAAGGTTTTGCGTAAGATGTATGGATCATTGCACATTTGCAATGGCGAATACTACAAATGATGAAAAGTTGAGCTGTACGAAATATACCGCGACATTTCCAATAATTCAGCGAATTAAGAGACTGTGGCTACACTGAATAGGTCGAAAATACTCCATCTTTGATGGAGTAGTCGTAAGTGTAAGAGAAGAACTCCCACTCTGTTGGAAAAATGAGATGGAACAAAGAGCTGGCTTGATTTGATGTCGCCGAACTTGAATGAGAAAATACAACTGGTGTGTAATTGTAGAATTCGTCATAATCGTATAAGAGATGCCTGAGAACATTCGATATATCATAATTCTGAGTAAAAAGAGAAATATAAATAACTCGGTCCAAATCAATTTCCTGGGCACATGGATTTTCACAAACATGAGGTAGCTTATGATGAAAACTGCACAGGTACAGAGTCCTACTAACTTAAGTTAAACTGTAGTAGATCTACTAGAACCTACAAAGTTGTAGCTTACATTCCATATGGAGTTTCCGACTGGTCACTGATTCCCAATGGTACTCATGTGGCTATAGTCAGAATAGTCTAACTACAGCTATCGAAGCTCTGTGAAGGGGGCTGAAGTGATGACAATTAAGTGCTTTATTCTCAACTGCTTTAATGAGACTAACTCTAGAAAAAATTTGGACATACAAATTTTTTATCTCCACTGAATTGTGGTCGGTTTCAGGGTCTTCACTAAAAATTAATTTTATTTATAGTGCCAGAAGCCTGCTTATATTTCAAAGTGTCATTCGCAACGATATTTAAGGTTTTTAAATATTAAATAAGGATCCAAAATATGCCAAGTCATATTCAATTTCAATTTTTTTTCAATTTCAATTTCATTTATTTATCAGTACAGTAAGACACAGAGTCTTTTCATTGTACACATATTAACATATAATGAATTACAATTTCATTTTTTTTTAAATCTTAGGAATAACTAAGAATAATATTATGTCTAAAGGAGGGATTTCAACAGTATGTTGACATAGGTAAGGATAATAGGGATGGGTATTATGCAAATAGGTTTGTAACTGCCGTTTTGAAGCATCCAATCGTTTTGATACATTTTATTGAAATTGGTAATGAGTTCCAAATTCTGACAGCACTAACAAAAAACAATCTAGAGGTCGTCAATGTTTTGTATTTGGGGACAACAATATTGTGAGTACGAGAAGATCGCACAAACTTTATTCTGCGGAAAAGATATCATTTTCCTACTCACAATTGAATATAAAATATCTTCGAATGTGGTTTCCCTTAAGGCATTAGTTTGCTTTACAGGCTTCAAAAAAATTATGATGATCTAGCTTAATACTTATCTTCTATTTGAAATAAAAAGTGGGACAAAATATTTAAACTATTTTTTTTTTTTGCAAATTAAAGTGAATTTGTTTTTCAAAAAAATGTGATTTTTGGGAATTTTCCAACTTCTTCGGTATTTTTTGTGTACATATAGAAAAGACACTCATAAAAATTAAAAAAAAAATAGGTTCGACAGTTTCAGATGCATCGCACGACGTCCATCACAGGCACCCTTTCACGACTACAGACTGCAGCCGCTTCAGAAAACTCATCACAACAATGGATAATTCCTATATATTTTAATACTAAAAATTATTTATTTTAAGCTTAAATATAGCACATTACTGTCTGAAAATCTCGTTTAGCGAAAAAGTCTCCTTCTCTTTCAAAAATAATTCTAAAGGAGACTACTTAATGCCCTAACAAATCTCAATCTTCCACGCCGTTAAAGGCAATTTTGCATTCATACCAAAAAACTAGACATTTTCGAACAAAAAGATGTGACTAACATTTACTATGTTAAATGAGAGTTTTTCAGTGGGTCTACATAGGGTGTCAAATTCAAACAAATGTTTCGCAAACAATACGCGAAGGTTCATTAACATAAGGATTGTCATAATGATTAAGTGTGTGGGATGCCATTTTGACAACTACATTCATTAGATATGCTACAGCCACCCTAATACATTTATGCATTTAAATTTTTTTATTTTTTTTTTATTTGTGTTTTCGCCACATAATGAAATGAAAAAATGTCAAGAAAAACATGCAATCAAAGCATAATGCGCAAAAATTATTTATTTACCATAAAGAAGAGCCAAGCTAAGCTAAGCCAAATCAAGCCACGTTGAATGAATGCGAAAGCGCTGCATAAGCAGACGCACTTAGATATATATTATATGTATATATACTCTTATATATATACATTTATATGAAAGCAGACATAAAAAGTCGCCGTCTAAAGATAAATAGCAAAAATATATGCATAATGGTATGCGTATTTGTTTAAGCACATTGTAAGCTGTTTGTAAATATGTCTATATATATCTTTGTATGTACGAGTATGTTTGAACTTAGTCTAGATAAGCGCGACTAGCAAGCAGTGACTGTCAAATATTTTGACATTATAAATCCGCAAAGTAAATTCATCGAGGAAAAACAGTGATTTTTTGCCGGCGAAAGATGCGTGTGCGTGTGGTGACGGAGGGTAGTGTAGCGTAAAAATGCGTAATGCGTGCAAATTGCACACAAAGTTTATTTTTATGCCTTTCATGTGCGATAAATAAATATAAATTTTGGTGGCCTTCAATAGTATAGCGCGCCGACTACAGTTACTTCTGCCCTTCTGGATGCAGGTTCGTAAGATCCCAGATCGCGGGGATATCAGCACTCAGCAGAGGTACACAACAAGGAGGAGTTCTCTCGCCTCGTCTATAGGTCCTGGCATTGAACCAACTGCTGAGGTATATGGGAGAGTGGGAAGGGGGCTGCAAGTTCATAGCGTATGTGGACGATTTGGTGATTATAGTGAATGGCAAATACCCACAAACTTTATGTGATATCAAGCACTGCGGACTAAAAAGTATAGAAAAGTGGGCTATTGATGCTGGATTAGGTATGAGTATAAACTCACAGAAAACAGAACTTGTTCACTTTACCAGAAAGTATAAAATTCCAAAGTTTTCAACACCAATGATCTCAGGAACGGTGCTGCGCATTATTTATTAAGTCTGGAAAATATCTGGGACTCATCTTGGATATGAAATTAAGCTGGTCACAGCACTCAGGGGAAATGATGCGTAAGGCATTTATTGCCCTTTACAACTACAAAGGTACGATAGGGCGGGAATGGGGCATGTTATTGGGTCTATACTTCTCCATGATTTCGTAGTCTGGTAGCCAGTTTTTCGAGAAAAAATCAACCATCTCAGATTGCTAAGGCCGCCGCTGCTGTGTATCAGTGGAGCACTTCGTACCACACCAACTGAGGGTATGAATTTCCTCTTAGATCTACTCCCCAATTGACACTATGAGACTGCACAATGCTGCTTACGGAGCGGTAAGACTACAAGGGGTGTCTGATTGAATCGTAATAAGCCATAGGAGATATCTACAGTAATAGCTCTTCTTACAGGGCATGTTCTACTGGGCACACACACAGAGAGATTTGGAGTCATCAGGATCCTTAGCGGTATCACAATAAGCTCGCTTGGGGCCTAGGTGAGCAAACTTTTTAGCCAACCAGATTCCGGCACGACCGAGGTCAGCTCTTCTCTCTTGCGCTTTTTTTTTTTTTGTTATTTTTGCTACCGCTGACTTTTCGCTGCTCATTAAAGCTTTTCTTTGTGGACTTATCAACTTTTTTGCATTTGATTTTTGCTGCTTTCTTTTATATATCCGTTCGTTGGACTTGTCGCTGCACTTGGCTGAACTTGTGCTTTAATATTTTTTGTGTTTTGTTTTTTTTTTTTTAATATTTCTTTCACATAAATTTTTTGCCTATTTTTCGTTTTTAGTTTTTCATTTTTTTTCAATATTTCTTGATTTTTCTTATTTTTTCTTTTTAATCAACTTTTAACTTGTCAACAAACCAGTTATATAAGATTTGATTAATATATGTACATGAATACAAGCATATATATATACTCAGTTTACTCCATCTAATTAATTCTATAAACTTTTTTCTAACTTTCCTGCACTCAACATTACATTCTATATCCTTTTAATGACATCTCCCTTACCAACACATACACAGTTATGAATTTATCATATAACTGTATAATGCTCACTTGTAGCTCATACTCATTTATTGGTTAATACGTATGTATATGTATACATACATATATAAATATATACATATATTTATATGTACATACAATATGTTATGCCTGTGCATGTAAGAGTATTAGTTAGTCGAAAAGCCATTTGCGCCATCGTGTATTCTTAATTGAAAAATTTAATGACAAAGTTTTAGCTAATGGGCTTAGTGAGTATATATTTACATGCATGGATATACAGATAAACATATTATACATATTAAGAGAACACATTTGTTTTGATTTTCATTGCGATTACATAAATTTCATCGGTTGCTTTATTAAAGTTCTTAATGAGTTGATGTGATTATACTGAGCTTACGTTGTGGAATGTGAGGTATTTATGTGATTTTTGGAAAACCAAATGGCTGAAAGGTTTTTACTGCATAAGGGAGGATATAGCATAGAAATCCGTTTTTCTTAAATTTATTCAAGCTTAGCATAAAACATACACATGATATGTATCCTTGCAAGAAAAATATATTTAATATTGTTGGTCATATGCTGATCTTACATACAGGTTTTTCGAAATAATCTTCCTGAAAAGTAGGTATATGATTTTTAAGCTCTGAAGTGATATTTTTCTGTAAAAAATGTGAAGGTAATGGTATGTGATCTCTGGACCTGTAACACCTGTACAGGAATTTATAGTAGAATTTTTCTTAGGTACTTTATTTGATATAATTAATTATCATATGATGTGTGATGATGTCATGTGATGTGAGGAAATATCACCTGATGATGTGCTGATGTGTTCTATAGACCTGCAAGATTTTTATGTGAAGCATTTGAAAGGAAATGCTGTATTATGTATTTTTTATAAAACGATTTTTCAAACATGTGATATGTCGCGACATTATGAGATGATATGATCTTAAGGTGGTGTAGTGATCTTGCATGTATCGTAATTGTTGCTTAAATTTATTTATCCTTATTAATAAAATTTATACCTTATTTAATAAAAAGAACTAATGATATAAATAGATTGACCTAAATTACATAATATAAGAATTAGTTTATTAATAAATAAATAAAATATTTTTATGCCTTTAACTTATTTTTTTCCTGATCTTTTATCCCAAAGTACTTATGTTTGAGTATTGAAATTGTTTGGTGAGACTAGAGTCAGGTTTTTTCTAAAAGATCTTTTCGAAGGCTGAACAAGTCAAAGAATAAATTAAAAAGTTAAATTTGTATAAATATATATAAGGTATATAAATAAATCTGAATAATAAAACAAAAAATTTCAAAATTCGGCCAAAATGTAATTTAATTTTGGAATTAAATGAAATAAGTGGAAAAAATTGAACTTCGAAATTTAATGCCCTTGAAAATTTCGAATAAGTTGCTTTGAAAAAGAAATATGTTGTTACATTAAATAGGCAAATATAATAAAATATATAATTTATGCATATATATATAATTGGCACTTTGCAACCCCAGGATTTGAGCCCTGGCCTTTCCAATTACAGTACGCAAAGCTAACCGCTCGGCTACCATGGCCGCCAGACTTTGATATTTTACGAAAAAAAGTTATTCAGGAATCGTAGTTTAATTACATTTACATTATTGATGAATTAAACTTGATATTTAATCACTTCTATATTTTTCTTTTATTTTTTCGTCTTTATTAAATTACTTTGTCATTTATTTATGCTTTCATTTTTTATTTTATAGCGCAGTATAACAATATACATAATACGTACGAAAAATTAATTTAAGTAAATATTGGTTTTGTATGCAAAATAAACAACGTATATAATATGGCAAAAATAACAAAATAAAATTGCATTGGAAATCCTGAAACTAAATATACTTAAACGTGTTTAATTAAAATTTACATAACAAATATTCTGCAGTTTTAAATAATAATACTTTAAGTAACCAGTTTTCAGCAAAATTGTTGCGATTTTATTCTAAATTTGATAAAAATATATAAAAAATGGGTATGTAGATTGTAGTTATGTAATTATATATGTATAATAGTAAGACTTATATGAATTAATTTCAACTAAAATCCCTCGAACACACTCAACACAACACAAAACCGCAACACACAGTATTCTCGTACATCAAACACACACTACAGGGCGTATACGTAACATTTACTCCGCCACCAATATGCGAGTATACGAATGGATATGCGTGCTGAAGCACTCATACGTATATGTACAATATTTGAATTTTTGAACTTTTATTACTTGCGTGATATTTAGTTCAACTACGCTGAGGTTTTCAATTTACAATAGCAACAAAAAAACACTTTCAATTCGCGCTTTCAACCACACACTGGTAGAGCTTTCGAATGTGTCGCTGTTGAGTGTTTTCCTTTTGTTTCGTTAACTTCATTGTTTTTAAATGGTATTTTTGTTATTGTTTTTTGTGTGTGTGTTAGCCCTTAGAACAATTTGCAAGGAAGGAAAAAAAGAGATTTATTAAAACTTTTGGTTTCCATTCTCTTTTAGTTTTCACCAGTTGTCAATGTCAACTGAAATGAAAACGTAATTTTTCCACTCACACTTATTTCTGTTTGTTGCTATTATTTCATTATTTTTTATTCGCTTCATAATAAATTTCCACAGATTTTTGGCAATGTCATGGTTTACATATTTCATCATTTGTAATATAGATTTTTGCTTTGATTTCTCTTTGAGACTTTTCTTTTTTGTTATTTGCTGTTAAATTAGATATTTGAATTGAACGTAATAAGTGTGTGTAAATGTAATCAGTGCAACACTTGATGGCAGCGTATAATGAAAAAGTTTTCAATTTCATTAAGTTTGCTTGGGGAAGTTTCATTTTGGAAAAGTTTTACTAAGTTACAACAATGCTTTTATGCTGCATGCAAAAAAGATCTTCATTGTTAGAGTTAACAGCAAATATATATAATTTAAATTAGCTACGTAAATTGCTCATTCAATAAGAAAAATAATTAACAAACATTGATTAGCTTATTTTGATAGAAACTCGAATATGTTAAAGGTGGAAGAAAGAGAAGCACATTCTTAAAATTATTTGGAAACTGCTTTCAGTACAAGGAGTAAATTAATGGAAAATTTTAGTTAAAATCGATATTTTTTCTCAGTATATTATTAAATAGAATTATTCGAAATGTGTGTATCAGTGACAAAAATTTAATTTATTTATTTCAGTCTGGAGGAAAATTATTGCATAATTATTTTCGGAGAGCCTTGTTTTCCTTATAAAATTATGTTGCTTATAATGTTGTGTAGGTATACATTTGAATTTACTTCTAATGTTTATTTCGAAGAAAAAAAACATTTTGCTTTTACAATTTTTCAAATTATATTATTAAATTATATTATTATTATTATTCTTTATTTTTATTTGTTTTTTGTAACATTTAAATTAATACTATATTTTACATTTTAATTATTCCTATTTTCTCAAAGTATCTTATTTTTGCTGAGAGTTTTAGAATTTTTCTCTTCAAACAAAAAATAAAATATTTGTTTAAATTTTTCAATTTTGAATGCTATTGTATAATTATTATTTTACCTTTTTATTTTAGAATTCTTTTAGTTTTTGATTTTTTTCTTTACTTTATATAATTAATACAATAATTTCATTATTATATTTAATACCCTTATTATATTTAATAAATTTCTCGTTAATTCTTTCTAAATACTATAATTTTTACTTGTTTATTGTTTTAATATTATTTTCCAGAATTTATTATTATTATTTTTTAGTACTTTTAATATTTTTATCTATTATTTTTTCCTTACGCGAGAAGAGTAAATCTTTTCATAACTTTGGGCGCTGCCTATTGCTTCCCATCATTTGAGTTTTTTCATTCTGGCATATATGTATGAATGTTTTTGCATTCATACGTCTATGCAAGAATGCAATTCTCAAATAATCAGCGAAGTAATACGGCTGACTATCTGATCAGTTTGCGTCTTCCCATCCACGGCTCGCCTGAGCGGTTTGCGATTGGCGTCTGCGCAGCGTCAGATGCCTGTTTATGGCATTGAGTAAAATACTACGTTTTGATATGAGCTTATTGCTCAATTTTAATACATTTCAACTGTCTTCCCACACACTTAGACATTTTTTAATATTTTATGAATTTATTCTTAAATTTAATTTTATATTTTTTTCTTATATAAAAACGAAATCTATTTTTTATCATAAATTAAATTCTTAAAATCGCTTAATAATTTTTCTCTTTGTTTCCATTTTTTTATTATTTGCATTTTTTAATCACTATTGCCCCGCTTATATATTATGAATTATTTTTATTATTATTTTCTATATTTTAATATGTTGATTTTTTACTATTACTTTCTTATTTTAATTTTTTTTTTGTATTTTTTATTTATTATTTTAACTGTTTTTAATTTTTCTTTATAATTTAATTTTTTTTTAATTTTTTAGCTTGTTAATCCTTTTTGCTTTTATTTATAGGAGTTGTTGCTTTTAACTTTTTATTATAGGTATTTATTATTATTATCTTTTCGTCATAACTTCGCTTTCATTAAAAGTTTCTTATTTCTTTATTGTTTACATTTTTATTTTTTTCGTATTACTTTTCTTAATTAGCATTTTATATTTTTTTATTGTAATGATTTAATTTATTTATTATAAATTTATATATTTATTACTATGATGTTTTTGTTGGTGCTTCAGTATTTTTTTATTTCCTAATTTTTTCATCCAGTTTTTCTGTTTTAAATTTAATTTTATGTTTATTTTCTTTTTCTGTATTAATTGTCGTGTCATACAATTTTTCTTATATTCTTTTTTTTTTGTTTTGTTTTACTATTATTATTTTTTTTAATATTACTCTCTGCTTTTTATTTTAGTTGAATTTTTTAAGTATTAAATTCTACTATTCTACACACAAAGGCTCATATGTGCAAAACCTAAATGCATTTTTTAGTCTATTACATAGCCATCAATCATTTTTAGTCTGATACACAGCGATAGTATTTTCAGCACGCTGTCAATCAAAATCAATCACATACATACATCTTTTCATATCCACTTTAATATTGTTATTTGTCTAATGGTCTAACCGCGACGCAAAAGGTTCATATGAAATGTATATATGAAGTATAAAATATGTAAAAAATTTAAAAGGAATAAACGAAATTTCAAAAATAAATTTTACTTTTGAAAAAAAAAATTAAAATTTTAAAATTTTCTTCTTATGTAAAGTTTTTGACTTTGAAATTTTAATTTTTCTCAAACTTTCTAGCTCTCTAATTCTTCAGGTTTTAATCCTAGCCAGGCCAATAAACTATAGAAAAAGATTTTCTTGATGTTCTCACTCCTCCGAGCACTTGGAGTTTACTCTTATCGTTGAATAAAAGCTTGAGCGGTACAAAGCGCCAATAATATTTACATAGTTTTGTGTGGATATATGTATGTAAGTAGATTTACAAAGATTTTTCATTATTTGCTTGTATAATACTTCACCAACAGCACCAGTTGAATAATGTACCATATATAGAATACATATTTATATATTATATGTATGTATTAAATAAGCATATCCGTCAGCTGTTGGACATTTCTACTTTCAACAACTAAGCACATGAGTGACATTTCAAAGGGTGTGCCAAACGTGGTATAATAATTAAATGTTGCTCATACGCCACGGATGCCTAACGATACAGCAGCCAAGTTGTTGATGAACTGGCATACAGCTAGTATGAAGCTGATGTATAGTCGGACAATTGAATATATGGAAGATGTACAAGTTAGTGTAAAAATACAATGTTGGAATCTCTGTAACAACTATTATTTTTCCCTGCCTGGATGAGTGCATAAGTTCGTGCCCGATTCCGATGGATGCCGTACGAATCGTTTGAGAGTGGCGCTCGTGAAAGAAATATATACATATATAATATCGTTGGAAAGGTGACAGTCCGAACTGTAAATCAAGCATAAAATAACTTCATTTTGATTTGAGTTGCTTAGTGAAAATACGCATGGAAGATGAACAACGAAAAAGATCATATGCGTCATATTATGTTATACGAATTCCGCAAAGGAAAAACAGTGGGCGCTGCAACTAAAGATATTCGCGAAGTTTATTTGGACCGTGCTCTAGCACTCCGCACAGTAAAGAAATGGTTCGCGAAATTTCGTTCTGGAGATTTTAACCTCGAAGATCAACCTCGCAGTGGACGGCCTTCTGAGCTTGATGACGATGTTCTAAGGACTTTAGTTGCGAATAACTCACGTATTTCGACGGAAGAGGTTGCCAGTGAATTGAACGTCAACAAATCAACTGCGTTTCGTCGTTTAAAAAAGGTTGGGTACACTTTGAAGCTCGATACATGGGTGCCACATCAGTTGAGTGAAAAGAACAAAGTGGACCGTATGTCAACAGCAATTTCTTTGCTTCGACGGATCAAAAACGAACCTTTTATGGATCGGCTCGTGACTGGTGATGAAAAATGGGTCCTGTACAACAATGTTCAACGCAAAAGAACATGGAAACAGGCACACGAAGGGGCGGAACCGATGTCGAAAGGTGGATTGCATCCGATGAAGGTACTGCTGTGCATTTGGTGGGATATCCGAGGCGTGATCTATTTTGAGCTCTTGCCAGCTGGAGAAACGATCACTGCCAACAAGTATTGTCAGCAGTTGGTCGAATTGAAGAAAGCAATTGATGAAAAACGTCCGATTT
This sequence comes from Ceratitis rosa, assembly GCA_037013455.1. Taxonomy (NCBI): domain Eukaryota; kingdom Metazoa; phylum Arthropoda; class Insecta; order Diptera; family Tephritidae; genus Ceratitis; species Ceratitis rosa. Next base: position 34,810,135 of record JAWMAG010000004.1, on the reverse strand, counting down.
TGGCCAATCGCAAAGGAGTTCTTTTCCATCATGACAACGCCAGGCCACATGTTGCAAAACCGACCCTGGCCAAACTGAAGGAGATGAATTGGGAAATCATGCCGCATCCCCCATATTCACCCGACATTGCACCTTCTGATTATCATTTGTTTCGGTCGCTGCAGAACAATTTGAATGGAAAAAAATTTAAAAATGTGGAAGACGTCAAAAACCACCTTGACACCTTTTTCAACGAGAAACCGCGCGATTTCTATGAATCAGGCATCCGTAAATTGGTTGAACGCTGGGAGTGGATTGCCGAACATGATGGCGAATACATAATTGATTAATAAAAGCGCTTTCTTCAAAAAATTTCAATTTTAGTTTGCACTTGAAATCGGGCACGAACTTATGCACTCATCCAATAACAACTACTTCGACACTTCGCATTTTTAACAAAAAAATGTTTCGTGATATGACAATTCTTAGCTTTCGATCAGAAATATACCATCTTCATACTAGTTATAAATGCAGCAAAATATTACCAGTTCAGTTTTGACCATCAACATTTTTTTGTTTAAAAAAAAAATAAAGACATCAACTCTTAAAATGTTATACTTTTTTCAATCTACAGGAATGAAATTACTCTTAAAAATATTATTATGTATAAAAAAGATCATGTGCAATAATTTTTTTGTATCTGAACCATAAGTATTTAAGTAAAATAAATATGAAGCTTTAAACAATAATTTTTTAGCAAATGAATTGGTATTTTTCGGACAAGTTTCAGTGAGATATTTAAATAATGTTTGGCGGCCACGGTAGCCGAGTATATTTCTGCCGTGAATCAAGAGCTCCTCATAAAAAACCAAGCTATATATAAAAGATTTGGTTTCATATTTAAAACCAAAAAAAATGTTGTTATTTAAACATTAATTTTTTAGCTAGTTACATTTCGGTGTTTTTCGGACTACTTTCATTTAGTTATGCTAATAATGCAAAAGATTGAATTTCCAATAATTTGGTAGGGGTTTCAATCATATTCAAAACTAAACGAATAATACTAAGTATATTTATTCTAGGAATGAATCTTATTAAAATTAAGAAAAAAATGTTAAATAAATGTTAAAACTTTGTAACTAGTTACGGCATAGTATTTTTCGGACCAATCAGAATTTCTGGTTGAAAGCCATAACTTTCTCTGCCCAGCTTAAATTTGCCAGCAGGATATCAACGCCACACACGTGTAAAGGATATAATTACTGCTGCTGTCATTACGGTTATGAAATATGAGTGGACTTCGCTACATACATACATATGTATATACATATTTATTCACACATTTACGCGTAATACTGATCCATGTCAACCGCACGAATCTGCTAAAGCACAAATAAATACATAAATACATATACAAATATGTTTATGAGTATACTGTATATCCTGTTTTTACACTCTGTAGTTAGACTTAATCATAAGCACATACACATACACAAATTCACATGCATATACCTACATACATAAATATGTATTAATACAGTTGCATTCTGCATACGTATATACATATGTACATAACTACCAACTAACGTTCGCTCATTTTTCATGCACTCATCACTCAAATTTACTACAACGCATATCCTGTGTGGACACATACATATATACATATAACTATGCATACATACATACATACAAACATATATAAATAAGTGCATACATTATTCATACACATTGTTGAATATTGTTATTAAGTATCGATGAGTAAACTGGCAATTAAGCTGATAAGCAATTATTTGCGTAACTCTTGATTGTAAGTTGAATAGAGCAATTTGAGGTTGTTGATTGAGTGCACATATATATGTATGTATGTATGTATGTACGAGTATATGGTATTATACTCCAAATGAGGTGGAGGTGGGCGTTTGAAGCACTTCTATTAAGTTAATAACTGACATAATTAGTTAGTTGTAGGTGTAAAAGTTTTGCATAAACGAGGGGACGTGTTATATACTTATGTTATATATACATACGTGTATATATAATTAATGACTAATGTTCAATCGATGAACTAATCGCGTTATATCAATAACTATTACAATGTAAACTTATTATGGCTTGAATATGGCACGTCACTTGTCGTTAGGAGCTAAAATAAAGGTATTTCTCTCTTAAAACTGTTTATAAGGGCTAAAAATAAACAATTTGTAAAATTCGGTAGAAAATCTTTACAATATTTTCACGGCAGTAAAACAGTAGTAAGGCATGCCTGCCGTAAGAGGCGACTAAAATCCAAAAGTTCCCACCACAGTCGGGTCTTTATACCGGAACGACCTTTGGGAATGTTTTTTAGGCTACAGCAACAAGAACAATAGTAGTTCACAGTGATTGCGCAGAGTCATGGGTTCCTAGCCAAATTAGAAAGGGCTCCTCAGCAGAAAATGCCCACCTCCCCGAATGTATTTCCGACATGAAAATAACAGCTCCTTATAAAAGACCATCCTTCTATTTGTTGGCAAAAAAATAATGATGATACTAACCTCTGGCTCAATTCCTAGCAAACCCCCTAAGGGGGTCTCACTTTCGCATATAAGGTGTTTTCTACCGTCTACTGCTTTGTGGGAATGAAGGAACGAAAAGACGCGAAACCGCATATAGACCTTGTAAATCCAACGACAAATATTTTACTCTACTCTACATATTGGAAAAGACTGGAGAGAAAGAGAACGACGCACACAATTTCAAAGCTGCCGCGATATTAGTAGAAGGGCTGATTTTTGCAAAACAAAGCGACTGCTTGCTCCTGTTTTGCTGGGTTGCGCAAAAAAAAGCGAAATAAATAAGTCTAGTAATGGACTAGAAGAAGATGAAATATATGCAATATCAGCGTAACCGCTAAAGCCTTTTTCGGCCGAGCCTCCTCCAATTTGTGGTTTTGCGTCTTGATGTTTTTCCAACAAATGGAGGGACCTACTGTTTATAATAAGCCACTTTCGACCGGCTGTTTTTTTTTTTACGAGGAGCCTTTATTTCATGTCCAAAATACACTCGTAGGGGTCGACATTCCCTGCCGAGGGGCGACCGCAATTAGAAAATTTAACTTAATTTTTTATTTAAATTAATTTTCCATAATATTTTCGATGTTGGTGGCACCACGATTTGTACCCGAGCCTTCCGAATATCGGTACGCAATGCTAACCACTCGGCTACCGCGGCCGCCGCCGTTATCTTTGTTCTTTTTTTTCGTCTCTACATAATTATCATTGATTTAAATGCATTGCTTAAGCCTATAGATCCACTTCTGAAAACAGTCTTCAAAATCTTTCTTTTTAATCCTTATTTATTATTATCCATGGACTGCTGTTTGGTTTCTGGATCGTACTTATAGAACCAAGGTTCGTGATCAGTACAGACTTTACTAAAATTGCTAGACTGACTGATTGTCTAATTTGTTTCGGAAAAAATGCACTAGAGCCTCATTTAAAATTCGGTGTACCCAAACACTCAAAACTTACCAATTTCTACTTATGTTTCTTTATGTTATTGTTCATGCTGACTTGACATTTATGATAAACCTAAACATTTACAGTCACTCAAACAAGCAATGGCAATTTTCTAGACATCAGCGAAAATTGCCTGAAACAACTTTGCTCCGTCACATATGAAAAACGTTTCTGATATCTTTTTTGTCTCCACATAAAGGGTATTTTTTTTAGATATTTGGTTTTCAAGAAGAAACAAAACGCATATAATGTAACGTTATGGCGAAGAATTTAGCTTTACTATAAAGATAAGGATTTGCCATTATGTTTTAAAAATGATTTTGGGCAAGTGAGCCCCGCGGTTAGCTTATGTAAATACCTGCGGAGAAGCCCAATTTTCGACCACTTTATGCAGCCACTAGGGATTTATTTAGATATTTTCTTCCAAAGCGTTAATTGTCTTGGGCATATTTGCCCCGCCAAAAAATAGTCTAGCGGTATTTAATCTGAAGGGTCACGCCCCAGGCTCTCAACGTGAGCCTCCTTCAATATAATGACTGTTTCTTTGGCTGTATGGCATATAGCAACATCTGGTTTTAACCAAAGGTCGCCCACATCAATAATCCGTAACTCTTTAGCATTCCTCATTGACTGCAGCATTATAGCCGCTTTCATTTTTGAAGAAATATGGACCAATCCGTGTTCCCTCTACTTATAGAGCACATCAGCCAGTGAAATTTTGAGGATGTTATGGCGTATCAACAATGGCTTGTATATTATTGTATCATCACTCCAAATGCGACAAATTTGTTTATTAACGTATCGGACCCCGATTCAACCAAAAGTTAGCTTTATCGCTACAAAATTTTCCTGTGAAAATCGGAGTCGGCGGCCATTTCGTTTTGCGCCCGAAGGTGTGACGCGCTGGTTGGTCGTTTGACTACTGTTTTTGAAATTCATTTGGATTTTGTAAGCCTCCTCTCCATAAAGTGGATGGGCACAGCTCCAATTGTTGCACGCAATAGCGTACGACGTCTCTTCGGATGCACCTTATCTACCAGAATAAATGGTGGACGTAATAGCAGAGTGGTTAGCATTGAGTACTATCATTCGGAAAGCCAATATCGACCAATATCCAAAATTTATTTTTTCAAATTGGGTCGGGGGAGGGAATGTCAAACCCTCCAAATATATTTCTAACATGAAATAAAAATCTCCTCCATCGGCCTTTGGGAGACTTAGTGTAGGAGAAATTTCAGCTGTGACAAAGCGCTAATTGTATATACAAATGTGGTCTGAAACCGATCCATGATTGCTCGAATCACCGACTCTACTCTCTCGTGCAAAGCGAATCATTATTTTGGTAATAAATTTGCTCGATTTGCAAAGGTTGTTCCGTAAACTAAACTGAGTATGACTCAAGTAACAGCTACCAAAAAGACCAACTCCGAAAAAAGTATTGCCTCATTGAGAACCACACGTCTAAAACAGCACCCTCTATTATTTAACTTTCCTTTTTACAACTTCCTTCATTTCAATCATTTGTTAAAGGGTTAACTTGCTACGCAAGTGTATACTTATCTATACTTATGTACACATACATACATATATTATATAAGTCTAATACAATATCGCCCATAAGAAAGTGGTTGGCTTAACACAAAACATTTATGACTTGATGTGTTTTTCTACTTTTGTATTGTGCGACAATATAACGCAGTGATTATGGCTTACCACAACTATCAATTTCCTCCCTCAACCCATCAGCCACCTTCAGTTTCTTTTGATTATATGTATGTAGGTGAGTAAGTGCGAATTGAGTGTATGGCGTGTAGTTGTCATGAATAAATGAATATTTCAATTTGTTTTGCGAGTGTGAACAAATGCTTAAATGATGGAAGGACCACAAAGTACCGACCGGCAGAACTCGTTATGCTTGAACGTTTTAATGATTTGCGAATGATTGAGTTTGTGATGTTAACGTTTTGGGTTGATATTTATTGTCAAGTGGTTTGCAAATGACTAGTTTAGGCTCAGTTGAGCACAATATCATTGAGTTAAAAAGTGAAGAAGTGAGAAAGATCGTCGAGATAGCAGTTCATTTTCGAGCACAAATCATCAATATCCTGACCAGACGCCAATATCGAGCAAACCACTTCCGGTGGAGGAGGGAGCTTCGGGACACAGAAGTTAAGCGGCAGTGAGGAGAGCACACCAGCTGCGGAACCCGTCGCTGAATCTTTCTGCATTTGTGTTTTTGATCTCGAAATTCTACCAACTATTGTCGATCACTCAGGTAGCCCATGGTTCACCTCATCAACCCCTACGGTGATAAGGATTTCTCAATGTCCGATAGAAGCACTGATTGGTTTACAGTGTTTAAAACTCTTGTCAGATTCAGTGCTACCAGGATAGGCCACGCGCAGCCCCGGTTTCGGTTCAAGTCATTGATTATCTGGATGTTTATGACATCGAATGCAATTGTGGTGCTGTGCACTTTACAGAAGAGATACTAATGTGCTGCTGAACTCAGATGGCGTGTGAAAGTCGTGAGCAGCAAGACTTCAAAAGTCTTCTCTACGCCTCCAACATGGTTCCGCTCGTGGTCCTTTTGGATGATGTTGCATCCAGCACGATTCAGAAGATCTGAGTATGCGGTCAACTTTGTTTCCTGGATCGCAGCTATTAACAGGTGTTTTCGGCTCATAGGTCGACTATATCATCGATCTTTCCCTGAAGCTCGTTACAATTGAATTGGAGTAGTCTTGTCTGTCTTTGAGGAACGTTCGTAATACGGAAGTAAGGGAATAATGTGTGGGACTGGTGTGCTGTTTCTGTAAAACCCGAAGGATTGGGTGGCGCAAACTGGTGTAGGCTACAGATATAGACGGGCGCAAACTCCTGCATCATGGGACAACATAAGCATCACTTCACTCACGGGGCTTAGGCCGGAGCACGTCTTAAAGTTGCACCAACCAGAGCAGGAGTTGCACTTAACCTTTGTCACATTCCGATGTGCTATGACCTGACAGACGGAACAGACTGTGCTGGGTAGCCCTCGCGCGAAAGAAGAAATTGGAAGTGGATGTAGGTAGAGGTTGGAGTTGGTGTGTAGAATGGGAGTCATGCTGCGGGGAACTCCGTGATACCCTAGAGGTCTGCGGGTGGTTACCAAAAGTGGGTAAAGGTGTTGAAGGTACTACCGTAGCGACTTGAGGCGCATTTGGGCGTAGCCAGCATGGGCCACGTAGCATGGACCACTTCCCATATGTCTTAGACCGGAGCAGAGCTAAGATGTCTCTAGCGATTGTACTTGTTGCATCTAACTGAAATGGAGAAATGGTGGAGTCGTTTGTAGCATACGCAGCAGAAGTAATCCGTTGGGCCAGGTATGAGTTCGCCAGCACTGAGGAGAAGGATTTGGAGCAACCCAGCTGCGAGGTGTTGCTCCGTTGATGTACTTAGACAAATGTTACCTGTTGACCTAAATGGATTTAGGTCTCCAAAAGCGTGACAGCCCTTTGCAGGATGAAATCCGGGTCAGCTCCCGTGCGCAGGAACTCACACTCATAACTGTCTGTTTGGTATACATTCACTCTGGTTGAAAATGAAAGCTAACCCATATTATGAGAGCTACATTAAGAATGATGACGTGAGTCAACCCCAATACCAGACAAAGTTATAGTGTATCAAAGCGTGTGATCTTCGCTGGTTCGTAATTGGCTCTGGGTGTGTGATAAAATTGTCTAAGCGGTACTACACATAACCTAACATACATATGTATATGACCATAATTGGCGCCTTAGAACCCCTGAAATGACTTTTGGCTGAGCTCCTTCTCCGTTTTCTGGTGTATATCTTGAAGATCTTCCAACAAATGGACGGTTTCACATTTTTTTCTTAGCCACCTTCCAGGCGATAATGGATTTTTATTGGAAGCTTTTTAATTTCATGTCAGAAATACACTGGAAGGTGTTGAGCATTGATATTTCCTATCAAGGAGCTAACGCAATTTAAGAAAAAAATCTATACTACTAACCACTTGTCAACCGCAGCCGGTTTTTAGCCTACACATTATCATCATCAGCCATCTTTCCTCTGTTATCGTTATTCAACATTTACTCCAATACTTTTATGACTTCTTTAACCTTAACTTATGTCATACAAGCATTTTCCTTATACATACTTATCCTTAAACTATTCAAAATGTTTTGTATTGATTTTCCTTAGTCATTTCCCCTTCCCTTGCGTTTTTTCTTCTTTTTTTTCTTTATTTTGTTGAAAACAAAAACCAACCGACATTTTATTAACATTGTTTTCTTGTTTTGTAGGTTGTTGAGTGAAAAGTTCGTAACTTTCAATGCATTTCAAGAGCAAATCACATACAATAAAACTCATGAATAATTCAAGCGGCAAATACGCTATACACCCATACATACGAATACATACACGTACATACCGACATACCGACATAGACCAAGCAAAGAAATGTGAAAATCACAACAATCACGAATACAGGAATAAGTTGGCGGCTTACTTGTTTTCACAAGTCTCTTGCTGTGAGTGTAATGCGGCATGTTTGATTGTGTGGGTGTTCTTACGCTTGGCAGCGTCGAACGTCGGGCACACGTACGAATATTTATGACATTGAACGGTGTATTGACTGCAGAAGACGACCGGCCAGCAGATCTTAGTCATTCTTAGACTTTTGCATGTTTATATGTGTTTGCTTAAAATGTTTTCGAAAAGTATTTTCAATTTGTTTTGAGATTATTGAATTAGTTGAAATTGAATAGCCAGCGCTTCCGCAGGGTTAGCCGGTTTTAAAAGAATATTATATCTACCTAAAAAAGGATGGAAAAGTAGATGGTTTAAGGATGCCAACATTATCAGAGAGACTCCTGCTTGAAGCAATGTGATGATGAGAGAAACAAACAGAATACCCCTCTGTCTAATAACAGACAGCGATACGCTAAGCTGTAACTGTTGGAGCTTCGGAAATTGAGAAAGAGATCTAACCTCAATAAAAACTAGCCACAAAAGTTCTGGATTGAGATGTTTTACTTTTTATGACGACCACGGCAGGGCATGGGCGGACAAGAGTGGACGTAATCGAATATTTTGTTATTTATGGAGAGTTATACAGAGTTTTGGATGGGTGTACTTTCCTGGAACCAAAACTAACAACAAAGTCAGCCTTAGAATCAATGCAGGAACACGCTTTCTACTTTAGGCTGAGTGATCAAATGAAAAGCGAAGTTCGCCCTCGACAGATAAAGATGACAGCGACAGCGCATATCCTAGACGATGAAACGATGTGCTGTATGAAATGTACGACGGCATAGACATACCTTAGCGAATAAAGAAACAACGGCTTCGCTAGACCTGTTGATGGATGAATTGTACGACGAAGTACACGCCGGTCGAAACATAAAAGATGGGTAGAGTGGAGACTCCTTGGAAAGTTCAGATGGAAGAGGACCTGTCCATCCAAACCAAATGTCGCAGACAGAATGCTGAAACGAGTGAATACGAATAGGTTTATAGGTTGACCGAAAAGATTAATTAACACATGGGCTCAGGTAAAGATGATACTGAGTTTTAAGAGTGGACTATTCTAAGTGGTGGCCGCGGTTGCCGAGTTATTAGGATTGCGTACTGCCATTCGGAAAGCCAGGGTTCAAATCCTGGAGAAAATTAATTTAAAAAAAGAGTTAAGTTAAATTTTCTAATTGTGGTCGCCCGTCGGCAGGGAATGTCAACCCCTCCGATTGTATTTTTGATTTGAAATAAAAGCTCCTCATAAATAACCATCACCCATTCTGAGGCGGCTTAGTATAAACTGCAGGTCCCTCCATTTGTTGTAAAAACATCAAGACCCAAAACCATAAATTGGATGAGGAGCTCGGCCGAAAAACGCTTCAACTGTTACAAGGCGCCAAATTGGAAAAACGTTATTATTGTATTATTATTCTAAGTAAGTGAAGTAAGAAACAGAATACAAAGACCATGAACTGGAAGTCGGAAGAGCAATCACGCAATTTAGGAACTACAAGTTCGTAGGTCTACCGACCGAGCCTGACAACTGAAGTCTGAGCCCAACCAGTTGACTTTGAGCAAAAATCGTCGAAATTATCAACATTCGCCACAAATCGGAGAAAAGTTTTTATTAAAAACCGCTTAACCTACCAAAAGTATTTCCACCGTTGCGTTAACCGTTAATTAGACAGAACGTATATAAATAACAATTGACCTACCGCACCATATTTCGGAATAATCCTTACTACACAACATACAAAAAAAACCTACATACATATATACATATAATCAAAGTCTACATACTGGTTATATATCACTGTAATCCACCCACTCCAAAGTATAGTATTTACTTCCATACAAAGTAAAGACAACAGGTGTCATGTTACTCATACGCCCTGTCGTCAACCCAGACAAGCTTTTAATTACAAATGCAATGCATATAAAAATAGTGGCAAATAATCTATGTAATTATATACACAATGTCATTAATCTAATCTGACTTTGTTTTGCTTTGTGATTTTTCCTCACTTTTTTTTCTTTTTTTGATTGGTGCTTTTATTTTTATCTCTTTTATACTTGTTTTTCGTTTGTTTTTATTTTTTTGTTTTTTTTTTTGTTTTATTTATTTTGTCTTTTTTTTTGTGTGTATAACGCCAACACATTTTACTATTTTATTTTGTCTGTAGAGATAGGATATTAGGCAACAACTACGTAATCACAACCCAAAGCATGTAAGCGCTTTCATTAGTAGGCTTGTAAATGACTCACGGGCATACATATACATACACGCATCCTTACTTTTAAATACAATTAACTAATAGGTATGTATAAAGAAACTGCTATAAATTGAAACTGGACCACATTGGATTGCCAGCAGCGTTGAGTTGAGTTTACATATGTATGTATGTATGTATGTATGTTAAAGAAAGGAGGGATAGCAGAAACATTAAAGCGGTTGGTGGAGTAGGCATATTTAAAACCATTTAGTTTTATACTTACTTACGCTGTAGAAGCTTGTGTTGAATTCTGCTAATGCTGTTGGCTAAGAGAGTTCCTTTAGTTTATATATATATATTTTTTTTTTTGTATTGTCCGGTGTTTTTTTTTAGTTTTTTGTTTTCTGATTTTTATTGTTATGTCCTCTTTTACTTTATTTTTATTTTGTTATTTAGAGTTTTCCCACTTTTAATGTGTTTTGCGTGTCTTTTGCTATTATACATTCATTTTGTTAATAAAGTTTTATCATTTGGACGTGCTGCTCAAATGTCTAACTTGTCATTTTGTAACTGTCCACAACAGGATGGTTCTATATGGGCAAATAAAAAAATAAAATCTTAGTGGAAAATGGGTGCAGGGCGGTGTCTGAGTTGACAGAATACTTAAAGAATTGTATAATACAGACTAAAAGGCTTAATTTATCTAGAGGTTAGGAGTATAGAAGGGAATTTGTGGCGTATAAGAAAGAATAAAAAATTATTGCGTATTATATAGTATTGATGATACCTTAAGGAAAAAAGGCTGACGCGACGTTTAAGAAAAATTAAATTTATTGAGATGCACAGGAGGCCACATTTTTTAAACGAAATTATAAACAAAAAAAAAAAAACTATGAGATAATTTGACTTATTTTTGAGTGCCAATTCCATTAGAAGTCTGCCTTAAGTTATGTTTGAACAATTAAAAATTCTAAACTTTGTTATGAGCAGTAAAATTCCATAAAGACATTACTGTTGCTTTCATAGCTACAAAATTGTGCAGCAATTTAATTTCTCCATTCCCCAACTACATATATAATCTCTCCCTTTCCCAACCAACAATTTTCTACATTTCCCTCTTTTCCAATTGAGTTAAAAGCGTGCGTGAGATTTCATTACATTTCATAGATTCGAAGAGTTGAAGTGTCATTAAAACTAAGCTGTCGGCAAGCATAAAATTCCTAGCTTCACTGCAATAACAAAAACAACAACAGCAAAATATAGAACAAACACGATGCCGCCAAAAGTGCTTATAACCACCCCACAGCTGGAAACACTTACTGACTTAACTCACACACAAACTTTGTTTATATACCAAATGGGTTACGCACTTTGCACTGATTTGGCTTTCATTACTTTGGCTCACAACATAATTACATATTGAATTTTGTTGAAAGAGTAGACAGATGCGATTAAATGCCATATGCCGGCAGCAAGAGCGGCAACTGAGGAGCGGCAAAGCAAGTGAAAAGTGTGAAACTTTGTTATTAGTGTTTCCGGTACAGAGTCATAAATGACAGAAGAATCAGAGAATTCAACAAATTTAAAAAAAAATTAAAAAAAGAAATGGAGTAAATTTTTAAAATAAATTTTTCTGACTCTATGCTGTTTGATACAGAATTATTTTTATTAACAGGGATTACAAAATTACTAAGCTCCATAAAAAAAATTGAAACCCACATAATTACACGTATGTACGATATTGTTCTTTTTTCACTTGAATAGACTCTTTCACTTAACTTTCGACACAAATGTTAAATAATTAGTTTCAAATAAAAGCAGTTTGTAACTCTAAAATAATATCTTTTATATTTTTTTTTATTATCAGCGTACTATCAACCAATCGCCAGTAAGTCTCAAATGCAACTAAACCGTAAAATCCTGCTGCTATCAGCTTTAAAAATGATAAAGAGTTGTATAAAAAAGCTCAAATAGCAGTTTGTTGAAGGCCGGCATTTTGTGGAGCTTTTGAAAGCAAGATAGGAAGGCACAGAGTGGTTTCAGATAATGTAGCATACTTTTAGGCGAATAAATGTTGTATAACTACTGTGAGAAATAAATAGAAAGATGAAATATGTGAAAACTAAAAAGCAAAATAATCAAAAACAAAATAATTAGTCTCACATTGCTAAAATCTAACAAAAAAAATATTTCATGTAAAGTTCATTGACTTATTTTATTGATATCTTTAAAAACTAGTAATTTTTAAAAATCGAATAAATATCTAATCACTTTATAACGTATTTCTCTCTAATTTATCTCACCCTGTGTCGATCAGCTGTACATGCCAATTGGAAATATGCGGCAACACGATTGATAAATTTTTGTGTAGAGAAAGAGAAGCATAGACAAGCAAAAAAGAAATAGCCGAAAAATAATTGTCTGTTTTGCAGTATTGTACATTTTAAATAAGGAGAATTTTTATTTGTTTCAATACTATTATTTGTGAAAGACAAACCGCTTTTGCGGCCCACTATTAGTGGAATCCGGTGCAAGTAGTTTGTGCATGATATCGTTGAGTGCACTGCTAACCAAATATACGCTAAGCATCATGAACAACTTGGGACACAATCAGCCAACGGGTGGAGCAGGTTCAGGTGCAAGTGCAGGTAATGGCGGCGGAGGAGTAGGTGTTAACGGCGGCGGTATGGGTAATCATTTAGGAAATGTTATACAAAATCCAGCAGCAGAAGGTAGCATGGAGCGCGGCAGGTAGGAAGTAGCTTGTTTAACAACTTTCAATTATCGTTATTTTTCTTGTTTTTTTTTTTTTTTGTTGAGTGTTTATAAGAAATTAGGCCTAATTATATATGTATTATTTGTATTTAATATAAATATTCTTATCGTATTAAACTTTTCTATTCTCTTAAAACAGTTGCTTACTACGTTACGCCAGTCAAAATTCTCTAGATGAAAGCTCACAAAAACATATACAGCGTCCAAATGGCAAAGATCGTACCGTTGGACAATATCATAATGAGCAGCATACAGCCCGTTCGTTTGAGGCCATGAACGAGATGCGCAAGTAAGTATAAAGAGCAAATAAGATTTTAAATTTGCAAATGTGCAAAACGCTTATTTTCATATTCAAGGCAGACAGCTATGTACATATGAATGTATGTCTTGCCAAAAAATTATACTCGTATACAAATATTACCAATAATTTATGCATTATTTGTGCTGTTAATTAGAATTTTTCAAAATTTTGTCACATATGTTTGTTTGTATGTGCTAAGCGTCAGTTTATAGTATATACACAACATAAAACCGCTGGCAATCGACATTGCTGGCGGGAGATAATAGATAGATAGCAGCTGTTGTGTGCCTTTTTCATGTTTATTTCTACGCCTTGGACTAGTTGCGCAAACAATTACTCGGTGTTTTGTTTAATTACGACGACAAGTTTTTATTTTCACTCTTAACTTGTTCGATCGACGCAGACACTTTTGTATGTATGAATGGATGTATGTATGTATGCATGATTACATAGCTATGGGTGCGCTACAAACGAAGCGAAAACGTGTTTTGCGTGTAAGATGACTTTGCATCTTTTATTATACAGAAGTTATTAGTTGTATTTAGTAAACCAATCACATACTCTTATAGGAAATAGTATTTTCCATTATGAATATGTATGCATTGTATGTAGATAGTGTTTTATTTGTGGTATGTATGTACATATGTTGTTAATGTTGTTGTTGTTGTTGTTGTTGTTGTTGTTGTTGTTGTAGCTGTTGATGATAAGTATATTTTCAGCCGGTTAGTCGGTGTGCGCATGCTATAGCGTATTTGAACTTCATCCAAGGCTGCATATAATATTTAGCTTAGTACAATATAAATATTGATATTTTCGTAAGCGTACACATAATACGCCTTGAACTTGACTGCCCCCTAATGAGACTTGCTAAGTGTTTTATTTTCGCTACTGCCTATTTATATTTATAAATTGCATACACATGCAAATATATGTATGTATGTAGCTATCTGACAAGTGGAAATATTATGAAATATGTAAAAATGTTTCTAATAATTTAATATGATGGAGGGAACAAAATTATTTCTATAACACGTTTTTCTTATGTATGTATAGCTGCTTGCCTTTTAATGATATAACGGTACCTATAGTAGATTAACTTTAAAAAAAAATTGATAATAACTTTACACCAACCGTTTGCATGTATCATAGCTTGCTATCATTTGATTTTTTCTTGCAATTCTGTTATAACTTCTTCAAAAAATAAATATATAATTACTATTATATTTCAGACAAAATCTACTCTGTGATGTTACATTAGTTGCCGATGATATTGAAATACCCGCACACAAAATGGTACTTGCCTCCTGCAGCCCATATTTCTATGCAATGTTTACTGGCTTTGAGGAATCACGCCAGAGTCGCATAACACTTCAAGGTGTCGATCATCATGCACTTGAGTTATTAATAGAATATGTGTACACATCCACTGTGGAAGTTAACGAAGACAATGTACAGGTATTATTAACCGCCGCAAATTTGCTACAGCTCACCGATGTGCGTGAGGCCTGTTGTGATTATCTGCAAACGCAATTGGATGCTAGTAATTGTTTGGGTATCCGTGAATTTGCAGATATACACGGTTGTGTAGATTTATTAAATTATGCCGATACTTACATAGAACAACATTTCAAGTGAGTATTGCGTGAAATTCTAGCATAATTTATAATTTATAGTTATTAACTTGTTTCCCACCTTTCAGTGAGGTAATTCAATTTGATGAATTTCTCAATTTGAATCACGAACAAGTGATAGCTTTAATATGTAATGATCGCATTTGTGTGCCAAGTGAGGAGCGAGTGTATGAATGTGTGATTTCATGGATACGCTACGATCCTGTAATGCGTGAACAGTACACATCAATACTTATGGAACAAGTACGGCTGCCCTTTCTTTCCAAAGAGTATATAACACAACGTGTTGACAAGGAACCATTGTTGGAGGGAAATATAATTTGTAAAAATTTAATAATTGAAGCTTTGACATATCATTTACTACCGAATGACACGAAATCTGCACGCACCATTCCACGCAAGCCGGTGGGTTTGCCAAAAATACTCTTAGTTATCGGTGGACAAGCACCGAAGGCCATACGCTCGGTAGAATGTTACGATTTGCGTGAAGAGAAATGGTATCAGGCAGCCGAAATGCCAAATAGACGTTGTCGGTAAGTCATATTTACAAGCCAATTAAACAAAAAGATTCCATTAAACAAAAATTAATTCCATTAATTGCACTCCACAGCGCCGGTTTGGCAGTTCTTGGTGATAAAGTGTACGCCGTTGGCGGCTTTAATGGCTCATTGCGTGTGCGTACTGTTGATGTTTACGATCCGGCTACGGATCAATGGCTTACATGTAACAGCATGGAGGCACGTCGCTCCACGTTGGGTGTTGCAGTATTACACGGTTGCATTTATGCTGTAGGCGGTTTTGATGGCACCACTGGCCTCAACAGCGCTGAAGTATTCGACCCTAAGACGGAACTTTGGCGTCTGATCGCCTCAATGTCAACACGTCGCAGTTCTGTGGGTGTCGGTGTTGTTAATGGTTTACTCTATGCTGTTGGTGGTTACGATGGTTTCTCACGTCAATGCTTAGCATCCGTGGAACGTTATAATCCAGAAAGTGATACGTGGAACCCGGTAGCGGATATGTCTGCACGCCGTTCGGGCGCAGGTGTAGGCGTACTGAATAATATACTCTATGCAGTGGGTGGTCATGATGGTCCGATGGTGCGTAAATCTGTAGAAGCATATGATGCTACTACAAATCAGTGGCATCCCGTTGCCGATATGGCTTTCTGTCGACGTAATGCGGGCGTTGTGGCGCACGATGGTGTGCTCTTTGTGGTGGGCGGTGACGATGGCACATCGAATTTGGGCTCTGTTGAGGTAAAAAATTATATTTTTGTAATCAATGTACGATTTTTATTATGCTTTAATTATTATTTCTTAGGTTTATTGCCCCGAAACTGACACTTGGCGCATCTTGCCCGCTTCTATGACAATCGGACGCAGTTACGCCGGTGTATGTATGATAGATAAGCCCATGTGAATGGAAGAGCAGGGTGCAATGGCACGGTATGTTAATATCTTTATATCTCTTTATATTTATTTTAACCAAATTAAATTTGATTTTATTTCATTCAGCCAAGCCAATGCAGCTGCCGGTGGTATCATAGATGATGAAAATAGTCAAGCTGAGGGCAGTAATGTCGAAGGTGCTGTTGGTTATTCGCGCAATGATGCGCACTTAAACAATATTACCAATAATAATAATGCTGCTCAACAGCAACAACAACAAAATCATCCACACTATGAAAACATCTATGAATCCCTTGAGCAATACAACACTGCAGCTGTCGCAGCAGCTGCTGCTGCTGCTGCTATTGGTGGTGCTGGCATCAACGCTGTTGCCCCTGCTGAAGAATTGCCCCAACCACAAGGTGACGCTAATATAGCGCCACCCAATATGAATAATCTTAATAATGCCAATAATAACAACAACCAACCACGTCTTGTACCGAATATAAGTTATAGAAATGATCTTTACGATCGCACGAACACCACATCACCAGCGTATGATGTACCACGTGCTGTGCGTTCGGGTTTGGGATTTCGTCGCAACTTTCATATTGACTTACAAGGAGGTAATTGCATGATAAGAATGTAAATATTTAGATTTCGAGATATTTCGAAGTTTGTTATTTCGAAATAGGAAAATACTTAAGTACAAGGTACGAATTTAATGATATATAGCGATCTTTAAATACATCGAACGACTAGCATTTGGATAACAGGTCCTCTCATTCGAGGCTTTAATCGACCAAAGCAGACTTTGTGTTCACTTAGGCAATCCCAGGCACAGAGGATAGGGGCAATGGATTAATCTTTAAGAAAGGGATTCGAAAATAGAACGATCATAGCAAAAAAGGTTTAAAAGTTTATACGTATTATCTAATGAGTTCCACAGAAGTAATTGTTTCCTCTAAGGCTAAGGTCTGATCTAATCTACTCAAAACATCGATAGTTAGTAGAACTGATGTGCACGACATGGCATTCACAGAGAGGGGAAATCAACATTTTCCGCAACTCCCTTCCCGATAAAGGGGGCATCGAAATTCAACCATAAGTTATCGCAGACGATCAGCTATAGCTGCCTCGCGTGGGCCTGTTCTATGAGTCCCTGGACCACCTCTCTCTTTGGTCCAAACCAGCCGAAATCTTGAAGACTACAACTACAACACCACTACACTCTTATTCCCCCATATTCATATGTATATAGATCTATTACCGCCTGCCAACTTAAGACTAATATCGTATTTTCTTTTTCTCGTAAGCCAATCGCTTCAACACTTCTCGGACCGCCGCCAATGCACCACCCACCTCTATATATGCCAGCAACAATAATTGCCAACGCCAACGAAGTTTCGATGATACCGAATCCCAAAATTACTACAACTTCAACAATTACCAGCCCAGCTTGCGTTACGAAAATATTTACGAGCAAATACGAGACGAGCCAATTTACCGAAATACCGGTAGCGGAGCACGAGTTTATGGACGCTTAGATGTCATCGGTCACGGCATTGGACGTATCGAACGTCATTTGAGCTCCTCGTGCGGCAATATCGATCATTACAATCTCGGAGGACACTACGCCGTACTCGGTCACTCACACTTTGGTACTGTCGGACATATACGTTTAAATACAAGCGCCAGCGTAACCAACGCACCAATTATCAATACTGCTTGTGGTGTTATTCCGCCAGTAACAAATGCTTCGGCCACCAGCGCTAATGTGGGCGCCGGTGGAAGCCAAAAGGATGCCACTAATGTGAAAAATAGTGCTTCGTCTTTCTTCAGTTGTCTGCAGGGTGAAAATGCCCAGAGCATGAGCAATATCTATCGTGCTTCAGTTGGTATGCCTGGTGGTGGTGGTGGTGGTGGTTTAACAACAACAGCAACTGCCATGGGTGGACAACAAATGCCTACACAGTTCAATTGTGGTAAGATTGCTAACTTTTAAATTGCAATACATTTTTATGATTATAATTCAAACCCCTTTCTCCTAAAGTAGCACCAAATATTATAAAAGAACGTGAGCCACGTTCTGCCTCCGCTGGACCGTTATCCATGAGTTGCAATAATAATAATGGCAATTCTAGCACAGCTAATGACGTGCCCAGCATTTCTTCAGGCAATCGCCAAACAGGTGCAATACCAAAAATCAAAGGGTTGGGCTTAAATGCGAATAAACCAAGCTCTTCGAGTGCGACTAATAACGCCACAGCTGAAAAGACGCTCTCCATTAAGAATGCCATCACTAAGAAGCCCACAGTTGGTGGCAACACGCCGCAGTCAATGTCCACCACAAAAGCGAACGCTAACAGCCCAGAGCATACATCCAATTCGAGCACCTTGAATCGGATTTCCAAATCCAGTTTACAATGGCTCTTGGTGAACAAATGGTTGCCGTTATGGATTGGTCAGGGCCCGGAGTGTAAGGTATGTTGTGGTCCCAGTTTCCCTGCTTACTTTACGCATTTTAACAACTTTTTTTTCTCCAATCACAGGTAATCGACTTCAATTTTATGTTCTCACGCGATTATGGTGGCTGTGACATACCCTCTGCTGCCACACAAATGTCCAATCCCTACTATACACCACGCCTCGGCGGTATGATGCCGCACGATTTAATGCGTTTCAGTTCCGCCAACGCTGAAATGCATGCACCTTGTGCTGCCGCAGCCGCGGCCTTGAGACGTGATCTCAATATGCGACCGCGCGCCTTGAATCGTTTGCGCGAGTCCGAGACTCTGAATCGTCGTGAGACAGTCACGAATCGTTACGAGGATCCTTCATACGAAAATGTTCATGTACATTGGCAGAATGGTTTCGAATTTGGGCGTTCACGTGACTACGAGCAAAACCCGCAAACGTCTGCAGCTACGGCAAGACCACAACTTCAGCGCGCACGCTCGGAAAGTCCAAGTTTTAATACACAACAACGACGCATGCGTCAAAATTCGAATAGCGCCGGCGCCGGCGCCAGTACCAGTACCACAGCCACTGCGGTCGGCATGAGTACAGCGAAGTACGGTGATACTTTCAAAAATTATGTACTAAACGCAGAAAACAATACATTCAAACCGAAAGTAACAAAACCTGAGCCAAACGGTGATGCGATCGGGGTGAGTGGTAATGGCAATGCCACTAACACTTTGGAAGTATTGCCAAGTACAGTAGCAGATAATCTTATAAATGAAATAAATGAAACACCACCGCCATCATCTACAGCGTCCTCAGCATTGTCACAGTCGTCAGGCCGTGAGCTGGTTGTCGAAATGAATGAAGCTGTGGGTGGCGCATGCGTCGAAGTGATGCCATCTTCTATTATAGTAAATACAGTCGCTGATGATGAGGGCACTATGCCCTTAAATCTGAATCAAATACAAAATATTGGGAATGAGAATGGGAATGTGAAAGACAACGAGACTGATGCAACAAAGACAAAAGCTACTAACAACAGCAACAATATTAAAGTAAATTCAACTAACAAGGAACAATACGACGAATGAAAATAAAAAACGAGTGCATTGCAAAGCAACAATTTATATGCATTAATGTTAATTTGAAAACTGAAAAACAAAAACTTAAATACAACAACATTTTCGTTATGCAAAACAGTAGAATTTATAGCACGATAAAGCACCATTGAGCAAATATTGAATTCCGTAGCACAACATAGCCAAACACACACACGCATAGAATGTGCATAGTAAACAGAATGGGTTAAAGTGTGGAGGATTAAAAAGTAAAAAAGTGTAAAAAAAAAATCTTATTATTCTGCGCAACCAAAGGAAACTTGCTGCACTTGCAATAGAAATTGCCCATTCTTGTTACATATAGTACATATATACATACGCACAGTAACGTACACTTTGACGCAATTATGTATATTATTTACTGAATCAAATACATAATGCATTATGTGAAAAGTATTAATTTTTGATTAACCTTGAAAGCCCTTTACTTTTTGTATTTTCGCCATTTTTTGCAATTACCTACATATATACCTATGGTACATGTTTACACATGTCAATTTATTATTATTACATATAAGTAAAACAAATGTATGTATTTTTTCTATTCGAATATTATTGCATTATCATAGCATGATTTATAACATGCCCATCGCATAGTTGTTTACTATTATTTATATAGTATATAGTATGTACTAATTTATTTGATAAAGACAATACACGGTGTGTCCCAAAAATAACCGAACTTTTTGGATATAAAATAAAATACACATTATATTATCTTTGGAAGTTATTATTTATTCAAAATAGATTCCATTTGACTCAACACAACGTTTGGAACGATCGACCGAGCGCATGCATAGATTTTTTTATGTCATTTATAGTAATGTTCTTCAGTACCTCGGTTAAGGGTGCTTGAATGGCTGGGATATCATCATAAAATGCTCCCTTCATCTTGGTTTTCAGTTTGGGAAATAAAAAATAATCACATGGTGATAGATCAGGCGAATACGGAGGATGGTCGATGAGGGAACTCCCTTTTTTCATTAAAAATTCGTTCACTTTTTTGGTCTTGTGAGGTGGTGCATTATCGTGCAATAAAAACAGCTGTTTTCCTGCTGGATATTCTGGTCTAACACGACCGATTCTTTTCCATAAACGATGTAAAACGCCTAACAGTTTGACCTTCTAGAACAAATTCCTTGTGGATAATACCACAATCAAGATTGTCTTGATTCGAGACTTCTGAAAACGCAATTTTTTCGGTTTTGGCTCGCCTTTGGACTTCCATTCAGCAGATTGACGCTTAGTTTCAGGGTCATATTTAAAGCACCGTGTCTCACCACCAGTTACGATCGAATCAAGGAAGTCTGGTTCGTTTTCAGCAGTTTCAATAATGTCTTTGCAATGCTCCACGCGAGCTATTTTTTGGTCGTCATTTAATTCATGTGGAACAAATCGCGCACAGACCTCTCTTTTCCCCAAATCTTCAGTTAAAATTCTCCAAATAGTGTTTTTACTCGTTTCCAATTCTTCAGCCAACATTCCCGTAGTAAAATTTGCATCGATACCAATGATTTCACGGACTCTTTCCACCAGTTCAGCACGATTACTAGTTTCTGGACATCCTGCTCTAGGGTCGTCATTTAAATCCTCACGACCATTTTTAAATCGTGTAAACCACGTATAAACTTGCGTACGACTCATACAATCATCACAATAAACTTTTTTCATTAATTCTTATGTCTCAGCACATTTTTTTTCAAGTTTGACACAAAATTTTATATTTGCTCTTTGTTCCATTTTATTTTTGAACCATTAGCACACTTTTGGTTTTATTCAAATGGCTGTCACTTTTACATCTGTCATCCGACTTACATGAAATCAGGTGCGTTTGAAAGACTTAAATATAAAGTTCGGTTATTTTTGGGACTCACTGTGTACATTTAAATAAAATATCTTACGAGCATATATACCGTTGTATTTTTATTTTGAATTATGAGCTAATGAAAAATCCGATTGGGCAGCTTTTAAACTGCCACAGGTGCCGGATGCAGAGATGGTAGTCGATCTAGCAACTATCTATTCTTATTATCCAAACTTCTTGTTAATTTGAATAGGAAATAATTGCGTGTTTTCAGCTGAGCTGGCCACCAATTATAGACAGCAAGCTTTATCAGGTCCCTCTACGCTTGATCTTTCGGCCGAGCTCCTCCTCCTCCAGTGTGGGGTATGCGTCTTCATGTTCTTCACCCAGCCGCCTTTTAACGGCTGATGGATTTTTATACCGAGTTTTATTTTCATGCTAGAATTGCACTCAGAAGGCTTGACATTTTCTGACGAGAGACGATCACAGAAAAAAAAAATACAATTTTTATAATTTTGGATGTTGGTCAGATCTGGACTCGATCCTTTGCCATCCGAATGCTAATACTGCTAAGCACTCAGCTATTGCGACGCTTATAGCGCACAAGTCGTTTATATTAGTTGTTCGGCACCAATTGGAGATATGCAGCCAAATCCTTTTCCACCGAATATTTCCTTCAGGGTAATCTGTTCATCTGTTTCCACCAGCGGGTACTACATCGAGTACTTTCAAGGCTGGAGTATTCCCATCCATCCGTATAACATGACCTAGCCAGCTGTTGTTGTTGTTGTTGTTGTAGCGGTTTACTAGCCCCGCTTAGGAGCAGGCAAGCTCAGTCTAAGTGATCGAAGTCATCTTACGGGAGATTCAGAAAAATAACTGTTTCATCGGGTTCGGACAAGAGGGGAAGGGTTGTTAGATGAGTTAGTTTTCAGGGGCATGCAAAGAAGTCTTTAGTGTCGTGTAGGACTCATTGCATGCAAGACATACGTTGGCTATGTCGAGGTTAAATCTGGATAGGTAAGAGTTCAGTCCACTACAACATCCAGATCTTATGTAGCGAATGTCTTCTTATTCGCTGAACTATTTCAATGTCGTCGTACGGTTCGGCATTTCATCGATAATTGCCATCGATTGGAGGTTCGTTATTTTTTGTAGGTTGGGCCGAGCTCTCTTTCAATTTCTAACTGTTAGTCGTGCTTTCATCTGACTATGTTCTGCAAAGAAATTTTCTGCATATCACATGGGTTGCAGCCGAGAAGCTTGAAAGATTGTCTTGTACTGGAATATGGTATTAAAGACAATGGAATCGAGGAATTCAGCCTCGGCAGCAACACCTGAGATAATTGGTCGTTATTAAAATGGAAGTTGTCATACGCGATTCATTATTTTTTATTGCTGTGCGTAGCTTGGTTACAAGAGAAAGGACCGTAATATGTTCTGGAGCCAAAGAGGGTTGTCGCTAGAGCCACTATGTGTAGAGAAAGCATATTATTATCTCCAACCTTGACCAGGTGTCGAGGTGAACCGTTCGCAATCACGTATTCAATTACTACCCGCTAACCATTTAGTCATCTGCACGGAACATTTATATCTTGAGCCCAGGTGCGTATTGCGCCACTGAGAGAGGATCATAGCTTTGATAAGACTTTTATGTATCCTCACCATAACATGATATGTAGAAACGAAATTAATTTTCTAGATGCTTTTACAGGTCATTGTTAATTTGGATTATTTCGAGTTATAGTTTTTATGGAGCTGTCACAGGCCA
Organism: Ceratitis rosa; assembly: GCA_037013455.1. Taxonomy (NCBI): domain Eukaryota; kingdom Metazoa; phylum Arthropoda; class Insecta; order Diptera; family Tephritidae; genus Ceratitis; species Ceratitis rosa. The sequence goes on along the minus strand of JAWMAG010000004.1, from coordinate 34,786,668 downwards.
TATATTTTTGGAATAGTGAAAAATTTACAACAGTCTAAATGGTAGAAGTTGTAGCTGATATTTCGGAAATCACCAAGTTTATTGTTTTTCTTTTTTTTCCTTTTACCTACATATCTACGATCAAGTGCTCAGACATTCTGTAGCTGTAAATTTTAACCGATATTTCAGTAAAAATTATGCTATTGTTATCTTAAGATATTTTTTTCTCTAACTGATCATGCTAATGTGACAATTTTAGTTATTACAGACTTTTAAAAATGTTACTAATAAACAGATAAGACTGTATTTCACCCTGTGCTTAAGATTGAACATACGCATTTAATGCAACCCTGTGTTTATGACTAGAAATTTTCCAACAGCAAAAGCTATTGCTCAGATAAAATCGTGTTTTTGGGTGAGTTGGACGTGTAATTTTCCGACGTTGGGCGTTTATTTGTAGTTTTACTATCTCTGCTGCAATTATATCTACTTATATTTGAACAGACTGTACTTTGTTAAGAAAAGAAAAAAAGAAAAAGTAAAATATGAAATTCTTTTATTGCTAGGTTATAAGTAGTTCTTTACATGCAGAGATTTGTTGTGTTTGTTATTTGGGACTTTATATGAGGAATTAAGTGTGGATTTAACTCCACGTTGTAAAATGAAAATTGCATATTTATATATATATATTACATGTACGTATGTATGTACATGAAGTGCTTATTGAAAAGGCAAGTTCATGCCGAGTACAAAGAAAATCTACGATTTCGGTTGAATTTACATTCGTTCACGTAAGAATTTGAAGCAAATCTACGAATTAATTGTGTGCTGTATTTCTCGCATGGATTTCACGTTGTGATTTATTAGTTTTTTATGTAATTGATTATATATGTATTACTAGAAATACAAAATGGCGAATTTTTAGAAACGTGGCTAAAAATTCTGTAATAGATTACCTTATTCTAGACACCAACCTTTTTTTTTTGTTCTCGTTTGAGTGTGTCACGGATTGTGTTTGTACGCAATTATACTCAGGTGAGGTAAGATTGGCAAACCAACTAATTAATGGAAAATGCACAAATGCAGGCTTGTGGCAACGCTGATTTATTTTGCAACTTGAAGTTGGCTATACTTTTTGATGAACGTCGTTTGTAATCTATTACAGAGGGGCATGTCGCCATAATTGAAATTTTCTCTACACCATCGTGGTTCTAGCGCATCAAATTTTCGTAGCATTTATCAAACTTGGCAACGTGGGAACTAATTATTGCATTACTTTTAAATATTTTTAATAAAATAATAGTTATATACATGAATTGTTGAAAATAAAAGTATTTAGGTAATTTTTTTTTATTATAAAAACTTGAATAAATAAAGAAAAGCATTGGTAGGGTGAAGGTCTAGATTTTCTTTGTACTCCATACGTGACTAATAATTTAATGCACAGTTAAAATAAGTGCGCTCGAGCTAATGAACTGGTTTCTTATATTTTAGATAAAGATAAATGATAAGCATAGAACTCGTTCAAAGTTATGTAATCAGAGTTAATTGATACATACAGATTTGTATCAAACAGAAAAATTAAGAAGACATAAACCACATCGTTTTCGACAACTATTATTAATAGTTTGCAGTTATCTTAAAATAAAAATGGTGAGTTGGTTAAATATGTTTATGTATATGTAATATATTCTCGTAATAAAGAAAGTGTGAATATACTAATGCGTTTTACTCAATATATACATTGACCTAATTTTTTTTTTCAAATTTGTTATAATTGCAGCCGCGTATAGTACCGTTGCAGCTGCTAAAGTGCCTAAAAGTGCTTTTGGATGATAACGGAGGTATCCTTAGCATCGGAGAAGTGAAACGAATTGCGGGGTAAGTTAAATAAATTATTGATTGATTAAAACATATTGATGATTACTTGATATGCAACTGTGTGGAATGCGTTCGAAAATGTTTGTAATTTTTACAAACAGGGTTGCATTTTTCTAATACGCTATAAGAAATTTTAACTAATCGATTCCATTTCTATATTTTCAGATTGATGAATAGATATTCAAAGAAACTTGTATCAAAATGCATTTATGTACAAATTTTAAAAGTAACAAAAACAGAATTGCTTGGTGAATTTATGGGTGTTGGCGGCTGGTCGTTGGTATATAATTGGTTGAACGACGCTATCCGCGCCATGAATTGGCCACTCGTTCAAGAAATTCTTGAATTGCTTTTACTTTGCCCTGTGGATGTAGACCGGCTAAAAATAAATTCAGCTCCTAAACTTGTGAAAGGTCTATGCAGAGATGGCGGCAATGAAGGTAAGTTCTCATTAGGAAAAATGTATACCTGGCAACGTTACAAACATATGTGATGAAATAATTTTAGTGGGGGATCTTCCAATATCAGTTTGAGATAATGGAAATTGTTCAAGGTCATACAAATCAAAGTATATGTATAGCTTATTTCATCATTCGTAAAGCGACACTCATACTGGCAGTATGGGTTTTTGAAGACTTGTTTATTTTTTCTGTAGTGTATGCTGTCAAAGTTTGCTAATACATACATACAAGTTTGTCATCTTTTGACAATTTCGATTACTGTGTCTGACAAACAAATCTCTCTGTATAGGTAAATTTTGTATGTAAAATTTTAATTTTTTTTTTTAATGCGTGGGAAAAATAAATCATACATAAATAGGAAACTTACACAATTTATATATGTCCCCTTGAAATTAAATCGCTAACAGACGTTTATATTTCTATGTTCTTATATTTATAATTTTAGGTGTACGAATACTTGCAAAACGATTGGTAGAACAGTGGTTGAAAGTAGTGACAGAGAATACAGCGAGTACTCAGGCGGAAACTGCTCAACAACCGACAGTGCCGGGCACTGTGTCAACTACATCTACTGGGACTACAGCACCTGCTATTCAAGCTACTACTGTTGTACGACAAGAAAACAAAATGGCACCAAATTGTACTGAATCAATTAAAGTTAAATCACCAATGGTTATCCGACGGCAATCATCAAATGCCCCTGATGAAGATCCATTAGCAGATGTTGCTGATGTACAACCCCAACCCGCTTCTTATGCACCTACACCTGCTCAAAAGAAAGCAAGTGAAGCTGGTTTAGTTTTTAAACTAGTTTACAAAGATGGTCAACAAGTTTTAACAAAAGTACCAAAGACTGTCCAAGTAGCCACTGTTGTTGAGCAAGATGAACAGGAAGAAACAGCAAATACGCCAGATGAAAGTGAGAATGCAGATCGTGAAGTCGAACAGGAGACCGAAATTAATGGTGACGCGGAAGCCGAAAGTGCAAGCGCAGATGACCAGGAAGGAGAAGAAGAAACTGATGGACCCACCCATTCTGCTGTAATTGAAGAAGAAGAAGACACGAGAATGTCTATTGATAAGCGAGACAAAGATAGCGAAAGTAGTGCTGATGATGACACGCTGATAACACCAGATAACAAGAAGGCGATATCAGCGGAACAATCTACAAGTTCCAGAAAAAAGTCAATTGATACTGAAAGTGAGAAATCAGTAAGCAGGGAACGTAAGAGCTCGAAGGATTCGAAGGAAAATAAAAATAAGGACAAAGAGCATAGAAGTGAAAAAGACAAAGAGAAAGATCGGAAATCTTCGTCCTCTTCATCAAGCCACAAATCATCGAGTCACAAATCAAAAAGCTCATCTTCGAGTAAATCAAAATCATCGTCTTCATCGTCATCTTCTTCACACCGTAGCTCAAGTGACAAACATCGCAGTGACAAGGAACGCTCCAGCTCTGGCAAAGACAAAGATCGTAAGGATGGTAGTAGCAGCAGCAGCAGTTCAAGTAAACATAGATCATCAACTTCCTCATCCAAGTCTTCATCTTCGAGTAGTTCTAAAGACAAGCATCGTGATAAAGACAAAGATAAGTTAGCCAATACATCATCCTCTTCACATAAGAAGGATAAAGAGCGAGAAAAAGAAACACAAAATGAAAAGGATAAAGAAATAAGTTCAAAGTCATCGCCATCTACCACAGAGAAACTGGGTCGTATACCAAAAAAACCTAAAGATGAATCAGAATCGGATTCACCAAAACCAACTTCCATAACCATTCCTTCAAAGAAAGCCTCAATGTCAATAGAAATCCGCCGAGATTCAGAAAAGACTAAAACTGTAAAAACGTACAAATCACAATTTCGTTCACATGGTCTCACTGAGGAAGCACCACCACCACCCTCGCGAAAGGGTCTTAAAAAGCCTGTTTCCAGTGTTTCAGCACCCGGTACTGTCATTCCAACTAGTTTACCATCATCACTAAAGCGTCCATCGCCGCCGCCAAGCAGCAGTGATTCGCCAACACAGAAGAAAAGCAAAATCGATATCAACAACCTGACGGTAGCCAATGAGAAGCCAGGCGCTATAAAACTGATCGCCCCTAAGAAGAGTAAGTATTTTGAGTTACGAAATTTACTAATGGCATTCTGCGTTATTTCATTCCAGGAGTTTGGATGATGCTAGTTTTTGCTTGAGGTTGTTTTTGTAAAATTTCTAAAGGTGGTATTTTTTTGTGCATAATTATAACAAAAACTGTATTTAGATCGAAGAATCTTAGTGTTGGCAACACCACGCTTCGTCATGGGACTGTGTGGAACGATGGAACTGATTGATCGTAATTTTCCAAAATTCCTACATAGACATGAAGCAACCAACGTTGGCGTTTTGTCAAACACTTTTTGTTTGTGATTGTATTGAAATGGTTGAAAAGATCAGTTTTTTTTTTAACAAATACGCGATTTATTTTTTCTCCTCGTTGTGCTTTAATATAAAGTAAAAATTATTGGAATTGGCTACTTAAATATAAAGCAAATCCGTAGTTGATGGCTAAATTTTTGACGTGTTTTTTCGAAGTGAAATGTCGTAATGATAAAGAACGAATTATGATAATCTCAAGATGCATACAAATAATACGCTAAAACTGAAAGTTCAGACTACTTGTAATATCTACTATTACTGAGTGGAAATTTTTTGAGATGAAATTGGAAAATTTGAACTTAGTATATGTTTTTGTATGCCCACGGCATAGCTTATGGAAGGAGATTGTGCTAATTCAACAGCAGTTTGAAGCACAACTGAAAACAGCGTGTTGATCGCTTTTGATTTTGGGTTCTATGGAAAAATGCATTGGATTCCACGCAAGAGATTACAAACCTATTTGAGATTTGAGATTTGACAGCATATGTAGATGAAGCGATTTGAAATAATAATTGCGGCAGTGTGCTGAGAAGTCATTTCTCCAAGGCAACCTAAAATAACTTTTCACTAAATTTAATCTATGGTTTGATTAAACCAACGTGCGCTAAAGGAAACGGAAACGTTGCTAGGAAAAAAGTGTGAATGACTAGTTGGTACTGCTAGTCAATTGGATGCTGGACGTTAAGTATGAACATTATTTACATACGTTTATGTTTCAATTTTAATATTCGCAATAACATTATTTTCGTGTACATTACAATGTTATGTGATGTCACGTGAAAATTTATTATTTTTAGTTAATAAGAATACAAACATTGAAAAAATATGATACAAAATATTAAACATCATTAAGCCTTACATATAAGACAAAGAGAGTTGGTGAATAATAAACAATTCTTTTCAACAAAATAAAAACAAATTACTTGAGCTAATGGTCTTCGAAGTTTGGAAGCAGTCTAAATATTTGAAATGGCAAAGAAATTCACATAAACCATTTTTGTTTTGTGAACGGTTTTATATGCAATTATACGAAACATGATACAGTCACAATTCATTAGCAAGTTAATCATTATGTAAAAGTACAGGGCGCAACGCCAAAATGTACGAAATTTCTTCACACATTTTTCAAGTCCAATCAAGGCATTTTTCGCTTATTGAAAAAACGAAACCCTTCTTCAAACTAATATCCCTCAGCGTTGCGCCTATAGTTATCATAGCTCGTACCCGGTGCGACACTGATGGAGCGAAAAATAGTTGGATTTCTTCTTAATTTCAATTTATCTAGATTTTTTTTTCAATGCCTTGAATGCTGAAGCCCATACTAAACTAATCTTAGTCCACTGGTATCAATAGCCGATTTTTTTTTTATATCGCTGTTTAGATTTTTTTTAAATATGAATTTTTGAATATCATTCAAAAAATTTTTTACAGTGAGCGATGTGAGTTTTTGAAATAAATCTGCTTCGTTTATACCTGAAACAATATCGTAGATACGGCGTCATTCAGGCACTGACAGATTAAACTGCTTCATAAACGAGTTCCTCTATTGAAAGTGAGGTTATAATAAAAAAAAGTCATTAGGGAAAACTTTACAAACTACAAAATTTGCAATTAGTAATGATATCAAGATATGTTTCGGACCTTCTAATACACATTAGACGGAATTTGTGTTATCGAAATTTTCATTCTTATATACCGGCCTGACCTGAAAATCATTTTTTGAAAATAATGTTTATTTCTTACAATGAATGTAAAATCGGTCTTTCCCATGCCCATTCAAGTATTTATATTCCACGTGTTATGTAAGCTTTCCGAAAGATGGATATATAGTCTTCGAAACTAGCGTTTCTTTACGATCAGTTGTTACAATATGATATCTCAGACACATTAAGATAATTATTTTCTGATAGTTCTATAATTATGCTTATATAACGCCATTTCGTTGGAAAAAAGATACATGTTTCTCAAATTGAATGGGCGACGTGCCGAAACAATTCTGAATTGCACAAAAAAACCTGGAAAATGTTATAAAAACGATGTAGAGTTACATTAGTCCTGGCATTTAAATTATTCTTCGAAAGGTTTTTAATGTATTCACTAGCTAAAAAAAAAAAAAATTTAGTTCAATAACTGCAGAAGTCCAAAGGAATTTTTATATTGAAAAATCGGACATTAGTTTGCCACACGTTATATAATATTTACACCAAGTTCTTTTTTAAACACCAGCAAGTCCTGGGGTGACCCGTACTAATAACTATTAGAAGATCCACTACGTTTTACTTTCAAAAATATTGAAATTATAACAAATCAAGTCACACAACACTTTACCAAGTATTATGAGAAACTTCGTTAGCTTCTTGTCCATAATGTAATTGTGCGTGTATTGCACCCAACTAACCTTTAGCTCAGAGACTTATTGTGGTCAGAGAAGAGTTTTTAACGAGAACCAACCATCCAATGGCTTCGGCGGCTGCAATAGCCCAGTGTCTAGCACTACGTATTCCCATACAGACCGTCACGGGCTTGTTTCGTGGCCACATACATATTTAATCTAAAAAAAAATAGAAATTTTATTTTTCTAACTGCCCTCGTCAAGGAATATCAATCTGTTTTTTATTTATTTATTTTTTTTTTTTTATTATAGTATATTTCTGACATCAAATTAAAGCTCATAAAAATCCATCAGCCGTTCGGAGGCGGGCTTAGTATAAACTGTATTCTCCTCCACTTGTCGAAAAAAATAATAAGACGCACGGGAAATCGCTTTAGCGATTAAAAAGCACCAATTAATTACATCTGCAATGATTTCCTCGCCCACATTAAATTATTTTTTTAACAGCAAATCGCCCGAAGAAACCTTGCAAAAATAATAGTGACTTATAAATAATCACCAAGATCTTAACATATTACTGAGTATTCTCAGCACAAAAAAGTCAAAGAAATATCTAAACTGCTACCAAGCTTCGATGGCCTAGAGCGTGTTCTCATTTGAAATGTATATGAAACTATTATTTTTTATTTTGTTTATTTTTTGTTTTTAACCAAGTCCCTTACTTTTGAGAGACTAATTTTGAATAGGATTACTAAACTAGGTTAATTTCTAATCTCCCATATTAGTTCAAGAAAGCAGCAGACCAACACTTGTACTAAAGCATTTCCAATCACTGTGTAGAGACCCTTTATTAATTTTTTTTGTGCGATCTTCTTGTGATCACTAAGTTTTTTTTTTAAGATATCCTTAGCGTGTAGTAAAATGGTAGTACCCTAGTAATTCAAATATGAAAAACCGCTAAAATACGAAAGTTGATTTTAGAAGATTCGAAATTTCATTATCCGACTCACAGTGCGCACCCAGTATTTCAACAGTACGATCACTGGAGAACAATTCCATTTTTTATTATTATTTTTGTTTATTTTGAGTCACTATTAATCTCTTCTTCTTTTTTTCAAGCAATCATTATTCTATACAAGTAATGAATTCTAAGAAAGCTTGTGTTTATTTTATTGATATGAAGAAGGGGATATTCTTGGCTTAATATCTGAGTCAGCACTTTGTGCTGCAATGAATATACAATACTACGCATGAGTTCATGCGCTACATTTTCAGTTCAAAATTCCCCACTGGTGGTGTAGTAAACACTGACTTGAATGAGTTTCCAAACAAAGAAAGGCTACGCGAAAATTTTTCCAATGCAGAACATCGGACCGTACTACTTGCATTAACACCGATTCCTTGGTTTGCTTTTCTTTTAAAACCGGGTTTTCATTAAATTTCCACCAACTATAGGGAATACGCGTTACTGTGGCGTCGTAAACTGTAAGAAGTCTTTTTCCTAACATTGAATATTGCCCATATCTTTCTGCGATCTTTTGAAATCTGAACCCATTCGACAGTACACGTATATAACTAGGTTCGACGCTTCAAAAGGTTAAGATCAGTTATAAGCTCCAGCTCGTTTTTCCTCGCTCTCTGTAATGGAAACCCATGAACGTAGATTGATTTGGTTTGAAACTCGATCGAATTAGTTGATAGGCAGAGAGCATTCGACTCTGTAATACACCAAACGAATGCTAGACGAAATGGCTTACTCTGAATTGAAAACCATCTATCAGTTTCTATATGATCCTCACAGATCACGTTACTAGTACGGCGAAACTAATTAATTTGAATTAAAAATGAGCTCAACTTCATTAACGGTCTGCTAATTTAGGAAAATAGTGGAATTTGTTTCATAAACCTAGTTTAAATAATAACTTTTCGCTTAACTTCTAGAAAATCTCAACAAATTATTATGAATAACGCACATATCTCATGTCCAAATCCTAACCGGAAGCCAGAACCCAGCCACCTACGTTGAACCATAAAGCAAAAACTAGCAGCAGAAACTCCGAATTTCACTTACCATTATTAATGTTTTCTTAAAGATATTTTCCAAAACTTTCTAACACTAAAATCAAAAATTTCACTCTATTTTACAGTTCAAACCCTCGTCGAGACGAATCTCTTCTCTGATGCGCTTTCGGCTGCAACAGGTCCCAAAAAGGTGACAAAGCGCAAGCGTCCAACTACGCCGGGAGTCGGTCCAAATAAAGATGACCCAGCCACACCGACCAGTCCGGATGCGCCTAAAGTGGCGCCATTGAAATTCTATCAAGACACATTGGATGAGCCAAAGAGTGATGATAAATCCGATAAGGAGAATGATATCAAAGAAAACGCTAGCAATAAAACGGAAGACGGTGAGGCAGCCGATAAGGATAATAACACTGAAGATGATGATGATATTCCACTGAAGAAGGTTAAAGAGGATATTGAACAAAAGGTACTGCAGGAGCAGAAAACTGCAGATGAGGGCGCTGATGCTGCTGCTGCTGCTAGTACAGTCAGCGGCTCGGCCGATATCACTGGCAGTGATGCCGAGGAAGATGTCGCTACAAAAACTGCCGAAGAAGAGCCGGAAGCGCGCAAACCGCCTGGACCCGGCTGTGGACCGAATGGACCACCAGGTGTACTTATGCTGCATCGTCGCAAAGGTCCCAAAAAGAAGTTGACTTGGCGTCCACAAGAGCATCTCGAGCAGATACGTTACTTCGAATTGGACGAAACGGAGCGTGTTAATGTCACTAAAGCACAATCGTTTATGGATATGAAAAATCTTGAACGTTTCGGCGAACGCGATGCCATCAATATTGCGAGACGTAATTTTACGCATGATGACAATATGCGGCCACAGATGGAATGGCGACCGCTCATCGAGGTTGATGGTGTGCCACCACATCCAAATGGCAATCAATCTAAACAGCGTAAGGTGCAAGCCGAACGCGAACAGACCACATTGCGTGCGCTATACTTCTCGCTCAGCATGATACCCGATTCGCCGGCGGAGGCAGAGTTGGAGCCACACTTCGCTGTCGATATACCAGTTATACCACTCGAAGATATTACCGGTAATCCCGATGCGGTTAGCGATTACACCAACATGCCTTGGCCTGAGCCAAAGAGCTCACCAAAGTCACCGGAAATCAATCTGCCTACTACCGGTAAACTGCCACCAAACGCACAAATGAATACATTACCACCAAACAATCTGAACCCCTATCCCGGCTTTATGCCGCAGTACCCTGGTGCGCCCGCACCGAACAATATGCTACAGCAGCAAATGCAAATGACCAGACCGCCGGTTGCAGCTGCAGCAGCATCAGTACAAGCACACCCAGCCTGGCAAGCTGGCAATTTTAATGGCAACTTGGGCATGGGTCCCATGGTTGGTGCACCTGCTGTGCAACAACCGAACATGATGGGTCCATTCGGCCCGAATGCCGGTAATCCGCAACAATGGCAAATGCATGCTGGTGGCGGTGGCGGCGGCGGCGGCGGCGGACCATACGGGCCAGGGCAGGGTCCCTTCAATAATGCACCCAACTTTGGACCACTCGGCTTGATGGCGTCGCGTGTTATGCCAAATATGACGCCGCCAAGTCCATTTGAACGCAACAATATGAATAATAATCATCACAACAACAACAATGCGCAACGTAACAACGGCGGCGGTTGGCGTACCGGCTCAAACTTCCAAGATAACAACAACGGCGGCAACTGGCGTTCGGGTGGCGGCGGGCCAAATCGCGGCAACGTTGGCGGCAACAGCTCGAACAGCGGTGTGTGCAAGGCATTCATGCGAGGCCACTGTCGCTTAGGGAAATCCTGCAAGTTCATACACCCAAAGAGCAAGCGCATATAGAATTCGCCGGAATCTTCAGATGAAGATTCAGAAACGATCTCGAATAAAAACTGTGATAGTGGCGACAAGTCGATGCGCAAATAGAGCAACTTGGCCAGGTTCTTTAAGAGACAGAGACTGTTGTTTGTTGTCAGCCGCTTAGAGTCGCGGCGTTGCTCAAGCCACAAAGTGATTGAATGGCTGCCAGACATGCCAATCCGTCAGGAACTAAGAGTGAGGAGAGGAAAAATACCTTTAGTAGATTTCTATGAAATGTCTTTTGCTATTTTTGTACAAAAAAATATTAGATTTAATTGCTTTAGGCTTAACAAAAAAGATTGAGTTGTTAGTGAATGGAAAATATCGTGAAAACTAATCGTAGATTGCAAGCGATTTTTGTACCGGGATTATGAATCGTATTACTAACTAGACTAATGTATAATGTTTATAAATAAAAATAATTAAATATACTACATATGTTACCAAGCCACTTGCATTAAACATAATCGTTGATTACATATATAAAATAAAAATATGATTTATAATGAAATAAAATTTAGTAAAAATACATACAACAAAACACAATAAACACTAATTATTTGCATAAAACCTTAAGGATTTGAGGACTGCCCGACGCTGTGAGTCTTTGTTCCACGAATTCAACGGATATTTTTTTGTCCATATGTATTTGCTTCCATTCTGCATATTGTACACACAACGCTGCTCTTATCAAATGGCAAAAATTATGATGAATTGATAACATTGTTGATAAGAGTGTAGTAACGGTTACACATACATACATACATACATTTATATATTTAAAATTTTGAATGCAATATGAAAGTTGTATATTATATTTAGTTCTAAGTTACGTTTTCAGCGATACCTACACACTATGTACATATGTACATATGTATGTATGTATACATAGGTATGTTTGTTGTAAGAATTCTAAATAAAATTTATAAATAGAGATATATGTAAATACATTAGTATTAAACAAAGAGCACATTTATAAGAAATTTACATACTAAAAATAATATAATAAAAGAATTTAATTATTAAATAACGGTTTTATTTTTCTTTTTCTAAAATTGTTTGCCTTTGCTATTAGGGCAGTGGTGAATTTACACGGCACTACTTAAGCTGATAAGGTGCAGTCTTGTTGTTGTTGTTGTTGTTCTTGTTGTTGTTGTTGTTGTTGTAGCGGCTAGCTAACTCCGCTTAGGGCAGGTATCATTAATCTAAGACGCCGAGGTCATCTAATGGGAGGTCCAGGAAACGTGCTGTTTCGACGGGGTTGGACCAAAGGGAAAGGGGGGTTAGATGAGTAGGTTTAAGGGGGCATGTGAAGAGGTGGTTAGTGTCGTGCGGGGACTCTCCACAAGCAGGGCATACGTTGGGTATGCTGGGGTCGAGTCTGGATATGTAGGAGTTTAACCTATTACAGTATCCAGATCTAAGCTGTGCCAAGATCACTCGGGTCTCTCGAGGCAGCTCGAGCTCGTTGTCTGCAATTGGTGGTGGTTTGTCTCCGAGTACACCATTCACTGGAAGGGAGTCTAAGAACTCAAGACAGCCGGTTGTACGCACCGGAGTTGACCCGGATTTTATCCGGCCAAGGGCTGTAACCCTTTCGGCGACCTAACCCCGTTTAGGTCAACAGATAAAGGTGCAGTCTTAATTGCCATCAGTAAAGAAAAAGATGTATAATAATTCAGCGATGTCTTAGTGTTGTTGTTGTTTGTGTTGTTGTAGCGCTTTGTTAACCCCTTTGAGGAGTATAGAAAAGTTAGTCCCTGTCATCGTGGTCATATCTAGCGGAAGGCTCATTGTACGAGTTCTGCGAATGGGAGAGGAGTCTCTGATGAGTCCGTCGTTTAAGGGCTCATGCAAATATATGATCTAGTAAAAATTAGTCCATTATTTTTGCTTTAAATTGATTTATTTATGATAGTTAGAACTATCCGACTTACGTCAAATATGCATCGTTTTGCTCAATAACTTTTTGTCATTTTGAAGATAATTCCCTTCCCTTGTGGCTCTCTCATAGAAACCATAGTCCCATTTTTTTTTGCAAAATCAATTTTCACAGACTTCTCGTGGGACCAATTCTTCACCATAGACAGGAACAAATTGTCATCACTTGGTGTGAGGTCCGGACTATAAGGTGGATGCATACGTACCTTCCGAATCAAGCTCTCGGAGCTTCTGGCTATCGCGGTCTGGCGTTGTCCTAATAAAACACAATTCCCTTCCTGTTGGCCAAAACTAGGCGTTACTAGGTGATTGCTTTCTTTAAACGGTCCAATTGCAGTACAGTACAGGCTGGAATTAAGAGTTTATCCATAGAGTAGCAGCTCATAGTGGTAGATTCCTTAGCCATCCCATCAAATATATACAACAAAACCTTCCTATCCGTCAAACCTGTCTTGACAACCGTGTGAGCACGGTCACTGCTCTTCAAGCATTAACGTTTCCATTTAACATTGCTGTAAGTGATTCACTTTTCATCAGCAGTCACCATCCGCTTTAGGAATGGACCAAATTTGTTGATGCATATTCGGTCTATGAGGCTTTTTCACGAGCTTCTTTGTGTATCCAGCTCTTTTCAAGTCGTTCTAAACTATTTTTGTGCAATATTTAGCTCCCCTTTGGATTGTGCAGATCACACTTAGGCTTCAATATTCTGAAAAAAAGCTGACGCATGCATATTGTTAATCTTTTCCTTGACATATTTAAATAGCTGAGCCACTAAGCCAACGCCTTCCGTCGCTCGGTTATCCTTCAAGGGGGAAATCGCTATTCGAACTTTATTATAGTCATGTCTGGGAACGGCTTTTAGTATGCTTCAGTCTTAAAAACTTTGGTAAGTCAACACATTTTTTCATAGAACTCATAGAGCATTACCCTTGACAGATAGCTTCTTAAGCTCTTCTGTGATTTTCCTGTCTGCAAAAGCGACTCACTTTTCTTCACAGCGCATAACTACTTCATAGTACCAGCTCTACTCTTGGTCTTGTCGAAAACCAAAAGCTTCGTTTGCTATATACATGATGAATGGTCTTTTGCACTACACACTGTTATATTTTGAGTCCCTGTGAAGTCGAGAATACCTTCTTTGTGCATCCTGGTGTTAAAGTCACCAAACACAATTTTATAATCGTAGCGGGGCAGAGCGCATAAGTATGTTCAAGGCGCTCATAAAAGACTTCTATATCTATTCTATATCCCCTCCGTGGGAGCGTGGGCGCAAAGACGTTCATCTACCGAAGTGAATGATTGAACTTCACGGCTCAGTCTCTCCTTTCCCACGAATTCAACGTCACACTTTCGGTAGTTAATATAACTGCTGTAACAAGGATCTACTCGTTTACATCCTTGTCCCTGTCCTCTTCATCGTATGGCTGATATCACCTAGCCTTAGTCTTCCGAGGGTATCAATGAGCAGGGCTTACGTTAGGCAACAGCTGAATACCAGCAATCAAATATTATAAGCTCTGCATTTCACAGTGCCAAACTCAAAAAGTTCCTCACCATTTCCCATCTTACTATATTGTGCAGAAGCTTGGATGATGTCGACATCCAATTAGTCGGCTTTTCGATGCAGTACCCGTTGGAGGAAGCAGAGGAAGGGGAAGATCTCCACTACGTTGGAAGGATCAGATGGCCGTGTTACATTGGCACAATTAAGATCTGGATACTGTAGCAGGTTAAATTCCTACATATCCAGACTCGACCCCAGCATACCCAACGTATGCCCTGCATGTGGAGAGTCCCCGCACGACACTAACCACCTCTTCACATGCCCCCTTAAACCTACCCATCTAACCCCCCTTTCCCTTTGGTCCAACCCTGTCGAAACAGCACGTTTCCTGGACCTTCCGTTAGATGACCTCGGCGACTTAGACTGATTATGCCTGCCCTAAGCGGGGTTAGCGAACCGCTACAACAACAACAACAACAAGGATCAGATGGAGAGCGACCTGGTTTCACTTGGTATTTCCAACTAGTGGCAAACAGCGAAGAGAAGGAACGAATGACGCGCTATTATTGACTCGGAGAAGAAGAAAACTAAAAGTTCCAAGTCTTAACATCATATGCAAAAGATCTTCCCATGGGCAGCGTCGCGATAGCTCAAAGAACAGTTATTTTATACAAAAGGATAGGCATCTTCAGAGCCGATTTTGACAAGCACAATATATGATTTCCATAAAATGAGTCCACACACGACAGTAAGAACTTCTTTGCATTTCTTTCTTACTGTGCAGGGATGTACACTCGTTTCTATGCCTCTTATTTATTCTCTTCCGAATGTGCTTTTGATCTAGAATTAACATTCTCTATCCTCTTCTTCTTCTGGTAGATTGCGGCTATGAAGAATATAGCATTTTTGTTACTTGTATGTACATACATGTGCATATACATACATGTATATTAAAGAAAAGCGAAAAATCAATTTTCCAATCTTTTATTTACCAATCGCGGCAAATCAAAGCCTCTACCAAAATATACCTCTAATAAAATGCATGTAGACACATACATACTCGTATATACATATGTACCTATATATGTATATGCACTAGTTAGTCTAGGTACATACATATATGTACATAGCTACTATGAACTTAACTTTCTAAATTTCTAAGGTTTCTTGAAAAATTTCAACAAATTCTTTACGCGCACCCTCAAACGTCCAACCACATCAGTGGCATTTAGTTGGACGCATTCGCTCAAAAGAAACGTGTACTTAGAATTAAATAGCATAATTAGAATATACATACATACATACACGTACGAATATACAGTTAAAATTTCATCATGCAGTTGTGTAATTTATTACTCGGCTATATCTCCGCGCTAGCTCTGGCTGAGGGTCTCAGCTTCACTGTAACTTCAAGAATATATTTAGATGTGAAACATCAAAAGAAATCCCTGGGTCGTATAGAGCTTGGCCTCTTCGGGAAAATTGCACCCAAAGCTGTGGCTAATTTTAGACATATCTGTTTGCGTGGCATTAATGGTACTACATATGCGGGCTCCAAGTTTCATCGCGTTATTAATCGTTTCCTCATACAAGGCGGAGATATACTAAACGGTGAGTTAATACGAGTTCGGGGGAGTAATGAAGAAAAGTGTTGTTGTTTTGTGGGTCTGAAGAAATTGCGAAGACAAATGTTAGGAATTTCGAGAAGCCTACTTATGCGCTTCTTCGGTAGTGGCTATGAAAAACCTTTATTAATTTTAGAACACACTGTATTTTAAAGGTTCTTGGGATCACATTGCCTTTGCCAAAGCAATATCGATGTAGCTTGAAAACCTTTTATTCGTAACTAAGATTCTTTAGAGTTAGAGCACATCTTTCCACCACGTGATATTCATTGCTGAAGCGGAAAGGCATAAAAGCTTCTCGATAGGTTTTGCTCTAAAAGTGTACAAGGATCGTCTTATGGAATCTTCTCTTTATATTTTTATTACATAAGATGTCCTCTCGGGAGAATCATCCTTGTGAAAATATTTAGCTATGCTCTTTCTAAAGCTATTTCTAACAATTCAAGGTGATGGCACCGGCTCAACTAGCATTTATGGCGACTATTTTGAAGATGAAGCATTAACTGTTTCCCATAATCGTCCGGGTTATGTGGGTATGGCTAATCGTGGACCCGATACGAATGGTTGTCAATTCTATATAACTACGATATCTGCTGAATGGCTTAATGGAAAGCACACAGTGTTCGGAAAAGTGCTCGATGGCATGGATACGGTGCATGCCATTGAAGATGTGAGTTTAATTAAAATAAAAGAAAGAAAATGAAAATGACACACAAAAGAAAACAACTAAGAATAAAAAATGTTTGAACAATTACAAATTTTTTAGGTTAAAACGGACACTGAAGATTATCCCATGGATCCTGTAATCATTTCAAGCTGTGGTGAGCTACCAACGGAACCATTCGAATTTTATCCTGATGATTTTAAGTAAGTAAAAAAATAAAAAATAAATAAACCAAAAAAAAGTTAAATCAAATACGACAGACTAAACCAAAATGAAATAAAATATAAAACAAAAAATTAAATGAAAGAAAATAATAACATAAAATGAACTAAAATTAAATAAATTACATTATATTAAATAAAATTAAATAAAATAAAAAAAATCAAATAAAAAATAAGTTAAAAAATAAAATTTACTAAAAACAAACTAAAATAAAATAAAAAAGTAATATAAAAAAATAAAATAAACAGATTAAAAAGATAAAAAAAAATAATAAAATAAAATAAAATAAAAAGATTAAATAAAAAAAATAACACGTAAAAAAAGTAAAACATAACAAAATAAAATAAAACCAAATAAAATAAAATAAAATAAAGAAAATAATATAAAATAAATTAAATTTAAAAAAATAGTAAAAAATAAAATTAATTAAAGTAAAAAATAAAATCAAATACAACAAAATAAAGAAATATAAAATAAAATAAAACAGAAAACAATAAAATAAAATTATTTAGGTGTATGCATTAATTCGTGCGGTTTTTTTTTTCGAAAATTAAGACTTTATTGTGAAAAAATTGTTATACAATACATTTAATGTTCAAAGTATTGCCCAACGAAAGCTACGATATTTGTCCATATTTCTTTCAGTTTGTGGATCCCATCCCAAAAGAACTTCTCCGGCTTGGAGGTCAAGAAAGAATCGAGCCAATTTCTGATATCCTGTTCTGAAGTGAAGCGTACTCCGGTGAGGGCATTCTGCATTGATCTGAACAAGTGGTAATCGGAAGGTGCTACATATGTCTGGGCTATAAGGCGGGTGAGGTAGAACTTCCCAACCACAGTTTTCCAAATAGTTTTTAACTGGCCTTGCAACATGTGGCCGAGCGTTGTCATGATGAAAAATTATTGATTCGTGTCTGGTCGCATATTCTGGTCGTTTTTCCGCGATGGCCTTTTTCAAACGAATCAGTTGTTTTCGGTAGAGGTCCCCATTGATCATCTGACCCGATTTCAATAGCTCATACACTAATAGAGCACACCCTTGTGATCCCCCCAAATACATAGCATAATCTTGGCACCATGGATATTCGGCTTTGCCGAGGATGTCGATGGTTGGCCGTGCTTCACATACGATCTCTTGCGCTTTTGGTTATCATAATGAATCCGTTTTTCATCGCCAGTGACAATCCGATGCAAAAATGACTTCTTTTAGTGGCGTTGAAGCGACATTTCCGACATGCAGAATCGACGTTCGACGTCTCTTGGCTTTAATTCATAAGGCACCCAATTTCCAAGCTTCTGGATGAATCCTAATGGATTTTAATCGTCTGGAAACGGTTGCTTGATCAACTCCTAATACTTTTGCAAGTTCTTCTTGCGTCTGGCATGCATCTGCTTCGAGCAATGTCTCCAATTCTTCGTCTGGAAATTTTTTTTGGCTGTCCGGGTCGTTCTCCGTCGTCTAAGTCGAAATTGCCACTTTTAAACCGTGCAAACCACTTTTGGCACGTTCCTTTGGCTAAAGCATGATCACCATAAACGTCCAGTAAAATACGATGGCTTTCGGTAGCACTTTTCTTCATGTTAAAGTAATGAAGAAGAACTCCCCGCAAAAATACTTTATCTGGTACAAATTTCAACATTTTCAAATGAATGAAACAAATTGTTGTTCACGCTAAAACAAATGACATCTACTGAAAACGACGCGAAATGACAGTACCTTTGAAATGTATATAGCCACAGATGAATAAAATAAAAAAAAAAAAATAAAATAAAATAAATATAATAAAATGGTATAAAATAATTTAAAATAGAATAATAATAAATAAGTTTTTTCTAATTTTTAATTTTCTGCAGCATAATGAGCTGGGTCAAGGCAGCCGGCTTGCCAGTTATGAGTTCCTTCATAGTTTTGCTCATTTTCCATTACTTCTTCCGACAGTTAAATATGTATTGTTGACTACTACGACGTACTCTCCGTGCAGTTCGTTTCAGATTTTTATAGTTTTAAAAAAATATATTTGAATGTTCACTAATTATAACAAATTGTATGTATGTATGTATAGCAATAGTAAAATTTTACATGTTAATAAAATATAAAATGGAAATTTTCCGTTGTCTACAGCCATTCATTATTTTGAGTTGTTTGATTATTTTATTGTGTGATTCGAAATCATGCCTCTTAACAGAATAGGTAGCGTGGGGCCGAGGTGTAGCTGAAACGAAGAAGAAAATCAAATAATTATATTAATTTATAAATTATATATAAACTACATATACGCAATCCGACTCACGTCAATGTATAGATAATCCTCGATTATTTGTCCTTCCTCATAGTACTTCGCCTCGGGTTTTATCAGCACCACAATACGCGCTTCGCCGCTGTAATAGTTCGTCTTGCTATTGCTAAAAATTTTGCAAAGCGTAAAGTGATGTCTGTGATCTTCGTAAACGGATTTATTTAAACTATTATAATAGTTTTGCAGCTCCTTGCGTTCCTTAGCGCCCACTTCCAAGCGCGTGTGTTGCTCCCTCTTGTCGAAGTCAAAGGAGTGCGCATGCTTAACCTTCGGATCCGTTTCCGCATCGATAACACGCTCATACATATTGCGATAGCGTTTGCCAAATAAGCTGGGCGATTTCTTTTCAGCCGCGTAAAAGAGATAATCATGATCCTCACTAAAGGAAATAATGAATGAAAAATATAAAGTGATTTCCTGAGTCGAGTTACACGTATATTCATAATGTGTTCCACTAACCTCTTTTTCACTTCGAAGTCTACATATAAACCCGGTATTTTCACCGCCGTGCGCACAGATGCAATCAATTTTCCAGGTCCATGAAAATGCAAATCGATGATGAATTTTTTCAACTGACCCAAAACCAGCACATTCATGTTCAAAACAAAACCCTGTTGCTGGAACGGTAGCGGTTGTGTGGTGAAATGTTTCAAATTGATTGGCATGGTTTCACCATAGTTGTTGATCAATTTCAAATAGTCCTGATGCACTTTACGCAACATTGCTACCGTTTTTGGATTTTCACGTAATTGACGAAGAAACTTTTGCGTTTCGATTAGCTGCTCCAACACGCTCGCATGTGGCAGTTCAGCGTTGTTGTTGATAATAACGTAAGTTTTCATCATGCGATAGAAACGCGCCTCACGACTACTCGACGTACTCTTCGTGCTGTCCGTGCGTATGGTGCTGATCGAGTATTTAGTAGTAGTTAACAAACTCACATTATCCTCCTCTCTCGGCGCTGGCATATCCTCATCATATTCGGTGATCGATTTGAATACTTCAAAGTAATAGATTCCTTGTAACAGTTCATATTCACCTAAGATTTCATTACGTGCCTGTTCGGGACGTGGCAATTTCGTGGTTATCTCGATGATAGGCATAATACCCTGTCCACGTAGATGTATTATCTGCTCTTCACTTTTGTTAGCGGTAACCTGTATGTCGTGCACGAATTGTTCGGAGAAGCCCATCAATCCCTCGAGCGATAAAATTTTCGATTTGAATTTACAAATATCGAATGTACGATTGCCAATGATTTTTGCATAACCCAGACTGAGGCGTTGATTTTTATCCATAACTGTTTTGTGACTTATACTCACTGTTATGGGATATTGAGTGACATTGATTATGCGCACCGAAGTCTTGAAGAGCTCATACCAAGGCTGTAAATAGAGGAAATGAGATAATGAGTGGATTTGGGGGATTATTAGATTTAGCGACGAACCAGCTACCAACCAACCGACGAATAGGTTTGAAGGATAAATGGAACACCCAATATACCGATTACACAAAACCAACGACAGTTCGGACTGTCCTGATCTACCATCAAATAACGACTGCCGACGGGGATCCCATAATCATGGAACTTATTTTGAAGATTGGGCCATTAGTAAGTCAACAGAGGTAGAGAAAGTGGGAAGAACACTTAAGTTCCTGCTATAGCAGGAGTGCCAAGCATTGGGTGAAATCATTATTAAACTCCACTGCAATCTATTTCTAACCAAGCTAACAAGACCCGACATGTTTAAGCAGTATAGAGTAGTCGCTAAAATCGGAAAACCATCCAGCAAAGAGGAATCATGTCGCCTGATATCTCTCTTCTCTCCAGATGCGAAGACACTTAAGGACTTACTTATAGCTTTGCTTTTACTCACAACCTGGGCCAATCAGTGTTTCAGCATGGCCTCTATAAAGTGCACAGCACCACAACTGCACTTAACGTCGGGCTTTAACCCTGAGCGCAAACTTACCTGGTAGCACTGGCTATGTCAAAAGCCTTTGCCACTGTGGAGCATGAATTCCTGTGTGGGCCACAGATATCGGTAGAGTTTCGAGGTTAAGACTCGCTAGGCACAAGACAAAAAGGTCTGGATTTTATAGTAGACTCAACTTCTACCTTGACCCCGACACACTTAAGCTATGTACTGTAAGCAATGAGCCCCGAATGACACTTCTTTGCATGCTCATAAAACCCAACTCATCTAACATCTTTCTGCCTCTGCTGCAAACCTGTCGAAATATGTAGCTTGTTTCCTGGCGGTTACCGACGTTATATGACTGCTCCTTGGCGGGGTTGAACCAGCTGCTACAATGACAACAACAACAACTATCCTGATCACGAGACGGATCGCAAAGATCTTGGCAACTCTTTCTTTTTTCTTTTGTAAATAAGTAAAGCTCTATTTTTACTAACGTAAATTGATGACATTTCTAAATAGTTTTACATGTTGGTAGGGTCAGATATGGATACTCGAATTGCTACCCAACCGTCTACTTTTAATGTTCAACCCAGTATATTGAGCCGTCTATCATGAAGAACATACGGAAGACCAAGGTTCGAGTCCTGGTTCAACCAACCATAAAAAGACATCAGCTTCCATTGATTGGAAAAATATTAAGACGAACAAGGAGAATTGGATGAAGAAGAATTTTATCACAACAACAGTCATGGGCGATAAGAAAGTCTGTGCATTTTTTAAAAGCAAACATACCAGAACACCAAGATATAAGCTTTCAGAGGAGAATTCCATAACTCTTTCCAAATTTATAAGGGTTATGTCGAATTGTTGTGGACAACTGCCCACTGTATCGAGAATAAATACAGCCGTCTTCGCATAACCTGTAATAAAATTAAAAATCTTTCATTATTAACGAGATAAAACAGTAGACACTTCACCATAACTCACCCGGTTTCACAGGCGGTAGAAACAACGCCGACTGTGCAGTAGTAAATTTGGCGATATTACCAGTTTTTTCGATGAAATGTATTTTACGATTGCTATCACACTCCTCCACACTCTCCTGCGATACGTCATAGGAATCCTCCAATTTCAAGCCATGCAAGAGAGCATCCACAGTTTTACGCACAAATTCACCGGAACTGCAACGTCTCGCCCTCAAAAAAGAGTCACCATCATCCTGTTCATCCATTCTCATTATATAACGTTTATGTTCTAAATCCAAATTATCGATAATTTCATCGATAATATCCTTAATTCCTATTGGATCTTCGAGTATATGCAAACGGCAACGAAATTTCTGATAACGTAATGTCATATTACGTTTGTACAGTGAATCCGCGTCCGAATCGCTGTCGTAAATATCTAACATATGTAGGATTTCGGAGAGTATGTCAAGTGAGAATTTATAGGTGTCATCGTACTAAGGGATGTGCAGAAAAATGAATTATTATGTAAATATGCAAAAGGATACTTTGTTCTTCGTCTTACATCAGAAACATATGTTGTCTTCTCTTCGACTTTCTTCCATTTGTATTGGGCATTCAAACAAGAAATATTTCTTAGTTCCACATAAGTCAGACTCTCTCGTTCTCGCGTAAATAGTATCATATCCGGTTGGGTGATTCTCAATTCTGGACTGCGAATAAGCAATTTCAATGGCAGAGATCTCTGAGAGGCGTGAAATGGGTTGAAGTGAAGTGGAGAGAGAGAATAATTGTTATTTTAGTTTATAAGAATTTAAGTATTTTCGAAGTTTTCTCTTTACCTGATATTTATCATTGGCTTCGCACAATATGCGCCCATCAACGGTGGAACAAAATTCATCCCGTATCGCCATTTTATGTAATGATATTATTATTTCTTTCTCCTCTAAGCCAGCCATACGAAAATGTATGATTTTTGCAAAATTATGCTCAAATAAATGTTTTATCTTGAAAGGTCCGACGATTTTCAGCGAAACATTACACTCTATGTCTCCCATATTCTTCAAACAGGCTATGGCTGATAGGATCAAGGATAATTGAAAAAGAAAATTATTTAAAAAAAAATTAATTACAGTTTAAAGCAATCTGGTAGCTAAGAGAAGAGAGCTAAAGAAACATACCTAATCTGAATGAACGGAAAAATAAAAGTGGAGGTTAAGTTAGGTTAGGTTATTCTGGCTGGCTGTCAATCCTTACACAGACTTGCTGGTCCTTTGTATTGTAATTCTAAATATATGGAGGTATGTGTTTAATTCGATCTAAGTTATTCGTCTTATCTACGTTATTTGTGAACCTTCATATCCAATTATGATACTTTATCTAATCCTTCGAATTACAAAGCATCTAAAGGTCTAAGACGAGTTCTGGATAAGGCCAGACAAAAGCAGAGGAGAGACGTTTTCTATTGTTTCACTCATACCTTATTTGAAACCTTTTCCTCCGTAGGGGTATGTAATCTAATTGGTTACCAATCCCTTTCCTATCGAGCTATGCTTTGATAATGTTCTTGCAGAAAATTCATTTGACGCCGCCAACCTGACAGCTGATTTCGCTTAATACTTTCCACTGCCATATCCATTTGTGAGAGGTTAAGTAACCTTTCGAGAGTTGAAGTTGTTCTTAGCACTTCTCTTATATAGAGCGCAGAGAGCCACTGCATTCGCTCCAACAATTTTCTGCGAAAGATTTTCGAGAAAGCGGTGCAGAGATTAAATCATAATCATCAGTCAAATTGGACCAGCACCTGCGGGATGGTATTGAAGAATTTACCTGGGGTAAAGCAAATCTGTGGTAAGAGGCGACTAAAATTTAATAGTTTCGCGACAATCGGGTCCTCATACGAATACCAGAACGACAAGAAATAATTTGGCCTGATACCGCTGTGTGCCATCAATGCATTACACCAGCGATCTGTGCAATATAGAACCGAGCACCCCTTTGCCCAACCATCACTCACGGGATGGATACAACAAAGAAATATTTCACAGACATAGAGTGGAGATTAGTGTTCGTGGTTACTTTGAAATTTGGACATATGGTCAATACTTAACTTGTCCATGAAACTCAATTCTGCAAAGAAAGCTCTAAATACATATCTATACAGTTTAATTATAATGCAGTGCAAGCTATAGTTCTCTACGCCCTACCGGCGATGAGAGATCCTTTGATCTGCCAAACCAATGTAGTAACTTTCAAGCCGAAATATTTGCTAAGGATAAGGAAATGATTACACTATGCAAGACACTAAACAGAATACTCGCGAAGAAAAGAAAAACTAAACGATGTTAAGTTACTGGAGCTTTTGTACTACGAAGGCAATCATCTACTGAACTTACTAAAGACTAAGTCGTTTTTGATACCAGACGTAATGAGTGTCTTGGCAGTTTTTAAGGAAGTGATGAATACAAAAGAAATATTTTTTAATGACAGTCTAACAGAGTAAGAACGGAACAAAAGGCGAGTGTGAAGCTTAATATTGGATGTATGCATTAATTCGTGCGGTTTTCTAAGAGAGGGCTCTACTACGTTTTCATCCAGAAGTTTGGAAATTGGGTGCCTTATGAATTAAAGCCAAGAAACGTCGAACGTCGATTCTACATGTCGGAGATGTCGCTTCAATGCCACCAAAAGAACTAATTTTTGCATCGAATTGTCACTGGCGATGAAAAATTAATTCATTATGATAATCCAAAGTGCAAGTGATCGTATGTGAAGCCCGGCCATCCATCGACATCCACGGCAAAGCCGAATATCCATGGTGCCAAGGTTATGCTATGCATTTGGTGGGGCCACAAGGGTGTGCTCTATTATTGTATGAGCTATTGAAATCGGGTCAGATGATCAATGGGGACCTCTACCGAAAACAATCGATTCGTTTGAAAAAGGCCATCGCGTAAAAACGACCAGAATATGCGACCAGACACGAATCAATAAATTTTCATCATGACAACGCTCGGCCACATGTTGCAAGGGCAGTTAAAAACTATTTGGAAAACTGTGGTTGGGAAGTTCTACCTCACCCGCCTTATAGCCCAGACATAGCACCTTCCGATTACCACTTGTTCAGATCAATGCAGAATGCCCTTACCGGAGTACGCTTCACTTCAGAACGGGGTATCAGAAATTGGCTCGATTCTTTCTTGACCTCCAAGCCGGAGAAGTTCTTTTCGGATGGGATCCACAAAATTATACTAGCAAAAACGAGAACAGACTCTAGGCAGCGAATATGTAAGTACTCCATCCTCGGCATGAAGAGATTGATGAGAAAAGGTGCAAGGCTACTATGTAGTCGGGGGTGGGTAGACGACATAACCATCTACTGTAATTTGCCTTGAAACCAACGTTATTCTTAAAACTACAGAAACGACAAGTAATTTAATAATAGAGTTCAACCTTACAGGCAGTTCTTTTCCGCCAAGCCCCTCCTAAAATCTGTTTTTCCAGAAAAATGACAAACTTTCAGTTTATTGTAATGTAAATCGTTTTCAAACGTCTTGAGATATTGATCTGACCAAGATTCGAACCCAAGACATTCAGCTACTCAATACACACGCCTCTAGCATGAAATCAAAGTCCTTCAGGGGCCGTTCAAAGCGATTTAAAACTTTAGTGAAATAATAATCCAGTAATATTTATTGTACATAAAAGCTTAACTCGACTTACTCTCTTCAACCTTCAATTTGGATCAATAGATTATAGATCGAATTAAAAACATCTTATATTTTCATCCCTCCAAGTGTTTTAACAAAGGTTGACCGGATCATAGAAAGATATCAACATCCAGCAAAGCTTACAAAGAGGAATGAAAAAAGGGTTTGCTAGCGAATGGCCCAATTTTGAAAGAAGAGAACTAAAGCCAAACTCGTTTCGTAAACAAGGATTTTTCAAACGCCCTTAGACTCGCTACCCATCAACCTAAAACCGAAATGCAAATATCCACCCTTACCCAGCACTGGATGCTCCTTATAGATATGCGTTCTATTATATTCCATTTGTATTTGTTTCTGACACCAGTGCAGTTCCGGTTCGACAAATGTGGCGGTGGCTACAAAACGGGCTGTATGCACTTTCAACTTGTTCTCCTGATCAATAGTTCTCACGAGAAATTCATTATGTATTACGCCTGCCTCACACGACTCTGCTGTTATATATATTTTATTTTCGGATTGTGGTTCAAGACACAACATCTTGGGTGACACAGTCAGATGTCCCTGACCGAGTTCAATAACACATTTAGTTAAATTATTACGCAACTTATCGATGTGGAGACAGTACCGATGTTTGCCTTTATTAGTCAATTTCACTTCTTGTATGTACTTTGGCGTATCCGAACCGTATCTTTCCTGACAATTCACCATAATTGTACCACAATCGTGACCATTGAAAATATTCGGGTCAACGAGTACGGGTGAACCTTCTACAACATAGGTTAATGGTATTTCCTGTGAAGAAGTAGTTTTTGCTGAAGAGTGGGGTATTTTTTTTTTTTTGTTTTTTGAATGTACTCACTATGGTATCACTATTGGCGACGTTTATGACTAGCGTGTTGTAGTAGGTATCAGCATCGTGGAATTTCGAAATAATTGACACATATGTGCCTTGACCTTCAGGTCCGAGCATGGCGCCATTCGGTTCGATATATTGATGTTTGGAGCTTTTCTGAAAATGTGAACAGAAGTAAGTAAATAATTATTTTTATCAGCATTGTCATCTGTGCTTTTTTGAGCTGCACAGAGCTCAGTTTATCCGTAAACAATGAAATATGTGACTTTCACGCGTTAAATTAAAACTCTTTACTCTCTCTAGATTTTCGTGTATTTGGGGAGACGGCTTATGATGTCTCAATCAATTAACCCGCTCACAGAAGCTCCGGTTTTGACGTCGTGTACCATTGTAGTCTAGGACCTTCATTTGGAAGAGCGGAGTTTTAACTGAGTCCGAAGTCACTGACTGATAGTAGACAACGGATTAGGATATCCGCACCGGATTTACCCGTTGTAAGGCCGTAAGAGACGAATAAAATCCAATAGTTCTCATGATGGTCGGGCCTTCACATTGTAATAACCCGAATTTTTCTCCGACCAAGGACTTTGGAAAACGAATTTCATGAATATTTTGTGATTACAACAACAACACTAACCTAGACACGTGTTACTTCGCTCTCGATATTAGTAGAGGCAGCCGATTTTTGTCCAAGTGAGGAGTACAACAAGGCCATAAATCAACGTTGTTGAACCGATTTAAGTTTGAGGTACCGATCCTTCTACATATTCTTCATTCTTCTAGTTAAATCGTCACCAAAGGAAATATCCTTAATTTTATAAGCTTCACTGATTTGTTGCGGACCACCATAGGCCGTAAAATAAATACTGAGGGGTCGTACCTTACTCAGGTAATGTCTCAGAATCGGAGAGACCAGGAGCTATAAAAAACAGACGGGGTGGACGACGGATTCTATGAAGCTGAACTGGACCTCAGGCAGCGTGATGTAGTGTTTTTTAAAGAAAGTCTTCGCTTTGAGAAAAACTGCGGAGCTAACCGCAGACAATATCAATAGAAGTATAAACATTTACGTTGAAAGACAGGTAGGAGTTAAAGCCTAAACCTTACATCGTATAATGTCGGAAAATGTTCTTAGAAGCAGGGAAATAGTGGACATGGCGGCTGCATTGAAAACATAGCATATCTACGGGGTTTCGGGCCACAAGAGCATTGCAGGAAACGGAAATGTTGATGAAATTGGCAAAAGCGCAATTCGTCTGACGACGGAGCCGGAACAGCAGGGCATACCAAAACCGTTAAAAACTCTGTATAAGGAATTCAACGAAAAAGCCGGAAGACGGTTCGTGGCTAGATGGAATGGCTTAACGGCCTTCAGGACTGCCAATGTCGTGTGTAAAGGCAGCGAAAAAAGTTACAAACAGTTTTTGCTTAGACAATCTTGGAAGGACAGTTGTAGGTTGAGCTTGAGGTGTAGCCTAACCTAACCTAACCTTAAAGGCATCAATTTACCAAACGTCCGCTTGTCGATTTTGGAGGTACTTACCAATTTCATTGTGAATTTTGTTATCGTTGGCGTGTCGTTAGTTATGATAATGTTCTCTACCGTTCTCTCGAGTATCTTTTGACGTCGATGTATATATGTGCGGGAAACATGAATTTTTACGGGTTTCACATCAGCGATAATATGAAATGGTGAACCGTTTAGGTTCCCAACAATTTTTATGCTGAAAATTAGAAAAGGAAAAAATTTAAAATTATAAAAATTAAATAAAAAAAATTAGTAAACAACGTACAGTCCAGAGAGCTTCACTCGGCCCAAGCGATGAAAGATTACCGAGCATTCCACAACAACATTACCCATAGCGGGTATGAAAAACTTCAAAATATTATCAGGAAATATCATTTCGCCTGAATCATCTGAAGGCTGTTGGAAAGAATATAATAAATATATATAAATTTTAAAGTTTTTCTTTTTTTTAAGTCCAACTCACTACGACATCGTAGTAAAAAAATCCCGGTATACTTGAGGAGTTCTTGAACAGCATAGCGCATGGGATCGTATCATCAATATAAGTAATTGCCGTTTCATAATTAATCACCTGGGTGAAATTGATAACCGGCAAGCGACACGCATATTCCAACCAAATTTTCGTCGTAAACATTTTCGAATGTACGAAAAATTTTTCACGCACATCCCAATCGGCATCGGTGGTCTTCGAGGCCAAGTTCGCCTCGGTTATCGGGCAAATGCGTACATTCAGCGAACGACTGAACAGGCCAACACGATTCGGTATAAGTAACACGGTAACGGTTTTACTACCATTCGGTTGTAGATAAATAATTTCTCTATCACAATATATCTCTTTCGGATTAAATGGTATAATATTCCAATCCATTTGGGCATAGTTTGCGAACTGTTTTAGTGAACTAAAGTAGTTGGTGTTCAAGAGCACCTCTAGAGTGTCGTTAACAACATATTCCTCGGCTTCTTTTTGTTCCAAATGACGTGTCTCCCTTAATTTTCTTACTATGGTGAATGCCATATCGGGTATGTTCTCTGAGAGAGATAGTATGGAGAGTAAAATTAAGAAAAAACATGTAAATGGGGAATTCACAAGACGTCGTCTTTGTCGTTTTTTCCCTTGTGGTACGTAAGTACCAGAAGGAGAAGAGATAGCCCCTTAAAATTTAAGCCGATATGATCAGTACGATGAGCTGAGTTGCTTTAGTCATGTCCATCTAGTCCATCGCTTTTTGAGATATTTTAATCTGGTGAGCAGATGTGTTCTTACATTGAAGCGCCCAAACAAATCAGTTTTTCAAATATGTGATTTTTGGTCAAAAATCCGTCAGAAAAGCATCTAAAAGTGTGAATTTTAGTTAAGTAAGGCCAGGGCTCAAGTATAAGTCCAAAAAACATGTAATATAATAGAAAAACAATTTCTCTAATTACGGTCAACCCACCGCAGGAAATCTCAAGCCCTCTGGGTATATTTCTGACATGAAAATCGGGATCGATGGTCATCTCGTGGGGTGCCATTCACCGAACGAGCGACGCGCTTGATGGTCGTTCGACTTCAATTCTTGCATGAGTGGGATTTTGTAAGCCCGCAAACCAAAATCCTTCCGTAAATTCTACCAAAAAGCGGATCAGCACAGCTCCAATTGTTTCGCTCGATGGCGGATGGACTCCTTCGGGTCTTCTTCGATTACCCTGCTGCAGCAATAGCGTCATTGAGAATGCGCAGTAGCAGATGTCAAAAGAAACAATGTCCGAAAAAAGGATTGCCTCATTGAAAACCACACGTTTAAAATAGCATCCTTTTAGGAAAGCCCAAGACTTTGACGTCGTTGGTTGTGGTATTTGAATAGCGGTTTCTTTTATTGATTTATCATTGAAAATGTTCGATTATTCACTTCCTTCCAACCTCATGCGTTTTGGAGGACACTTTTTGACCAATATTTGCTAATACTGATTTTATTGTTTGGACACTTAAATGCTATGAACACATCGTCTTGTGATCTTCCTTATTTTATTTTCACTTTTTTTATGAAAAAAAAAAATGAATGTTCTTATTAATCTCACCTATGATCTGCTCCTCAAAATATGAGCTACATGTGGAAATTTCCGTGCTCACCGAACGATAGGAGAGCAAAGACTCCTCCTTACTTGTCAATTGTACTACTTGATCTTCTAGTGGGTGTGGATCGGTTTCTTCCTCGGCCATTGATATCATTGCGGTTATATAATCTTTAACGGTTATTACCGGTAGACCCTCAGCGTCGTCAACATTAAGCACTAACGGTATCTCATCGCCATCTTGTTCAACGGAAAATTGTACCGCCACCGGTACCATAAAGGGATTCACTATCAATATAAAACGTTTGCATGGTATACCAAATGGTACATGTCCAATATACAATTCATCGGGAAACATTTTGACGCGTGCATGGAGTGAATGACCTCTGTGGAGAGCGCGTAAGGAGATGAAGAGGGAAAGAAAGAGATATAGAGATTATTTGTAAGACATCTAGTCTTCATTTAAGCAAAGCCCTGGAGATTATTCCCAGTAAAATTTGTGTTAACCAAGCCAAGTGACTTCTAATCATACGATTTACGGAAAGTAATATGCCAGAAGCTCTGATGCTCGTTGCTTTCGAGTACTGATTTCAAGAAAGAGGGTAAGGAAGGTATTTTTGACACAACAGTCGGAGAAATTCAGCCGCCATGACGAAACAGCGTCAAACGGCCTAAGGCTGATCGACTTCGCCGGGGTCCGAAAAATGGTTGACTGTTGTATCAGATTTCCGCCAAAGGAAATCCATCATACTACGTGGCTGTCACCGGATCGAAAAAGGCGGTAGACATGCTTCCAGTGTTTTATATGAGCTTACTTTCAGAGGGCCCAACATAAACTCGGATGATTATCTTGTAACAGCAAAGGCACGAACCCACCTCTGTGCAGCAAAGAACGTCTGTCAACAGAGAACAACAGACAACAGAACAGTTTTCTTCTTGGCTTGCTCTCATGATATCTGAGAGCACTTAGCAACCTTCTCTTCGTACAGCTAGAAACGAATCTATTGTATTTCGGAAAGGTGAAAAGAACCGGTGAAGGGAAAACAAATTACCTACATCGCAACGTTGCTACCAACGTGCGGCATAGATACCGAGGTTGAAGAGGGAATCGAAAAGCATTTGGAGACAGAAAACGCGGGAATATGAGAGCTTGAAAAGCTGGCTTTAGACCGGGTAAATCCATCATTGATCAGATATTCACGAGGTTTCAGACAAGGTGATTCCTTATCGTGTGACCTCTGGAGAAAATGATAAGAGTTGGAGAACTGAATAGAGAAGTTACAACCTTCTCTAAGAGCATACAGCGTTAGGAGTTTTCGAGGCAAAGGTTTTGCGTAAGATATATGGTACTCTGTGCATTTGTGATGGCCGATCGAACGATGAGCTGCAGGAGATATACGTTGACATTGAAATAGTTCAACGAATCAAGAGACAGCGGTTACGGTCATGGACCGAATAGATAAGAATACTCTAGCTATTAAAATTTTCAACGCATTACCCGCCGGTGGAAGCAGAGAAAGAGGAAGACCACCATTCCATTGGAAAGACCAGAGGAGAAGAATCTGGCGGTACAGCATAGAGTTTGCCATTCTTGCCCACTCTTTTATGTCGAATTCCTTATACTCACTTTATATTGACTTCTTCGACGTCACCATTTTTGACCTTGAAACGTAACTTTGCCACAAAAGCTCCTACGACTTGTGCAAAAAATGATATACGAAATATACCACTTTTACAAGGTTCCAAAACGTAACCCTTCTCTGGTGTGACAACAGCGCCGGCAGTATCGGCATTGAAAACATCCTTGAATTTGATATGAGCATTAATTTTACCTAGCGAAAGAGACAAAAAAGATGTTCAATAAGTTAGTTACTTGGTTATCGAAGTTGCTTGATAGCGGATTCCTGATTAAGCACAATTGGTGTTGCTGGTCCATTGTGCTACAAATGGTTGGCCTGTGAGAGGAACCACCTTCCTAGGTGTTCCAACGATTACTGTGGTTTCGCCCTGCCCTAATGGTGAAGAGTGATCTTAGCAGGTCTTCAAAGCTGGGAGGTTTTTGCGTATTTTGGTAGCTGTAGAAGCGAAGAAAGACGTGGATACTCACCATCTACATTCAGGGCCTTGACAAGTGTGCAATGCTCTTCGCCCATATAAACATTACGCAAATATATCTCTTTTGGTGTCATCTCGACTTGTGGTCCAATTATAAAGCCTTGAATGATAATTGTTTTACGATTTACCGAATCATTTTCTTGCTGGATTGATAAAAACAATTGTGTACGCACTCTATGCGGTGAGACAGTCTCTTCACTGAAATCGCACTCGGACAGCGTAACAGGACGGAAGGTAATATTTATTTCTTTGGAACTTTTGCCTTTGATGGTGAAATTCTGCGAATACGGTGGTACTATTAAATTTACTTTTTACCATTATTTATGAAATAAAGTTAATACACACCTCCTCATGCACGCGAAAGTGTTTATAAGCAACTAAAACACATGGTGCCTCCATAGCCTGTAAAATCGTTGTGAAGGAAGAACAACTCAACACAGAAGAGATGCGTGAACGTCTGGTTCCAAGTTCGAATTCAGATTTTTCATCCAATTGCGTTTGTTCGGTAAGATATTTAGTCGCCATATTTATGTCCTCTTCTGTTTCGTTGCAAATCATAAAATTTCGCGTTGATTCACGTTCATATTTTAACTCTTCAAAATTTATGAAATTTGTGTTTATGTAAAAGGAATTAAGTAATGGAATATGCATTATTTTCATCTCCACATTAGCTGGAAGGGAATATAAATTGTATTAATTATCCAGTTTAATATCGAGACATACAAACTTACCCGTGTCTACCTTGATTTTGATAATATTTTGTGTTATTCTAGATTCAGTTACCTTCAGAGCTAGTAATATTCTCAAGTGCTCGTGCGGTGGTACTTGAGCTTTCGTTTGGGTTACTTTAACGTTTTTTAATTTGCTACGAGTTTGAGGTTATGTTGAGTGTTGGAGCTTTTATATGTATTTTTCTTAAATTTTTTTAATAATTACCTCATAAACAACAATTTTTGGGCTTTCTTGGTTGGATTATAAGCGATGAAGTCATAGTGGGAAGTTTCATTTGGTACGGTGGATGGGAAATCAATTGAGTTTGGTACATAGCATTTGGTTGTGCCTTTCAATACTATAAAGAAAACCACACAAAATATTAATTGTAAACAATTAAACTCAAGCTCATCTAGTTAGAACCAAAAATACCGTTATTTCTTATTTGAGAGATTTAAATAAAAATCTCATAACAACCAAAACTTACCAATAATGGGTATTTCAAATGTTATATTTGGATGCTCAGATTCGATAAAAATGTGTCTTATAGCATTGTGCACGCTATTTTCATTTGGTGCTATTACAACCTTGAATTCGAAAATTTCATCCGGTTGCAAGTAGGTGTGCTCCCATGAGCGTGGAAACATAATATTTGTATCCATTAAACTATCCGTGAAATATGTTAAATTCCGTGGATACTGTTGTGTGCAAAAAAGACATTGAATTATAAAAAATTAAA
Source organism: Ceratitis rosa (assembly GCA_037013455.1). NCBI lineage: Eukaryota > Metazoa > Arthropoda > Insecta > Diptera > Tephritidae > Ceratitis > Ceratitis rosa. The sequence goes on along the minus strand of JAWMAG010000004.1, from coordinate 34,752,818 downwards.
ATAGAAAAAAATTAGTAAAAACTTACTAATCCCTTATTTTTAACAGTAATGACTTGAGTATACATTTCTCTTTTCTTAATTTTTTTGCAAATAATAACACGTGGCACTATAATCAGCGTCTCAACCAGATTTGACATATGTGAGTAATCTGCGGTACAAAGCATAATAAATAAAAAATTTGTTTTTCAAATTTTACTTACTTTTTGTATACATTTAAGTATTTCCATTCATATATAAATTAATTCTTACTCACATTGCTTGGCAGAACAACAAAAGTTAGGCTTCGCCATCTTTGCGTATAATCTTCAACTATGTACGTATGTAACGACTTTTCGAACACCAACTCAAAAGACTTCTTCCGTTTCCTTTAATTTGTTTTGTTTTTTTTTATTTTCTAATCAGTCACAGTCACTTTTGTACTATTGTGAATGATTGAATACGAACAGCTGTTTTGATTTGTTAGCGGTGTTGAGCTCGTGCGTAAAAATATATTTGTAATTTTCTGATTCCTTTTTAATTGTTTAATAACTTTCAGAAAATTAGTGAACTCTCAAAACTGTCTCGTGCAGCAACATTTGAAACATAGATATCTAGATAGAGATAGAAGAAAAGTAACAATGTCACAGCTACTACGACAAGGTAAGTGGTATTTTTGTATTTTATCACGTTATACAACAAGTTCAGTAATTCCAACATTTTATTTTATTTTCCAGTAACATTACTCTCCTGTCGTGCACCTATCACACAGTCACAACGTTTTCGTGGTAAAATCAATATACAACGTCCACGAGCGCCACATTATGAACGTGCTAAGGTGTTGGCTGTAGCACAAACTATGACAGAGGTCGTGGAGGAGCCCAAAAAGAATACAACATGTTTTCAAAGTCGCCGCCGTGAGACCGATATGGAAAATCCATATATGACAATAATTGCGCGTGAGGTACGCAATTGGTTGCTTCATTCACGTATGATTGGTTTCTATCACATGACTTCCATCAAACAAGATGACCTCTTCCCAGTGCGCGTGCAATTGCATAAACAGAATATGCATTTAAAATCATATGGTAAGGAAGTTGTGAGAAAAGCTGTGGAGGGCACACAATTTGAAGCAATCTTACCATTATTTGAAAGCAATAACTGTATGGTTTTCTCAACCGAACAACGTGTGAGTCAACTTTTGCGCATAACGCGACGTGTGCCACAAATGATATTAATGGCCGGCGTTGTTGATGAACGGCTACTTAGCCGTAATGAGTTCATGGCATATGCACAATTGCCCGGCCTACAGGCAGCACAAGGAGAATTAGTTCAAACACTCAATATGGCGGCTAGTAATTTAGTACAACAATTGGAAACACATCAAAAGAACTTTGTAAATGTTTTGGATGTGCATGCAAAGGGTGAGACGTATGATGCTGCTGCTGCGCCAGCAGCAACACCAGTGAATGTAGAAAAAGAACCAGAGAAGGCGTGAAATTGCGAAAAATTGCTATTTTAATGTTAAAAACAAAAAAAAAAACAAAAGAACCAAAAATAAAAAAATTAACTGTTTATTAAAAATACAAAAAAACAAAGTGGCAAGAAATAATTTATAGTAGCGGAAGTCAAGGTTGGTACGCACTACATTCAGAGCAAAGCAACAAGTGTGGGAGTAAAAAGTAAAGAAAGGAAAGAATGAAAAAAAAACAGGCATGTAATTTTCCAATCATTAATTATTATTTAATGCATTTTGGTTTTTATTTAATTCTCATTTGCATATGTATATGAGTATATCCATCTTGGCTTAATTTAACTTATTTTATTTTAATATTTAATACTTACTCAAGTAAATATTTTCAATTTAATTCAAAATTTTTTTCTCAAAATATTTTTCTTTTAGATATTTTATTTTTTATTCAATCATTCGCTCTTTACGCACTCATTTCTTTGTCTTTTAAACTCTTTATTAATGATAATTTTCCAAATTCTCATTTGCTTTTGCACCCAAATATTTACACTGGAATGCTTTTTCGTGTGGTGTAAATTTTAAAATCCCTATACACATACATACAAACATACATATGTATGTGCATAATGGCTAGGAACTAATTGCATTGATTCTCTGTAGACTACCATTAGTTTGATTGCAATCCATAATTCGTTGTCGGCAATTAAATGCCATATTTGCTAACGCCTCAGCAGCGTCCAATTCTAATTGTGTTGGGCAGGAATTTGTGTTTTGATGTTGCAGATTGTTTGAATTAGCCGGTATAATGGTGACTCGCCGTAGTTGTTTTATACGTTGTTTGCGTTCTAATTTGCCGCTGGAAAGAAAGAAAGTAAGCATTTAAAATTAATTTAAACATTTCAATATTAATAATACATGTATGTAGTTAACTTACGTTCTGCCATTCCACTCGATAAAATAGTTATTTTTGTCTGGCGTAAAACGTGCTGCACTCTCTAGCCACTTCGACAAGGCGGCATTACCAACATTACTTACGGCATCACCATCGCCCACTACACCGATATCCACCTGCCTGGCGCTTAACTCAGCGTTTACAGTGTGTATAGCCGATTGTGCTTCATTAGTATCGCGCAGATATTTTTCCATCATTTTCTGTTTGTACTTAGCAGTTTGTACAGTTAAGTTTGGTTTCTCAAGCACTTGCGGCAAATTATTTGTTACTTGTGGCGCCATTGTCGCCTCACTATAAAGTCTAGCATTGTTGGGGCATGCTTTTGTATGCCGTAAATCACATAATTCTTGCTTCAATAAGGTAGGTTTTATTTGTTTAAAATTATTATAACAATATCCTCTCGATGAGCTGCCCGTACCCTCGGTGCCACTAGATATGCCATCTTCACGCGATTCATCATATTCATCATCATCACTACGTTTAAATTCGTCATCATCATCATCATCATTATTATCTCTTTGAAATTCCTCCTCCTCCCAAATACTATCCTCTGATGATATACTAAATTGTTCCACATTACCGCGTGCATTTGTATTGTAATGCTTAATTAGATGACCCCAAGATCTTTGATTGCGTTCACGTTCGGAATTCTTTAATTTACGCCGCCAATTGGCAAACCAATTGCAGATTTGCGTATATGTCAGACCAGTTTCGATAGCTAAACGTTTCTTTTCCTCGCGACTTGGATAGGGATTTTCACGTCGACGTACAAGCCAATCCTTCAACATGCGTTTAATATCGGGCGTAAAGAGACGCTTAACGAGGCGGGGTTGATGTAGATCATCCTCGGGTGGCCAGGCGCGTCTGTAAAAGAAGTAAAAGTTAATAAAGATAATGGAACAGTTAAGTGCGTCTTCAAGTATGCTAAAGTAAAAAGAAACTTACAGTTAATTGAGGCCAAGAGAGCATAAGAAGCAAATATGTTTTTTTGGTTAAAACGCCTTAGAGTATGCAATCAATCAGTTAAAATGCAGCAGCTGACAACAAACATTATTATTTTTTTGTTAGTACAACTATAACAAGTAAGAAACAGATACATACAAACATATATAATTTGATGTTAAAAAATATTTATTAAAATAATACAAATATTTGTTTATTCTCTTTATTAGAAGTCAACGTAGCTCAGCAAAATATATCGTGCAAATTTCCATACAATCATATTCATATGTATGTACATACAAACGTACCTGCTATGTCGCCGATTACGTTGCGGACGGCCGGTCATAAATTTCTCCATTTCGTTATTTGAATGCAACTGATGATACAACTATTTTTAGAAAATAGAGAGAGATTAAGAGCTTTTAATTCTTTTAAGTAGATTATGGATTTGCAAATTTTAAATGTAAAATTTAGAAGATATTATTAGTATAAATTTAATAATTATGAAAATAAAAACTGTTTTAGTTCATAGTTTGTAAAATAACTTTTTTATTTAATATAATTAATATTTGGCAAGTTTTTAAACACAAGGTTAATGTTTGAGAGATTTTTACAATCATTTAAGAAGAAATTAAATAATTAACCTTAATTATTGAAGAGTTAACGTGAAAAGTATTTTTGAGCATACTTTCTTTATAATTAATTTATTCACAATATTTTTTTTTTATTAATTCTGCATTTTTTTTGCCTGATTTGTTTTTGGAAATTCTAAAAAAAAATCAAAAATTATGTTTTATCTATTTTTTTAGTTTCGCTTTAAACAAAAACTGTCAATAGTATAAAGAATTTCGAAAATATTATATTTTTCTGTTGTCAAAAGAGAATAGTAAGTTCTAAATGCAATTTCTGAAATCAATTGCATCTAAATATATATTTCCATTTATATTGATTTAATAAGCGTATATAGGCATATATAATGTATTAAGATCTATGTACTCGTACATATGTATGTATGTATAATAAGCTGTGTATTTATATAAAAAAGATTCACTTTCAAAATATTGCGTGGGCATTTAGGCATTTACCATAGTGTATTTCTATTTAATGTTTTTGATGTCGCACACAAAAGAATTTTCATGTTTTTTTGGCGTTTAAGAAAACACGCTCAGTGACGAATGTGCCAAGTAAAGACACGAAGTAAGGAGAATCATAAAAAGATTAGCGTTGATTGCTTTTCGCACTCTACATATACAACTGCAAGCGTTTTGAATATATTTTTTTTTTTGTTTTTGAAAATTCGAAAACCACCGTGTGATTTTTCAAAGTATCTCAGAGATGAATGAATTACTCGCGGAGAAGAATGTGCAATACATATATACCCACAAATGTTTAAAAATATATAATGTGCACAGCTTCACGGACCTTGAGTGTAGTCAAGCATACATTTATATGCATATAACTTTAGTCTCTTTATGTATGTATATATGTACTTCTAACACTTTTTTATAGCTCGACACTAATTTCTATGTTTTTTAATCCACAAATTTTGTTTTAAATATTTGCAATATCATATTTTATTTTTTTTTATTTTTTTCTGAATTTAAATATTTCCATACATAACTCACGCACTTAAGTAACAGTATAATGTCTTATTTAAAATATTTTTTTTTCAGAAACAAAGCAACATCTACATATAAAAATAATGTCTTTAGTAAAACACTGACGAGTATATAACAAAAACAAAAAATATTTTTGCGATGATTAACTTCCTTGTTGGCAATTTAAATTAAGCAGCTGAGTTATTGAAGGCAATGAATTGTGACGAACAACCTTCATGTTTTCATGTTTTTTGTAGGTAAAGAAGTATTTTTACTTTGTTTTAAATATAACAGCAATTATATAATATATTTACGCTTCCTAATTTATTATAATATAAATATTTAACTGTAAATATTATGAATTAATAATGTTATTCCCAACTTTTATACTCTTATTACATTACATAATTTCCAGAATTAAATTAAAAAATACAAGAAAACATTTCTTCTGTTATACTTTATAATTTTTTACTAAACATTTTTCATAAAAAAAAAATTAACGTTGCCACAGATACGCTTAAAATATTAAATCACATTTTTTTAATTTTCTTTTAACAAATTCTTAAAAAAAAAACACCCACCTATTGACCAAAAAATAAAAAAAAGTATTTATTTACTTAATTTTCACTAGCGTTTCGCTTGAACAACAGACGCAGACTATTTGCAATTGATTTTCATCAGCACTCACTGACCATTTGGGAAAAGCTATTTTTTTTTTTTGCCTTTGTCTTGTTTTCCTGACTTTGGTTTTCAACGTATTTTTATTTTCTTTTCTACGGAGAATTCTTTGATACAATTAATAGATATTCGGTAGTATGAGCATTTGCTGTAACATATTTGTTGTTCTTGTTTTGACACTGAGCGTGCAGATCTTTAGGCGCCGTAAATTGTCATCTAGTTGAGCACCCTACGTGTGGATTGGGTTGGTTGGTTGATTGGCAAGGGTTTGAAGTTATTTCCAAAATGCGCCGACACTGATCTTTCATTTTTGTAAACAGGTAATAAATACACGCGGTCACGTGCATTGTCGTGCAAAACCAGCACTCCTTTTTCCTCCGTCCTTTCTCTATAATGGCTCCTTTTAGCCGCTCCAAAAAATTGAAACGTGGTATACCACAGTTATAGAAATACTTTTATCCTTATAATCGTTCAATAATATTTCTACTTAGTCTCAAAAGACCCTTGCTGACTGTAACACCTTAAACTTCTTCCGAGGTGCTTTGTCCTTTTTACGCCACAGTATGGAATATTGTATCGGCTCAGGTTCATAATGATGTACCTAAGTATCGTCTCCAGTAACCAATCGACTCAATGCACTACCTTTCTTTTATTACAGAGGTCTAAAACTGCACGTGAACGCTCTACGCGCTGTTGTTTTTGCAGAGGCGTGGGCATTCACGGCAGACAACTTACCTTCACCTTAATGAGGCCAAGATGATCGTGCAGGAGTTGAAAATGATTGTATAGGATACTTCAAACGTTTCAGCTATTGTAACATCGAGAAAAGTTTTATTTTTTTTTTTTACTTTTTTTTCATAATTTCTGGTCTGGTCACCTCGTTGCTTTCAAGGGATTCCCTGCCCTGTGCTACTTGTATATCATGGTTTTTCGGAACAATAGTCGCCATCACTATCTCATTCATTAATCACCCCTCTACGACCCTCTCATTCCCCGAACATAAAAAAGCTCCCTCGTATTTTCAAAATCTCAATTGAAAAAGTTTTCCACAAAAAAAATGATTTTTTTATATAACAATAGTTCTCTTCGGTGACCTGATGGGCAGTAACAATTGTTACCAAATTTTACTAAACTGTGTTGGGGGACGCAAAAAGTCAGTAATTACTGGCTATATTTACTGACATTTTTTACCGAACAGAGCTAAAGAGATGCTAACATTGATGATTTTTAAATCCTTTTAAAAGTAAAAATTAGTCAGTTTTTACCGATACTTTTCCAGTAATTATTAAGAGTTAAATTTTATTTAGTTTTATTTTAGTTTATATTATTTTTATATACTTTTTTTGTTAAAGATAACAGCTAAAATTTTACTAAAGTGGTATAATAGATAGAAACCTAAGGATTGACAATTTTCATATGATATTCCACTATGCTTGCCGTAGGAAACTCGCTCAATCGATTGTCTTTAGTATTTTCTCATAGTTCTTTTTTTGTGTGCTTTCTCTAGCATTCCTCCGTTGTGACATTTCTCTTGCTGCAGTTGAGTGAGAGAGGTGCTATTTATTTACACTATATTTAAACAGATTTTGAAGGCATTTCTTTGGATTGAACAACAAAAATAGCCTTAAGAACAATTAAAAATAGAGCATCTATCAGATGTACACACTTATGTATGTATGTATGTACTTACAGTAGAAGTGAAAAATATATATACAATATTTAAGAATAACTATTTTTCTTTTAAGAATATCAGTTGAACATCACAACTGAATTACATTCATTTAAGGGATTGCATGAGTTTATTTAGGGAGAAAAGGGTTATTTTCAACATTTGTTTATTTACTTAAAAAATAAAATATTATATTTTATTCAAACCTTTCACTGTCTTAAAGTTATAAATTTGTAAGCAAATATCTGAAATTTTCTAATGAAAACCTTCATATCTCTCCCATTGTGATGTTATTTCCAGTGACAGAATCATCTGTGGTGCAACAAGAAACAAGAGTCATCTTCGACCATACCGTAGTATTTATACCTTTAATGACCACATCAGAGTTTTTGGTATTCCATTCTCTTTTACATATGTATATATTAATTCTTATATGTGAAAAATTATTTGGAACGGCTCATTTTATGAAATTTTCCGATTTCGATGATTTTCCTTGACAATTCACGCTTTTCTGACAAATTTATGACCCAAAATCTCAAATCGGTAATATATAAATATACTATAGTGGTCCGATCTGCCCAGTTCTAACAAATAATCGTCTAAATGTATCAATGTAACAAATTTGGTTGAAATATCTCAAAAACTGAGGGGCTAGCTTACGTAAAAACATACGCACAGACGGACTTGGCTAAATCAGGCAATTTGATAGGTCTACATGTTCTTCTTTCGGAGAGAGTAATCCATTATTTCCGCAATAGTTGGCTTTAATGATCTGCATTTCACGTTCTATAAGCGCGATTGGATTACACTAGACAACCGTTTCAATGAATATATTAGGTAAAGTAAAAATTTCGTTCGGTTAGATGAAAACCGAACGAAATTTTTACTCGAGATGGCGTTATTGTCGATAGTACTAGTGTTACGTGTCGCATCATGTCATACTATACGGCGCTGAAAACGTGTTTATTCGCGCTAAAAGTTTGTCTTTGACAGCTTGTCGATTGATTGACTCAGTACGTTGTGAGCGCTCGTCAAAGATGGACACCAGCAAAGAGAAAATTCGCTAAATTTTACAATTTTTCTTCGATCAAGGCGAAAAAGCAGCCAGAGCGGCTGAAAGAATTAATTTAGTTTATGGGTTCGATACTGTGAACGAACGTGTAGCACAGAGTGGTTTGCTAGATTCCGTTCCGGTAAATTCGATGTCAAAGATGCACCACGTGTCGGGAGGCCTGTCGTCGAAAACTGCGATAAAATCATGGAAATAGTGGAAACAGACCGTCACGTGAGCACTTATTTAATTGCTAAAGATAAGCCAGAAAACCGTTTGGAACCATTTGCATAAAAAAAACCGAACGAACTTTTTACTTTACCTAATATATAATATTACCACATAACTCACTACCGTTTAAGTGCATGACAAGGATGGACACCAACAAAGAGAAAATACGATATACATATATACATATAGGTGACTTTCAATTTGTTTTTGTTAAATATAAAAATACCAAATCCTTTGCAATTACTTTATTAGTCTTCCTTTCCAATTTTAGAACGATCGACTAAAATGGAGACGAGAAAACGCAAGATAACTGAGAATAGGTCAGACGAAATTCCACCATCAATGCAAACAGAAATTCGCCATGTGATTCTCTTCGAGTTTCGGCGTAATTTACAGCCAATACAAATATTCAGTGAATGCCAAATTGCCTATGGATCTATTGCGTCGTCTTTAAAGACTAAGTGCTTCCGAAGATTCCAGATCGGATATTTTTCCGAAGCGGACGCGCCCCGAGAAGGTCGACGAAAATCTTCCACTGATGACGTCACTATAGCTCTGATTAAGTCCAAAATTGACGAAGACTCACGATTGACACAAGAAATGATTGCTAATGAATTGGGCTTGAATGGCATGGCTGTATCGCGAATATTAAATAGTCATCTAGGATACACGAAGAAACCTGCTCGATGGGTACCACGAGTTTTAAATGAGGCTTGAGTGTATTTTGCTCAATTTTTCCTAAACAAATTCGAAAATGATCAGCCCAGCAACCTTAGTAAAGTCGTTAATGGTGACGTATCTAGGTTCTATACGAACGATCCAGAAACCAAACAGCAATCCATGGTATGGAGCCCAAAAGGAGCAAGCCCACCCGTAAAATCTAAGCAACAAAAATCAGCAGCAAAAAGAATGATGCCAGTTTACTTCACCCCATCTATGGAAAAACGTCAAACGGTAACTGCATAATGGTACACCGAAGAGTGCTTACCAAAAGTTTTCAAAAATTTATTGGAAAACAGGAAGAGAGAGGATTTGCTTCGCTACTTTTTATATCATAATAACACGCCATACAACACTGCTGAAATAACGAGTAATTTTATTGCGGTAGGACAAATTCGGGCAGCAGAAAATGTGAGTAGTGTTTTTGACACTGCAATAGTCATCCATGCACAATTTTAGTATCGTGGATTTCGTTCTGGTATGTGGAAGGCAAAATGTCGAAAATGTCGATCAAAAAAATGGAAATCGTCGAGTCTAACTGTTGTGTTAGCACTGTTTCGATTGCCCAGGAGGAGAACTTTGCACAAAAATCAATTTGAAAGCTTTTGATACACAAAGAGGTTTCAAATTTTTGGATACCACACGAGTTAACTTAGAAAACCCTCATGGACAGAATTTCCATCTGCGAATCGCTGTTGAATCATAACATGGTGACTTGTGATGAAAATTGGATCACTTACAGCAATGTCAAATGGAAACGGTAATGGTCGAAGTGCCATGAGCCAGCACAAACCGGCGCCAAGCCGGTATTGTGTTTCATCAGAACAATGCCAGACTACACAAATAAATAGAGACTCATCAGAAGCTCCGAGGACTTGATGGAGAGGTTCTTGTGTACCCACCTTAAAGTCCATACCTCGCACCAAGTGATTACTATCTGTGTCTCTCTATGGTAAATGATTTGAGTGGTAAAGTATTGGCATCTAGAGAAGTCTCTAGAGTCTAGACCTTAAAATATTTTCAGAGAATTCATTTATTGTTTGCATGCCTTTTTCATCCCTAAAAATTGTGGTTATGGAATTTTTCTTGTACGCAGTTTTACTCTTCTTACTGTACATATTTCATACAATTTATTTTTAAATTTATTTACATCACCTTTTCATACATACTAACATGTTTTTAAAACTATCAAATCTCAAATGTTATTCATTCATCACATTTATTAGGGCATATTTAATAGCATTATTATTTATTTAAATGTGTAAGCAATTAAAATATTTGTCAAAATAGATTTGATTTTAAGAAAACATGATTTTACTCACATACATACATATGTATGTAGGTATATGCATGTGATGATGATGATGATATAAATAAATATGTATGTACACATAATAAATAAATAAATATAGCTAATTAGCACTTGTGGGTGTCAAAGAAAATGTAAACTCAATGGATTCTGCGCAGTCGAAAAAGAAATACTCACTCTCTCTCTCTGGGACTCTTTCTTTTATTTATTTAAACACTTTTAGTTCCTCCGTACGCTTTTCACAATGGATAATTTGAGTGTAAAAATATATGAAATCTCTTTTTGAAAACTTTTGAAAAAAGTAGTAGATGAGAATGCTACGCTGGCTGAATTGGGTAGCGAGCTCCCGAACTTAACCTCACGAACTATTCGCTTGATTTGAGTAACTGTTATATTTTCTTCTACTCAAGAACACCCATCTCCGTAGGGCCAAAGCTAAGGGTGTTGGGGAAAATATAACATCTCAAAGGGCTGGTTAGTGGACTCTTCTGTGTGTGCTTTACTCACTGCTTCTAGCTTATGATTATGATATCTTAGGATTAGACCTACTGTGACCTGGGACCTACTGCATTTCCTGTAATAGTCGGTTAATTGTCTCCTTACATGTTCTCTCTCATTTGGACAGCGTATTAGTTCATTTAATTACCTTAGTTGTTACTTAAACCAAGTCGCTCTGCTCTTTATCCTTCCAACCGAGTGGTGGTCTTTCTCTTTCTCTGCTTCCACCAGCGGGTGCTCATCGAAAACTTTCAAAGCTGAAGCATATATCCCTTCATTCGGACGACATTATCCAGCCAATTTAGCCGATGTCTCACCGCTTCATTGTCTACGACTTTCGCCATTGCCAATACACAAAAGATGATAAATCTTCTACAAAAGATTTGACGCGAATACTCTTAATACCGACTTGTCCGATGTTGTCAAAGTCTAAGTCTCTGCAACTTACAATAGGATTTCGGAGCTTCGAGATTTCAGTAAACTGGTATTTTGCACCGTTCCAGAGGTGTAATACGCACTCATTGTAGGATAAACTGTAGGAAAACTACCTACCTACCGTCTTCATCGATTGGAGACTGTACAACTACGACACTTCTCCTTTAGTCTTCCACACCATTCCAGTGCTCATGCGCGGGAGGAGATCTGTTGACGTGAAACTGCATTAAGACGGTTCGAGCTTTTGAAGAAACCCTTGTGTGTTTAATTACAAAAGTAACATTACTTTTCCTGGCAATTTTTCTTCGGCGAATGATTTTGCCAAGCGAATTTTCGGCTACAGTCACAAAGAGGCACTAAAATTTCGCAACTCAACCAACATCGCACACAGATAGTAGTAGTGAGCGAAGCGAATGAGTGCTACCAACTAACGGAAAAAATTTGCATTATAAATTCCGCATACTTTTTACAGAATCTACTTCATCCATAGCAGGCACACAGAAACCCGTGAACAGTAGCACCTAGCCGGCCGTATCTCTGACGGCATGACAAGGCGGCAAAACCACACATGTTAGATAGCGAGCTAGTCGAACAAGCGACTGCTGCTTTCATCGGATTGGTGAAAACATGTGAGCGCGTCTCTGTATTGTTACCATTTCTTAACACGAAACAATAAGAAAAGGCAAACAAGCGAACGAACGAACACACAATCAAATGGAGTGAATCTCGTTTCGCCACTAACAAAACACTCAGGCCATCTACAGATTTACTTACTTACCTTACCTACCTGCTAACCAACCAACCGAGTTAGTAAACGGCCACCAGCATGGTCATAACAACGGTGCCAACCATCAAACAGACCCACCACCAACCCACGGGCATCGAGCGATGTTGATTATAGCTCGACACTCGGTGGTCGTCGCTCGATGGATATGGCCAAACAAACTCGAACGCGTTTGCAGCACTTGCAATGTTGCCGAGTTTATATACACTAGGCGCACAGCAAAATCAGTTGGAAAGTGTTGCGAGAAAATTGGCAACTTTCCGTTGCAGCTGTTAAAATATACGCGGTAACTGAGCAACGAATGAAATAAAATTTAAAGTGTGTAAACATACATACATACATACGAGTACATACGTTTGTGACGAAGTATGTGAGTGGTTTTGTTGTCTTGCTGGTTGGCATACACTCTTGCATAAATACCTGGGTAAGTGTTGCCGCTTGTATAAAAAAATATTCGCTTGGTGGGGGATTAATCTTGAATCTTGGGCGTTGATGGGAAAAGAAGTGATGAATGGTGCGCTAATATTGATTCGGCTATAATTGCGTAAGCAGTGCCAACGCCAATAAAGATGAAAAAGACTAAATCTCAAACTGAGAATCTAACTTTGCATAATCAGCTTATAGAAAGAGGTTTGAGAAAGATTTGTGTCGTTTTCTGTATAGGCGAGGTGAAAAAAGAAGGGAAAATATAAGCGGACTTGGTTGGTTTGGTTCGTGACGCGTCGTGGAAAATCATGGGAGGAAGAAGCATAGAGGGACTACGCTCGTTTGGAGTTTCGAATGACACTAAGCTAAATCAAAAGAAAAACACCGAAGCTTCTTACGCAATTATCAGTCTGCACACACTGAACAGTACTTTGATTGATGTTCTATTTGTGCTCTTATGAGCTGAACTGGTTCCGATTCCTACGTGGTACAGGAGGACGAATACAGCTCCCTTCTGAACTCATACACTTCGACACTTTTAAGGCTTCGTTTCAGCTTCCATCTAAGCATTGTAAAACTTCAAGTCCCTCTCTTTTGCTACTGCATAAGGCAAGCATTCCACCGAGTTCATATCAAAACGTACTGAATCAGACCTTAATGCTTCTCTTGGTTACAGGGATATTTCGCTCTTCATTTCAAGTACAGCACCTACAAGGTTATAAAACTGATTTAAGTGAATACGATTTCTGTTACACTTTCAACCTCCCCTCTGCGCGTTTTTGGTGTCCCATCGTCTCATATTCAAAAAAAAAATTAAAAGTACTCAAAGTACATACACACACGACACCATTTCACGCTGCTTACACGTCAGCAAGTGCGTCTCGACTTGGCAAAAGTGAAAACCTTGGCTTAAGGTGCGCCAAATGTAGTGAGTGAATGGCGGCGGCGACAGCAATAAGTGCGTCGTCTTCAACAGCCGCTTCAACCACAGTCGTAGTCGCTGTCGTCGTCGTCGTCGTCGTCGTCATCGTCATCGACATCGTCGTGGGTTCACTTACCTTTCTACCTACTTTTACATTTTCGTGAGTTCAATAACCGTTGAAACTACCAAAAATCACTGCCGTACATTGACCCTATCCACCACATCAGCAGCACAAACGCTCACACACATGGCGTAGGTACGACGGTGCGGCGTACACAAGCGCAGCGCTCAAAACAAAAGTGAAACAAATTTCTGACCGCATTACTAGGCGAAGAGAAACGCTGCACCAGTATCTAGTCGTGAAATGTGGTGAACGTAAGTAAGCAGTTTAATACATAGCGCGCCTAAAAATTACCTACAGAGCTTGTTGGTGACGACGCCGAGTGGCGTGAGCTTCAGAAGTATCGGCATAGCATTGGACTGAGTGAATGCGATAAGCTTTTGTAGTGGCGCATTGTGGTTTGCCAAACACTACGAGTAAGGGCGCGTAAGTGAGATAAGTATACTCTCTTTGTTGTAGGTAGTATGTACATATGTACATATTTTTATTATTTATAAAGCCAGTTTGTGTGGTCGCACATGTGCTTAACATTTTGGCGGTAAAAAAAATGCAGTTTGCTCAGCGTCGTTCGCTTTCTAGTCTTTTGTGAACTGCTGTTAGCTGATGTTGAGCTAGCGCTGAACGCGCCAGCGTCGACAAAAAAGCGCGTTCGTGTCGTCGTCACAAAACATTGTGAATGAAATGAACGCGCGAGTACATATGTATGTATGTGAGCAGCAAACAAACCTTGCAAAGTCGAACGAGCTTTCGAGTATCGAGCCGCGAGCGGTAGGTATGTACACGTATGCATGCGAGTTATTTAGAGGTGCGACGAAAATTGTAGTTGAGTTTGAGGAGTATCGATTTAACAAAGGCTTACACTGTCCACCTACAAAACGTTCTACGTGACGTGAATTGATGTGATGTAAAGTTATTTGTTTATAACGACTGTCAAACAAAATTAGCTCAAAATATATTTTAATTTTATCGCTTCAGTGAAAAATATAGCACTTTACACATTCCATACATCGCTGTGAGTCAGTCACGTGAGCTTTATCGCTTTTCCGCTTAGCTACAGAGATTTCGTTATTTGTTTGTCATTCAATGCCCTTCATATACGATTTGGCCGCCAAACAACAAGGTCATGCCATTGACCTACCAGCGTGTGTCATTGAGCACAAGGTGAAAACCTTGAAGCTCAAGGTACTGTCCTACTTTCCAAGGACAAGCTGGAGCATTCACCGAGAAAAGTATATCAAGGCGAATTGCGTATGAACAAGCGCGCTTTCCGCGAATTAACACGAAGTCACATCCGCAAATATGTAACGCTTTGTACATATGTACATATATGAGAAGTGCGGTGGCATTTGCGAGTCCCTTTTATGCAGGTGGTATACTTGAAAGTTAGTGCTTTGTACACATCCGTATATACTTGTATGTATGTACATACTAGAATATACATATGTATTTCTATCTACAATAATGTTTAAATAGAGGGATGAACGTGCTACGTCTGTTTCCTACACCCTTTGCACTTACTTGAGTTAGTCAGTTGTTGACGTCGTCACGCCGTCACGTAATTGTCAAAGCGCGCGTAAACGCTATGTTCGTAATCTTAACTCTTCTTCTACATTGAATTTATATTTTTCTGCTAACAGTGTGCACTGTATTACTTACTTTTCGCTTTACCGTCTCGCAAATGGTGTGCAGTGCATGTAGCAAGCGAGCGGTCTTATCGAAACGTCAAACGACGTAACGTCGCTATGGCTCATCGCCATCGTATGTTGTACCGTGCACATGACGTTGGCTGCACAGCGTTACCGATATTTTTACCAGGCGCGCAGTAATGTGCGGATCGCTGCGCCAACTTTTACTATGGCGCGCTAATTTGCGCATACATTGTACGTGTTCATTGCTGTGGCACGGTGGGCTAGTGCAGGCAAAATATTTTTTCATTCGAAATACTGGTGAGATGTTTAAAGAAAGCTGAAGATTTTCTTTTGCATGTATGTTGTTTTTTTAAGAAAATAGGGAGAGTGCTGAAGTTTTTATTTAAAATAAAATAATAATCACAAACCACGTGACCATATTTGAGCCCTCCGTCTCTTTATCTATCGTAAGAAATCTTTTCCTTCAACCCCTCCCTCTTACTATAGTGTGGCATTCAAACCAATTCATCCTCTCCTTGCCGAGCTACGTGGTTTATAGACGATCTCTTTTGTCTTTTACATTCATTTTATAGAGAAAAGGAAGAAAGTTAATCGGGAGTTTCTATGTGTAAGATAACAGGCAATCTCTAGATTCTATAAATTTAAGTTTTCAAAGTAGGAAGAAACTCATCAACGGTTTTTTATTTAAAAATTCAAGTATTACATTCCATTGAAACTAAAGAGAAACAAATTCGGTCTACAATCGAAAGATCGCATCGTTCAATGTTCGTTACTCAATTATTTGAGAGCACGAGATCGCTTATTTCTATGTTTTTCGATTATTTTGGGCAAATATGTTTGGTATTTTTGATTTTTCCTCCATTTTCTTTTTTCTCTATTTGGACAAATATGGTAAAGTCCAAATTTCCATTATCACTGTTTGAATTATCCGACTTATTTGCTCCATACTTTTTTGCTATTTTTGTAATGTCATTATTCCACTCTCACAGAAACCCCTGTTCCTTGTTGGCAAAAAACCGATTTTCACAGGCTGCTCTTGAGACCGACTCTTCAACAGCCAAATCGTTCGCCATAGACATGAACATATGTTAATCACTTATTATGAAGTCCGGTCTATAAAGTGGATATATAAGAACCTCTCATTTAAACTCTCGCAGTTTCTGGCGAGTAATTATCGATGTGTATGTTCTGGCGTTGTGCTGTTGAAAAACAATTCCTCTCCTGTTGGCTTCTGAGCGATAGCTTCTTTTACAGATCCGAATTAAGAGTTTGGTCGTAGGTGAGCGGTAGATGATTCCTTGCCAATCCCACCAAACACGCAACACAACCTTCTTAGACCTCTGTCCTGGCTTAGAGGCCGTTTATGCCGGCTCACTACGCTTTCACCACGCTTGTTTTCGTTTGACGTTGCTGTAAGTGATCTACTTTTCATCACCAGTTATCAACCGTTTCAGAAATGCGATTCGCAGATGGAAATTTCGAGGTAAAATTTTCTTAATACTTTTAAATTTCTATTTTAACCACTTTTCTGCCATGAATTGAACACTGTGGGATATTTTCTTGTTATTCTACCCTCCCTTTTTGTTCAAATTGCCTGTGTGTGTGTGTGTGTGTGTGCAAAAATTTGTTTTTATTAGATTTGCTATACGTTCACTTGGTACGTAAGCAAACAAGCAAATTTATTTGCCGAAGCGAGCGACGTCTTATGCGGCTGTACGCCTAACCTTGTCTGAGACCACATTTCCTACTCGACGCGCAGTTTAAACGAGCACGTGCTCGCTCTATTTTTCGTTTTGTTGTTATCTGTTGAAATGTTTTCGAACAGCTGACTGGCTGGTTGACTAATTGACTGGTTTGTTGGTTGGTTGTTTGGTTGGTTGTTTAAGCGAAAGTGAATCAAAAAGAGGGTAAAAAGGTAAAAAATCGATGCGACGTGTCTGCGATAAGAATGGGCATGGTCGTTATTTCGTACGCTGATGGCTTGCTTGCTGACTGGGTCGATAGTGTCGACGAGTACGAGACGAGCTGTATACGTGCGGGGCTTGTATTAACTGGCAGCGGCTGTTGTGCTGTGTGACCGTGTTACCGTGGTTGGCTGTAGCCCGACGCCAAATGCTGCAATCGCCTTCAAATGGCAGCAGCGTGTGCTGTTGTTGTGCCCACATTGCTGGCTGGTGCTGTTGCTCAAATAGCAGTCGCAGCACTTTATTGGTCGTTGCTGTGCGAGAACAGCAAAATGAATTTCGAAAATTTTGTGTTGGTCGAATCCTACATCCCGAATACCAGGCGCACAGCACGCAACGCAAGTGCTTGCATTGTTACAGTTGGATGAATGTTCTTATTGGCTGTCAGTGTCAGTGTTGCAGTTCGCTGGCTGTTTTGCTGGTATACCGCTGGGCTTGCTACTGCTACGCTCAAGCTATAACTTTAGTTTTGGTGTTGTTACTGTTCCGACTTTTGCCCCGCTCAGTTGGTGGTGATGTTGATATGTATTGTGTGTGCGGCGGGGCTGCTGCCGCTGCTATCAGCTGGCGTGTAGGTATTTAGCGTTGTTTGTGTCTGATATCGCCTGTTGGTTCGCAACCATTCTTTAGTTGGTTCATTGTTTTGGCTTTCATAATGTTGTGTGCGGTCGCTTGTGTGGCACTAAAAATTCATATCGGATACATAAATACATATACACGCGCGCGCAACCACGTACTTTGACGACAGTTGTTGAATGTTTGGTTGGCTGTTATTGTTGTTGGTGCTTTTTCCTTGTAGCTTTCGTTATGGTGTTTGCTACTTTTTTAAAATGAAAACGACAATGGCAGCTCACCACCACAAACAACCCACCATAGTCGTCAGGATCATTTTACCTTTGCCACCAGCAGCGACAGCGACAGCGCCCGTTTTGATTGCCTCGTAACAGTCAACAATCAGCTATCGATTACCCGGTTGCGGAGTGTGGCAGAGTGATATATCTGCATACATATGTATGTATGTATGTAGTTAAATGGGTTTGTGTACGATGCGCTTGTTATGTTTATGTGTTTGTGTGGTGCTTAGTGTTTTGTTGGTTGGTCGATGGTCGATGGTCGTCGGCGCGGTTGGCTGTCAGCTGGGAAGAATGTTGTTGACCAACCAAAATAGCTCGGTTGGGGGAAAAAAGTCGCCAATGCAAATAATGAATTCTCATATTTTATAGATATGCATACATACATACATACATACATACATAGCTATCTATGAAGGGTGTAATTAATATTTGAAGAAATTCTTATGAAATTCATTCGGAAACATTAAGGTACAGGCGCGATTTCTTCATATTTGAGTAAAAAAATGTCGTTAGGGTGTACTTGGAAAACATTTTAAGAGCCTTGATTTGAAGAAATCGCTTAGAAAAAAGATTGTGGAGAAAGGTTTCTCTTTCTATTATATATAAAAACCTTAAATCTCTTATAATTGGATTCTGGGACATTTTGCTACGATTGCAGGATTTTAGACTTGTCGCTGCCACGAAGCTGTGCATTCTGCGACAAAAAAGGCGTTCTTAATCTCGTCTTCCTAGATTATACCAGCATAGAAAACTTTCACCTAGTATAAAAACAAGAAGTAGTTTAAGTAAGAGCTACTTGCCGAAGTTAAAGTTAACAACGAGTTGACCAAACACAGTTTCGATAGTAAACTGCCTTGTCACCACATAGGTTTTGACTAATCGATCCATCTACTCCGCCTTGAACTAGAAATTGAATATTCAAAGAAGTAAAAGTTTTTGGATTTTGCTGATGATTTCCCACTGTCCATTTACATTTAGTTTTAAGACGATCTTCCCTCCATCACCATAACTGCAGTTAAATGCAGAGTTTCCGGTCAGCAGCCGCTTGAGACGTGAAATCCTTCGCGATGCTTCAAATTCCAGTCTAATTAAGATGGTCACGCATGGTTGGAAGAAGCCGAAACAGTTCATTAATGCTTGCCGTCAGGTCCTCAACCTCCTCTTTGAATCAACTAGTAGATTGCAGACCAATTTACGGGAGGATGAAAGACCGAAACTGGGGAACTCTTTGAAATCCAAGTTTATTAGCCGATTGGGTAATTTAGGAAGGATTTAGGTGCGATTCTGGTGTGACAGGGAAATTATTAATAAATCGTTTCCAAAAATCAACTAAAAATTACCACTGAATTGAGTTGATATAGCTAATTCCGGGCTAGATGCGGCTGAGATGCGTTTGTTCCTTAAAAAAAGACAGTAAAAATATCTTTTTTGAAAATTGTTACGAGAAAGTTGTAGTTCGACGACACACTAGAAGGTGAATTTTTAATGGGGCTGGCCAGAATAATAAAAAAAAAAAGCTTTCTTTCAACGCTTTGCTTCGGAAGCTCTTCCCTTCCCTTCCTTTGCTGCCGTCCGAACCATTGAAATAATCTCTTTTGAAAACTGCAGGTTCTTTCCATCAATGAAACTCTGTGGTTTCTTACTCACGACCTCACAACAAAATTTGCGTTGAGTCGCTAAAAAGTAGAGAAAAAACGAAAAATACTAACATCCCGCCGGGAGCGAAAGTCATACTCAACAAAATATCAACGTTTCTTTCACTGACTATCCAAAATCTAAGTTTGAAGATCGAAGCAACTCATAATAAAGCAGTAGATTTCAACTCAGCAGCTGTAATTTATCGAAGAATTATTAAAACGAAATTCTCTTGGAATCATTTGGATGTTGTTGTAGTAGTAAAAATATTCTCCAAAGTAGTATTTGGGGAATTTCGCGGGAGTGACAGTTTTTGGTTGAATAAAAATCCGCGTCGTTCCGGTTTAAAGGTCCGACTGTCGGGGAAACTTTTGGATTTTAGTGACCACTTACGATAGGCATGCCTTACCGCGGGTAAATTCTTGAACCCAGATAGTCACAGCTGATTCACTTGCTTCGCCTTGTTTGACAGTTGAAACTCTGACAATAGATTATCGTACACCGAAGAAAAAGCCATAACTTTTATAAAAAAAAGTATTTTGGCTGTGTAATGTTTAATTTTATCAATCAAATCAGGTATAACTTTAAAGAATTGAGAAAATGTTAAAAAAGTTGAATGTTGGGCAACATTTTGCTTCACTTCACCTCGCCTCGTCTCGCCACAGCTACTTTCTAGTTGTACTAACTTAAATTCTAAGTCCTGTTCGAAGAGCTGATGGGAGGTAACAGTTGTTATCAATATTTACTAAACCTCGCTCGGCGATGCGAAAAGGCAGTAAAATTTGCACCGAGAGAACGTAATTTTAATATTTCGTTTTTGGCTAAATTTTACCCGAACAGAGCTATAAATACATACCCTGAACACAACTGTGAGAACGCAACTTTGACGTGAAACGTGACGTAGCTCTTATGTGAATCAGCCTTTAGAGTCAGGGTACAAATATTATATTATTTTATGGCTTGGAGTGTACAGAAAAATTTTGCATTATGAAAATTGAAACAATTTACTTGAAATAATGTCAGCAGAATCTAAATTACTGCTATGCAGAAGAAATCTTAAAATTTAGTATGATTTTCCATCAGTGGCAGTTCTATTAAAACAGTTGCCATTTTATTCCCCTTCAACGTAAGAAAAGCAACACTGCTCTCATGTCACCGGATATTAGCTAAATGTAAGCACCGGTTAGTATGTGTTAGTGTAAAAAATACAAGTTGTCAGATTAACAGATGCGCCTACAACGGAATTTCCGATTTAGAAGCGTTTAATTGAAACATTGTGCTCAAAAATTGTTTTTAATGAAATCTTTATACTAAACTGCAAACAAGCGTGCTAAATAGTGATTAAAAAAAGCTGCATTCCAGTTTGTCTTCAAATAGTGGACCACAAATTGAAATTCTCAAAATAAATGGACGTACAAATATACAAATAGGATAATAGCACACCCCAGGCCTCATAAAGAATTGCAAAGTTTTGATTGGCGATTTTATCGGGCCATTAAAATAGCATACATAAATGTACGCCACTTGACTTTGTCGCCTCAACAACCCACCAATGTTACTACTATTCTAAGCAAAATCATTTCATAATGTGTATTCGCCGACCGAACGGCTGACCAGTTGCCCACTTAATCAACAGAATAGTTATTGCTTCATCCACCGTTGGTATGGGTATGGCAGAGAGTTTGTTTGGGTTACTGCCGTCGTTATATCGATGTATGTACATATGTAGGTATTTCTGTGCAAGCATTTGATTGTACTTGTGTATGTATGTATGAAATAAGTACCTACCTACCTACGTACCTACTTACCTTAACACAATCTCGCTTTATCGAGGGTGGAGTCCAAGCATTGATGATTGGCCTGTAAGCTTTGTTGCAATGTTATGCCATTGGTAGATAATTTTATAGGCATTTTGAGCCTATAAACGAAAACCGGAAATAAACGAGCCAACGAATGAATAAATATACATACGTACATACTTATGTATGTGTGTGTATGTACATATGTATAGACGGGTCTTCGATGGTGCATTACTTTGCAATTTCGGGAAATCAGTCAATTAAATGTATTTCTTCATAAAAACCGTGGTGATGAGTAGAAGTTTTGTACGCAGTAAATATGTATCGATTTTTTAAAATTCATTCAAACAATTGCTTAAGATCAATTTTTCTTGCGTGCAATGAGTCTCCGCCCAGTTAAATGGCTTCGATGACTTGGATTGATCTTACCAGTGAATAGCTACAACAACAACATTAATTTTTCTTAGAAAATCTTTCGTTTAGAAAATCTAGATATTGACCACCTCTTACGACAAAAATAGTTGAGAAAGCAAGAGCCTTCCAATAAGTATGCTGATTCTAAAACATCTGGATGCAGCGGGAGCCGAACTCCCTACCCTGGTTTTTATCTGTCTCAGATCGTCCTAACAATAACCAACATGTGGAAAGAGGGGAAAGTACTCTCGCTACTAATACCGGGAAGTCTGTTGACAAAGGAAAATCATCATGATCGATATCTCTCCTTTCCCTAGTAACCAAGGCACCTGACGCTATAAGTACTCAGATAATACATGGCCTTAACCGAATCCGATCGTACGCGTGAACTGTTCTGGTAGTACTGGATCTGTTAAAATCTTTTGATACGGTCAATTACCCAGTGCATTATTGGACATTGAAGGATTTTTATTACCGCCGGGTTGGAAGAGGTGGACAATGGATTACCTGTGTGGTAGACAGTCATAAGTAGAGCTTCGAGGTCCAAATTCAAAACTGTGTAAAATTAAGAAAGGGAGTTCGAGGGGAGCGTCCTTTACCAGCTGTCTTTAAGTTTAACACTTGGATGTTAGCTTGATATCGGCATATGGCCAGGATATTGATAATCTTTGTTCGAAGACAAAATGCTATATCACCAAAGTTTTCGCACTTCTACGCAAATCTTCTACTATCCTCATCACAATCTGGACGAAGGAGTTTCCACTCAGACTGCAGATAAAAGTCGTAGACGAAAAATTTTCGATAAGAAACAACCTAAAAATACTGGGAGTCACATTCAATAGTCGGCATGATTTCCTCCGCATGGGATTGCCACTAAAGTACGACAAGTGACAACAAAATCCTCAAATTGCTGGTCGGCAGCATCTGTGGGAAAGATAAGGAAATGTTGCTAGCTACTTATAAGACGACCGGGTTGGCAGTCCATTAAAAACGCTACGCAGATTTGGACATACGGGACTAGCAAAAAAAAAACCATCCTGACAGCCTTTAAATACCACCTGTGCATCACAGTGAAACATATGAATGTACATACCTACATACATGTGAATCTGCTACCAGTTACTAAGCATAATGTTATGCTATGTAATAAATATATGCTGACAGGCACATCAGGAATGGAGTACTTTACCTAAAGGACTTCATTCAGCATTACCCGGAATAAGGCATGCCAATTGCAAGAGGCGATAAAATCCAATAGTTCCCGGGACAATCGGGTCTCTTTACCGGAACGACCAGAATTTTTTATCCGGCCAAGGACTGACACTCCAGCAATCAAATTTTGCCATTCACAGAGCGTTTGTCACCACCTTCAATAACTCCCTTTCAGTGAATGGCGTGCTCGGAATTCAATCACCATCCAAGTCAGACCAAATGCTCGCCCCCTGTGGGTTAGGGGTTCAAGAATTTACCCGCGGTAAGGCATGCCTGTCGTAAAATGCGACTAAAATCCAATAGTACCCGCGACAGTCGGGTCTTTATACCGGAACAACCAGGATTTTTTATCCGGAAAACGGCTGTCACTCCCGCAACATTCCCCAAAAATTACTTTGAGGAATATTTTTGCGGTTACAACAACAACAACAACGACTAAATGCTCGAGCTGCCTTGCGAGACCCTTTCCGATACTAATACAATTAAGGTCTGGGTACTGAACTCCTATTTAACCAGAATTGCCCCAGACATACTTAACGTCCATACATACATACATATGTACATATGTCCTGCATACATTGGGTCTCCACACGACAATAATCATTTTAATTAAGAAATAGTTTTACTAAAGTGTAAGTATGTATGCACGTGCTCGCTAATCATTACCATTTTTATTTCTTTCATAGGACACCACTGTTTCACGTTCCGCATCAAATGAGTCACCCTCCAATTTTGTTCACTACTCAGCTGTTCGTAAGCGGCCATTCAAAATGCTCAACAAAATTGTATGCATACAAACATACATTTATGTATCTGACAAATACACACCTTAACACGGAGGCATGAAATACAAAACTACAAGAACAATGTTGAAACGAAAATACATTTATCCATACATACATGCACACTGTGCAAACAAAACATACATATAAACACTCATATGACAAACAATAATTTCATCCCCATACTAAATCCAGCTACACATTATGCTGAGCGCCCGCTTTTCCATAAACAAACTGAAATTGTTGCGTCGCAACGCAACATGATACTACAACAATGTAAACAACTACACGATAATATGTAAACAAAACGGCTGGCAACAGCAGCGATGAAGTTCAAAGTGCAGAAAAACCAAATGTCGTAAGACCGGCAGAGTTGCCGAGGCATGAGAAATAGGTGGTGAAAATTTTTTTTGGTATGAGTAAAGTGAAACGAATGTTGTTTAACTCTTTCATTTAATTTTTTCTTTTATTTTATTATTTGTTAAATAAAAAAAAATGTTAGAGATTTTGTTCATTTTTTTTTTCAAAATTTTAATTGAATAGCTAAAATTGAAAAACTTATAAATGAACGTAATAAAACTGCCAAAAAGTTAATTTATCATTTATTTATGCAAATTCTCAAACATATTATTGTTTTCGAAATTCAAATATATATTTAATATAAATTTAACAATCAAAAATGTTGTAATATGCACACTGCAGTGTGTTAAAAATAATTTGTTCGCAGACGTAGATTGATAAATGTTGTATTATTACATTGATTACTTATGAAGATATAATTATGTACTATTTTTCATCTCCTTTTAAGATTTTTGGTGCTCAAAATAAGTTATTAAATAAATAAATGTTATAAAAGCAATATTATTTTTATATTTTAATTAGATATTTATTTCACAGCCAAAAATGTGTGTATTATTAAAAACCAATCTTTAAAATATCTAAAAATATATTATTTGTATTAAAATTACAAAAAAGAAAAAACAAATAATATATATTATAATTAATATCGATTAGTTTCTTATATATAAGTATGTACATATGCATTACTTCTTTCTAATTGTTTCGTATATAAAATATTTTTTTAAAAGTCTGATTGTTGTACAAATTATTGATTAAATACATTTCTAATTTTTACGGCCAAAAATTGTAAAATATGCATGCAGTACTAAGAATATTTTCTTTAAAAAAAAAATGAATTAATAAACATGTTATAATCTCTAAAAAAAAAAAAATCATAAAGAAAAACTTTTGAATTGTTTTTATCCTACTAATATATTTTCTTCAGCACTTCTGAAATATTAAAATATTTTAACAAACTATCGGGCTATCCCAAAAAATTAATAAAGATATTTTCTAATTGCAATTCAACATTTTTAATATTTTTATTCAATCGTTTATTATATATGTCAGCAAAAAGTATATCCATCATATATGTATACGCAAAATGTTTTTTAAATTCAACTATGTGTACATTTTTAACCTTAATTTTCAAAATATGTAAATTTATTATAATCTTAAAACTTCCAAAAAAAATGGTTAAAATGTATTAAATTCATTTCATAATAATTGTTCAAAAAGCGCTACTATTTCAATAACTAGCAGTTAATCAATTTTTTTTCTTTTCTTCGAGATGTATTTGAATATATATTTTACATTAATGAACATAATTTTTAAAATATTATTAAATATTAAATATAAAAATTTATGAAATATGATAATAAAACAATTTTATTTTATTTAGATATATATATATTATAAGCTTTAATCTTCCATAAAAAATATTAATTTAAATTTATTTCATTGTATCAAATAATTGTAATATAGGTATACAAATATTTATTATTTTATTTATTTATTTTATTTATTTGTATGAAAAATAATTATGAATAATTACATTACATTAAAGGCAACTAGCAGCTGGAGCTTTCGGTCATATATTTATATTTTTTAATTATTCATTAAATGCTTAAAAATAAAAAAAATTATTTTGTTATATATTATTAAAATGTCATATGTTATTAAAAATCAAAAATTTTAATATTTGTAATTTCCAATTATAATTAAAAAAATTAATTTCAAAATAACCAAATTCAAAAACTCTCAAACATTTTATTCTATTTCATTAATTATTATTTCTTCAACATTAGTATTTATTTATTTCAACACATTGGCCACCCTGTCCGTCGCGTGGTCGTCGCAAACATTTTGAGGTGTTGTATCTCGGCGCGCGTCATTTAACAGGTACCCAGCATTTTCAGTTGGTGTTTGCTGAATTTTAGGAATTCCATTTTAGCTAGCGGTTGTTTGATGTGCAACGCATATGCCGGTCACATGTTGCTGGTGTAAACATAAAGTGCGCAAAAACAAAGCATGGTGGTTGAACGAGGCCAAGAGCTGGTGACGTCAAATGTATAGTTGCATAGTCATGTGTGTATGAGTGAGACAAATATATAAAAATTGAAATCGTGTAAGTGAATATAAGGTATAGTGTAACTGTCAGTTTATGATGCGCCTGAAAGTATGCAATGAAAACATGTTAAAATTTTGGCAAAATTAGTATGCGGCTGTTTTTGTGGAACTATTTTACGGGGAACTAAGCATAGTCAGTCAGAGAAACTATAATAATTTGTTCGGAGGATGAAAATAAGTTAATTTTTTTGCGGATATTTTTAAATATGTTTATTTTCATTGATTTAAAAAATCAATGCATGTATGTGTGTATTTTATAATGCGAATAACTACCGCTTTTCATATGGTTTAGCTGCATCTCGCAAAAAGTGAAGAACATTTTTACAAATATCGTTCTTAAGCAACTTTAGCTTCACAAATTCAGGTGTTCAGGGTTGCTTTTTTATGCAAAATTTAAATATATATTTTTTATTACCATTTCATTGAAATACGCTTAATTTTGCCACAATGATTGAATAACTTGTGGATTTTAATATTTGTAGCTTAAATAAAAAAAAATAAAGGATGAATAACTTTTTTTTTGATAATAAAAATACTTTATTTGGATTTTTACAAAATTTTCCGTTTCATCAAAAAAAATTCTCATAAAAAATCACTTATAATTAATAGGGCTTTTTAGTTAGTTTTTCATTTAAAAAATATTAATTTCAAATAATTTGTATAATTTATGCGTAGGTATTAATATTCTTCAAAAGTAAATTTTTTTAATTCTTTTATATTAAAAATAAGTTAAAAAATTCAATTGTTATTTTCTTCGCAGTAAATAATGGTATAAATTAAAATTTCCTTTTTTCGACATAATTAAAAATAAAACAATGAATAGGCTTAATTTTTATAATATTATATTTGCTAAACAAAAAAATAAAAATCCATTCGCCAACCTAATACTGACAGTTTACGTACAAACATATTAATAATATAATTTTTCAAACTATTTGTAGTGCCGATTTAGGAAAATGTGAAAAAATCTCTTAGATCTTAATTTGAAATGCGTCTAAATATGAATACATATCTACAAACATACATACATATGTATGTGTTTATTTCATGTTAAGAACTTAATTTTATTTTTATGCCTTTATTTTAATCTTGATTTTTTGCTTGTACAACTGTCGCAGCCACTTCTGCGACATTTCATTTAATTTTTTCTTAAATTTGAAAATTTAAAAATTTTAATTTTCCTTTTTTTATTTCACTCTTTCCTTCCTCCCACACTTTTGTGGCGGAAATATTTTCAATGTATTTTTGAGAATGTTTTATGTTTTCGAAAATTAGTAAAAATATGCGTGGCATTTTTAATTTATGTGCGTTCACTTAATAGCTTGGACTTAGGCATTTAGTGTTGACGTGTGGAAATCGTTGGTTGCGGTGAAAAATTCACGATTTTTTGTCTTTAGTGCTTTTTTTAAACTATGTATATATTTTTTTAAAAGTCAAAGAAATTAGCAGAAATAAGTGTACATATGTTCTTATATATTAACACATGTTAAAAATCATTTCATTGCTGTCTTCAGCAGATGTCTTTTTTTGCGAATGTTTTTTTTGTTAAGTACACGTTTTCTCATACACAAAGAAAGTCTTCCATCATCATGAGAACCCTCTCAATGAAGTCAGGGGATATCTTAGAGTAGACGCCTGTTCAAAAATTGCTGGAGATTGGGAATGAATCTGAAGGCCTTACTGTGGAACCTCAGATTTTTTTTCCATTTGATCTATTCTTTTTTTAATTTAGTAAAGTTTCATTTAATTTTTGTTTAATTTAAGTAATTAATTTTATTATTTTAATTTAATTTGTTTCATTACATTTTATTTGATTTTAATTTTATTTATATTTTTAATTTACTTAATTTAATTTAATTTTTTATTTTATTTTATTTTATTTCATTTACTTAATTTAATTTATTTTAATTAAATTTTAATTTTATTTTAATTTATTGTATTTTATTTTATTCAATTTTCTTTATTTTACTTTAATTTACTTAATTTAATTAAGTGTAATTTATTTAATTTTATTTATCTTATTTGTTTTGTTGTTTTATATTAAGTTATTTTATTTAAATTTTTGAATTTACGTATTTTATTTAATTTATTTTATTTTATTTTATATCAGATTTTGTACGTTTCCATGCTTTAATTAGGGTTGTGATAAGAGTGTAAGGCGTAATTCCTCTCCTACAGAGGCAGTAAATGCCACAAAGATCTACTCGTTTTCGTCCCTCTCCTCCCGTCTATCGAAATTCTTGGATGGCGGTGATGCCAGTCTTAAGTTCATGGAGGATATCAACCAGCTGAACAGCGGCACTATCCAAATTAAGGGACCGGACACTCCAAGTGCATGCCTTCAAATCGTGATACTTTAAATGTTTGTTGGAGTCTCTCATCCGAGACTTTGTTGGTTTTCTCATTGGGGTTTATTTTTTCAAGTGGTGGGTCCCAAACCCTACCCACAATTGCATTTGATTCGCCTTCTCTCTCGTTAAACAGACCGGAGGATACTTGGTCTAAGACCGGAAGTCGTGAGCTGCTTGAACCTTATGCAAAAGAATCGTTTTTGGCCACTCACAGGGGAATGTCAGTCAACAACTTTCCTCACTCGCATGAACTTTTACACATGGCCCCGTCCTCCATTTTTAGTGATGATGAATCGATAAATTTTTTATTTTAATTTAATGATATTTAATTTTTTACTTTAGTTAATTTTTTTTATTTTACATTATATATTTTTTATTTGGAATTAATTTAATTTAATTTAATGAAATTTTGTTATTTTATTTTATTTTGGTTTATTTTATTTTATTAAATTTTTTTTATTTTATTTTGGTATGGCTTATTATAAAAATTTTATTCTGTTTTGTTTAATTTAAGTAACTTCTTCATTTAATTATTATTGCCTTAATTTATTTTGCTTAATTTAATTTATTTTTTGTTTTAATTTTATTTTATTTTACTTCCTTTAATTTAATTTAAATCAATTTATTGTATTTTACTTAATTTAATATATTTCATTAAATTTGATTTTTTTTATCTCATTTCATTTTATTTTTTGTATTTTGTCTCAGTTTTATTTATTTTATTTTATTTTTTTATTTATATTATAATTTTTATTTTATTCTATATTATTTTATTTTGTTTTATTTAATTTAATTTAATATTATTTAAAGTAACTTCTTCATTTAATTATTATTGCCTTAATTTATTTTACTTAATTTAATTTATTTTTTATTTTAATTTTTTGAATTTTTTATTTTATTTCATTTTATTTTTTATATTTTGTATAAATATATTTAATTTATTTTATTTTATTTTATTTTATTTTATTTTTTATTTTCTAATTTATATTATAATTTTTATTTTATTTTATATTATTTTATTCTGTTTTGTTTAATTTAATATTGTTTAAATTTACTCCTTCATTTAATTTAATTTAAATAAATTTATTTTATTTTAGTTAATTAATATACTTCATTACATTAGATTTTTTTATCTTGTTTCATTTTATTTTTTGTATTTTGTCTGAATTTAATTTATTTTATTTTATTATTTTTTTAAATTATATTATATTTTTTTGTATTATTTTATTCTGTTTTGTTTAATTTAACATATTTAAATTTATTTCTTCATTTTATTATTATTGCCTTAATTCAATTTACTTAATTTAATTTATTTTTTATTTTATTTTAATTTAATTTTACTTTATTTGATTTAATTTAAATGAATTTATTGTATTTTTTTTCAATTTATTTTTTGTATTTTGTCTGAATTTAATTTAAGTTATTTTACTTTATTTTTTATTTTTTCATTTATATTAGACTTTATATTTTATTTTATATTATTGTATTTTGTTTTGTTTAAATTAATATTATTTAAACTTGCTGCTTCATTTGATTACTATTGACTTAATTGATTTTACTTAATTTAATTTATTTTTTATTTTATTTTTTTTTTTTTTTACTTAATTTAATATATTTCATTTTATTTTTTGTATCTTGTCTGAATTGGATTTGTTTTATTTTATTTTTTATTTTTTATTTATATTTTATTTTCTATTTTATTTTATATTATTTTATTCTGTTTTATTTATTTTAATTTATTAAATATCGTTTTTTTTCTTAGTTGATTTTATTATATATTTTTCAGTTCTTTTCGGTATTCATTCATTTTACTGTGATTGCCAATTGATTGCGTAAATTATGTCAAATTTTAACATTATTAAATTCTTCTTTTAATTTATAGTCCCACCACATTTTTTAGTGTTTCGAAATTTTTTATTTAACATAACAATATGTATGTTCGTATTTTTTATATAATACAAATTTTATATCGGATGTTTCGACTTTTATGATCAAATTAAATTGTTAGAGAAATGGCTCCGTGTGATAATAGGCCATTTGTTCGACATAAATTTACGAGGGCGGCACACATGTCGGTGCTCGAAAGGACGCAAGGAGGAAGGGAGCGGTTATGTTATAATTGTTGTTTTTTTTGTTTCGTTCTCTACATTTATATCACTTGTACGTGTATGCATATTTTTTATAGCTGATATAATTCTTATTAGATCGCTGCATATTCCGCTCCCCTTAGAAGTCGTTTCGCTTGTCGTGGCGTGTCGTGTGATTGCCACCGTGTGATGTGCTGCTTTGAGGTCAGATGGTGGAAAATTTATGCGTCCCACAGACTTGCCGTTGAACGCGTGTGACTATTTAACATATTCATAAAATTACTCGTAGGCAGGTAGCGAAGTGGTAGGTGGGAAAAATAAAAATAAATAAAAAGTAGGGGAATGTTACCAAATTAATTGGGCGTATAATTGAATGAGTGGGCAAGTGTTGTTGCCGATTGTCAGCGGCACAAGAAGTGAGGAGGGAATGTGTTAATATGAGCATATGAAAATGTCAAAATTGTGCAGATAACTTGTAAATTATTCTGAACGTTTTTCTTTTATCAAATAAGCGACATTTTATATCAATTTCACTTTCTGAGCAAAGCAAGCGATAACAGATGTTTTGAAAAAGGAAAAAGAGAGATAAATAGAACACCAACAGATGATCTGCTGAGGATTTAATAAGGGATAAAAAATAGCCGAGTACAAAGCGCCAATTATAAATCTTTTTGAGATCCTCTACCATAACTATCAAGATCACGGTAAAAGGAAATAAGGTGCCATATCTGGGGCTAGTTCGTATATACAGCGAAATAACTAAAATTATTAAGTGCCACGATTTTTATGGGTGTGTGTTTGAAGTACTTTTGATTGTCTTGAGAGATTATACTTTTGGTGAATTGTTGTTGATGTGGGTCCGTCATCCGTCCGTCATGAGTATACGGAAACGAAAGCACAATAATCTTCTTGTTCAAGCCGTAACACAAAACGTCCCTGGCTCTTTTTCAGCAAGTCTAGGGTTTCCCTATTTAATGGCAGAACCAACTGTGTTCTTGGGGCATTCGTATACTCCACGCTTACGACCCTCCAGTTCTTAGTATTGGGTGGAGGGATTAATACCTTACCATATCATATCATCCCCACGCTTTCGGCTCTACTGGAATGCCTTTTCGATCAGCAATCTACAATCTAGCATCAGGGTATACTTCACTCACTTTCACCGCTGCGGCATTATACAATACTGTGGATCTAGCCACCTCCATTGCGATGACCTTGATTGTACCCTGAAACAACCAGCATCCTTACAGGCTGGATAAGGTTATTCAAGACTGTCTTCAACTATTGAGCTGCTGGGTAGCGTTCTTCCGCAGACCTTTGCCGCTTTAAAGCAGATGTACGCACTTCCATCAAACCCAGGGTCGGTTTGGTTGGTTGAAGTTGCTGTCGGGCATTAGCTCACCTGGGCCCGAGCGCGCCCACTGAGGATTCTAATGAGCCCCACCCGCTTTATCGAATCAATGAGTGGAGTTTGCAAAACTGAACAGTCGCCGCATCTTGACCCATGCTATCTCTCTCAGGTCACCAATGGTTGAAGACCCTAGAGACTTCAACCCACTCCTCCAAAGTGCTGGACAAGGTTCTTCTTCTTGTCTGCATCTTCTGCGTACCCAATAGAAAATGTTCTGTAAGAAGACCTATAACTGTAGATATCTACTTTCTTTTTTTAGTTCGAAAAGGTCACGTGGCTCTCTTCCCTTCCATTCTGAACATTTTGTCCTGGTCACATTACACGCATTGAGACTTCTCCATCTTAAGTTAGCATATTTAATGAATAGCTCTCTTGTATCGAGCTTACAAGTGGAGCGCATGCCCAAATTCTTCCAAGATAGGAATCTTGCAAACCATTTCTTTGCTTCCTTTGCACTCTGAAGCAGCGTATTCGTAGGGTTTCCGTTGTACTTCTTAAAGGGCTTGGCTGCCTTTCGCCTCTCGAATGCTGATCCATCGCTACCACTTCCTCGGCAGAGTTAGTTGTTAGTTGTGTTGCTACCCGTCTTGATGGCCACCCCAGGTGTATTGGGTCACCACTTGTAGTCGTTACTGGGTAAGGAGGCGAGGTGAATGGATATGGTATTGAACGAGGACAAGACAAATAGGCATTGACATAGTTCAGCAAATCGTTGACAATAGCTATGCTTGCTAAGCCATGCCATTTAGATGGGTGAAAAAACTTCAACTAACTTCAAAAGATGCAGTACTCTGGTGGATTAGATGAAGATGAAGACCTATACTCTTTGGAAGAGTCTCTTTATGGTACATAGGCAAATACGGGACGCTGGAAGAAGATACTCATGCCTCTGATATTATGAAACCGACCGAGTGTAAGTATTAGATTTAGTAAAGTGGAGTGCAAAGGCTATAGAAAAACCGAAGTTCATGTGAAATAATATCTGCAGAATCATTTAGATCTCTGACACTGGATCTAAAGAGCAAAAAATTCTGGTGAATCTTTGTTAAAGATAGGTATATAGAGGATGAACGTTGCTATATATAATGATGGTTTTTTTACGAGGAGTCTTTATTTCATGCCCGAAATACACTCGGAGGGGTGGACATTCCCTGCCGGTGGGGCGACCGCAATTAGAAAATTTAGCTTAATATTTTATTTTAAATTAATTTTCTATAACTTTTGGATGTTGGTCGTACCAGGATTTGAACTTTGGCCTTCCGAATGTCAGTACGCAATGCTAACCACTCGGCTACCGCGGCCTCTTAGCAACTAGAAGTGTAGATATTAGATCCAGGACAAGGGAGAGTGAAGGGCACAGAGCGACTTGGTATTTCAAAATGGCGCCAAACAGTGAAATGAGTATACCAATGGTGTGCTATTATTGATTCGGCTATAATCGTTTATATTATTTGATTTACTTTTATAACGTTTAATTTTTTTTTTTTATTTATTTTTTTCTTTTATTTTTTTATTTTTTAATAGTTTATTATATTTTAGATTATATTAATATATCTTATTTTTTATTTTATTTCTTCTATTGTACTTAATTTTATTAATATCATTTATTCTATTTAATTTTACTTTATTTAATCTTTTTTTGGCGGCCGCGATAGCCGAGTGGTTAGCATTGCGTACTGACATTCGGAAGGCTCGGGTTCATATCCCAGTGCCAGTAACATCCAAAAGTTATGGAAAATTAATTTAAATAAAAAATTAAGTTCAATTTTCTAATTGCAATCGCCCCTCGGCAGGGAATGTCCAATCCTCCGAGTGTATTTCGGACATAAAATAAAAGGCTCCTCGTAAAAAAAACCATCAGCCGTTTGGAGGAGGAGCTCGGCCGAAAATCGCTTTAGCGGTTACAAAGCGCTATCGCGGCCGCCAATAAAAGAAATATATATATATATATATATTTAATCTTTTTTAATTTTATTTCCTTTTAGTTCTATTTTTTTAATTAATTTAATTTAATTCAATTTTATTTCACTTAATTTTAATTTATATTGTTTTATTTTATTTTGTTTTATTCAATTTAATTTAATTCAACTTAATTTAATTTTTTTTATTGTACTTAATTTTTCAATTTAATTTAATTAAACCTAATTTAATTTTTTTTATTTTACTTAATTTTATTATATTTAATTTTACTTTATTTTTTAATATTTTATTTTATTTTTAATATATTGTTTCATTTTATTTTGCTTCATTTATTTAGTTTTATTTTATTTAACTTTATTTCATTTCAATTAGTTTTATTTTTTTAATCTTATATTATTTTATTATATTTTATATCAAATAGAGTAAATTTTTATTTTTATTTGTTATTTTAATTTAGGTTACATAAAATTATTTTATTTTAGATTATTTTAATTTATCTTATTTTTATTTTATTTTAATATGCTTATTTTGTAGTTTTCTTATTCTACTTTATTTTACTTTGTTTTATTTTTTTAATTTTAACTTTGGCTCTATTTTTTTTTTAATTTAATCTAAATTAATTCAATTTTATTTCAATTAATTTTATTTGATATTGTTTTATTTAATTTTGTTTTATTTAATTTAATTAAATTAAATTTAATCTAATTTAGTTCAATTTAATTTAATTTAATTTTATTTTATTTTAATTTATTTTATTTTATTTTATTTTAATTTATTTTAGTTTATTTTATTTTATTTTATTTTATTTTATTTTATTTTATTTCATTTCATTTCATTTCATTTTATTTCATTTTATTTTATTTTATTTTATTTTATTTTATTTTATTTTATTTTATTTTATTTTATTTTATTTTATTTTATTTTATTTTATTTTATTTTATTTTATTTTATTTTATTTTATTTTATTTTATTTTATTTTATTTTAATTTATTTTATTTTATTTTATTTTATTTAATGTATTTTATTTTATTTTATTTTATTTTATTTTATTTTATTTTATTTTATTTTATTTTATTTTATTTTATTTTATTTTATTTTATATTATTTTATATTATTTTATTTTATTTTATTTTATTTTATTTAATTTAATTTAATTTTGTTTTATTTTATTTTATTTTAATTTATTTTAGTTTATTTTATTTTATTTTATTTTATTTTATTTTATTTTATTTCATTTCATTTCATTTCATTTTATTTCATTTTATTTTATTTTATTTTATTTTATTTTATTTTATTTTATTTTATTTTATTTTATTTTATTTTATTTTATTTTATTTTATTTTATTTTATTTTATTTTATTTTATTTTATTTTATTTTATTTTATTTTATTTTAATTTATTTTATTTTATTTTATTTTATTTAATGTATTTTATTTTATTTTATTTTATTTTATTTTATTTTATTTTATTTTATTTTATTTTATTTTATTTTATTTTATTTTATTTTATATTATTTTATATTATTTTATTTTATTTTATTTTATTTTATTTAATTTAATTTAATTTTGTTTTATTTTATTTTATTTTATTTTATTTCATTTTATTTTATTTCATTTTATTTTATTTTATTTTATTTTGTTTTATTTAATTTATTTAATTAATTTTAATTTATTTTGTTGTATTTTATTTAAAATTATATTTAATTACACTTAATTATTTTGGCATTGGAATTTTCAAAACATGAAAAGTAACGAAATCTCAGCCGTTCTTAGTTATTGCTGATGAATACTTATGTATTTAACTTATAAAGCATGCATCTCAACGTTGTGTCCAAAATTTTTGAATGCATACACATTGTTAACTTTATTTAACATTCATATATGCAATATAGGTATATACATATGTATGTATGACATAAATAATTGGTGCTGAGAAAACCCTCTTCACAAGAATATTTATGTATATTCCCCAATAATTATAATTATTCA
Source organism: Ceratitis rosa (assembly GCA_037013455.1). NCBI lineage: Eukaryota > Metazoa > Arthropoda > Insecta > Diptera > Tephritidae > Ceratitis > Ceratitis rosa. Next base: position 34,716,500 of record JAWMAG010000004.1, on the reverse strand, counting down.
TGGCATAAATTGAAATGTGAGTTCGTCAATGAACCGATTAAAATTTTTTCGGCTAAAAAATGCACCTGCCCAGCGCCAAGAAAACAACAATAACAACAATATGAATGAAAAATAACCGGAAAATAGCACTTATGAAAAAATACAAATTAATGCATACATTAATAAATATTTAAACGATCACTTAAGGTGCGCATGAGCGAAAGGTACATATGTGTCTACATATATATGCATGTATGTTATATATTATATTACAAAATATATTGTACTATATAAATATATGTATATGACTGCATTGCATGAAATTTGCATAAAAATTTATCACAGCAATAATTTGACCAAAAAAGGGTGCTGCAAAAATAAAAAATAAAATAAAAATATAATAAAATAATAAAAAAGTAAAAAAATAAATATGTAGTACCAACAACAAAGCCAGCGAGCTCACCGCCAGCCGGCCAATAACTTAAATAAACGTAAGGACTTAAGTATTTATGCGCCAGCCAAACGGAAAGACGGCATCTTGGTTGTTGGGCGGACGAAGGATATTGCCGACAGCAGATTGATGCAGTTGGTGAAGTGGTTTTTAATTAAAACCATAAACAATTTTAATACGGACCATCGACGGGGCGCGCATGCAGCTTGAGGCCAGCAAACAACCAGCCGGTTGTGGCCGGCTTGCCTGCCTGAAAATTCGGCATTTGAATGATGCGTGAATGAGTCAATGAGCTTGACTTTGGTCTTCATTGAGCCGTGCACGCGGACATATACTGTTGAAGACGCAGGCGCATCATTGTGACTTGCCCAAATTTTGCACATTTTTTTTTGTGAACGAATTTCGTTTTAATTTCTGCTTACTTTCACAGAGCTGATAACCAAGGCATTGGCTGTGGGATATCCTTGCCACTCGCCACTTGTTGTGTCTTTGTATGCAGCTTGAAACGATCGTCATAAATTGTATTTATTACGTGGCGGCTGCCAAGTGGTATGGCTAACAGACATATTTATGTGAATACTTACATATTTACAAATACATATGCGGAATATATTTGCTAAAAGTTTCGGAGACTAAAGAATTTGAGGAAGAATGAGAAAAAATTATATTGTAAACCCAGTTTCCCGCTTAAAAATGCCTAAAAGCATGAAAGAGGAGTTAAGTTCGCACGAAGGGAACTGTTAAAAACCCAGTTAGTCGGTACTCTGTACTGGAGGTACCCTGATTTATATCAACTAGAGCTTAAAGGAGGGAAATCGCGATCAATGAGGGAGATAAAGAGATCGAAACTGGTAAAAATCTAAGATTCTGTTAAGTCAGGCACCATAATGAAATCCCTATAAGACAGCTCTCAGCTCAGGAAGGACTCCACGTCTCCTTGACATTGCTCGCCTTTGGCTCTTCCATTTCCCGTTATAACAGATAGCTGGACACAAAGAATAGACGAAGATAACTTGGCTACTGGGAACCAGACCGAGTGTAAGTATTAGATCGGGAAAGAAAGGAGACCAAGGTGCAGAAAAGCAAAAGCTCATATAGCCCCGGATCCGAAAAGCAGATTTAAAATCTACGACTTAAATCATTCTACCTCCTCTTTATAGTACAGAAGTAAATACAGGAAGGTCGAAAAAGATACCTTTGACTTTGTTATTAAGAACTCGGATCCTACCGAGTGTAAGTATTAGATCTAAGAAGGAGGAGAGCGAACAACCAAAAATATCCTGAAATAATATCTGCAGAAGCCTTTATATCGCTAACCTCGGATCTGAAAAGCGAATAAAACTCTACCACTTCATAATTCGGGATCATTTGATACAGATAGGTATACAGAGGATAGACGAAGATCTCTCGGCTACTAGGGGTCAGAACGAGTGGAAGTGTTAGATCCAGAAAAAGGAAGAGCGGAGGGTACAGAACGACCAACCTCTGGGCAGTGCTGCGGTGGCAAAATCGTTGAGATGATAGTCACAATAGCCGAGTGACATATGTGTAAATTCGCAAAGCTTTGTTTGTGATAGCGAATCCAGACTTCACATTCTCTTTGATTTCGGGTTTCCCGCGAACCGGTCCTGGGTTTCTCAAAGTACTTTTGGAACATGTGGAACAGAGCCTGAGGGCAAGGTGCATGTTTTGTACCAATGCCCGATGTACTCGAACATTAGGAGCCTTGGAATATGGTCTATTTAAAAAGAATACACGTTTAGGAGATTTAGACGGCGAAGGCACCTGGATGGTTAGGTCAGCTGAATTTAGATGAAGAGTGTAAGTTAAGAGTAGTGTGCAGGTTAAGTGCCTGAATGTGGTATTAGGGATGTAATTTCAGACCATCGGTCCGAAGCTATATAAAATCTCAACAGGTATACACGAGTTTCATCTGCGAGGTTAGGCTGAAAACTCTGACCTGTTTCAGCGGCAGAGTCCCGCGGCGAGTATAATCGTGGTTGTGGCCTAAACCCAAGCGCTGTCGAACTTAACCTCGTAGCAGAGGTGGATTAGCCAGTGTGTCCACAGCCACTTGGTTACATGACGCTTACACTTCAAGATCTTCGTCTCAAGTTGCTCTAAGCTCTTTCCCCTAACACGATAAAAGTACTATTACATTTAAGCGCTCTGTACTGGGTGGCGCAGTAGTCGAGCGGAAGACTAAGGGTTCTAACCTTGGACGTACCCACAGTCAAAATTATAGCCATTTACTGTCGCCCCACGGCAGAGAGTGTGCCAACCCTTGAAGGGTGATTTCTGACATTAAATAAAAATCCAAGTCTAGCCGTTCGGGGGCAACTTAGAATAAACTATAGATATCTCCATTCGTTGGAAGAAATCAAGAGGCACACCACAAATTGAAAGAGAAAGCTCGGTCAAAAATCCTTTTAGCGGTTAAAAGGTGATAATAAAAAAGTATACTAAGGTACTCACTTGAAGGGCGTCGGACGATAACTTAATAGAATCAATAGTTCAGATTTACAGTTTTAAGGATTTCGTCTCAAACTAAGATTGTGCTCAGCTTATTACCTACTCGAGCTCAAAAACTTAGTTACGACTTCGACTCCTGGAAACTCGCCTCTGAGATAGCCACCCCAAGTAGTAAGTTTCACTTGAAAGTAAGGAGAGCAACCAAACAGTAGCCGCCAAATTAAGTGCCAGTGGCAGCAACATTTCCCCGCAACGGCTGTCAGATGAACCCCAAATACGCAAATACTTCAATTCCAATTGAATTTGCATGTTGCCACCATGAGTGGATAAGATATTTAGATATATATATGTAATATTATCCCAACTGCCACTGGCAGTACCGAACCATTCACATGCCACTCATATGCGCGCGCTTTTTGCGCATCCAACACGTTGCAGCGCGTTGTACGTGTAGGTGCGGGAACTTTTTGCGCCAAAAGCTATTTTCGTCGCTGCAACTTACTTGCACCCTCCGTGAAGACGATGAAGAAGAAGAAGAAGAAGAGGAAGAATTTACCCTAATCTGACTGACACTTGCCGCGCCGTTTTTGTTTCTTTTGTTTTCGGAGTCGCGCCTTTAATTGAAATGTATCCCACGGTTGCGCAGGCGCTTTTCAGCGAGTTGGCAAATTCGGCCAACAATAATGTAGCCCAAAAGCGCAGGCAGTTAGTGAGCTGACTTGCTCACTGCCATTTGTACATCTGTTTTTCGCCGAACCCGGAGCTACGCACTGCAATATTTCCGTATTCCCTTTAGGCAGCGAATCATTAAACACACAAAATTGATAAGTACCACAACTCGTGTGCGTACAAACATAAGTACAAGCGAATCTACTATGGTACATCTGTGCGTTGAACTTGTATTGCTGGAGCTGCGGGCGTACATGGTCGTGTCGGTGCCGGTGTCGGCGGGGCTTTTTGAATATTTATGAATTGCAGTAATTTTTTATTTCTCTGCGGCGAGTCAACGTTGCAGTTGCAGTTCGTACACAACTACGTGTACATATGTAAGTAATATGAATATTTATGCAGTAATATAGAGAAGTACATAAATAATTGCAACTGCTCCTGTGTGCGACTCCGGGACTCCACTCCAGCCAAGTGCTTAGCATTTTTGATGAATTGTTTGGGCGCTTACACACATAATTGTGCAGCTGATAAGATGTAGATATGTCTATATGAGTACGAACTCCACAGACGAGTATACGTATGTATGTATGTATGTATGCGTGTATCGCTTAGTAGAAGAACGACAATCGTTTATTAATTTTTTACAAAAAACCTCCAGGCCCGAAGGTAAATATGTAATAGCAGTTGAAGACAACGGTTTTATAGTAATTTACAATTAACGGCGGCTGTAGAAGGAGTCCTGGCCCGTCCAAAATTCCAGCCGACAGCAACCGTGGAGGTGGGTTAAGACTGTTTTTTTTTTGGTGTTTTGGATGTCACCCGCGAAGAGGCAACTCTCATAAGTACTCTGTGCTTTCAGAACATTATAAATAAATTCATATTGGGTATTGTAAAAATATTATTATATATTTAATGTTCAAAGTATTGTCCATCGGAAGCTACGATGTTTGCCCATCTTTCTGGCAGTTTGTGGATCCTACCCCAAGAGAACTTCTCCGGCTTGTAGGTCAAGAAAGAATCGAGCCAAATTCTGATACCCTGTTCTGAAGTCAAGCGTACTCCCGTGAGGGCATTCTGCATTGATCTGAACAAGTGGTAATCGGAAGGTGCTATGTCTGGGCTATAAGGTGGGTGAGGTAGAACTTTCCACCCACAGTTTTCCAAATAGTTTTTAAACGTCCTTGCAATATGTGGCCGAGCGTTGTCATGATGAAAAATTATTGATTCGTGTCTGGTCGCATATTCTGGTAGTTTTTCCTCGATGACCTTTTTCAAACGAATCAATTATTTTCGGTAAAGGTCCCCATTGATCATCTGACCCGATTTGAATAGCTCATAATATAGCACACCCTTGTGGTCCCACCAAATACATAGCATAACCTTGGGACCATGGATATTCGGCTTTGCCGTGGATGTCGATGGTTGGCCGGACTTCACATACGATCTCTTGCGCTTTGGGTTATGATAATGAATCCATTTTTAATCGCCAGTGACAATCAGATACAAAAATGAATTCTTTTGGTGGCGTTGAAGCAACATTTCCGACATGCAGAATCGACGTTCGACGTCTCTTGGCTTTAATTTATAAGGCACCCAATTTCCAAGCTTCTGGATGAATCCTAATGGATTTCGTCTGGAAACGGTTGCTTGATCAACTCCTAATACTTTTGCAAGTTCTTCTTGCGTCTGGCATGCATCTGCGTCGAGCAATGTCTCCAATTCTTCGTCTTGAAATTTTTTTGGCTGTCCGTCGTCTAAGTTGATATTGCCACTTTTAAAACGTGCAAACCACTTTTGGACGTTCGTTCGGTCGGCTAAAGCATGGTCACCATAAACGTCCAGTAAAATACGATTGCCTTCGGTAGAACTTTTCTTCATGTTAAAGTAATGAAAAAGAACTCCCCGCAAAAACACTTTATCTGGTACAAATTTCGACATTTTCAAATGAATGAAACAAATTGTTGTTCACGCTAAAACAACTGACATCTACTGAAAACGACGCGAAATGACAGTACCTTTGAAATGAATAAAGCCATAGATGAAGACGACGCTAAATAATACTAGTAGAGCCCTCTCTTAGAAAACCGCACGAATTAATGCATACACCCAAATTACCAAGTCAAAGGCCAAGTCTCCGATCTATCTTCCTCTGATGCGGGTGGAAAGTTCTTGTTTCCCCTTCTGGTTTTTCTACTGAGATTAGAGACATGATCGCAATGCAATGCAAACAATAAGATTTGCCCGCGTGCGTGTACTCAGGAAAGCATTGACGAAAGCAGCCACGCCCTGTGAGGAACTGCGTGAGGTAATAATCAGTTTCAGCGAGCTGTCTTTGGATCCATTGGCTTGCACTTGGGATCAGCTTCTTCCCACCTTTTCCGCCACTCATTTATGCTTTATTGCATGATTTCTTTTCGCTTCGTTGGTTTGTGCCTAACTTCTAAAGCGACTCAAAACGAAGAGAAGACGTGCATCGTTCATTTTCTCAACAGTCTTTTTCAAGACTTGGCGCATGGGAGTATTTGGACAATGGTAAATTTGCCGGGTCTTTTGTCTTTCAACAATACGCTGGAATAAAACCTAATATGCGACGTTGACTTAATCGCCCAGCAGAATCGGACATTCGTGCAACCATGGATCGGTTGCGCCCCATGTTTATTCTAGTGGATAATGCTCATCCTCAGAGATGTCGTATGTCGTACAGAATTGGAGCCCATTATGTAAGGATTCGCGGAAGGATCTTGATCTGCGGGCTTACAAAATCCAACTCGTGCAAGAATTGTAGCCGAATGACTATCCTTCGCTTCGCCCGTGAAATGAAATGTGCCGCTTCAACGATTCGAAAGGAAATCTTTTCTGCATCGAATTGTTACGTGCGACGAAAAATGGATTTATTTTGAGAACCCGAAGCGAAAAAAATCATGGCTTTCCCCTGGTGAAGCTGGCCTTTCGACTGCAAGGCCAAATCGCTTTGGCCGTAAAACAATGCTCTGTGTTTGGTGGGACCAGTGTGGTGTGGTGTACTACGAGTTGATAAAACCTGGTGAAACGGTGAACACGGATCGCTACCGACAACAAATGATCAATTTGAATCATGCGTTGATCGAAAAACGGTCGAAATGGGCCCGAAGACATGGCAAAGTTATCTTGCAACATGACAACGCGCCGTCTCATACCGCTAAACAGGTGAAAGACACATTAAAAACACTTAATTGGGAAATATTATCGCACCCGCCGTACTCTCCAGACCTCGCCCCGTCCGACTATCACCTTTTCGCATCGATGGGACACTCCCTTGCAGAGCAGTGCTTCGCTAATTTTGAAGAAGTCGAAAAATGGCTCGTCGAATGGTTTGCCTCGAAAGAGAAAGTTTTTTTGGAATGGTATCCATAATTTGCCTGAGATGGGCGAAATGTGTAGAAACCAATGGTCAATAACGGTCAATTTGAAGAAAAAGATTTGAGATTCCTCTGAAAATTAAGTGTTTTCTTTATCGAAAAAACCGGCAAACTTCAACGAACACACCTGGTATAGGCATTTTATTTTTGCTAGAAAACCATATATCTAAAAAAAAAACACCCTTTAAAAGCGAAAAAGCAAGAAGGCTTATTTCGTGAAGTATTCGAGTAATTTTTGTCAAATTTGCAATATCGTCAACGTCGGCGAGCAAGCAACATTCTTTCATACCCTCAATCGTATAGACATTATTACACACATTAACATCTTTTTTTTTGTGCTCTTATAAAACAAATAAGTATATTAATTCATTTAAAGATTTATGAGGATTAAATTGTTATTTAAAAGCGACAAAAATGTCAGCGAGAGCGAAAGTCAATGCAGCGCAAAAATAAATCGCAAGCCATCAAATAAATATCCAACAACAACTTCATAATTCAGCATTATTGCTGGGGATTAAAAATAATTACAAATAAACATAAGTATATGCCTTGTTTAACACGACATTAATGAGGCTGCCAACAACAAAAAAAAACAATAACATTTTGATTTAATTATTTATAAGGTAATAATATTAAATGCATCTCCCGGCAAATTGCAAAAAAAGAAAAAATATAAAAAAAAAAAAATAATAAGTAAAAAAAATTAATTTTCTCAAAGCAACAGCAGAAAAATTCGCGCACCTTTCCTCAATCGATGGCAAACACCTTTCAGCGCTCAACAAGAAGAAAGCTAAGAATAATAAAGTCCATGGCAGCCAATTGGTCCCACGACAGTCACAACTCACAACGCTCATGCAAACGAAGGACGCAAATAACAAACAGTTGGACAATGCTTGCAAAAGGAACCCAGCAAATATTTGTGGACCTTACGGTCAAATGGAGTAATCCATTAGGTACTCCTCTGTAGTCAACTATTGGGTTAGCTCGCATCTCGATGCCACCCTGTTTACTCGGGTATTCACGATCGCAATTGCTAAATAGATTTTTACTACTACACGGAAGCGAATTGTATTCGAAATTAAAAATTATGTTCGAAGGTCATTTTTAGTATATACTTCATAATAGAGGGGTTTCCAATAAGAGGTCTTATTTTGATATTCAAAGAAAAATGTGATTTTTTTACATTAATGGTCGGATGTTTATTTCAATGTAAAGAAGAAGATATGCCATTAATAATGGAAAACAATATCAGTCAAATTGCCACCACGGCTTACAACACCGTATCCTTTTTATAATTTTTCCACCACCAAATCACTAAGGGGCTGCTGTATGCCCTCAATAGCTTCACGAATTTTTTCTTTGAGATCTTGAATCGACGTGAACCTGTTGGCTTAGACCTTATTTTTCGCGTGGCCCCAACGGAAGAAGTCCCAAGGTGTTAAATCACAAGATCTCGATGGCTCATTGCGATCAACTCTTAGGTAGATAACACGGGTCCGGAAACTTAACTCTCAAAATATCGCTGATTTCGTTGCTTGTGTGGCACAAAGTGCCGTCTTTTTGAAAGTAAAGCTTGTCCAGATCAATACCATACAAACCCTGCCATAAAAAATCATTACTCATCTTTCGATAGCGCAAACCATTCAGCGTAACTGTTGCTCTAGGCTCATTTTCAAAAAAGCTACACGCATCAAACAGTTACACTTTGAGTATGAAGAGAGCAACAATACCTAAAACTTAGGTTTTCCGAGGCCCAGATGCGTCAGTTTTGCTTATTGACTTAGACATCGAGGTGGAAATGGGTCTCATTAGTCAAGATGATTTCTCGATGAAATTTTGGGAAATTTCCACGGGTTTTAAGGACCCAATCAGCAAAGACCTGACTTTGTTGATGATCGGCTGGCTTGAGTTCTTGTGTTGACTGAACTTTTTAAGCCGTAAGACTCAAGTTTTTATGCAAATAATGACGTTTGTGGAAAACCCAATTCCAAAGAACGACGAGGATCGCACAAACCTGGGGTTTCTTCAACACTTTGGGCTATAGCCGCAATATTCTCAGTCGTTCTTGAGCGATTTGCACGTATTTTATTCTTCACATCACTAACTTGTTTCAATAGCGCCATTTTTCCCACCAATTTCTCTATTGCGGTCGGACAAGGTGCTTCACGACGACCGAAAAATGCTTTAGTTTTTTCTGTCAGATTTTTAATTTTTATAGTGAATTTTAATCATTTCAATGCGTTGTCAGAGCGTGTACCATTTTTATTACAAGCATAGTCTTTACTTGTCAAAAAATTACAGCTTCAAAAGTGACATCTACCGAAAATACAGGCTAGTCTTATTGGAAAACCCTTTATAAACCACCGTAGGTACTCCATGGAGTGATTTCTGGATTAACTTCAAAACTAATTTCATGTATGTACTCTATGGATTACTGGGTTGTTATGAAGAGATGGAGTTAATGATCCAGTTTCAACCCTAGGACATCCCAATATTAATTGGCCCATGTTTTTTTTGTATGGATTGTGGTTAGTTTTGGATTACTCCATTATCTGCGTGGAGTATTTATATCACGCGTGCATGGAGTAGTTGTGTTGTCTGCGTGGAACCAACCAAACAACAATCAGACACACAATCTACAGTTAGTGAATGCTCAAGAAAGTCGCCATCGGCAGTCATTGTTGTGACAAATTATGATATGCTTCTGATAATAAAAAATCAACTCTCAGCTCTCTGCTCAACAGCAATTGTTGGTCAAGTGTACACACAAATTGTTTATGTACTTTTTGAACTGAGTTCACACTGTAATTGGCCATTTACATGACAGGCAGGGCACAAAGACAGCGCCGGAGGTCATGTGCAGACCGTCTTTTGCTTTTGCAATATTTTTTGCAGATTTTTTTCAGAAGTACTCGTATATTTTTTCTTATTTATCGGAAATACTTCGTTGGGTTCGTGGGCAACTTAAACGTCATTATGAATGTCTTGCCTTGGTCGTCCTCTTGACAAAAATGGATTGTTGATGGGTAGACATGGAACTGTTTAACATTGCATGAGTCAAAAATAAGGTTGTAGAAGTGATATGAATGGAAACAACCTGATTCTGCAGGTATTCAGCGTTGCTTTGTAGCTTCTATCAGCGTTTAGTGTATGGGATACTTACAAAGCTGGAGTATTTTTATCCTTTCGACAACGATAACGTAAGAAGTTCATCGACCTCAGCTTATTTTATGCAGTTTCGCCCGATTTTTATGCCAAAGATATATTTTTTTGCCCCCTGTGGTAATGCAAATCTGGAAGAAGGACGTTCGTTTATACTAGAAGCCAGCCTTGACGTTGGCGTTCTTCCGTTTGGTTTCGGCGCCTATAACGAATGGAACACGCAGGTCGGAAAATATTCATTCATATGACCGCCACAGCATGCAGCAGTCCTTTCTGCGCTGTCTCTTTACTCAATTTTGCAGTTCTTTATGACTACAATGGCGACTTCAGTTTCGTATTTCGAGTCAAGAATATTCTCCGGCTGGCTGGCGTAGCACTTACCTTAACGGCTACCCACAAGAAATAGTACAACGGAGTCAAATTATAACTGCGTGGCGGTCTATTCGCGTAAAGATCGATTGTAAAGTTGGCTTTATGGCACGTAGCACCATCTTGTTGTATCCATACATAGTCCATGGCATTCAATTGAACATATGGAAATAAATAATATTCGAATATAGCACGGTAACGATCCGTGTAGCGTTTTATGTCATTTTCAAAAGAAAAATGGGTCAATAATGCCGCTGGTCCACACGCCTCACAAACAAGTCGCTCACTGAGGATGCATTGGCTTTTCAAGGTTTTGAGTTGATCTTCTGGTGAAAACGGCCATCTTCTGCAAAGGAATTTTCAACCTATTGAATGAAGCGCAATCGCATAGGATGATCATGAGCAATTGTACTTGATAAGCCTTCATAGCGAGGTCTTTATGCAAAATCTTGCGCAATAAAGTGCGTGAAATACGCGAGTTTTTTTGTCCGATAACAAGTCGGCTTGTCGAACTCGCTGCACAAATTCCTTCACAAACTGTGTGGAAGCCGAATTATTACTGATATTGATATCATAGGCCTTAACAACCGCGCCTTGGTACTGATTTTTCAGACTTGATAAAGGTGATTAATTGGCTTGGTCTGATAGTAAACGAGGACAAGGCAAAATTTCTCCTGTCTTAAACAAACAGTCATCATAACTTCGAGGTTATAAATAATTACCTCTATCTAGGAACCAGTGTAATCACCAATAATAATGTGAACCTTGAAATTCCACGCAGAGTCACTCTTGCCAACAGGTGCTACTTTGTGCTGAGAAGTCAATTGTTAAGTAAGGTCCTCCCTCGACGTACAAACACCAAACTCTACAAGTCGTCAACCATACCCGTCCTACTATATGGCGTAGAAGCGTGGGCGATGTCGACATCTGATGAGTAGGCACTGTAAGTCGTCGAGAGAAAAGTTTTGCGAACGATTTATGGTCTTTCACGTATAGGCGACGAGCTGTACGAGTTATACGATGACATTGACATAGTTCAGCGAAAGAAGAGACAGCGGCTACAATGGCTAGGTTATGGTTGTTGTTGTAGCTGAGTGGGTCATGCCGTCCGAATGGAAGAAAGCTCCCTAGCTTTCAAAGTATTCGATGCAGTACCCGCTGGTGGAAGCAAAGGAAGAGAAAGACCTGCACTCGCTTGGTTTCGCTTGGTATTTCCAACTGACGCCAAACAGCGAAAAGAAGGTATGAATGACTTGATATTGTTGATACGGCTATAATAACGTATGTGGAGCATACGTTAATAAGGAAGAATAAGAAGAATTTCGTACGTAATTTTCTTGCAGTTGTTGTAGAAGACTCACCACGTTGGAAGTAAAGTTTCTTCAAGCGTACACTTAACCATATCGAAAACCGCAAACCTCTGATAAACTATAATTGGCCCGCTCTTTATATGGAATATTAAGGGAATTTAGAAAAAGCTTGCTTAAAAACGGATGGCAGCTCAATATTCCTTTGGCGAGCATTATTTTACCAATATTCTTGGAGAAGACTTTACATTGGCGGCCGCAATAGCCCATTATGAAGACCAGGGTTCGAGTCCTAGTTAGTTTTTCCAATTACGGTCGCCCCTCGGCAGAGAATGTCAAGCCCTCCGAGTGTAATTCTGGTATGAAAATCAAAGCTTCTGATTAAAACCGCTCGGAGGAGCTTTAGAATATGCTGTAGGTCCCTCCATTTGTTCGAAAAAAAAAAACCACAAACGTCAAGTTCGGTTTTTATCTAAGAGATGGCGTTATTGCCCATAGTTCTAGTGTAGTCACATCATGTCATATTATACGGCGCTGAAAACGTGTTTATTCGCGCTAAATGTTTGTCTTTGACAGTTTTTCGATTGATTGACTCAGTACGTTGTGAGCGCTCGTCAAAGATGGACACCTGCGAAGAGAAAATTCTCTATATTTTACAATTTTTCTTCGATCAAGGCGAAAAATCAGCCAAAGCGGCTGAAAAAAGTGGTTTGCTAGGTTCCGTTCCGGTAGTTTCAATGTCAAAGATGCACCACGCGTCGGTAGGCCTGTCGTCGAAAATTGCGATAAAATCATGGAAATAGCGGAAAGAGACCATCACGTGAGCACTTATTTAATTGCTGAGGAACTAAAGATAAGCCAGAAGACCGTTTGGAACCATTTGCATAACCATGGATTCAAAAAAAAGCTCGATGTTTGGGTGCCACACGAACTAACGCAAAAAAACAATATGGAGCGAATTTCCATCTGCGAATCTCTGCTGAATCTCAAGAAAACCGACCCATTTCTGAAGCGTTCGGTGACTGGCGATGAAAAGTGGATCACTTACGACAACGTCAAGCGAAATCGGTCATGGTCGAAACGCGGTGAGCTGGCGGAAACAGTGGCCAAGCCAGGATTGACGGCCAGGAAGGTTTTGCTGTGTGTTTGGTGGGATTGGCAAGGAATCATCTTCTACAACTGGACCGCTTGAAGGCAGCACTCATCCAGAAGAGGCCATCTTTGATCAATAGAGGACGAATTGTGTTCCATCAGGAAAACGCCAGGCCACACGCGTCTTTGGTGACGCGCCAGAAGCTCCAGGAGCTCGGATGGGAGGTCCTAATGCACCCACCTTATAGTCCGGACCTGGCACCAAGTGATTACCATCTTTTCCTGTTCATGGCGAACGCGCTTAATGGTGAGAAGTTGGCCTCAAGAGAGGCCTGTGAAAATTGTCTCCGAGTTTTTTGCCAATAGGGACGCAGCCTTCTACGAGAGGGGTATAATGAAATTGGCATCTCGTTGGCAACAAGTTTACAAACTAAACGGCGCATATTTGACTTAAATCGGACTGAATGTACTGTACCATATATAAAGGGTGGTTAAATTTTCAAGGGCCGATGTTGATTTTGAATAAAACACAAACTATTTAGGAAATTATTGAAATTTTATTTTATTATGATATATTGGTATTACTCAATTATGTATGTAACAAAATATCGGCCAAATGAGCGCCGCGACCTCGGCGGCACACCTCCATACGATGGTCCAAATTTTCGATGACGCTGAGGCATAATGGAGTTTCTATGCCGTTAATGTGCCGAATTATCTCATCCTTTAGCTCTTGAATTGTTGCTGGCTTATTGACGTACACCTTTTCTTTCAAATAACCCCAGAGAAAAAAGTCCAACGGTGTCAAATCACATGATCTTGGGGGCCAATTGACATCGCCATTACGTGAGATAACACGGCCATTGAATTTGTTGCGCAAAAGAGCCATTGTTTCGTTAGCTGTGTGGCAAGTGGCACCGTCCTGCTGAAACCCCATATCGTCCACATCCATATCTTCCAATTGTGGCCATGAAAAATTCGTTATCATCTCACGATAGCGAACACCATTCACAGTAACTGCCTGACCGGCCTCATTTTGGAAAAAATACGGCCCGATGATGCCGCCAGCCCATAAACCGCACCAAACAGTCACTCTTTGTGGGTGCATTGGTTTCTTGACAATCACTCTTGGATTCTCATTCGCCCAAATTCGGCAATTCTGTTTATTGACGAATCCACTGAGGTGAAAATGTGCCTCATCACTGAAGATGATTTTCTTCGAAAATTTTCATAATAAGTCTGGATAACTTTAACACGTTGTTGGATTGTGTATCTCTCCATGGTTCAAATTGAGTAAGTCTGAAATAGAGAAATGTCAAATTAAATTCGGAAAAAAACTTGGCGTTTAGGTGTGGTTCACATTCAACATCGGTCCTTACAATTTAACCACCCTTTACATTGTTAGAGTGAATCATCGGCTTTCCTCACCATAACCTTTAACTAATCCTTCTTCACAAAATTGGTTATAATATAATTTTGGTCCTACTTTAAACTTGTTGAGAAGTCGCGCCTTCTGTACTTTATCCGTCTTATGGGCGCCACCTAACGAGTAGAATAAAAGACATGCATATGTAGCTACACTTGGGAACTCTTAAAAATCGCTTAAGACATATTATTACATACGAAAAATATTGTATGTACGCCTGTAAGGCTGTAATGCTTCCTCGCTGGTAGTCACCATCAGTACATCAGCAGCTAACTGAGGATATTTATAGTTTACTTCCACTGTTGAACCGGAAATAATTTGTATGAATTAAAGCGTAGATCCCGCGCGAAATAAGCGGGCGCACATGGCCACCGCCAACGAGGCACTTTGTGGCACACAGAAATAGGCAGCAACAGCAGCAACATGGTACATGAGGTTGTAATATTATATATGTATGTGAAAACGTATGTCGTGCAGCAGTAAAAATTTGCTTTTCTGTTATTTTGTTTTTGTTTTCAACTCGTAACTCCTTTGAAATTATCACACGCTGAGATTTGCATCGACTGGCACTCACTTGTGTGTCATTGACGTGCCACAGCACACTTGAAGCATAAAGTTTTCGAAAATAAAAAAATACAAAATTGTAATAAAAATACAACAGTATAAACCAAAAAATGCTTGAGATGCTAAAAATACAAAAAAAAAAAATACAAAAAAAAAAATTAAAAAAAAAATCGTTGAAAAAAATTTACTTAAAACCAAAGACAAAAACTCAGCAAATTACCGAGCTGCACGCCATTTGTCTCTAAAATTAAAGATTTCAACTTGCAACACGAGCATTTGTTGTACTTTGTATGGATTTTTATGATTCACAAAGCAATCACAGCATGTGTACAGTGTGTACGAAGTGTCTGTATACACATTCACCCGCAACCGCAGCCGCAGCCTCAGCTCAGCGACGACAACAGATAGCAATGACAACAAGATGTCTGTGGCAATAACTTCCGATCTAATACATGCGCCGATAACTGCATGTACGTAGCCTATAAGGAAAAATATTAGTGGTGGACTAGTTTGCTACCAGTTTGCATTTTTTCAAGAACTACTTAAGGTTTCTTTACATTTTTTTGTTAATGCTATTGCCTTTCTTAACTCAGCAAAAAGTCCATTGTTTATATATGCACCAGCTCCATACTAGTTAAATACTAGTTCTTTTGTTTATGCTGCATTACCACAAATCAGAAAAAAAATAAACGAAAGGAAGAAAAAGAAGAGATGAGAAATTTGAATTCAAGCTCTCCACTCTCTCCTGAGGTGAGTATATTAAAATTGGAGAACACTACAGCGGAGTGTATTTGAAGTTAGAATACATTACTGGTGTGGTAAATTAAGATACAACACACCACTAACGTGGTGATTTCAACCACTAATGGTGAATTGCTACAAAAATGCCAATAAAAAGAGAACTAGTATTTTTTCATACCCTCAAAACTAGTTCGCAACTAGAACTTTTTCATACTAGACTATCCTTTTACTGCTACTTAAATACATATATAAATGTATCTGCACGTACATGCATAGGTATATATGGCATGAGTAACCTCTTATAAAATCCACTGACACTCACATTCGGTGTCAAGTGTTCAACCGTTTGATTGTCAGCCGGATGGCGGCGGATGTCGTTGATGAAATTATAAAATTTATGCCTCTATATATCTACTATGTAGTTAATTACATATGTGTATTTTGTATATATTGTACATGTATTTTGTGTTGCTATTTCAGTATTAGTTAGTTTTGATGTTGTCTGGATATTTGGGTTTTATGCTTTTTGTTTATGGCGTGAAAGATAAACTATGAAATGAAGTCTTTGTTGAAATGTGGTAAAGGCTGATTTGGAAAAAATTAACAGTTCAAGGGCAACCAAATACAAGAAATGTGTTTAAATAAAGACGGCGAAAGAAAGGTCAGTGAAATGCCGTTGCTGAATGCACATGATCATAGCATTTGAGGTAAAAAAAAATATTGAAAGACAAAATAATAAAAAAAAAATAAAATCAAATATTTTCTTTTATTAAAAAAGAAAACATTAAAATAAAATAAAGTAAAATAAATAAATATATAATAAAAAAAATTAATATTTGAAATAAAATAACTTAAAATAAAATAAATACATATCAAATAAAGACAACCATAAAAAATATTACATAAAAAAAATTATAAAATAATATTAATTAAAATAAAATCAAATAAATTGAATTAAATTATACTCAATAATATAATATAAAATAAACAAAAAAATACTAAAGTAAAACTAAATAAAATTAAATTAAAGATAATTGAATAAAAAACAAAAAGTCAATAAAAAATAAAATAAAATAATACAAAATAAAATAAAGAATAAAAAAACTAAAAATTAAAAAAAAAAATAAAATATAATATATAAAATAAAATAAAATAAAGTTTTATTAAATAAAATAAAATAAACAAAAAAGAAACAATAATATACAATAAAATGAAATAAATTAGATCAAATAAAATAAAGCAAAATAAAATGACATAAATAAAATTAAATATACTAAAAAAGCAAAATAAGGTAATATAAAATAAATTAAAATGGTAATAAAAATAAAAAAATTAATAAAATAAAACATAATAAAATGAAATAAAATAAATTAATATAAAATAAAACAAAATAAAATAAAACAAAATCATATAAAAAAAAAATAAAACTAAACAAAAAAATAATAAAAAATAAAAAAAAACAAAGTAAAATAAAATACAATAAAATAAAATAAATTAGATCAAATAAAATAAAGCAAAATAAAATGACATAAAATAATATAAAAAACATAAATACAATAAAAAAATAAAATAACCAAAAATAAAATTTAATACACTAAAAAAGCAAAATTAAGTAATATAAAATAAATTTAAAAGTTAATAAAAAGTGAAATAAAATAAAAGATAATAAAATAAAATGAAATGAAATAAAATAAATTAAAATAAAAAAAAATAAAATAAAATAAACTGAAATAAAATAAAATGAAATAAATAAAATAAAAAAAATAAAATAACATAAAGTAAAATAAAATAACATAAAATAAAATCAAATGAAATAAAGTAAAATAAAATGAAATAAGATAAAAATAAATAAAATAAAATAAAATAAATTAAAATAAAATAAAATAAAATAAAATAAAATAAAATAAAATAAAATAAAATAAAATAAAATAAAATAAAATAAAATAAAATAAAATAAAATAAAATAAAATAAAATAAAATAAAATAAAATAAAATAAAATAAAATAAAATAAAATAAAATAAAATAAAATAAAATAAAATAAAATAAAATAAAATAAAATAAAATAAAATAAAATAAAATAAAATAAAATAAAATTATATAAATAAAATAAAATGAAATAAAATAAAATAAAATGAAATAAAATAAAATAAAATAAAATAAAATAAAATAAAATAAAATGAAATAAAATAAAATAAAATGAAATAAAATAAAATGAAATAAAATAATATAAAATAAAATAAAATGAAATAAAATAAAATAAAATTAAATAAAATAAAATTAAATAAAATAAAATAAAATAAAATAAAATAAAATAAAATAAAATAAAATAAAATAAAATAAAATAAAATAAAATAAAATAAAATAAAATTATATAAATAAAATAAAATGAAATAAAATAAAATAAAATGAAATAAAATAAAATAAAATAAAATAAAATAAAATAAAATGAAATAAAATAAAATAAAATGAAATAAAATAAAATGAAATAAAATAATATAAAATAAAATAAAATGAAATAAAATAAAATAAAATTAAATAAAATAAAATTAAATAAAATAAAATAAAATAAAATAAAATAAAATAAAATAAAATAAAATAAAATAAAATAAAATAAAATAAAATAAAATAAAATAAAATTATATAAATAAAATAAAATGAAATAAAATAAAATAAAATGAAATAAAATAAAATAAAATAAAATAAAATAAAATAAAATGAAATAAAATAAAATAAAATGAAATAAAATAAAATGAAATAAAATAATATAAAATAAAATAAAATGAAATAAAATAAAATAAAATTAAATAAAATAAAATTAAATAAAATAAAATAAAATAAAATAAAATAAAATAAAATAAAATAAAATAAAATAAAATAAAATAAAATAAAATAAAATGAAAGGAAATAAAATAAAGGAATTTAAAGCAAAATAAAATAGAGTAAAATAAAATTAAAAAAAAAAATAAAATAAAATAAAAAAATAAAATAAAGCCAAATAAAATCAAAAGAAAGAATACAAAAAAAAAAAACAAAATAGAGCAAAATCAAATAAAAAAAAGAATAAAATAAAAAAAATTGAATTGAAAAAAATAAAGAAAAATATTTAAATAAAATAAAACAAAATAAAATAATATAAACGAAATAAAAAATGAAAAAAATATACTAATAAAAAAATTAAATTAAATAAAACTAATAAAGTAAAATTAAATTAAATTATATAAAACAAAGTAAAAAGCTTAAACTAAGATATAAAACATAGAACAATAAAAAATAAAATTAAAGAAATTAAAATTAAATAAAGTTAAAAAAATAAAATAAAGTACAATGAAAAATAAGTAATAGTCTTTTTTATTTTTTTTTTCTTAATGAAGTAAAAAATGATTAAAAGCAAATTCCAAATTGGAGAACACAATTTGAACTGTTTATAATTAAGAAGCCCTAAATAGAAAATTAGAAATGCCAATTAATTCATAATCAAATAAAATGAAACGATTAAAATTGTATATGTATACATACATATGTATATGTGAATACAAACTTAACATATTTATGTATGAAGAAGAACATTTGTCACTGCTATTCCACTTTTAATTGAATCTTCTAATTTGGTGCAAACATCCGGTGATTGAACAGCAATAACAACAACCAAATTATATGTATGGACATTAGGTACATATTGTATGTTAGCAGAACATGCGTAAATACAAACTTACATATTCGTACATATAAATGCTTCAGTCACATATTAGCAAGTTAGCCACAATAGGACGAACGTCAATAAAATCAAAAACGCCAAACAGCCTCAGTACAGCCAACAGCATCGTTGAGTAACAGCGAAACATCCGCACATAACAACAACAACAACACCAACTATGCACCTAAATCGCTAAACACATTGCACACATTAATCTAATCAACCGCCAAAATGCCAACCGGTAAATGTTAAACGCCACAACCGCCAAACGCCACCGCGTCGAAGAGGATGCCCATTATAGCATGGTTTGGCTTGGCGTGTCGCTGGGCTTCGGTGTTGGTGTGGCGTGAAGTGGCGCTTTTCCATGCGGCTTGTGATGTCGGTGACAAATGTGGTCGAATGCTTGGTTGGTAAACAAATGTGCAGTGGAACGTATTGTACATACGTACATACAAGCAAACATACACGCACTTAGTGAAATATAGGAATTTGTGGCTACACATGTGGGTGTATTTGTCAACACAACCAAATAGTATATGGCAAAAGAATAAAAAAAAAAACACGACACATGTTAGCCATGTCCGCAGCATCCGTTCCACGCGGCGCTGTTGGCTCGAGGCGACCGCGCGGCAGCAGCTGGTCGTCATTTGAACGAATGAACTCATCACAAATGCCAACGAGCTTAAGTGCGTAGAGCCAAATGTGTGGTATCAAAAGCACTAAATAAATTTATACAGATGTCCATATGCCTGAGGATGGATATATGTGTGTGTGTGTGTGTCGGTAAGCTCATAAGTGCTCTATTAGTATCGCTTTTGACAAGTGGTATGTACACATGTATGACGGTGGAGGCAATTTGCATGCATTTCCGGCAAAATGCTTTGACATATTCGGTATGTAGTTCACTTGTCACGACCGTACGGGAAGAGCACATACACG
Organism: Ceratitis rosa; assembly: GCA_037013455.1. Lineage (NCBI taxonomy): Eukaryota > Metazoa > Arthropoda > Insecta > Diptera > Tephritidae > Ceratitis > Ceratitis rosa. The sequence goes on along the minus strand of JAWMAG010000004.1, from coordinate 34,696,236 downwards.
TATGGATGGGAATTAGTAGGAAAATTTGTGCTGAATATATGGTATGTATTTCTACAACTGGTGCTTGTTAACCGCTGAATCTAATTTGGTCCCAGTTGATACATAGCTTCAAGCCGCCTCCGAAGGCTGACAAATGCTCGAAGGATGAAAAGATCTTCTTCGACTTGAGACAAGCTAAGATGAATGAGATTCGTCATCTCATACTACCTCCCATACCCACTTTTCGACCATAAAAGCTCCTCATAAAAATCCATCAACCGTTCGGAGACAGTTTACTATAAATTGGTCTGGGGATTGAACTGGAACACGATATATTAACTATTAAATTGACGAGAAAGCTGACAGACTGAACAGGTCAATATGTAATGGCTTGCAGAGCCTGGAAATGGTGGATTGTTTTGTCAAACGCGCTATTCGTCTGCGAAATTAATCGGAGCAGGGAATACCAAAGGTTCTATACTATGAGTTTGATAAGAGAGCTGAAAGATATTCCATCGAGTCGAACCTCCAAAATAATGCATAAATACAGCAAAGGAAGACACTTGCCAGCTGGATACGACTTCAAAACGGTTAAAGGCCTTAGAATCAGCCACAACCTACTGACATTACAACCGTGTATGTGCAAAACGGACATTACCAGCTTTATAAGTGTAGCAAATGTTGTGAAAGGGACGACACGAGCGAGACAGTAGAGCACCTCCTCTGTCTCCCTGCTGTTCTATCCAGAACACGTCCCAGAAATCCATGAACAGCGCTGCTTTGAAAATTGAACCTCCATCTGATACTCAGGATCTTCTCGAGATCAGTACTGAAGAGCTAGAAAGTCAAAAGTTATACTAGTAATAGAGATATCGGATTTAAACTAGCTTCACTGACCGGCCACTGTCTGATAGGACGACGTGCAGCGAGACATAGAGGGCACCTTATATGAAATGCTGTAGAGGATGTAAGGTGGGGGGAGAAAGAGACGATCTCCCATACTCAATGTGATTTTGCTGCTTTGGACGGTGTTAGACTTCGAAATTTCGGGACCCTGCTGTTGGATAATTTACCGAAAGTCATGGATCTAATGAGGTTCATGGATTTCGAAATGGTTGGATAGCGAAGTCTTACTGAGTCCTTAGTATAATTAATGGGATAGATCGGTTGCCATCACAACCTAACCTAATTTAACCTCGCTGAAAAAAGATCAGCTGTACTTCGGGAGTACTAGTCGGAGGTAAGATCTTCGGGGATAGAGCATACTCTGTGAAATCAAAGAAATTGAAATGGTCCCACCATTCAAGCAGTAACTTTTTTACATCTAAGTAGGGTCTGTGGCATAGAGGCTATGACTTCATGTAATGAATAATATTTTGATTTTTCCTACTCATTCAGCAGAGGTAGAATACCTCTCCCCCACTACAAGCTTCGAAGAAACCACAAGTGGGCTGCAACATTGCATTTTCCATATTTTCTATTTTCTATTTTATTTTTTATTTTTTTTTTACTTTATTTCGGTGCATTTTCTTCCTCCATGGTTGTTGCTCCACCGTTTTTGGATGATTTTTAAGTTTTTTTTTTTTCAAATTCCACAAACTAATGGTCCATAAAAATTAAGTGGTTACCGCGTACGAATGTGTGGGTGGAGCGCCCAATGGAACGTTCGCTTGGCGCACAACTGTTGCATACCACAAATTTAAATACGTATATACATACGAGTAGGTAGATATGTTCGAACATGTTTGTTTGTCGTCTAGTGGTCCATCCACCTGGTGTTCCTCATCATTGCTGGTTGACATTTGACATGCCGCTTCATTGGCGTTGATATATTTAATGCAATTTTTAATTGAAATGTGTTATTTGATGGCAATTAATTATGTTGGTCGATGGAATATTGCATGTTGCATGCATTTCACTTCGTGATATTTTTGGAATGAGGAAAATTGTGTTTTCGGAAAATTTTTATTTCAACTGTGGCTAGCATTAAATGCGGTGAATAGCTTTTGAGCAAATTGAATGAAGCAGAGGAAACATAAGGAAAGAAACCCTGAAACAGTGGCAAGCCTGATGGCAAATGGTAATGTGGAAGGCATTTGTCTTCTACTCACCCGCAAAAAGACAGAAAACTTTAGATCCACTAACTGTACCCTAAGATATATATGGACTTAAGCATTCTATAATGGCTTCTGGGAGGAATCGTGTCGTTAACGACCGACAACTTCAACTCCCTTAACATTCTAAATGAACAAACGCCTCCTTTTGCCGAGTGCTCCAGTGTAAACAACAAACTCGAGAACACCATGAGATGAGAGTGAGAGAGAGGGAGAAAGAGCGAGAAAGAGAGAGAGAGAGACAGAGATAGAGAGAGAGAGAGAGGGAGAGAGAGCGAGAAAGAGAGAGACAGACATAGAGAGAGAGAAACAGAGATAGAGAGAGAGAGAGAAACAGAGATAGAGATAGAGAGAGAAACAGAGATAGAGAGAAAGAGAGGGAGAGAGAGCGAGAGAGAGAGAAACAGAGATAGAGAAAGAGAAAGAGAGAGAAACAGAGATAGAGAGAGAGAGTGAGAGAGAGAGGGGTCTGGTAGAAAGAGGGAGAGAGGGGTCTGGTAGAAAGAGGAAGAGAGGAGCCTGGTAGAACGAGGGAGAGAGGGGTCTTGTAGAAAGAGGGAGAGAGTGATCTGGTATAAAAAGAAAGGGGTCTGGTAGAAAGAGAGAGAGAGAGAGAGAGAGAGGTCTGGTAGAAAGAGAGAGAGAGGTCTGGTAGATAGAGAGAGAGAGAGAGAGAGAGAGAGAGAGAGAGAGAGAGAGAGAGAGAGAGAGAGAGTCTGGTAGAATTTTTACAAAGAGTTGCGGCGGACTGAATAAATATGAAGAAAATAGATGCTTATGATTTTTACGAATGATATTTAAAGGAGTACAAAGCCAAGAATTCGACTTTCATAACACAAAAAATTTATATATTCAAAGACCGACGAACATTGGACAAGTTTCTTCAGTAGAAGCCGAAATAAACATTGTAGACGTCATTCCAGATTAAGTGTGATGGCTCAGCTTCTTAGCCGAGATCATCTAACTGAATGTAAAAGAAAAAGAAAACGAGCTGTATTGATCGGACCAAAAGAAAAGGAGATTTAGATGAATGGATTTAAGAGGGTATGCAAAGAGTGGGTTAGTGTCGTGAAGAGACTCATTGCAATGCGGCATATACGTTAACCATGTCAGCGTCGAGTCTCGATAAACGGGAGTTAAATCTGCTACTTTATCCAGACCTTAATTGTGCAACTATCACTCAGGTCTAGCGCATTCAGCTCCAGCTCCTCGTCTGGTTTAGGTGGTGGTTAGATTACCGTTTACATAATTCGCAGGAAGAGAAATAATAAAAGTGTTGACAGACACTTTGGGAAAGGCGTTTAGGATCTGTTGGTAGCATGCTGAGCGGTTCCTTGATATAGTGTTGAAGGAGGAGATTTTTCACAAGTTCAGTGCTACCTGGATTCTTTATTTGTTGTAGTTCCGGAGCACGGCTTAGGATAGAACTTTTGTTCTCTCTCTCCCCTCTTTTTAGTATTGTACTTTAATTTCAACTACGATCTGCGAAGAGTAATGATTGAACATAGTGAATGAAAGAACACGACAATAGGGTAGACAAATAGAGTAAAGAACTCAAACTTGTGAGCAAGGCTTTGCCAAGAGAATAAGAAAGTTCATGCTTAATGGGTACCAGGGCATATGAGTATCGAGTAATAATATTGTGGACGAATCATCTCTAGAAAAGAGTACTCTACACTATATTTACTATACTATACTATGGATCTAAAAGCTCCATTAATGGAAGGAAAGTATACACATGGGATACGTTTGTATTGTCAGGTTGATAGGTCTTGAAAACAATTAACTCTCCCGCCCGTTCGATACCAAACAAGGTTTCAGACAAGATGAGCTCAGCTTTCTCCAGACCGGATAAGGAGCAACGCCTATAAGCCTGATAGTGAACGAGAACAAGACGAAATACCTCCTGCCATCAAACAAACAGTCATCGCATTCGCCACTCGGCTTCCACGTCACTGTTGACAGTCATGACTTCGAGGTAATTCGTCTATCTAGGAACCAGCATCAACACCAACAACAATGTCAGCCTTGAAATCCAACGTAGAATCACTCTTGCTTCTTTGGACTGAGTAGGTATTTGCAAAGTAAAGTCCTCTTCCGACGAACAAAGACCAAAACTCTGCAAGCCGTTCATTGTTCCCGTCCTGCGGAGGCGTGGACGAGGACAACATCTAATGACTCGGTAGAAAAGTTTTGCGTAAGCTTTGTGGTCCCCTGCGAGTTGAGAATGCAAAAACCGCAGCTAAAGGAATGATGAGCTGTACAAGATATACATTGATATAGTTCAGCGAATCAAGAGACAGGGGGTACGCTGGTTAGGTTATGGGATTCGGATGGATTATAATACTCCAGCTTTGAAAGTTATCGACACAGTATCTGCCAGTGGAAGCAGAAGAAGGGGAAGACCTCCACTTAGTTGGAAAGATTAGGTAGAGAAGTGGCTGACTGTCGCGCTATAATCGCGTAAACAGTATCTACGCCAGAAAAGAGGAAGAAGATGCTCGGACTCCAGGCTGCTAGTAGGACTGTTAAAAAAGCATCGCACAACTAGGCTTGGTTGAAGACGACAAAAAGGTATAGGTAGAGAAAATACAGCATGTAACCTGTGTGTGACCGACGCTCTGCATACAGAGGATAGAGAGCAGGATCTCAGGATCTTCGATCCGCATTATATAAAGGTCTAAAATATCAATTTGCTAAGAGAAAAGAGCAATATTTTCTTCAAGTTAAAGACATACCAGGAAGGATAGTAGTATCTATAGAATGTATGTAGTACATCTGGTAACTCTATAGATGAATTATGGACTCCCCAAAGAGTCGACCACTTAAGTCTAGTCATAGCGAATGAAACCACTTCCTCTAAAATATTGTAATATAAATATTATAATAAATTGCATTAGAAAAATGTGGAAAAGTAGAAAAAAAACAAGGAAAAATATTTTTCTGATTGACAAACCATCTTTGCGCTGCCTTAACTACGATCGGAATGAAGTTTGTGCGTACACGTATTCTATGAATAATAATTGCGGTAACTTCAAGAAATTTATGGTAATTTTATGAAACATTAACGCTTAATAATTGTAATTGTAAAAGCGTGTTGAGCACGCACATGATAGCTAAGTGTAGTTAGAGACAGACAGACCATCAGGCGGACAGCCAACCTCACCACTTTGTCTGCTGCGACTCAAAGGAAAATGTGGTGACCAACGAGCGTGACAACCAAAAAAAAAACAAAAAAAAAATAGAAAAATAATAAAAACATAAATAAATATGTATGTAGATATATAATAATAACGTAGTCTACTTGGGCTCGTGTTGCAGCGTGTAATTGTAATGAATAGGCGGAGTTGTTGCTCTATGCCATGCACCTGTGCCCGAGTGTAAAGGCGCCAATTTTCATGTTTGAAAACCGCAAATAATTGTTAACTGTTTTTATGTATACTTTACTGTTAAAGGTATCTATATTTACTTAAATGAAAACATCTGTTTGTAAATACATAAATATGTATGTATATTATGTATGATATTTATATGTATATATTGGCTCTGGTTTCAAAAGTACAGCGTTGTATTTTGACACCTGCCAAACTTAACTGTCAAACCAAACATGTTTTGTTATAGTTAAAAGTCCGACATTTATGAAAATTGATCGCCAAACAACTGCACATGCCGTTAAAATTATTAAAACCTCCTAAAAATGATGATTACAACGTGGCCACTGTTCGTGCCTTAAGAGGAGATCCTAGTGCACATAACCGTCTAACTACTCAAGCAATTGGTAGAATTTCAAAGAAACTTGAAGATACTGAATCGGTTATAGATACTCGTTCCACCTCCAGTGTCGCTACTGCAAGTAAAAGTGTAGCCGAAGATCCGCATGGGCCTATTTCTCGACGTACTCAAGTGTCTGGGCTCTCTTACGGCACATTATGGCGTATTTTGGACTTGGACTTACATCTATATCCATATAAAGTCTAGCTCACACAATAACTAAAGCTAGCTAACCATACACAAGACCGCATATGGTCTCTTGGCTGCTTGAACAACAAGAAGTGGGCAGGTAGTTTTTCGAACAAAATTGTCTTCAGCGACGAGACTTATTTCGCACTCGAGGGATATGTAAATAAGTATAATTGTAGAATTTGTGGTTCCGAGAATCTTCGAATAATTGAAGAGAGATTACTACACCTTAAAAACTCTTTGTGAGGTGCGCTTTTTTGACTCGGAGCGTTATGAACGTAAGATAACCGAGTCTTTTTGGACTGCTCTTGAAGAACACGACTTGGTTAATATGTGGTATCAACAAGATAGTGGCACAGGGCACACAACAGGAGCGGTTTTATTGTGAGAAACTCCCCAGTCGCGTAATCTCTCGTCTTGCCGATGTCAATTGGTCACTGAAATCGTGCGAATAAATCTCTAACTCTTAAGCACTTGCAAAGTAACATTCGTTAAGGCAGTTGTCTGCTTTAGAGGCTTCAAAAATGCATTTTTTTCTTAAATCTATTCTAAAACTTTCCAAAAATATGTTCTTTCAGTGGCCAATTCAACATATTTTAGTAGCTAGAGCAGTTTTAGTGGCCGAGCGTCGAGCCGAAGCTTTGAAGAGCGTTTTCTCGAGTTTTCATTTTTACAAGACTCAGAATTCGCTGCCGGTTATAGCTAATATAATATATGTCCAATCGAAAAAGAATCTTCTATTTGAACTAAAAAAGTTGGACAAAAGTATTATTTAACTTCTTTTTTTGCGACTTGAAGTGATCTTTTTTTCAAAATGTGAAAATTTAGAATTTTCCAACTTCTTCGGTATTTTTTTATTTTACATAGAATTTTTCAAAAATTAAGACTTTATTGTGAAAAAATTGTTATACATTTAATGTTCAAAATATTGCCCATCGGAAGCTACGATATTTGCCCATCTTTCTGGCAATTTGTGGATCTCATCCCAAAAGAACTTCTCCTGCTTGGAGGTCAAGAAAGAATCGAGTCAATTTCTAATACCCTGTTCTGAAGTGAAGCGTACTCTGGTGAGGGCATTCTGCATTGATCTGAACAAGTGGTAATCGGAAGGTGCTATGTCTGGGCAATAAGGCGGGTGAGGTAGAACTTCCCACCCACAGTTTTCCAAATAGTTTTTAACTAGCCTTGCAACATGTGGCCGAGCGTTGTCATGATGAAAAATTATTGATTCGTGTCTGGTCGCATATTAAGGTCGTTTTTCCGCAATGGCCTTTTTCAAACGAATCAATTGTTTTCAGTAGAGATCCCCATTGATCGTCTGACCCGATTTCAATAGCTCATACACTAATAGAGCATACCCTTGTGGTCCCACCAAATACATAGCATAACCTTGGCACCATGGATACTCGGCTTTGCCGTGGATGTCGATGGTTGACCGGGCTTCACATACGATCTCTTGCGCTTTGGGTTATCATAATGAATCCATTTTTCATCGCCAGTGGCAATTCGATGCAAAAATGACTTCTTTTGGTGGCGTTGAAGCAACATTTCCGACATGCAGAATCGACGTTCGACGCCTCTTGGCTTTAATTCATAAGGCACCCAATTTCCAAGCTGCTTGATTAATCCTAATGATTTTAATCGTCTGGAAACGGTTGCTTGATCAACTCCTAATACTTTTGCAAGTTCTTCTTGCGTCTGGCATGCATCTGCGTCGAGCAATGTCTCCAATTCTTCGTCTTGAAATTTTTTTGGCTGTCCGAAGAACGCTTCGTCGTCTAAGTCGAAATTGCCACTTTTAAACCGTGCAACTGTGGTAAATAAAGCCTTAAATTTAGAGCAAAAATAATGGATAACTTTTTACTAGACATAAAATTATTTAAATACATATATAAATATGTATGTATTTTGCCTGATATGCCTTAAACACTGTCTTAAATGAAATTAATTGCAACTCCACCTGGTGCCGCATTTGCCTCGCAGCTAAAAACAAAAGTTACACTAAGAAACAACAACAACTAGCCATACTTGACACTTTGGCATGTTGTTAATTTTTATGACATTTACGATAATGTTGCATGATAAGAAACCGTTAGCATTAACGCACTATATAACTATAAAATACAAATATTTTTACATACAATTTTACGTATGAACATGAATATAAAATCCGCAGGTGGATTTTCAGGTTAAGGCCAGCTGACTCGGTTAGGTTAAGTATCTAGTAGTGGTTGACGGCTCAGCCAAAGTGGGTCCATTGTGATGCCATAAATATAGTTATGGTCTAAGGACTTCTCTTCCATCCACTTTCAATGTCTTATGAATTATTATTGGTGGCGTCTGCGGTATTCCGAAGTCTTAATCAATAATCTCAGGTGGAAAATAGCTTTCTCCCTTTCGTTATTTCTCCTGTAGAACTCAGCCTTTCTACATGCCGTTTTTTCCACAAGGCCTTCTGTACACCACTCACTTTGAAATATTAGTCTGTTCCCCATTAACTCCATAAGTAACAGTTTGCGGCTGCTATAGCCATTTCTGAAGTTCATTTTGAATACCAGGGTTCAAGTCCCGGTTTGACCAATATACAAAATTATCGAAAAATAATTTATCTAATTGCGATTACCCCTCGGCGGTGGATGTCAAACCGTTGGAGTGTATTTCTGACATGAACTAAAAGCACCTTTTAAAAATCCACCACCCGTTGGGAGGCGGCTTCGTATAAACTATAGGTCCATCCATTTTTTGGAAATCATCAAGACGCATATCACTTATTGGAGGAGGAGATTGGCCGAGGAATATGCTCGGTAGTACCTGTGCTAGTAAGTTCGGCTGTCCAGCAGTTATTTTCTATGTCAGCAAGACCTAGTGTCTGAATGTGAGATAATGTGCTTTAATCCGTCATCTCCATAAGATATCTGCGGCAGTCCAGCTCCATTTTAGATATGTTTGTAATGGGCGGGTTTAGAAATTTCTTTGTTCGTTGGTCACTGAGTCACTGAATAGGCAGATATGGGCTCCTGATTTACGATTCTGTAAATAGCGCCAGAGAATATGGTCTAACGATATACTATCACTTACTGGACTGGAAACAGTAAGAAAGGCGAACCGGCTGAACAAGGCTTGAATGAACAGATCCAAGAACGCATAGATATGCCTTTTATAAAAGAAAGAGAATATCCCAACAGTAACAGTAGCCTTCACAGTCCATTCCCTGATGGGTCGACATGCAGAAAGACTGTGAATTCTTTTATGAGAGTTGCTGCAGAAGCTATAAGAGCAATAACTAGAACGAAACAACTCATGACAGATGATTGGATGCTACGATTTAAGACATGTCTAAGAGCTCTTGCAAAGTGCGCACTGAAAGCCGAGCTGAGGGCAAAGCTATATTCTATCGGCGTTCAGAAAAATTTGGACGCAAAAATCAAAGTTGAATTTCACTCTCGGCTCGGCTTGACTCGACTTGGCTTGGCTTCCACTCTGCTTTGCCAGCGCTAGTTTGCATTGATTTATTTGAATTCCTACAGCTACAAGAGTATTTCTCGTATTCTTAGCTTTGTGCCCGGCTTTGAGTATGCCCTCTTCTAAAGGCCTATTGTAACAGAAGTCAAGATAGATATTCTGAGGAAATTTCAGCAGGAATCAAAGTGAGTGAACAGTGAAGCAAGACAACATCGTGGTATTACATTGGAGTTAACTCTAGCCATCTAGCTCGGACGAAAGAGCTTTGAGACACCTCATCCTAACCATAGTAAATTCAGCACTCTTCGCAACGTGGGTAGAACTATTTTCTCTGCAAAACACCTGCTAAAAATGACCTTCAGGAAGAAACTACTTGACTTTACAAACTCCATTCAGCAAAGTTATTACAGAATAACTTGTCATATACAGAGAGTTCCTCAAGAACTTTATCAACTCGCTTGCTGTGAATGGTATCATCGAAAACTGCACAGCCTCGTAAGGCCACACCCGACCCGAGTAATACTACCACAACTGGATTTGGCTACCGTAGTAGATTTCTAGATCTAGAATGGCTCAACATTGCTCACTAGATAGTTTTTGGTTTCGACTGCCTTGCCGAAATAGCTGCAGTCGGAATAAGCATTCTTGTGGATTTCATAAAACCCTCACACCATTCAGAGCATCTGGAAAGTTGAGAGAGACTTTTTCACAGATTCAACAATGCTGACACACCTTTAAGTGCTCTAGTCACAGGGACTCATCTCCACAACCGTATCTCTCAGATCCCGAGGTGAAAAATATAAAATTTTCCGCAGACCTAGAAAATAAGACTACTTTCCAGTGTGTTAATCCGGTTCTCCAGCGCATTATCTCACCTCTCTGCGCTACCTTAAATGCTTGAATAGGAACTTAAGTGGGAATGTGTGCTAGAAATGGAAACTGGAATGCGAAGTCCAGCTGATCGAGATGCGCATCAGCTGCCGCAGCCACAGCAGCAGCAGCAGCAGCCACAGGAGACGGAGCCTACAAAGCAAGCCCATTTTCGCTCGAAATGCAATTTATGCTCGGCAATAAACTTAATGCAGTTAAGGTGAATGGATATTCGAGTGCGGCTAGTTGTTGGTGTTGGTGTTGTTGTTCACTATGCTGCAGTGGTTGTAATTGTTATTAATGTCGCTGACGTCTTTCCTCATCGTCGCATTCCACTCGATTCGGTGACAATAAAGTTGATTATGTCGATAAGGTTTATGAATATTGAAAGCGTATTTTTCACCCATGCAAAATTTGGGTCAGCAGCAGCAACTATAATAACAACAACAATAGCAATAATAACTAAAACAACTGTAATACAAGTTTGCATCTCGTTAAATGAAGTTGTTAAGCATATTCCTGCCAATGAACATTCAATTCAGATGTAGATACAGAGCGAGGGGGGATGGAAGCAAAGAAGGCAGGAAGGATGAAAAAAAGAGTTTTAGAGGAAATGAAATTCAACAAAGTGAGTCGTAAGACAATCTACTCATCCACTCATTCTCCGTGGTTGAATTGATGAACGGAAAGGTGCTCGCCAACACTTAATTTGCCAACAATCGCCATCCATTTTACCGCTAATTTATGCATAGATACCTTTTCGCCTTTGGCTCAGCGTGCGCGTGCAATAATTGCCCAGAAAAACTTTAATTTATTTTGAGGTAATTTTGTGTATTTACATGTAACAGCTTGCTCAAATGTATGTATGTCATTATACTGTATTTTACATAATTTTCATATTAAACAATTTTTTTAATTACGTTGACGCTTATGTGCCTTAAGTGGCTGAGGTGAAATGCAGGGACGTTTTAAAATGTGGTCCATTTGATCTGGGCATTTAAGTGGATGGCTGAGTGTGTAGTAGTAGTGCTCATAATGGAAGATCTTCTTACTAAAAGAAAGGGCGATCAAAAAGTTCAAACCACTTAAAAGCCCAAGACCAGACGAAATTGGTCCGTTTCAACTACAGCAATCTCTAAATAACAGCGTTAACTGGCTGTATACTGTATTAGAAGGGTTCTTCAGCTGAAGTTGCATACCAAAACAATGGAGGAAATCGAGTATTTTTCTATTTTCAACTGTGAAAAGGCATCTCATTGCAAAACTTAGAATTTCAGACCAGTAAGCCTGATGTAGCCTAGCCGATTGAGTGAAGTTTACATTAAAGATAAGATAACCCGCCTATAAGAAAGGTAGGTAAACGGAGCAGCACCTTCACATGGTAGTATCGTTAATGGAGAAGTCTATTTTGGTTAGAGAGTACAGCTGAATAGCTTTTTTGGATATTGAGGGAGCTTTGTATGCGGTTTTCTGTCCTGAACTGATTGAGCGTTCAGAAGGTGTCTGAATGGAAGGTGACAAACCACGGTCATGCCAATACACTATCGGAAAGCACGGACTACAATGAATATATAGTGTTTATGCCGGAGAGAAACCAATAGGAATGGATTAAAACTAAGCAACAAATTCAATAGTGGAGTCCACACAAAGGAACTAGGGCTTAGCAAGTCCTTTCGGCTACCGGATCACTGTAGTGTTTTTCAGACTGAACTATGGGCTATACCTGTCGCAAATTATTAAATGTGTTAGCGAAACAGTTATCTATGAACCTAGCATGCCTGCCCGGACGCAGTAACAAGCCGGGTAACGAGATAGCGGACGAGCTTGCTTACACTTCTGCCATCATGAAAGAGTCTGGGCATGCGACTCTCCCTCTATATTTCTATGTTTTTTTTTTATTATAGGCGCTATTTCACGGTAGATAAGCCTCAAGTCTTGATTTATTGCTAGGATAATATTATATATAAAATAAAAAAAAAAAACAAATAAATAAAATAAAATAAAATAAATTAAAATAAAATTAAATAAAAGAAATTAAATAAAATAAAATAAAATAAAATAAAATAAAATAAAAAAAATAAAATAAAATAAAAAAATAAAATAAAATAAAATAAAATAAAATAAAATAAAATAAAATAAAATAAAATAAAATAAAATAAAATAAAATAAAATAAAATTAAATAAAAAATAAAATAAAATAATATAAAATAAATAAAATAAAATGAAATAATATAAAATAAAATAAAATAAAACAAAATAAATGAATTAATATAAAATAAAATAAAAAATAATAAAAACTTAAAATAAAATAAATAAAATAAAACAAAATAAAATAAAATAAAATAAAATAAAATAAAAGAAAATAAAATAATATAAAATAAAATAAAATAAAATAAATAAAAATAAAATAAAATAAAATAAAATAAAATAAAATAAAATAAAATAAAATAAAATAAAATAAAATAAAATAAAATAAAATAAAAGAAAGTAAAATAAGATAAAACAAAAAAAATCAAATAAAATAAAATAAAATACATTATAATAAAATAAATTAATATAAAATAAAAAAAATAAAATAAAATAAAATACAATAAAATAAAATAAATTAATATAAAATAAAATAAAATAATATAAAATAAAATAAAATAAAATAAAATAAATAAAAATAAAATAAAATAAAATAAAATAAAATAAAATAAAATAAAATAAAATAAAATAAAATAAAGTAAAATAAGATAAAACAAAAAAAAAATAAAATAAAAAAAAAATAAAAAAATTAAATAAAATAAAAAAATAAAATGAAATAAATAAATAAATAATAAAATAATGTAAAATAAAAAAATTAAATAAACTAAAATGAAATATAATAAAAAGAAATACAAAAAATAAAATATAACAAAATAAATAAAATAAAAGAAGATAAAAGAAAAGAAAAGAAAATAAAATAAAATAAAAAATAAAATAAAATAAAATAAAATAAAATAAAATGAAATAAATAAAATAAAAGAAGATAAAATAAAGGAAAAGAAAATAAAATAAAATAAAAAAATAAAATAAAATAAAATAAAATAAAATAAAATAAAATAAAATAAAATAAAATAAAATAAAATAAAATAAAATAAAATAAAATAAAATAAAATAAAATAAAATAAAATAAAATAAAATAAAATAAAATAAAATAAAATAAAATAAAATAAAATAAAATAAAATAAAATAAAATAAAATAAAATAAAATAAAATAAAATAAAATAAAATGAAATAAAATAAAATAAAATAAAATATAATAAAAATAGTTTGATATTCATTACAAAGTGATGATGAACAAATCAAAACAGCCATAAAGCACAGGAATTCCTCATTTTATTACAATGTCACGCCACACAGCAGTATTGCAGGCAACACAGCAACAACATCAATAATAACAATCTGGGCTGGCTGATGTTTAAGCGAAAACATATGGCGTGAAATAATTATGCGGGAAAATGTGTTGCGGTAAAAAAAGAATTAATAAAATTTGAGAAAAAAAAGAATAATTCGCAGCAATGCAATTAATTTCAAGCACAAACACTTATAAGCTGCCACCAACAGTTACGGCGGATTGCAGCAAAAATGCACAAATGTTTGTATGCAACTGCAAATCATTGAAAAGCCAGCGAGGCTGCCACAGATGTATTCGAAACGCGCGTTTTTTCAACTGTAACGGCAGTTAAGCGACCAAATGTTGCGGCATTTTATGAGCATTCAGCTTCCTTCCTTAAGTGTTTTTTTTTTTTAAATAAAATTTTATTGCGCTTCTGTGCCGCTGCAAGAAAAAAATCTGCCAACTCTGACAAAGCGTTCTTATTCTCCGTGATTTCTACTTAGAAAAGCAGGGTTGCATTTGTAAATTACAATAATTGTATTTCAGTGTTTTACTTTTTATTTTATCAATATTTTTTTGTTTTTTAATTTTTTAGTTTTTTAATTTTTTTTTATTTTTTATTTTTTTTTTTCAATTAAATTTTTTTATTTTTTTTTTATTTTTTTATTCCTCCCAACAGCCATCAGTGACTCGCTGCTGGCCCCCAAGTGTGTTTACGAGCGCATTTTATGCCACTTGTGGTATTTAAGATTTTCTTGTGGCCACTTCGGCCGGCACGTCAGCCCGCTCTGCCTCAACAACAACACTTTCCGCTGTTTGTTTGTTTGTTTGTTTTTCTTCGTTGTTTTTTGTTGCTCTTGTTGCGTTTTCATGCTTGATCATCAACAGATGTTTCAATATGCAGCAACAACATTTGCGTAGCTTGTATAAACAATAGCAACAACAGCAATAAAAAGAAATTGCTGCCTCCCAGCTCGGAGCACCACTTCAGTGCAAAGCCGCCACCACAACAACCAACCAGTTGTGCAGACGCAAACAACGAAATAACCATGTGGCTTGTTGCTTGCTGCTTTCCTCGCTTTGCTTTGCTGTGGAATTTGCCACATTTGTGGTTTTCGCTTTGGGATTGTCGGCTTTTTTTCACGATGCGTACGAGTAATGTTGCATGCAACAGTGAGGGAAAACCAAAAAAACAAAAAAAAAAATAATAATAATTATAATTCGAGATAAGTGCAATATGGTAAAGGCAATTGTTGTTTTTTCTGTTTTCTGTTGCTGGCATGCAAATCTGTTTGATGCAGCTACTCAAGTCCTCGAGCCCCTACAGGCGTGGCTTTGTTGTTGCGCTGCGTTGACGACTGCTAATCGTCTTTGAATGCGCAAATGGCTCATTGCACTCTCCATCATCACCATCACCAGCTGTGCCAAGTCTTTTTCGCTTTCTCATTCGCTGTCGCTTTGTTGTGCTTATTATTGGCGGCGTATCGATGTTGCTTCCTCAATTAAGAAAAAAATATACGAAATGCATTTCCAGCTGATTGAAATGTGATTTTTGACTATACGATTTCAATATTCATATGCTTTCATGAGCATATATGTACACCTACACAGGAATATATTATACATACATAACGTGTAGTGCAATAAACTAGTTCCAAATGAGCTTACTCAAAACTGGTCAAAAAAAAATTCATAAGAGCAAAGTAAATGTAAACGCGATAATTATGATGAGCTGACAACTGCCAGATTTAACTTAGAAACATACTAGTTCTATACCAGTTCAAAATAGATCAAAACCTTACTAGTTTCGCTCATATTGTTATAAATAATTTTATACATTTTAACTCAATGTTACAATTTAAAAATACTAATTGTTACTTATTTATAAAGTATGTTTGTTTTCTAGGCTCTTCGAAGCTACCCAGCAGATTATACTGAAAAATACTTCGATATAATCAGTCATCGCTCGTTCGTCCAAGATGAGGTAATCAACCCGTGTGGAGCCTTGGGTCACGGCTAATGAGAGAGGAAGCTTCAGTGGTGCCACTCCGACTTATTCGGTTTAAGGATCCGCTGAAGTCTGATTGCAGCGTCTGCTCACCAGTGGTGCGGCTGCGAGCGGACGTCGGTCTTGAAGCAAGCGGCTCGTTATATAAATGTGTAAAAACTTTAGACTTACTTGCCTAGCGAGGTTGTGCGCTGGGTTTGGGACCCGCCACGTAGAAACCAGCTCCAATGAAAAAGCTAACAACGCCTCGGATGAGATAACACCTTTCTGTTGACGACCACGCAAACTAATTAAGAATCACGATTTGAGGGCTGGTTGATGTCCTCGTAAGAATAAAGGCTGATATCACCGCCGTCCAAGAAGTGCGATGGACGGGACAAGGATGAAAGCGAGTAGGTTCTTGTGACATTTACTACAGCCGCCATATAAAGCAGCGCGAATTTGGTGACGGATTTGTGGTGGGAGAGAGACTCCGTCGTCGAGTACTGGCATTCACTCCGGTGGATGAGTATCTTGCCACAATCCGCGTCAAAGCGAAATTTTTCAATACATCGTTGATTTGCACCCACGCCCGGACGGAAGAGAAGGGCGAGTTGGCCAAAGATGCCAAAAAAAGAGGCCGAGGTACGTATGAAGAGCTTGAGAAGCTGGCCGACAAGGGTGATGCTCGAATATTCTATGAGAAGATACGACAACTTACAGAAGGTTTCAAGACCGGAACAGACTCCTGTAGGACACAAAGAGGTGATCTAGCCACCTATGCCCAGAGCATATTAAATTTATGGAGGGAACACTTCTCCAGTCTGCTGAATAGCAGTGAAAACGGAGTAACCGGAGATAGTGAACCCGAAACCCCAATCGACGACGATGGAAAAGACGTTCCACTATGTGACCATGAATAAGTTAGAATAGCAATCGCTCGCTTAAAAAACAACAAAGCGACTGGAGCTGACGGCCTACCGGCAGAACTATTCAAACATGACGGTGAAGAGCTGACAAGGTGTATGCATCAGCTACTCTGCAGAATATGGTCGGACGAAAGCATGTCCGACGATTGGAATTTAAGTGTGCTCTGCCAAATCCATAAAAAGGGGACCCCTCAGTCTGCGCCAATTATCGTGGGACAAGCCTACTTAATATCGCCTTTAAGGTCCTGTCGAACGTATTGTGTGAAAGACTAAAGCCCACCGTCAACAAACTGATTGGACCTTATCAGTGTGGCTTTAGACCTGGTAAGTCAACCAAATCTTGGAAAATATCCGTGAAAAAAGAATCGACACCCACCACCTCTTCGTCGATTTTAAAGCCGCCTTCGACAGCACGAATAGGAGCTGCCTTTACGCTGCTATGTCTGAATTTGGTATCCCCGCAAAACTTATACGGCTAAGTAAAGTTTTAAGTGACGTTAAGCAACACAACAACTGCGCCGTGAGTTCTGCTTTCTCCAGACTTGAAAAAGAAGCGAAGGATATGGGTCCGGTAGTGAAAGAGGGCAAGACGAAATATCTCCTGTCATCAAACAAACAGTCATCGCATTCGCGACTCGGCTCTCACGTCACTGTTGACAGTCATAACTTCGAGGTTATAAATAATTTCGTCTATCTAGGAACCAGCATCAACACCAATAATAATGTCAGCCTTGAAATCCAGCGCAGAATCATTCTTGCCAACACTGCTTGTGCTACTTTGGAATAAGTAGGCAATTGAAAAGTAAAGTCCTCTCTCGTTCCCGTCCTGCTATACTATGGTGCGGAAGCATGGACGGTGTCAACATCTGATGAGTCGGCCTTGGGAGTTTTCGAGAGAAAAGTTTTGCGTAAGATTTATGGTCCACTTCGAGTTGGCAACGGCGAATATCGCAGACGATGGAACGAGCACTAAACACACTTTTCCTACATTTCTTATTTTTTTTTTAAATTTTATATTTTATAATTTTTTTTTTTGTAATAAATATGGCTTCTGTCTTAATTTACAATTTGCGAAATTCCAAAGGAGCACTCGAATTTTATTTAACGCCCTTGCAACAATGGAACTTTAAGTGCACACTTTGATGTTGCACAAACATATTTACATACAAACTGATGTAATTCGATATCAATGCTTGACTTGTGTCAAAATATTGGCACCAAAATGATACACGCTGACAAGGCAAATATTTCTTTCAGAGGGGAAAGCGCTGCTTAATGTTGATGCTGTTGGTGGTCTAAGCGATAAGAAAAGAAGAAGAAGCGAAAAATGAAAAAAACGAAAAAATAAAAGTCAATTAAAATATGAAAAAAATAATGTCAAGAAGCCACTAAATTGCAAGCTCAGTTGAAACTTCAATTCGAATTTTCTAAAAAATTAATGAAATTCCATGAAGAACTGTTTGTGTGTGCGTTTGTGTATATGTAGTTGTGTAAAAGCAAAACTAGTAAGCAAAATTTGAAGCTAAAATTTTCGCTAAGCAAAAAACAAAAACAAAAAAAAATGTATAATTAAAAATCAAACCATATTTTGTGGCAAGCCATAAATTTTTAATGCTTCACGATCAAATTCAAATGTTCGGCGAGGCATAGAGTCAGAGCTAAAAACAAGAAAAACAAACAAAAAAATCGACATTTGTATCTATTACACGCGCCTTGTTGTTGTTGCTCTTCTTGCTATTCATATATGAATTTATGTATGTATGTATGTATGTATGTATGAACATGCCTCTAGTTGTCCTGCATCGTTGCTGGTTACTATGTTGTTGTTGTTGTTGTTGTTGTTGTTGTTGTTGTTGTTGCTGGCACCAGTCGCTGTTGTTGTAGCTGTAGCTGGCGTTGTGTCATTTAACGTCATGAATTATGGCGCGGATTTGCGCCTACGCGTAAAAATTCCACAACTCAGCTAAGCGATGATGAAGAGACGACAGAAGCCAACAAAAGTGGGAGCGGTGAAGATGCACGCAAAGATGGTGGGCTGAAGCAGGAGGCACGTGCCCAGCGACGGCAGTAGTAGTAGCAGCGGCAGCAGTGGCAAATCAAATAGACAAGGATTATTTATACATACATACATATGTATGTGTGTCTATGTGTATATATAAATGTTGTATGTATGTATGCATATGCATCTATGTATGTATATTCCTAGGCATTCATTGCAACTCTTGTGGCAACAGGAAATGATGTGCTGTTGCATGCAACGCTGCATTGGAAAAAAGTCAGAAAGTCAAAAGACAACAAAAATTAAGCGAAATCAAGGAAAGGCTGGCGCTGCTGCTGCTGGTGGTGTTAGTGGGCGAGTGCAAAGTTCAGTTACGCTTTTTTTATTGTTTTTATTTTTCTTTTCTGCGGCTGTTGCATGAATGAAGAAGCAGCGAATGCACGCATAATGTGTCTATTTTTGTTGTCATTATGAATTGTGGCGTCAGTGGAGTGCGCAGAAACAAAAAAAAAAAATTAGAAAGAAACAATTTCGCACAAAAAAAGTCGCAAACCTGCATGTGACAAGTTTGGCGCCGTTGGCACAGTCTTAATTTTTTATTTTTGTTTTCTTTTTTCCCTCGTTTATTACACGTCTTCTTTGCCAGCACTAATCCCAGGTACATATCTATGTACCTACATGCGATGCAACAAGCATTGCTATAAAATATACACAAAAAGTATACAGACATACTACATACTACATATCTGTATATACATACGTATGATAAATGCATTTCTCCACGTGCATACACACATATGTATGAATGTACATCCACTCAAACACTCCTATCAAAGTTCTCATTTAAATTTTTCCAGTTCAACACTCTCTCTCTCTCTCTCTCTCTTCACTCTCACCATGCGTATATTGTAAATAGAAATAAATTTCTCGCATGCGAGTTTTTCATTCATAAATTTCTTTACGTATAAATTGGTTCGAAGCACTTTTTTGTAGCACATTTTGTTTTTGTTTTTTCTAAGTGTTCTTGTTTTTGTTACAACATTTGCTTTTAAAATGTTCGAAGGCGGTTTGTGCGATGCCAGCATGCTCGACAGTGAACGTGTTCGTTGCACATGTTCGTCAGAGAACTTGTAATAATTATTATTATAAGTTCTCTGGTTTGGCATATTTTGTTGTTCTTTTTTAGTTTATAAACAATACAATACAATACATATTAAAATTCTGTTGAAACTGGAAATATTTTATTTTTTGTATTGACTGTTGATTTATTTTATATTCATTTATGGTATTTTTATTATTGTATTTTATTTTAATTTATTTTCTTTTATTTTATTTTATTTTATTTTATTTTATTTTATTATATTTTATTTTACTTTATTTTATTTTATTTTATTTTATTTTATTTTATTTTATTTTATTTTATTTTATTTTATTTTATTTTATTTTATTTTATTTTATTTTATTTTATTTTATTATACTTTTTTTTGTATTTCATTTTATTTTACAGCAATTCTATTTTGTTTTATTTTAATTTAATTTATTTCATTTTTTATTTATTTTATTTTATTTTGTTTAGTTTTTTATTTTTTTATTTTTTATTTTATTTTATTTTACAGCAATTCTATTTTTTACTTTAATTTAATTAATTTTATTTTATTTTTTTTTATTTATTCGTTTTATTTTATCTTGTTTGGTTTTATTTTTTATTTTTTTGTTTAATTTAATTTATGCAGCTAGTGCTTCTTTCTCTGTAAAATGATAATTGTATTATTATTTTTTATTTATAATAAATAAATAAATAAATAAAATAATTTATTTTATTTAATTTTATTTTATTTCAATTTATTTTATTTTATTTTATTTATTTTATTTTATTTTATTTTATTTTACAGCGATTCTATTTTGTTTTATTTTAATTTAATTTTATTTTTTTTAAATATTTATTTTATTTTATCTTGTTTGGTTTTATTTTTTATTTTTTTTTTGTTTAATTTATTTTATTTTATTTTATTTTATTTATTTTACTTCATTTTATTTTATTTTTTTTTTTTATTCCATTGTCTTTTGTTTGATTTTATTTTCTTTTATTTTGTTTTTTTTTTATTTTTCTTATTTTATTTTGTTTTCTTTATTTTTCTTACTTTATATCATATTATTTTATTTTATTTCATGTTATTTTATATTTTTTTAATTTATTTCATTTCATTTTATTTTATATTATTTTGTTCTATTTTATTTCATTTTTTTAATTTAATTTAATTTAATTTTTTTTTTTAATTTCATTTTATTTTATCTTATTTTATTTTATTTTATTTTTTTTAAATTTAATTTTATTTTATTTTGTTTTATTTTGTTTTATTTCATTTTATTTCATTTTATTTTATTTTATTTTATTTTATTTTATTTTTTTTCAATTTAATTTAAATTAATTTAATTTTATTTTAATTTCATTTGATTTTATTTTGTTTTATTTTATTTTATTTTATTTCATTTTATTTTATTTTATTTTGTTTTATTTTAGTTAATTTAATTTCATTTTATTTTATTATTTTATTTTATTTTACTTTATTTTTTTTTATTTCATTTCATTTTATTTTATACTATTTGGTTCTATTTTATTTTATTTTATAATAACTTATTTTATTTTATTTTAATTTATTTTATTTAATTTTTGTTTTATTTTATTCTGTTTTGTTTTATTGATCTTGTTTCATTTCATTTTATTTTATTTTTTTATAGCATTTCATTTTATTTTTTATTTTATTTTATCTGATTTTGTTTTAATTTATGAAATTTTTTTTTGTTTTATTTTGTTTACTGCATTTTATTTTGCTTGGCTTCTCTTATTTTATTTTCTGCTTAACTAAATATTATTTCCTTTTTATTTAACTTAGTTTAATTTAATTTAATTTAGTATTTTAGCTTAATTAAATTTAATTTTATGTGTTAATTAAATAAAAGTATATTTCTTAATATTATTTTGATTTGTTTTATTTAATTTAATTTATTATTTTTAATTTTCTTTTATTTTATTTTATTTTATATATATATATTTTTTTTACTTTAATTGAAGTTTATTTTAATTAAAATAAATTGTTTATCATTTTTTAGTATCATTATATTTTAGTTTTATTAATCAATTTAATTTAACTTAATTTTATTTTAATTAATTTAATTTAATTTTATTTTGTTTCGTTTTATTTAGATTTAATTTTTTTAAATTTAATTTTATTCTATTTTATTTTGTTTTTATTTAATTTAATTTATACACCTTTTTGGTTTTATTTTATTCTGCTCTAATTAATTATTTTTTTTTTTACTTGGTTTAGTTTATTTTGTTTTTAAGTTTCGATTTTTAGTTTGTCTTATTTAATTTAATATAATTTTTTAATTTCATTTTAGTTTATTTTTAGTGTTATCAAATTATTTGATTTCTTAATTATATATTATTTTTAATTTTTAGTGTCGTAAAATCTTCAATTGTTTTAGTTTAATATTTCTATTTGTTTGTTCTTTGTATATATAATATAAAACATACATACCTACATATGTATCTGGCACACTTTGTTATTAATTCACTTGCTTATGCTAAGGCAATACACAGCAATTGTTTGCCAAAGTCCAAAATAGAAATAAATATATAATTTATTAGAACAAATACCAGGTATACAATTAAAAAGGGGATATATGAGAATATAATATATTTTTTTTAAGTATTAACACAGCTTGAATTTATTAACAGCTGTTGTTTTATTATTTCATATAAATACGTGTAAGTAACAGAAAACGCTTATTTTATGAGCAAAGTTGAAATAAATATTAGCGTTGAAAACGCAAATTTTAAATATTTTGATTTACAACTTTCTAGTTAAAGATTTAGGTGTTTATATTTTAGAAAAACAATTATATCGCACACGAAAACTCGCGAGTATCCAGTGAGCTATTAAAATATGTTATATATTAAAAAATTTGTTACCGGAGACTAAGTAAAATGAGCCACCCAATTAGATATCCATAATCTATATTCAACAAAAGAACTTTATGGTTTCTGTGCTGTGGAATTGAGACGGCTTAGTCAGCTTTCAAGAAACATAACTATTGACTTGAATGTCTAGAATCTTTAACTATCGAAGAAATCTAGAAAAATGCCATGAACAAACTAATAGCGAAGGTGTGATGTTCCATTATGGTAATCCATCAAAAATTAAGAGAGCTCCCGTTCTCTCTGATTTCACATCTGACAGATTTCGTTCACATTGAAAATCACTTGAATAGTAAAACATACGATTTATTCGATGAGCTAGATAAAAATAAAAACAAATTGGGAAGGAATAGCTCTTCTACCAATTTGTGGTGTGCGTCTTGATGTTTTTCCAACAAATGGAAAAATCTATGGGTTTTCATAAATTGCCTTCAGTTGACTTTTATGAAGAGCTTTTTTACAATAGTCGTATTTAACTCTAAGCTTTATAGAATAGTGTAAGCTTTAAGATATCTGTCACTTCATAGAGAGACAGCCTCCTCTCTTTACTCTGTACTCATCTATAAAAGAAGAGCTTTAAGCTCTTCGCAGGGTTGTATCTCCGAAACTTGTATTCGTATTAACTTGAAAGTTGTATTCTCGAGATGTTTAGTCCGAAAATCGCTTCAGCGGTTACGCGGTTACAAAGCGCCATAAAAACTCATGTAAACCCTTAAGAAGGTCGGAAGTTCCTTCTTGCTGTTCTAAGCTCACATTAGATCGGCGAATGTCGTAATAAAACGAAAACTTCGGCAGTAGTAAAAGCTTTGACACAACCGATTAAGAGACGACAGATTTTATAATAGCAGAAATGACATCCCGGAGATACCTTTCGATCTGAGTTTTGATCAGAGCTGACATTCACAGTCGGAGGGTGACTGCAATCAGAAAAAATAATGCTTTCTTTTTAAGAATTTTCTATAATTTCTGTTCAGAGCTCCCACTCAAAACTCAAGACTTGATAGTACGCACCGCAAACCACTCGGCTAATGTGTTAATATAATTAAATTTCACTCTTCAACGTCATTGAATTTATTTGAAAACTTTCTTACACGATTCAAGCTTATGTCATGCCATAATAATACAGTCAAGCTTACAAAGTTCTATTATGAACTAATGTTTTTAAATTATACTGACGCCCAACAATACTATAATGAGGCCAACAATCCTTCAACACACTTCATAACAAATCAACAAAAAAAAAAAACAAAAAAAGAAAGTAAAAAAAAGCGAAATCAGCGCAAGGTCTTTGACGCGACCTTAGACCGACCAAGTTCGGTATGTAAACAAACCGCTAAGTGTAAACGGTAAATTAGCATAAAAACCGAAGTGACGTTATCGACAGTGTTTTTATTGAGTCCAGGAAAAAAAATTGTGAGAAAAAAATAAAAGTATATTGTATTAAAAAAATAAAATCAATAGTAAAAAATATTCAACGAACTAACAATTAAACGCAGGAAGCGAGCGCTTAGACAATTAAATGCAAGCGTGTGCAAATACAAATTTACATGGTACAATATTTTGTAAAATTCATTTGTACTATGGAACCGAGGGGTGAATTACAAAAAAAAAAAAATAAAATAAAAAAATAGAAAGAAAATACAACAACTGAATTATTTTGTCGCAAAAGTACGTAAGCTCAGTTTAGCTCAGCTCAGCTCGGCTTGTCAACCAGAAGGTGTAACAAATTCCAGCTAATTTAGAGGAGCAGTACAAAAATACACTTTTATATACATACATATAACTTTGTAATTCTATGAAAATGCAAATTGTTAAATGCCGTAACCGAGCGTCCATAGTTACACAGATGTTATGCCATAATTTATTTTAATTTAATTATTATGAAAATAATTTTTTTTCGCACTTTGCGCGCTCGTGTAAATACCAACAATAGCAACCACATGGTAAAAATATAAATATTTTTTTTTTATTAAAAACCACTTTATGGTGGCATAAGAAATACTGAAAAATGTGGTTTAATTTCTTATCAGCTTAGCGGCGGTAAAAGAATTAAATCAGCTGATGCAAGCGAGGCGGGAGATTTCAATAGGTTTAGCAGACCAATTGGCGCTAAGTGGCTGCTGTACACGCTCAATAGTTTCACGAATTCCATCTTTAAGGTCTTGAAGAAGCCAAAGTGTTAAATCGCAAGATCTCGATGGCCGATTGCGATCACCTCTTCGGGAGATAACTGTGATCTACTATTATTTAGACAGCTCTGATATCAAATCTCCAAATGTTGTAATAAAACGAAGACTTCGAGTGTAGATAGACCAAGGCGTCCAAGAGATGTTTTACGTATTTGTGTTTAGCTTTCAGCATGCGCGGATACATATTTTACCTCTAGGAAACGAACTTCTTGAAAGAAGAGGAAAGCATCAACAGTACGCGAGTATTATTTCCACGTTAATCGAACGACGACGAACACCAAACCAAACTTTTTCATATCCAAAATGAGTCCAAGAGTAATTGAAGCTGCGTACACTCTTAAGCGCAAAAGTGTGAAAGCAGCATACCAACGATGGAAAGACTTTTAAGCTTACGAAGCCACGATGTCGATTTAGTTAGTCTAAACGCATACACGGTCCTCTGAATAAATACTGATGCAGAAGATGTCGGTCTGGGACTTGATAAATGTCTTTGATACTTTTCATCGACAATAATCAAAATAAGTACTCTTAACTCTTCTACAAATTGGATAAATACACTCGGAGATATTGTCGTTGTCTGCTCCAAGAAGAATGTGCATTCACCGAGAGACGGTCATATAAACATTTTTTTTATAATTTATTAGACGTTGATCTTAAATATATATAAGTGACGCTTTGTACTTGTAATGGACGGGGGGCTACTATTAATTCTAAGCCATCTCCAAGGAGCAATGATTTTCATGTCAAAAATACACTTGGAGGGCTTGATATTCCCTGCCATGGGCCCAGTGCAGTTAGAAAATTTTATTTTCTATAATTTTAGATCTTTTAGACCACAACTCGAATCTTGGCTAATCAAATGTTATTACACAATGCTAACAACTTGGCTTTTACAGTCGTAAGACATTGCCCTTACATGGGCTTAAACAAGTGACCTGCCACCATCCACCCAATCTGGATTATTCGGATGGTTATCCATAAAAAGATGCCCTTCAGGGCGAAGAACTGCGCAGTCCATTTGTGGTAAGAACCAGTCATCTATCCTTTATAAACCATGAAGCAGGTATTTGAGTCTACAAAACGAGGTCTCAAAATCGCTTTAGGAGGTTTTGTTTACTATCCAAAAGCAGCCGAGCGTTCTCAGAGGGAGCTCAGTTTGATAAGTGCTTCAGAAACACAGAAATAATTGAAATAATCAGTGAGAATCTGTCGATTTAGAAAAAGTGGGGATCAAAAACGAGAGACAGGTCATACTTTTTTCAATCAATTAATACCTAACAGTTTTTATAATCGAGTAAGTTTTGAGATA
Source organism: Ceratitis rosa (assembly GCA_037013455.1). Taxonomy (NCBI): domain Eukaryota; kingdom Metazoa; phylum Arthropoda; class Insecta; order Diptera; family Tephritidae; genus Ceratitis; species Ceratitis rosa. The sequence continues at coordinate 34,670,095 of JAWMAG010000004.1, read as the reverse complement.
TCTGATTTCGAATCGGTTGTTAGTAGCTCGAAAGGGACTTCTGAATCAATATGCACAGGAGAACAACTTCGCATGACGGATGTACGTAAATAACTTTTTTTAGAATTTCAAAAATTTTCATTTCTTTTTTATTATTCATTTCACCAATTTATATTTAACGGTGACTGCAATACTAAAACAATTGTTATACAACAATTTCGCAACAAAATTTCAACAGGTAGATAGATAATCCGCTACGATTATTTCTGCCAAAAAGGCAATTTGTCTAACCAAAGTCCGCAACAATGCACGCAAATGAGCAACGAGACGAGTTAAGCGAGCTAAAAACAAAAAAACAAGCAAACAAAGTTTCGAAAGTGAATTCTAATCGCCTTTCATCATCGCTAAAATTTCAAACTACCAAAATAATGCGCGACCGAAAAGTAAGTGAGCTTCAAAACAATTCAATTCAGTTCAGTTCACAATTCAGCTGAAATCAATTCATCGGTTCACGCTTTCGACTGCTCACCACAGGCCATTCACCAAGCGCATGTTGCAGCGATGAGCGTTTATGTTGCACTTACCAGCCAAAGTACAAAGTTCAATTAGCAGAAAGCTAAAAACTTTGCAAAATTAGCAAATGGCATGCAAAACGCTGCTGCTGCTGCTCGCTGCTCGCTGCTCGCTGCTCTGACTATTGTCCGCTGCAGTTCGCCAACTAAGTAAATCATTTCATTGAAAAAATGTCCGGAATCCCATTTGAGAATGCGCGCAGCTGTAGTTGGAATCACTTACGAATCGCATGCACAGCATTTGATGAAATGAAAATTGTTGAAAACTGACAAAAAATACATGAAGAAAAAAATAGAAAATAGAAAATAGAAAAAGAAATAGAAATTTTGTAAATGAAAAAATTCATTCATGCATTCTTTGGCGTTGCATAAAAAGAAGAAAGGAATAACAGATTGCTTAGAAAAAGTCATTGAAAAAATGTTGAATAGTTTATTTTTTTAATTTTTCTGTTAAAAAACATTAAGATATTTTGAATAAAATACAAATGTGCGCACACTTATGCATTGATAAAAATGTTGGCTCAGCTCTGAGCCTTGCGCAGCATATACGATATGTGCTCTGGCGCCATTTGCGAATTCATATATGTATGTACGAGTACATACGTGTATGTAGGTGCAACAACAATTTATTTTTGAATTAATGCAACTTTCCTGCAGTGATCCGAGCAATTCAAAGTGGTCAGAAATAGTACTTGCCTAACCCTAGAATCGCCTTAATGGAAACTTAGCAATGCGAAATACCTTCTACTCAAATATAAACGAGCCTTTATCCATAACTCGACAAGGACAAGACATATGGCCATACTTTTTGCTTAGGTTGCCAGGACTGTTATATGTTTACATGTACAATTTGAGCGCGATCTGTCTCATAGTTTTTGTTTTACGGCACTATAAACAAGTCAACCTCGAGTGTGTTTTTCGAATTTTACTATGGAAATTAACGTTGAGCAAAGATGTTTGTTTGAAATTTTGTTATTCCAATGGAATAAGTGCGACGGACGCAATGAAAATGTTACAGAAGGCATATGGGGAGTCTTGCCTATCACGTGCACGTATTTTTGATTGGTATAAGTCGTTCAAGGACGGCCGTACATCGCTGGAGAACTTGCCCCATGATCGTCGTCCAGCAACGTCAATAAACGAAGAAAACGTCGAAAAAGTAAAGAAAATTGCGTTGGAAAATCGTCGTGTGACTGAATGAGAGATAGCTAGTGTTTTGGGCATGAGACGTATGTCTGCTCGATTCGTTCCAAAATTGTTGCTCATACGTCTCGCCTTGTACGCGATTATTTGACCAAAAACAAGGTAAATATTGTTCCGCAAGCACCGTATTCACCCGACATGGCACCGTGTGACTTTTTTCTTATCCCTAAACTCAAATTGCCGCTTCGTGGAAAGCATTTTCAGTCGATTGAAGTCATAAAAGAGAATTCGATGAAGGAACTGAAAGCCATACCTAAAGCGGCCTACCAGAAGTGTTATGAAGATTGGAAAAAAAGGTGGCATACGTGTATCGCCTCTAATGGTGACTATTTTGAAGGGGATAAAATAAATATTGAAGAATAATTAACCGTTTTTGTTTTATTGAACAGTCTCGTTTATATTTGAGCAGAAGGTATAAGAAAAGGTGAACCAAAATCAAGACAAGATGGAATTAAATAGAAAACACAGTTTTTAGTCTTACGATTGTAATTTTTTTATTGAACAAAAAAATATATGGGATAGGACAATTTATGGAATAACACACCCACAGCTTTCCATACACTTGTTTGTCGAAGTCCTATTTTTCATGTCTATTCTACGTTGAATCTCCTCCTTTAAAGCACGCGTTGTTGTAGACTTGTTGCAATAGACTTGTGATTTTAAATAACCCCATAAAAAGAAATCTAATGGTATTAAATCATACGATCTAGAGAGAGTACACGACCCTTAAATGTCTCATGCGGTAATTGAAGTGTTTCACGGACACCGTCTTGCTGAAACCACATTCTGGCCACATCAATATCATTCAATTTCGGCAAAAAGAACTGGGTTATCACGTCGCGATATCGTGCACCAGTAAAAATTACTGCTGATGCTTAATAATCCATTCAAAGAACTCTCTTCGCTGTGCATGGTCATTAGGCTTCAGTTGTTGTGTTAATTGAATTTTGTAAGCATTGAGACACAGATCATTAGTGAGTTTACGCAGTGGAAAGCTTTTTGAAATTTCATAGCAATTCCTGTCCACGTCGCCGAACTGAGGTTCCAGCATTGTCATTTAAACGACTTGTTTTTGGACGACCAGTATGTTTGGGGTCTCCAACGGATCGTCTCACGTAGAACTTTTCCATTAAGGGATAAAGCCACTCTAGGATTTTGGAGAGCCCAATTTTTTTTTTTTGCTCACAGGGTACCTTTGGACCCTAGAAATGATATGAAATTGGTTTTAAAGTGAAAAAAATATTTCAAATAGCTGAACTTTTTATTATGCGTGCGCTGAGTACAATTAAACTTTCAAGCGCGTTTTTCTCAAAATCATATTTTTTGAACAGGGAGGACAGATTATTCGGACCGTATTTCATCGATTTATCTGAAATTTTGATGGTAGCTTCACAAATACATTTTTTTGAAAGTACGTAGCCATTTTTCGTTTAAATGTAAATTTTGTTTGTTTTTTTTTAATTTAGTGCATATTTTTTTGTCAAAAATCAATCTATTTAAAAAAAAGTGTGCTGCTTTCACAAAAATTAGTTAAAAAATAAAACCATAGTTTGTAGATCACAAAACTTTTAGCTTTTCTGTTCTAGGTCCCATCCTTTAGAAGAAAACGGTCCTCCTGAGGACGCCTTTGAAAAAAAGATGGATTCAATAATGGACTTTATCACCGCCATTTTGTAACAAAATAATAATTAAAGAATATATTTTTATACTTCAATACATGTTCAGTGAAATTATTAAATAGAAATTATATTCCTTTTCCCATGTTCCTGCAATAAATTTAAAAAAATGAGTCTACTTTTCAACCTTTAGATTAGCTTTACCCCTTAATCTCTTCAGTTGGTGAAGTTAAAACTAGTGTTTCCGTCCATATTTTGCATGAAATTTTCGAATTGCCGTTTGGAGGCGGCTTAGTACTGTAACTGTAAGTCTCTCCATATATTGGGAAAAAATTATAAAGCGCCAATTATATAAATATATATAAACTGTCAGCTGTCGACTTGTTTTCCTTTTAGGGTTGTGAAAACTTTGCTACAAAAATGGCGGCAAATTTAAATCTTTCCTTAATTTTGGGACACCCTGTAGAAGCTATACTTGGGTAAGGTTATAATGGCTGGCTGCTTTGTTTTCCACAGACCAGATTGAAGTTCTGTTTCATTCGACGTAAATTAATAGATGCTTTGATGCCCAGTTTTGACAGTTGCTTTAGTAGTCTGAACATTAAAGCTCATAGATGTTCAAAAGGTGTTCGAGATACTGCCGGGCAGTAACATAGGATAGAGAGGTATTTTGAAATATCACTCATGTGTCTCCTCAAAATCCTTATATATGCCACTGTTACTGATACCCATTCTGCTCGCCTATTTTGACCAGTCGTGGCCTATCTTGCAGTTCTTTAGAGAACATCTATCCGTAAATAATGGATGTGTTTTCCTTCCTTGCCATTGCACATAATCTTGGCATGTGGCAAAGGCCTTCATCTCACCCTCATACGTTTTCCAGTTCTCTCAGAAATGTCATTGTACATATGTAATATCAAGTGACTTTCGAATATCATAGGTTACTGGTTTAGTCGCCAGACGCGTGAAATTTTTGGCAATATACCACAACTTGTGCCGTGTGTGACTTGAAATCCAATAGATATGCAATTGCTTCTCTGCAGTACCACAACTAACGAGTTGGAATTTTTTAAAAATGTTATAAAAATACGGATAAATAGTTTTCAATGCTTTTGCTTCATCATTGCGGTTCAAATGTCTTTGCCTCTAACAATTCAATTTCTCGACACATTTTCGATTGTGTGGCACTTTATGACTGCAATTTCGTATTTCAAGTCTCGAATCGTCTCTGGATGGTTGACGTAGCACTCGCCCTAAGCGGTGAAACAACATATCGTCTATGTCACTCTCTTCAATATTTAGAAACAAATAATTTCTGAGCATGGCATGGTAACGATAGAGTTTACTGGAACGACAGCTTCTTGCTTGTTTTCTAGGGAAAATGGCTAGTCCATGTGCCGCAGCAAATAGGCATTGGCTAACGTAGCCACGGAAGTGAAGTTGATTTGCCTAATAACGAACCGGCTTGCCGAGCTAGCTGAAAATATTGATCTAAAAATTAGTTATTTCGAACGGATTTTGTGCGTAAATTTCTGGTAGTTCCTGTTAAAGACTAAGCGTTTCAGAAGTAAGTTTTCGAAATTTCCTAATGTATCCCAAGTCTAAGCTTCCGTTTTATATACTATACATATATTTGAGATATCGGAAATATCAAAATATCTATGCTCAATCAGCTATAGTTCAAAGAGCAAACGGTGGAAGGTTCTCTCTCTATTTTAACATAATTAACTCATTTAATTCTTTTATGCATTAAAAGTACCATATAGCTGTATGCCAAGGGTCCTCTAAAAAATCCAAACAGTCATTCAGAGACGGCTGAGACTAAATTGTAGTTCTTCTCTGGGTTGGGTGGTTTATTATGAAAAATTATGAGATATGAATATTGTAAAATTTTTTCAAAACGTAAAATTTGGCAAAGCTTACTATTAGAACAAAGAAATAGGAACTGGGTCTTCTCAACCGCAACCTAAAAGGTTAGGTTGAGACTAGGCCTATTACTGTATTAATTTTTAATTTTGTTCACACAGACGCTTAATTAGTTAATTGTAATAAAATTAGCCTTACAAAAATTTTAAAATTCAAATGGTAACTCATTAAATTGCTCATGCCATTTAATGAGTTACCATTTGAATTTTAAAATTTTTGTAAGGCTAATTTTATTACAATTAACTAATTAAGCGTCTGTGTGAACAAAATTAAAAATTAAAAATGAATTCAAAATACTTTCAAGACTGGAAATTTAAGTATTTTTATAGAAGTAAAAATAAATTATCAGATATAGTAACTTAAATTTTGTAAATTCTTACCTGAATGAATTGTAATCGAAAAGGTGAATTCCAAGAGCAATATGATTTCACATTGCCAAATTGAAGAAAGTAGTCCAGGGGAACTATGGTAAATAGATAATCAAACAGTTAGCAAACAAAATATAAATTAAATTTTTAGAAAATAATAATAACTTTTCATTGAAAAGTTTTGAAAAAAATATCATATTAAGGACTTTAGCGATTGCAAAAATTGCACTAAAGTACCGAATATTTATCAAAAGCATAAAAAAGTGAAATTTAAAAGGAGCAAACTAAGCCACGAAATAAAAAAAAAAAAACTAAAAAATGGTGGCAACACTGACAGTTACAACATGCCTAAGCACACCAAAAGCATTAAGGCAAACAACAAGTGAGACATTAAAACTTTTTGCTTGCAATTTTGGGAAAAAAAAATTCATTGATTTTTTCGCGAAACAAACGCGCATGTATTATTTTTTTCCATTTTTTTATTTATTTATTTACATTTATTTTATTTTATTTTATTTTTGTATGTATGGTATGTGGAGTGGACTTTGTAACTTGGCTTTTTTGGCAACTATCACTTGGTGTGTTAAAGTTGGCGACTAAATGCCGCCATGTTGCACTCAAAATCACCAATAGACATATGCACAAACATACATACAATTATACAAATACAACATACATACAAACGAACACGCATGGGCCGCCACAAAACCAAAGAGATTCACATATGCGCCAACATAATTGGATTTTAGTGCAGCGAACGGGAGGTGGGAGCAAGAGGAGGAGTGGAAATGTACAGACATAGATACATACATATACGTGTATACGTGGCGCTTGTGTGTGTGTGCATGTTTGTTTAGACACGCGCGCGGATATACGGTTTATGCTATTTAGCACTTAGCTTGCGAGTTATCTTGCTGCATTTGTTGTTGTTGTTGCTGTTGGGGCTGTTGCAGCCACTGTCGCCAAATGACGCGCCAACCGCAGCGCGAAATTCACATACACATCTATATAATTGCATATGTATTGCTTACTTTTTGCACACGCAATGTTGCAACGATTTGTTGTTGTTATTTGGCAAGACCGCCAAACGCATTCCTTTCGCTTTTCGCTGTGCCTTGTATTTGTATTTTTTATGTTTTTTAACATTTAGTCAACGCTAGCGGGCAGTAGGGAGCTTGCTTTGATTGGGTTGTGTGCAGAGTTCCTCGAAGCTGTGGCCACCAGCTGCCCGCCCAACTGCCATTGTTTATACAGTTATAATCCCAAACAACAACAACAACAAAAACAGCAAAAATAGCGGAGTTGGACAAGCTTTCGCAATAAACTTGACAACAAAAATATTTTTTTAATATTTTTTTTTAGTCCCTTGAATTGTAGCTCGAAAGGGTGGCGCGGAGCAATTCAGCTGAAGATGAGAGTGTATAAAAAATTACAAATGTGACCTTTGCTTGCATAGCGGGTAATTTATCTGCACGCACAAATGTGCCAAAATCTGTGTAAATATGAGAGAAAAATTTAGTTAAGTAAAGAGCAAAAAAAAAAAAATAAAAAATTTTAAAAATTGGGTGACCGAAAGTTGTGCAAATATTCTTATTGGCCTATAAATCTGAAAATGAGTTATTGCTAGAAAAGAAAGTAGTTATTTAAAGTTTCGCATAAAAGAATTAAATTAATGGTCTTAAAACATTTAGCTACATAGAAAGCTTCGAAGCTTATTTATTTTAAAAATTTTCAATTTCATAAATACTAAACTCTTGCTTTTTTATTTCTTTTATTTTTTGTCATTTCATTTATTTTATTTTATTTTATTTAATTTAATTTAATTTAATTTTATTTAATTTAATTTAACTAAATTTAATTTAATTTAATTTTATTTTATTTTAGTTTATTTTATTTTTTTTTCATTTAATTCTCTTTTATTTTATTTTATTTTATTTTATTTTAATTAATTTTAGTTTACTTTTTTTATTTTATTTTATTATATTTCATTTTATTTTGTATTATTTTATTTTATTTTATTATATTTTATTATATTTTATTTAATATTTTTTAAATTTTATTTAATTTAATTTTATTTTGTTTTAGTTTATTTTATTTTTTTTATTTTATTTTATTTTATTTTATTTTTTATTTTATTTTATTTTATTTTATTTTATTTTATTTTATTTTGTTTTAATTTATTTTATTTTATTTTATTTAATTTTTATTTTATTTTATTTTTTTTTATTTTTTTTTTTATAAATCAGTCCTAGTTGCTGCGAACGGCGCCAAATCGTCTCTTCGTCTTTTATTTTACTTTTTTATTTTATTTTTCTATATTAAATTTAAATTAATTTAATTTTTATTTTTTTTTTTAATTTAATTTAATAATTATAATTAATACATTTTTTGTTTTGTTTAATTTAATATTATTTTATAAAATTTCTATCTTTTTTATTTTTTTATTTTACTTAATTTCATATAATATAATTTATTTTGTTTTACTTTATTTATATTAATTTATTTTAATTTAGGTTTTTTATTTTGTTTTGTTTAATTAAGTTTAATTTAATTAAAATAATTTTATTTAATTAAATTATACTTTTTTATTTTATTTAATTACGTTATTTTAATTGAATTTATTTTATGTTTTTATTTCATTTTATATTACTTAATTTACTTTATTTTTTTATTTTTAACTTTTATTTTTTTTATTTTACTTATATAAATTTAATATAATTTTTTCTTTACTTTATATGATTTAATTAAACTTTTTATTATTTCTTTTATTAATTTCAGTTAATATAATAATTTTTTTTTTAGTTTTTTTCGGTTAATTTAAGTTAATAAAATATAATATAATTTTACTCTTTATATTTAATTTAATTAAGTTAATTTTATTTATTTATATTATTTATTTTAATTTTGATTTTGTTATTGAATTAAATTTTTTTAATTTATTGTGTGTTATTTTACTTTATTTAATTTAGTTTATTTTATTTTATTCCAACCGCATATCTGTTGCCACACACATTGGTAATTAAGTTGTTTAGTTTTTTTATGTACATATGTATACAACTGTGTTGAGTAAACTTTTATTATTTTCCGGCACTGCTGATTTGTATAATTATATAAAACGCTACATAATTAATATTATAAGTGCCAAGCGGGAAATAGCAGCTTTTCTTAATGGGCAAAAGTAATGGAAAATAATAAAAAAGTAAACTTTTTTTTGTTTAAATTTCTAATATGCCGCATATGTGCATAAGTGTATACATATTTACATATGTGTATATTTTTATGTATTTCTCACATGGCAACCAGTAAGCAGACAAGTGTATATATCTATATATAATATAATACATATGTATGTATAAATGAAAATAAAAAATGGCTAAGATTGACTTATTGGCCTCAATTGAAAGCTTTCCTGCATTGAAGATTATAAAAACTACACTGCAGCTCGTAGCAGATAGACAGGTGTCCATCGGCATACTCAACTGTCTAAGCGTAACTTCATTGGCAGTAGTTGATAATTGGCATGAGGTGATATTTTTTTGTTTTAAATAGGAAAAAATAAATAAAAAAAATAATAAAAAAGTTAATAAAAAATATTAATAATAAAAAAATTAATAATAAAAAAATAAATATAAAATAAAAATAGTAAAAACAATAATTAAAAATTTTGGCTTAAGCCGTAAAAAATTAGTATTATTTTGTTATTGCAACTTATTTATTATTTTTATAAGAAAGCTTCAAATCAATATTTTTTTTATTTTAAGCAGGAAAAAATAGATAAAAAAAATTAATGAAAAAATAATAAAAAAATTAATAATAAAAAAATTAATAATAAAAAAATTAATAATAAAAAAATAAATATAAAATAAAAAAATAGTAAAAACAATAATTAAAAATTTTGGCTTAAGCCGTAAAAAAATAGTATTATTTTGTTATTGCAACTTATTTATTATTTTTATAAGAAAGCTTCAAATCAATATTTTTTTTTATTTTAAACAGGAAAAAATAAATAAAAAAAGTTAATGAAAATATAATAAAAAAATTAATAATAAAAAAATTAATAAAAAATAAATAAAAATAAAAAAATAGTAAAAACAATAATTAAAAATTTTGGCTCAAGCCGTAAAAAAATAGTATTATTTTGTTATTGCAACTTATTTATTATTTTTATTTCTTTTATAAGAAAGCTTCATATCAATTTTTAAATATTTTTTTAGGAAATGTAATTTTTTTTAGCTATTTTTTACTGCAATGAAATTTGTCATTTTTAGCAGAAATCTTTAAATCAATTCTTTTAATATTTTTTACGAAATTTGATTTTATTAACCTACTTTTTATACGCATAAATTTTGAAATATTTTTTTTCATAGAAATTATTTTTATTTAAAAAAATGCCAGATATGAAAAAATAAATATTTTTTTTAACTAATTGGAACTAATTGGAACTTTTTGAAATTTTTTTTGGCATAAATAATGTGAACAACTTGCGATTTCGATTTATATAAAATTATTTAAAAATTCTTAAAAAAAATGTTTAAAAAATGTTTATTTCAAATAAATCAAAATCTAAATGCTACCTTCAATATTTGCTTACTATGCTTTTAAATAAATATTTCCCATCTCTCCATCTCCTCTCCCTTCCTTCTTCCCCCCCCCTCTCTGCGAAATTAAATACTACTTTAATTAAACAATCAACAATAAAATGTCGGCATTTTTACATTAACACATCACTATAACTACTTACACGAAATGCATAAATAAATAGCAACAGTCAACTGAACCCCACTGATGAACACATATATGTATATGGTATGTATGTATGTTTGCATGTGTGAAGCAGCACACCCGTGTGCAATACCGGAGACATCTGTTCAATGAGTTTGATGTTTGTTGTCGCTAAACTTAAAGACTTACATAGAATATAAAAATATACACACACATATATACGTGTACGTATATACAGTAAGGGGTGGGTGTGTGTGTGTGTGGTGTAGTGTTAAATAATTAAGTGTTTGCCGTGTTCTCAACTGACAGCGGCACGGTTGGAGGCGATTTCTCGACTGCCTTGTTGTGTCATAGACAACTAAAAACAAAAACAAAAAAAAACAAAAACGCAACAGACACGCTAAATATATATATTTACAATCAACACATACATAAATACATATTATTTTTACAATATTTTATTTAGATGAACGGCTGACAGCCGCACAGTCGGCTATCTTTTTTAAGTTGCCAATAGCGGATTGTACAATTAGTTTTTCAATATACATATATACATACACACATAAATATATATATGTGACTGCATTTGCATATGGGTATGTGTATGTGTGTGTGTGTGCATGCGACTGCTCACACCCGCTACTCGTTCGCCGCATGTGGTCAAATTGATATGCAAGTATATTACCGTTAGAATATTTATTAATTTTTTTTTTCATATAAATTTGCATATTGCATTTTTATAAACAATTTAAATAAGACATTAGATTCTTTGTATGGCCTTGTTTCTGTGATGATTGCAAAAACAAAAACAAATAAAAAAAACAAAAACAGGAAAATAATAATGGGGTAAGCACGACAACAATAATTTAATTTTGAAATGTCGCGGATTGAGTCATGTAAAAGTGTACTTAAATGAAAAATATAAATTAAATAAAAAATATTTTTTTATTTTATTTATTTATTTAAAAGAGAAACAATTATTAATAATTATTCCACTTACAAACTAAAGCACTGGCTGCCAGGGCCTTCGGCTTAAAATAAAAAATATAAAATAAAATAAATTATGCTAAGAAGACAAAATTAAACAAAAAAACAAAAAATTAATAAATATTTTTTAAAAAAATTTTTCTTTATTATTTTTAGCATTTTTATATTTTTATTTTGTTCTTCAAACTTTTATAATTCCAAAAATTTTTTGATTAGAAAAATAATTTTTTCACATTTTTTAATAAACTTTTAATTTGTTTTTTTTAAGTTTATCTTTCGATAATAATTATTTTTCGTTTGAAAGTTTCTATCTTTTGTTGGTGTTGGAACCCTTCAAATCTTTTTTCTATCATTTTGTTAATATCTCTTATATCTCATTAAAAAATTAAAGATTTTATTTTAAAATTCTATTGAAGACATCTTTATGCTCTTAAAAATTTTTTAAATGACCATATTTGATAAATTTGTTGTAAAAACTATTCCTCTTCTTCTTATTTTTGCTTAGCGTTGGCAACGCTTACGTGATTATAGCCGAGTCAAAAATACTGAACCATTCGCTACTTCTCTTCGCCGTTCGGCACCAATTGCCGACACAAAGTGATGCCAGGTCGCCCTCCACCTGAACTTTCCAACGTAGTGTATGTCTTCCTCTATCTTAGATTCCATCGGCGGATACTGCATCGACGTCTTTCAAAGCTGGATGGTGGTTTGATCCATTCGGACCACATGACCTTGCCAGTGTAGTCACTGTTTCTTGATTCACTAGATCAACTCAATGTCGGTGGAACTCGTACAGCTTATCGTTCGATCGACTGCGGTATTCGCTGTTCGCAAAAGATTGTAAAGCTTAGGCAAAACCTCTCTCTTGAAAACATTCAGTGCCGACTCATCAGATGTTGTCATTGTTCATGCTTCCGCACCATATATAGCAGGACGGTAATTATGAGGGACTTGTAGAGTTAGGTTTTCGTTCGCCGAGGTAGGACTTTACTTTTCTATTGCCTACTCAGTCCAAAGTAGCAGCTGTTGGATTTACAGCCTGACATTGTTGGTCAATGCTGCCTCATAGATATGACTGTCAACAGCCAGTGGGAGCCAATACATGTATGAGCTGATTGTTAGTTTAATGATAGAAGATTTTTTTGTCGGCAGTTTCGCGGTTTCCCTTTCTCACAGGAGGAAACCTATCTTACGATAATTGGTGCAGATAGTTGTTAAGCTACCGATGCCCACATCTTTGTTGCGGGAAATGAAATATGGTCATCGCGGTTAATGATAGGTCGCCATTTCCAAGTGTTTCACTTTCACTGCCATTCAACAGGCTGAAGAGGTGTTCTCTCGATAAATTGAGAATATTCTGAGAATCAGTTGCTTGAGCTCCCCTTTGGGCTCTACATGAGTAAGCTCTGGTCTTGAAACCTTTTGTAAGCCGTTGCATACTCTCTTAGAATATTTCTAGCACAATCCCTGTTGGCGAGCTACTTAATCTCTTTCTACTCATACAGTTCGGCCTCTCGCTTTTTCCGTCTACAAAAGTGTATTTTAACCTCTCAGTATCTCTTCCACACAGCGCTGTTTTTTTTATCTCGGTGTAAGCCAATTGTTTATTTGTAACTGTACATAGGTAGCTTGAATCGCCGATCTAGATTTCCCTTATACCGAGTTGTTGATGAGCGTTCTGGGAGAGATGGTCGATTAGAATACTGCTTTCTGCTGTATGTAGCGATTATAGCTCTCTGACATCGAACCTTGCTTGTTTTCGTTGACGGGTCTTCATTGCTTCACAGAGACGGATGCGTATCTATGCTGCAATAGGTTACTGGTCCGAATTGAAGTTAGGTCCTCGGAGCGCACGCTCACGTAGAACACTGGTGACATATCGTCCATTTATTACAAAACTATTGGTCTGGTTGCAAGTTTTCTGATCCGGTGTCAACCAAGTAGTTTACTGAATTTTCTTTGGCCGGAATCTGATGCTAAAGTCAACTATATTTTGGGTGCGGGCTTTAGATTCAGACCGTTTTCCGGTTTGCTCAAAGTTTCTGAGCACAATTTTGATATTGTGACGTTGCCAAACGCTCATAAGTACGTTCCAAGCACGTATAAAAGATTTCTTTGGTCACATCGTCGTTCTTCTTGTCCATCGGAGGGGGAAGGGCGCAAATCGGTATTATCTTGAAGATTTTCGCTTTGATGCAGATTTTGACGGGACATTCATCCACTCGGGTGAATGTCCGTTCTCGGTGATGGAGTCTCTCTCTAACTTCCACGAATCCGCTGTATTAAATGTTACAAACACCTAGATATTCGTTTCTGCCTTTGCCCTGTTCATCGCATTTCTTGGACAGCCTCGATGTGAGCCTTTTGTTATCAATTGTTTAATTTTTCATTGGAAATGATTTCCAGATGGCGAGCACCAAGTACAGCGCGAGTAAGTTTAGATTTTGATCACATTTACTTATGTATGCATGTTTATATGCTTGCTGCAGCCCCTCTTCAGAATAAACGCTCCACAAAAGCTCTAGACAGCGCTTTCAAAGTCGCTGCACTTAAACTCCCTCCGCTTTTAGCCGTGATTGCATGCTCCACATGGGTTGGTCGCCTCGTTCCGTTCAAGAGTAGTTCACGTTGTCAGTGTGTGCAATGAGAACGCAAGAGCAGGCATGGATTAAAGCCTTGCAACTGTAACTGCATACCAAGAAGCAGGTCTATCTCCCTTTATAACACAATTCTAAGGAATAGAAAACACTCCAAAAGTTGGCAATCCTTTTTCTACTGTAAATTTTTAAAAATTTCTTCGGCTTGATACACCTTTAAGAGGATTTTTTACATATTAGTACCCAATTTTTTTTTTAATTTTTTATTCAAAAACAGTTTTCCTACAAAAAGTAGAACCAGGAAGCTTTACCTATCCCCAATCTCTGACCTTAAGCTTCGTGTGGCGCACGTCAGCGAGCCCGATAGTTAAGTTTACTAATCTTTTATATTAGTTTTAATAAACTCAAGTTCATTTGCCTTCTCCCCCTCTTCCTCCTCCTCCTCCTCCACCGGTTCAGCCCCACCTCGTCAGCAGATAAATTACATACATTGTTTGATCACAAACTACGAATTTAATTCAAATGCTCATAAAGCGATAAAGCGATAAAATGATAAAAATGTTGCTGCGTAAATTTGCATAGCTGTCACCTGCTCTAAAGCGTTCAGCGTCAACTTGTTAGCACATCCCAATTAGATACATACTTATGTACAAACACACATACATACATAAATAAATATAGAGTTATCTAACTGCATAGTACAACAGTAAAAATATTCAACTGAGTGTATGTACACGTATGTGTGTGTGTGCTCTATTCTTCTATGTATGTATATAAATCTTCGCAATTATTTGCTAAAACTCTATAAAAAGCTTCACACTGTTGACTTGAAAGCTAAAATTAGTTTTATAAAAAAAGTAAATATCTAAAAACGTTTTAGCAGCAAAAAGAAAAAAAAAAAAACAAAGAAAGCAAAAAAACAACAAAATGTACTCGCTTACTGATACTCCATTTTCCCAACATTTAAATGGGTGTGTATGTACCACTCAGCGAATTGGTAATTGTACCCTTCTACAGAACTTACGAAGTCATCTTCAGATAGAAGCAATATAATCGGCTCTCGGAAAAAAAAATGGGAACATATGGACACATCCCAGAAAGTTTAGCTAAGGACTTGCTTCAAAACGAACAGTTTTGAGCTAGCTCTATCTAAAATTCATAGGAGCTTCTTAAACGACTCTATACATAACTCGTAGCATAGATGCTTCACTGTGCAAGTGATGCTCCGGCGACATCAGGAGGTTTCCTGTCGCAGTCCTACGGGCGGTGTTCTGTCAGGTCTGTAACTTCTTCAACTGCGTCTCGTTCGTCCCCGGCGCCCAGATCCCAGATTGCTTTTTAGGTTGCCAGCAAGGTTTCTTTGTCTTTACCCCATGTGCTGCCGGCTAGCGCTTTGAGTATTTTGTTGCGGCCCTGGAGTTTTGCGGCAATTGTGGTCGTAAGCGGAGTGAAGGAGAGCAGTCTATCCAATGTGACACCTAATATCTTAGGGTTGTTTACAGTCAGAATTTTTTGACTTTCACATCGAGTTCAAGTCTGTACTCCTTCGTCCAGCTGGTGACGAGCGTAACCGAGGATTTCGTCGGTTGTATGCGTTGATGTCTTGCAGTGAAGAAATTGGAGAGATCGGCGAGGTAGCAGTTCACTTTCAAACATAGGTCATCAAAATCCTGGCCAGTCGCCAATATCGTGCAATCATCGGCATACGAGGTTAGGGAAACTCTTTCCGGTTGAGGAGGGAGCTTCGATAAATAAAAATTAAATAGTAGCGGGGAGGGGGCACCACCCTGCGGAGCCCCCTGTTTAATTTTTCTTAACTTCGATGTTTCACCTCGGAATATGACCGATGATTGTCGAGCACTCAGGTAGCCCATGACCCACTTCTGCAACCGCGGTGGTAACGAGGATTCCTCAATGTCCGTGAGTAGCACTGAATGGTTAACTGTGTCAATGGCTTTTGACAAATCCAGTGCTACCAGGACAGTTCTCGCGCAAGGTCGGTTTTGGTTTAAGCCATTGACTATCTGAGTGTTTATGGCGTTTAGTGCTGTTGTGGTACTGTGCACTTTCCGGAAGCCATGCTGATGTGCTGCTGGACGCAGATGGTGAGTAAAAGTCGGGAGCAGCAAGGTCTCAAGGTTTCCCCGGTTAGTAGCGGGACCACCTTATCAGTTTTCCACACGTCAGGTATCATTAGGGTTGTCAAAGACAAGTTGAGGACCTTGGTGCATGCTTATTCCATCAGGGCCGATAGATTTGGAGGCTTTCGCCTTCCCGATGACCCCCTGAACCTTCTACCTAGAGAAATCAAGCGGCGCGCTTGCGTTTGGCAGTTTGTGCATACGGTGGGATACACGTCGTTTCGCTTTATCTTCCGAAGGATGCAATGTGAACAGTCGGCTAACATGGGTCGCCCATCTTTTTGGGTCCGACGAGGCGCGGTCATCGAGTCGTCGGGTTAGACAGCGACTTTACTGTAGCCCAGAGCTTGGTTGCTCCACAGGAGAGGTTGGAGGACCTCCTCCCAATTTTTCCGCTTATGGTTGTTTACTACGGTCCGAAACTCCGCGTTTAAATCCCCGATCAGGGGATTCCCGGGATCGGAGTTACGGAGGATGTCGCGCCTTGATGCTAAAGCCGCCGCTTCCGTCGGGAAATTCGGGCCGCCGTTTTGTCGTTGGTAGCGCTGTTTCTCCTAAATCAACAGTGTCTCCTTCACTAACATTACATCTCTCTCTCTCTCTCTTTCTCTCTCTCTCTCTCTATGCATCCCAGTAACGCACTAGTTGCGATTTAATCACCAAAGCGCTGGCATCGGACTAGCGCATTCAAACGACAATCGCCTGAGTTGCTGAGGGGTATATTCATAGATGTTTTCGAGACATTTTCAGTACACTGCGCAATTTTACTATCTACTCTCTCTCCTCGGTTCCATCAATTGTCTATTCACAACTCTGTATTTACTATCATATGATGCCTAAATATTTAAGTGCGAATTCCTATTTAATTCATGTAAAACTATTTAGCGGTACAAATTTTTGCATTGAATGTTTATTATTAACTACTGTTAATAATAGAAAAGATACTAACTAATAATAGCAAATGAATATTCATAACTTATGCTAATTAAATCAAATAAACAGACATACACAGTATATACGCTTCTATGAAGAGGAATTTTCAAACCAAACAGTGCTTAAATTGAAATCAAATTATCGCAAAATTAGCGAAAAAGCAAGGATTCCACTTTTGGTTTTTTTTCCAGGTTAAATTACTCCATGCTTCAACCTTCTAAAATCTGATATAAATAAATATCGCCTGCTAAATGCTCACCGAGGAATATATACAGGCGACTAAGAGGTTTTCACTACTAAGCTTTAAATTGTGTGTCTTGTTCACACTGACTTAATTACGCTGAAACAATTAGTGTTTTACAGCTGTTGCTGCTTTTTTGTTTAAAGTTAAACAATGCAATAAAAGCAACATATATACAGAAACATTGAAATCTTTATATAAAAATTGCGTTATTGACCTTGTCGTTCAGACAGACGTCTGATACTGCTTTTTCTCAGAGAAAAAAATCTGTCTGAGAACACAGTTTCAAAATATGCTATTCTTATGTTATATATTAGAAAAATTTAAATATTTATTCAGTACTGTATTTTTATACACCGAAGAGTATTTTCAAAAAAATCCAGTAAGCTTTGCCTATTAAATTTTGCCACTGAGAGTGGTGTTCACACAGGCCCAGTTTAGTTTGCAAATACTAGTGTTTGACAGTTGATACTGTTCGTCATTTTGTTTGTGAAACAAATTTTGAAGATATCTCGAGCTTTTTGCAAAATGTTTTTCGTTTATAAACGAAATATTTATTCAATAAACTGAATATTTTTTCACTTAAGAGTATGTTCAATTAGACTTAAGTCATTTAACCTTCAAATTGCCTCACTGACTTTGTTGTTCACACAAATTAAATTAAGTTGAAATAACTAATGTGTTACTGTTTTTATTTTGTTTGTAAAAAGTTTTGCCTGAAGAAAATAACATTTTTGTTTATAAATTAAGTTTTTATTTTTTATTATTAATTTATAAAAAAATTTAACTTTTCGAGTCAATTAAACGGGTTATATTTTATTTGTACGTTAGGAACAGTAAAATACCTACAACATCGTCATTGTGTTGTTACAACAATGGACCACTAAAAAACATCTCGCCAACTGTTTTTTTTGCCCATAATAAGGGTTAAGTTATGAATTGTAGTCCTGCTGCTGGGTATGCAGTCATAGTTGTAAGGCCATATCCATATCCGTTCTCGTCGCACACCCTGGAATGGAATATTCACTGAAGTCTGACTGCGTTTATACCAGAGGGAAGGCTTTGTTACACCGCTGGAGCGATTTTCGGCCGAGCTCTTCCTCCAAGTTGTGGTTTTGCGTCTTGATGTTTTTCCAACAAATGGGATCCCGGTTTATACTAAGCCGCCTACAAACGGCTGTTAGCGGGGTTTTACGTTAGGTTTGGCATTCGCCACGTAGAAGCCAGTTACAAAGAAGACAACAGCCGTGTATGAGAAACCCCAAGAGATGTGTTGGACGGCAAAAGGACGGAAACAACTAGATCCTTGAGACATACAAGTAAATTATGACGGCATAAAATTTATGTTGGATTTTTAATAGAAGGATCGATGTATGTACATACAAATATTTGCAAAAATTCTGAGGAAAATCAGAAAAGTAAAGGCTAATTTTTTTAGACATATGATTTTTAAGAAGAAATAAAACGAATTTAATTTAGTTTTTGGTCAAGTTTTTAATAATGACTATCGGGGAACATGATGACTGTAATATTATGGTCGGTCTCATTTTTGATGAACCACCGATTTCCTCTGTCCATAGAACATACCAAGTAGTGACGTTTTCGGCATGTAATGGCGTCTCAATAATGTCTTGTGGATTATTAGCACTCCAAATGCGATAATTTTGTTTATTAACATATCCAGATCCCGAACGTATGACGCGCTTGATATACGTTCGGCTTCAATTCTTGGTTGGATTTTGTACGCCTGCAAACCAAGTTCCTATCGCAAATTCTTGCATAAAGATGATGGGCACAGCTCAAATCATTTGCTCGCATTGGCGGATGGACTCATTTGGACTCTGTGCTTCACAGCAGCCATGGTTTTTTCGGTCGGTGCGCACTGTACGAGATCTCTGAGGATGCGCATTATCCACTAGAGTAAACGTAGTGCGAAACCGATGCAGGGTTGTTCGAGTTAGCAACTCTGCTGGACGATTATGTCGACCGAATATTGTACGCTGCTTGTGATGGGTCGCGTGAATCGAACCATTATTTCGGTAATAAGTTTAGACGATTTGCAAACGTTGTACTGGAGTAAAACTGTTCGTTGTGCAACAATAGCCTAGTGGTTAGCATTGCATACTGTCATTCTGCAAGTCAGGGTTCGAATCCTAGTTCGATCAACATCCAAAATTATAAAAAATGAATTTTTCTAATTACCATCACCCCTCGACATGGAACATCAAGCCCTCCGAGTGTATTTCCGACATGAAATAAAGGCTCCTCGTAGGAGCCGGCTTAGTGTAAACTGTAGATCCATCCATTTGCTGGAAAAACATCAAAACGCAAAACCACATATTGACGGAGGAGTTCAGCCGAAAATCGCTTCAGCTGTTACAAATCACTAATTATATATAATGAACAATGTTATCCGAAAGAAGGAATTTTTTCCTGCAGCTGTAACTCTCCCAAATAAATTTGAGTAAATTTAGAGTCCAAACTCTGGGGACAATGAAAATTTACAAAGTTTATTATTAAGGTGGTATCTGGTATACCTTTCTCCGCCTTAAGGAGGGCACTTTAGACCAAATGTAGTGAAATTGAAAAGTAATAAGGTTCACTTCGATTTCAACCAAAGCTGCACATGCGTCTGGAGCCTGGCTCATATTATTATCACTAGTATATAGTATGATCACTCCACTAAAGTGATATTCACAGCTCGTGCATTATCATTGCCATTATTCAGCCTTGATCGGCGCACTTTACAAATTTACAATCAAATTCAAGACGTCAGTCGTGCTTATCGCCTTGTGCTAATATAATAATTGCTCGTGAAAAGTTTTATAGCCAGAACCGCAGCCTCAGCCCCAGTCTGTCTCATCCGACATCGTACACCCAGCAGAGCAAAAGAAAAAAAGAAAAAAATTTAGACAATGAAATTTTAGCGCGCCACGATTTTTAAGTTTTTTCCATATATGTATGAATATTCATAGACCATAATAAAATATGTATGTATTTGCACATATTTTACTTTAATAAAATTAACAACTCCAACGCTCGCCATTTTAATTAGTGCAAAAGCGAATTGTTGCTAAAAATAGCTGAGATGAAAGTAAATATTAGTTTAATTTTTATTTGCCATTTTACAATAAAACTTTTTTTCCCCCTAAACAGTGTACATCCCTCAGTGTGTCTGAAATCGTCTAACGCCAGCCGTAAGCTGCCAGCCGTCCGACGCCTTGACGGCATTCTACCATCTCCACACCGCACCACTGCGCTCTGCTGGGCCCCCAAAGTTGGTCTGATTCTAAAATTACTAATTCCAAACAACTGATAAAAGATTGTGCAAATGTGGCGCGTGCATTTAGATGTCAGGTGCTAATTATTATCTATATAAATACATATATATACATATTAAAATATTCAGAGATATTCGTTTGTACGAGTATGTGGTATGTATGGTATGTAACCTCAAATATTTGGTATTGCGCTATAAATATATGAAATGTGGCTAAAATTAGTTTTGGTTGGAAAAGAAGGAATTCACTGCGACATACTCACTTAAATATACATACATATTTACACAGTCGACACAGTGTTGCGCTCATGTGCGTAGATAGTTTAAAAATGAAGAAAATAGTGTGTAGGGGGCTTTTATAAGACGTGTGGTCTTCTGTTTGATTTATACTTAATTTACTTAGCCGTTGCAAAACGAACAGTTTTACTCCAAGTACAACGTTTGCAAATCGTCCAAACTTATCACGGAAATAATGGTTCGATTCGCGCGACCCACCGGAAGCTGCGTCCAATATTCGGTTGACATAGTCGCCCAGCAGAGTTGCTAACTCGAGCAACACTGGATCGGTTTCGCATTACGTTTACTCCAGTGGATAATGCGCTTCCTCAGAGATCTCGTACAGTGCGCACCGACCGAAAAAACCATGGCTGCTGTGGAGCACAGCATCGAAGAAGATCCGAAAGAGTCCATCCGCCAATGCGGGCAAATGATTTGAGCTGTACCCATCCTCTTTATGCAAGAATTTGCGGTAGAAACTTGGTTTGCAGGCGTATAAAATCCAACCAAGAGTTGATGCCGAACATACATCAAGCGCGTTACACTTTCGGTGAATGGGTTCAGAACGTGCAGGCCACAGGGCCTGAATTTCACAAGAAGATTTTGTTCAGTGATGAAGCTCCCTTTCGGTTGAATCGGGGTCTGGGTATGTTAGTAAACGAAATTATCGCACTTGGAGTGATGATAATCCCCAATCCACAAGTTGCGATACCGTTAGATTCTCAGAAAGTCACTAGTTGGTGTGCTCTATTGGTCAAAGAAGCTGAGATTGGTTCATATTTCTTCAAAAATTAAGCCGTCCTTAATGTTACAGTCAATGGGGATCGTTAAAGCGCCATGATTAATGACTTAAATCAATCTATTGAGGGAGACTTTTTGGTGAACGTATTATCTTGCAAAAAATTATGTTAAATTTTCGAATTGCGGTCGCCCCTCGGCAAGGAATGTCCATCCCTTCGAGTTTATTTTGGACATTAAATAAAGGTTCCTCGTAAAAAAGCATCAGCGGTTCGGAGTATAAACTGTAGGTCCCTCCATTTGTTGGAAAAACATCAAAACGCAAAACCACAAATTGGAGGAGGAGCTCGGCCGAAAATTGCTGCAGCGGTTATATATGTTCCTGAAATACGACCCCAATTGCTGCAAAAAGTGATCAAAAATTAGGGCTCTCGGCCAGCCACGGCGGTCACTTCCCGAAATAATATGTGAAACACAATATTAAATCATATGCCTTTTATATTTTCTTGAAAACCGCAACACTTAAATAAAAGTCTACAATTAGGCGCATTGGCATTAAAGCGATTCCTTTGAGTATTTACATAAGAAATTTTAGAAATTATTAAAAATATATATTCATTTTTATCATGATTATAAATAAAACATTACTACTTTCGACATATTAAGAAAAATGATATACATATATAGACTATTTTGCTTCGCCCGCTACTTCACTCCCTCCGCTCATTAACCCACCATGTTGCTCAACCCGCCTGAAAGTATGCGACAATGTATAAAAAATAGCACGATTGCGTGAGCTCTTTTTGCATAATTGAAGAAAAATATAAGGAAATAAGCTTTAAAAAACCTGAGAAATACTTGAAATATTTTAATTTTTTTTATTTGCTTTCTTAATTATTTTATTTTATATTATTTATGTTAAATTCTAAGAACTGAAACTGCCCTGCAATTAATATGCTTCCTAACAGCAGTATTCTTTGGAATTCATTTAATTAAATATGTTGAACTTTCATTTAAACATTTTTCAAACGTTTCATTTCCATGAAAACTAACTACATAGTTAATAAATTTTTTTTAAAAAATTATTATTTTTTCCATTACTGCCTAACAACGCTGCTGAGTTTGAAGTGCGAAATGAATACTTAGTAAATGAAAAAAAAAATTGCAAATCATTTAACAATTAAATAAAATGACCTTCTACGCTGCCAGACTATATTTGCATATATGTAAATATATTTTACTTTTTGTTGTTGTTGTATCTTATTATCTTTTTATTACCACACACATACACTTACGCCACATTAAATATTTGTCGACTGCAACTATTTACACGGGTATCTATTTTTACATTAATATTTTTTTTCTTTTTAATAATTATACCTTTTTCACATACCTACATATCTACATATGCACATATATATTTTTACATGACCAGCTGTTTTTTTCAGCAAACTCCCTGTGATAGCAGAGTAATGAAGTGAACAGGGAAAGAGCAAATAACTAGGCATGTAAGTGTATAAAAAATATAAAAAAATAAATAAAATAATATTTGCTTGGTAACAGATAAGTATGTATGTGCATGCAAACATATGTACATAGAGAAGAGCATTTAGATAAGCGCAAGATATCGGTTGGAGACATTATGGAACGCATGGCGGCATTATAGTCGAACTCACCACAACTCTATGGTGACCAGGTAGACACGGGATGGATTGGATGATGGTCTGTCTACTCCAGGCTCGTCTGTCTGTCACACATTGGCAATCAAAGCAAATATTTATTATGCGAGTATTTTACGCAGACGTGTCGCCACACACACAACAAACACACTCGCACGTACATTATATCATCGCTTTTGTTGCTCCGTCGCACTCACTTCCTTATTGGCTTGACTTATCGCACATTCGCTTGTCTATGACTAATAGATGTAAATACAAAATTATCACAGAAATCGGAAGTGTTAATATAAATATTGACATTTTGGACATTTGTGTCATGGCAGAATGCATGCGTGTATGTGTGTGTGTGTGTGTTTTCGCTAAAAATAAGTGTGTATTTCCTTTGCCTACACGTATGTTGCCACAAATGCTATGTTGATGAGTGCTGTGTTGAGCTGTGTGTTCTGTGCGGCGTGCACGCGAACCTAAATCAACAATTGTTAAAATTTAACAAAAAAAAAAGCAATATTTATTGATATCAGGCTGAAGCACACAGCTGTGTTGATAAGAATAGAGAATACCTACACAGATGCTTCTGGTAACGTATGTACATACATACACGTATGTGCATATAATTTTTATGTATATTTAACTATGATAAGATTCCATATCAATCGTCAGCAGACCTTATATGCATATACATATGTATAAAAATACATCCATGCATATACCAGGTGTGTTTGTTGAAGTTTGCCGGTTTTACTAGTAGATGTCGCTAGCAATATGTATAAATTTCTATGATTTGGCATGTATGTAATTTTTTTCTATTGACATTAACCTACAAAAATACGCAAGTCACATTCCGCCAAAATAATAGCGTCATATTTGTTTACCTCAGTGAATTTGTCAAGTTTTGTTCCAAGTAAATCGCATTTGCGGCATTCGTTGCTTTTCTTATTTCATCAAAAGAAAAGCTGAAGCTCACCGGTTGCTGGTAGAAACTTATGGTGAACCTGCTCCAGTGATTAGAACATGTGAGACATGGTTTCGTCAATTTAAAAGTGGAGATTTCGATTTGACAGACAATGAACATCCAGGTGCAGCGAAAAAGTTCGAAGACGAGGAATTGCATGGAGGAGCAATTTGCCAACGTTTAAAAGCCATGGGAAAGATCCAGAAGTAGGGAAAATGGGTGCCACACCAGCTGAACGATAGACAAATGGAAAATCGAAAAACCTTTTGTGAAATGCTGCTTCAACGATTCGAAAGGAAATCTTTTCTGAATCGAATTGTCACGGGGGACGAAAAATGGATTTATTTTGAGAACCCGAATCGAAAAACATCATGGCTTTCCCCTGGTGAAGCTGGCCCATCGACTGCAAGGCCAAATCGCTTTGGCCGTAAGAAAATGCTCTGTGTTTGGTGGGACCAGTGTGGTGCGGTGTATTAAGAGTTGTTAAAACCTGGTGAAACGGTGAACACGGATCGCTACCGACAACAAATGATCAATTTGAATCATGCGTTGATCGAAAAACGGTCGGAATGAGCCCGAAGACATGGCAAAGTTATCTTTCAACATTACAACGCGCCGTCTCATACCGCTAAACTGTTGAAAGACACATTAAAAACACTTAATTGGGAAATATTATCGCACCCGCCGTACTCTCCAGATCTCGCCCCGTCCGACTATCACCTTTTCGCATCGATGGGACACTCCCTTGCAGAGCAGTGCGTCGCTAATTTTGAAGAAGTCGAAAAATGGCTCGTCGAATGGTTTGCCTCGAAAGGAAAAAATTCTTTTGGAATGATATCCATAATTTGCCTGAGAGATGGGCGAAATGTGTAGAAACCAATGGTCAATACTTTGAATAAAAAATTTTGGGATTCCTCTGAAAATTAAGTGTTTTCTTTATCGAAAAACCGGCAATTTCAACTAACACCCCTGGTACAATTTATGTAATATGTATAAAAAATTGTATGTATGTATGTCTCTTTGTATAATTTCAGTGCTAACATAATTTACCACAAGTAGGTAAGTGCAATCATTATATTAGGCCCCAGTAGATAAATAAAATTTAATAATTTTATTTAAACAATATTCAAATGAAATGTTTCCTTTTTTGGAGAAAATGGATAATTATCTACATATATAAAAATCTTATGTCCATTTGGAAAAATTTAGTAACTTCCAAAAGTTACCGGCTTGACTTGAAATTTTGTCAAGATTGCTTCCATGGTTCCTGGGAAGGTTTACAAGAAATAGAATCGGGAAGTGGACCAGGGACTGAACTATTCAAAAAAAAGTTTATTTATGGCTGGATTTACTTGAAATTCGGTACATACACGTAGGTGGCTTTCTGCTTAGAAGAGCAGGAAAGATACTCTTCTCTCCGGCCTATTTAATAAATCGGAATGGTGTTGGCGTAGCCTCATCTTTCACGTGATCCCAAAGGAAGAAGTCTCAAGATGTGAAATCACAAGATCTCGGTGGCCTATTACGATAATCTCTCCCGAGAGATAACGCGGTCCGGAAACTTTTCCCTTGAACCATCGATGATGTTGAAAGTAAACATTGTCCAGATCAATAACATCCAATCCCGACCATAAGAGACCATTAATCATCCCTCGATAGCGGAATCCATTTACCGTTATTGTTGCTCCCTCCTCATTTTCGAAAAACTAAGCTCCGCAGCAAACAGCTCACATTGAGAATGCAGAGGATTTTCAACAATAAATCTTAGGTTTTCCGAGCCCCAGCTGCGTCAGTTTTGCTTATTGATCTAGCCATCGAGATGAAAATGGGCCTTATCAGTCAAGATGATTTTCCGATGAAATTCCAAATCATTTTCGTGCATTTGCAGGACCCAATTAGCAAAGACCTGACGTTATTGATGATCGGCTGGCTTGTGTTCTTGTGTTAACTGAACTTTATAAGCCTTAAGATCCAAATCTTTAGGCAAAATACGGTGTAATGAAGTTTGTGGAATGCCCAATTCCAAAGAACGTCGAGGAATGGACAAATCTGGGGTTTCTTCAACTTTTTGGGCCACAGCATCAATATTCTCAGTTGTTTTTGAGCGACATGAACGAGTTTTATTCTTCACATCACTAACTTGTCTCAAGAGCTCCATTTTTCAAACCAATTTCTGTATTGCGGTCGGACAAGGTGCTTCTCTGTCAGGTTTTAACCATTTTTATAGTGAAATTTAATCATTTAAATTCGTTGTTGAAGCGTGTATCGTTCCATACAGCTTCACAGGTGACATCTACCGGAACAACAGACTACTCAAAATAACACCTTTTATTTGAAAACTCTTTATTTTATTTGGATGCTCCTGGTGGAACAAGCCCGACTTTTCTTTTTAATTCTTTTTTTGGCCATGTGTTGGTTACTTTATTTTTAGGAGGCGATTTCCGACATATTTTACCAGCAGTCCCCAGGGGAATGCGAGCGGGTGAAGTTAAAGTATGATTTCCCGGGAATTCCGTCGAAATAACCATAAACAAAGTTCAAGCTCAAGCTCTTAAGTTAGCAGGAATAGACTTGAGCTGCTTCTCTCGTGGCCAATTTTATGTGGCATGCTCCAGAGTAAGTTCAGTAAAGTCAGCAGAGAACGAAAAAGAGATCAGGAGTCCTGAGGAGACTAAGTCCGCGAAAAAAGTGATGTACCGGTTGTTGATGAAGGCGAAGTGTGGGACTGAAGGTCCGTATACATAAGCGACCCGTACCTACGTTACGTACGCAATTATAGATGCTGGGTGACCCCAAGGGAGCATGTCATACGAACAGCAGGCCTAGCTGGAGTGATGGTCTTATGGACCAGACAGGTCTGAAACCACTTTGAAGATGCTGACCAAGCAGAACAAGAAATTGGAGACAGAACTTTGGGAGGATTTCAAACGCGGCGACACCCTGGAATGAGACGTCATCATCACATCGTCTACTCCACTACGACCAGGACTGGTACTATTTTCCGGAATCTGTGGGTGGAAGGTCCATAAGACCTTCTCTTGCCCAATATCCAACTCATGGCCGAGCACCGTCAGCTGTCGACAAAACCTTCACAGAAGGGATGTTCACTTTATGATGCCGTCGCCTCTTGCAGGGATGGTGGGAGTGCCAGATCAATTTTGCGGACGATCCTCTCTCTTCAAAGACTAGTCTTGATCCACCTTCTGAACACAAATCCGTCGACATAACGCTACACGACGTAGCTCAGTGAGAAAAGACTTATTGAAAATTGTACCTTATCTAATCAGCTCTACAGCTCATATTTTGTTCTTCAGTAATAAATTATTGAAGTCATACAATAAAGGGTCACCTTGTATGAAACCTCGTTTCATATCGAACGACTCGGAGAGTTCCTCCCTTGTTTTTTTAGCCATATAAGTTTTTCGGGGATACCAAATTCAGGCATAACAACGTAGAAACAACTCTTTTTCGTGTTGACGAAGACTACTTTCATATCGAAGAGGTGGTGGTTGTCGATCCTCTTTTCACGAGTCTTTTCCAGGATTTGGCGCATGGTAAATATCTGGTCAATGGTGGATGTACCAGGTCTTAAGCCACACTGATAAGGTCTAATCAGCTTGTTGGTGGTGCGATTTAATCTTATACACAATACGCTCGATAGGACTTCATAAGCGATATTGAGGAAGCTTATTCCACAGTTATTGGCGTGAACTCTGGGGTTCTCCTTTCTATAGATTGAATAAAAAACTATTCTGTTTGGTGTTACAAAGGGCCAAAAGACTCATCTGGTGCAAGTGCACTTGTTATCTTCACTTTTACTAATCACAGAAGAGATTACTACAAAAGCCAATAATATTTGAGATAATAAATGAACGCGATTATTGCATTGAGTAATACTATTTATGGCGGCCGCGGTAGCCGAGTGGTTAGCAAATCCCGGTGTTGTACTAACATCCAAAAAAGTTATAGAAAATTAATTTAAATAAAAAATTAAGTTACATCTTCTAATTGCGATCGGACCTGGGCAGGGAATGTCCACCCCTTCCGAGTGTATTTCGGACATAAAATAAAAGGCTCCTCGTAAAAAACCCATCAGCCGTTCGGAGGCGGCTTAGTATAAACTGTAGGTCCCTCCAGTTGTTGGAGAACCATCAAGACGCAAAACCACAAATTGGAGGAGGAGCTCGGCCGAAAATCGCTTCAGCGGTTACAAAGCGCCAATTATTAGGTAAAGTAAAAAGTTCGTTCGGTTTTCTGGCTTATCTTTAGTTCCTCAGCAATTAACTAAGTGCTCACGTGACGGTCTGTTTCCACTATTTCCATGATTTTAACGCAATTTTCGACGTCAGGCCTCCCGACGTATGTTGCATGTTTGATATTGAAATTACCGGAACGGAGCCTAGCAAACCACCTTTGTGCTACACGTTCGTTTACAGTATCGAGCTCATATACTAAATTAATTTTTTCAGCCGCTTTGGCTGCTTTTTCGCCTTGATCGAAGAGAAATTGTAAAATATAGCGAATTTTCTCTTTGTTGGTGTCCATCTTTGTTCAGCGCTCACAATGTACTGAGTCAATCAATCGAAAAACTGTCAAAGACAAACTTTTAGCGAGAATAAACACGTTTTCAGCACTAGTACTGTGGAAAATAACTTCATCTCTTAAATAAAAACCGAACGAACCAATTACTTGACCTATGGTATATTTTATTTAACAGAGAATACGCTTCCCCAGGTCGTCAGTTGGCCGTACAATATTAGAGGACGGTCAAAAGACTGACTGTAGAAAAGAGGTTCATATTTACGGTGTGCAAGGGCATATGAGCATCGAAGCCATTGGGTCCTTTCAGAGCAGTAGTGAAACACGCAAGCGAACAGATCTTGAGAATGAACAGAAGGTTGCATATTCGCGTAAATTATGTGCGAAACATATTTCTCGTAATTTATAAAGTTCTTACGGCCAAAAAAGAGAAAACCATACTCCAGGCTGCTAGTATGACTACGACTATCAACGAAGTCATTGACTGTTAGCGAAATTGCGAAGAAAACAACAATGTTCTTCAAACTAGAGGCGCAACAAGAAGTACAGTAGCACAGCTTTGGTCCCATATAGTATGTCTGACAACGCTAGGGACTTGGTATCCCCTATGTGAGAGTCGCCAAAGTCAATCAGTACAACTTTTGCCTAACCTTGTTCGCTGTCAAATGTGAAATTCAAGACTTTTTGTGATTTATTTAATTAGAACTTGTCGTTCATGTGTGTGCTTACAAACTTGGCGCATCTTTCTCATTTTAGCTCATCTACAGAGAGATGATCTTTGACTATGTATTAAGTGAAATCTTACTCGCAATCAAGGATAAATTATTTCTGCGCCCAGTTGAATAACAGTTAAAGACTTTCTCTACTCTCTCCTCCAATGAAGAGTATATCTCACCATTCTCTATGTAGAATAACTCCCCTGCCAGAACGTGAAAGTTCAACCAAATTCTTCGAGTTCACCTGTACTCTGAGCAGCAAATGCAATCAGACGGCCACACTCTAATCACTTTTCCATATTTATTTTTAGCAATCGAAAGAAGCAAATACTCGTATGAGTTTTATTGTTAAGTTTACTACTCATTATAGTTGACGCATTGAATCAGGCAAAACCAACAACCAACTGTGTGTACAACTGTGTCAGAATCAATCAAAAGAGCAATTCGCACCTCGCATATAACGGTGTTTTTATATACCGATAGACATAATATTCTGATAAACTTACTTACATACATACATACATACATACATACACACAAATGTATCATTTTATTGTCACATTTCGACTCAGCTGCTGTGACGTGCACACCTGCTGCTGATACGAGCTAATATACATAGGTATGTACACGTATGTATGCAAGCCATAGGCATAAATTGATATACGCTAATTGTATGCGTACATACATATATAGGGTTAGCCATTTTGTAGTTTCAAAAGTACAGCGCTTTATTTTGACTTTTATCAAACTTAAATGTCAAACTAAACATGTTTTGTTTTGGTCAAAAGTCAGGTATTTATGAAAATTAATCGCTTAACAACGCGTGCAAATAGTTAAAACCAACAACAAAAATGGTGACTCAAACGTTTCGCCACGTTTCGCGCCATGAGGAGACTATGGTGCACCTAATCGTCCAACTACTCAAGCAGTTGATCCAATTTTAAAGAAATTTGAAGAGATTATAAGGCCAGTGTATCATTATTTTGCTCGTCCCACGTGGTGTCTGCCAGTACTCGGCGGCGGATCTGATCATATTTTTCAAAGAAGCTAATGCATGCTCCTTGGCAGTTCTTAGCCGCCGTATTTGAATAGCTCTGCCGGCAACCCATCGACCCCGGCCGCTTTGTTGGCTTTTAAGCGAACAATCGCTAGTCGAACCTCGTCATAGTTGGATAATGTAATATATTTTCTATCATCATCGATTCGGGTTTCGGGTTCACCATCTCCGCGGATTCCATTTTCACTGCCGTTAAGCAGGTTGGAGAAGTATTCCCCCATAAATCCAGTATACTTTGGGCATCAGTTACTAGTCCTACAGGTTACTGTGTCCAAAAAGAGTCTGCTCCGGTCTTGAAACCTTTCGTAGAATTTTCGAGCATTACCTTTATCGGCCAGCTTCTAAAGCTCTTGCCCGGTATCTATCCCACTCCGCGCGTGTGTTGGTCTATTTTTAGGCTTGTAATTCCGTTCCACAGTTCCTTAATACCAAGTTGCTGAAGAGTGCTCTCAGAGAGAAGGTGTGCAAGTCGAGTAAAAAACCTTATGGCTAACTGTTGTCATTGCAGCTATTCGACTTCGATACTTCCTCGCGTTTGTTGTGAGGGCCATTCTTTGCTGCACAGAAGTGGGTGAGTACCTTTGCTGCTCCAAGATTGTGGTCTGAGACGATGTATAGTCCTCGGAGTGTACGCTCATCAAGCGCACTGGACACATGTCTTCTGTCTATCATAACGTGATTAATCTGGTTTTATGTACAATAGCAAAGTAGCTTGATAAATTTTCATGTGCTGAAGTCATATTTCGGGCCCCGGCGAAGTCGAATAGACAGGATGTTTCATTGTGGAGTTTGAACTTACCGAAAGTTGTGACGAAGATGCCCATCTTATCGACCCTGGCGTTAAAGTTGCCGAGCACGACATCGTGGCGGGAGCAACGCTTATGTGTACGCGCCAGGCGCTTATAAATTGTCCACATTTCGCTTTGATGCGATTTTTCGAACCAGATTTTCTTCATCGAAAAGGCTTTATCACTCGGGGGGTTACGTAAATAAGCGGTTTTGGGACTGCGAGAAACCCCAGATAATTGAAGAGAGGCTCTTACACCCCAAAAGACTTACTGTTTTGTGCGCTCTTTGGTCTGGAGGTGTGATTGGATCTTACTTCTGTCACTGTCAATTTCGTGCGTTATGGTGGTTTGTTAATCGACTCTTTTTGGCTTGCAATTGAAGAGCACGACTTGGACAAAATGTGGTATCAGCAAGATGGTGCCACAAGCCATACAACACGAGCGAATTGCGAGAGAAATTTCCCGGCCGCGAAATCTCTCGTCTTGGCGATGTCAATTGGCCACCGAGATCGTGCGATATGACACCGCAAAATGAATAGCCCTGTATATAAGAAATAATAACTGGCAAGAAATACGCACATACACATTTAACTGTTTATATTTATTTCTATATCAAAATAAATTCATAGGAAATTTGCTAGTCACACCGCAAGTGTTTTTGATAACGCTGCCGGCGTGCAGCTGCACTGGCGCAACATTGTTGACGGTAATACAAATTTTTCTACTTGAAATGAATCAAAAAAAAAAATATAATTTTAATATTTGTTTGAGATTTCAAATTTTTAATTCAAAATAATTTATTAAAATTCCATGAATTTATTGCAAAAATGTTTATTATAATTTTTTTTCACAATAAATTTTCCACACCTGTCAGCGAGTCAGTAAGTTGAATTTTTCCATCAACAAATTCTTTTGGCATTTTTATTATTTACTTTTTGTATTTATTTATTTTATTATTTCTGTGCAAATTGACGGTTTAACACTTCCGATTGACAATGGTCTGTGCTTGAGTAATTGTTTGTGTATTTATTGTAATAGAAAATTGATCAAAATATTTTTACCGCTCAAAAAATATGAACGTAATTTTAAGGTTATTGTACTGTATATTTACTTATTATCATTTTATTGTATATTTTTGATTTAATTAAATTAAATATGAGGAAATTTTTTAAATTGTAAAAATAAAGGTTATGAGCTGAGACGCTTCAGTGGTTGGCTTAATGGATGCATGATTTTGAGTAGACTGGACGTGTAGATAAGAAATTAAGTCCGCGATACATACCTACTAAATTTTGACTTCCCATAAGCCATGACTTCAGTATCGCAATAGAATTCAAGTTCTTTTCCTCTAAGACTGAGATTTGTTTCACGCAACTTTCTTTTTTTGGAAATCTATTCATATTTTTTGTACTCGACAAGTTCACAAGGCTCGGTTTCCATACTGACCTAGTGCAACAAAAAGGATATTTCACATGGAAACCTACATTTATACACATAAACTCAGGCTTGGTGTCTCATAACAATCAATGAAAGCGATTTCGGGTTATACAATTTCACTTATTATGAGACCGACTCTTTCTCTCTATGTCACACATGTTTTATACACAGCTTAAACTACAGTTATATGTATGTCTGTATGTACTGATATGAAAGTATATTCGATGTGTGGGAGTTTTTGCCTTGGAAAACAAACAAACAAACAAGCCCACCATCAATATATACGCGCCTCTCAATATCCTGCAAGCACATGTATCCGCATATGTGATCATTCAAAAATAGATTGAAAACGTACATATGTATGTAGGCATGTGTATTTTCATTGCTTGTTGCGCCATTTGATTACGAAATTATCACATGGCAGCCGCGCGACACACGCATGTCCTTGTGCACGTTTTCAACGTGATATCCCCACGAATGTGTGTAATTTATGTATGTATGTATGTATGTATATGCTAGAATGCTGAAAATAACACGGTGCAAATATTTTTACACCTTCGTGTGCTGAAGAGCAGAGTATGGGTGTTTTGAAAGTATTTATTTCACTGGCATTTGTATAAAGGTGGGTAAAGGCAGATACATATGTACATATGTATATTTTGTAACACTTATAGATAAATAAAACTAGTTAAATATAAATAAAAGCAAAATAAAAATAACTAAAATAAAATGAAATAAAACATTTAAAAAAGAAAAAGGAAAAAAAATGGGATAAAACAAAAAAAAAATAAAATTAAATAAAATAAAATAAATTAAAATAAAATAAAATTATATAAAATAAAAAAATAAATATTTTATAATAATATATATTTATTATAAAATAATATAAAATAAAACACAATAAAATAATATAAAATATAGTAAAAGAAAATTAGAACAAAACAAAATAAAATACACTACAATAAATTAAAATGAAAGAAAATTAAATTAAATAAAAGAATGTAAACAAAATAAAATAAAATGAAATGAATTAAATAAAATAAAATTAATTTACATTAAATAAAATAAATAAATTTAAATAAAACGATGTAAATAAAATAAAATAATATAAAATAAAATAAAACAAAATAACAAAATTAAAAAACATAAATGAAATAAAAGTAGTAGTAGCAGTAAATTAATAAAAATAGATCAAAAATAAATAAATTAAAATAAACTAAAATATAATAGAATAAAATAAAAAAAGATAAAAAAATATAACGTAAAAAAATAAAAAAATAAATAAAATAACGTAAAATAAAATTAAATTACAAAAAATCAAGTAAAATAAAGTAAAATAAAATATAATAACATTAACTGTTATAAAATAAAATAGAATAAAATAAAATAGAATAAAATAAAATAATGTAAGATAAAATAGAATAAAATAGAAGCAAATTAAATAAATTAAAATAAATCAAAATATAATAAAAGTAATAAATTGAATTAAAATAAAATAAAATAAAACTAAAAAAAATAAATTAATTAATATAGATTAAAATAAAAAAAATATATAAAAGAAAATAAAACAAAAAAAATAAAATAAAATGAAATGAAAGAAATATATTTAAATAAAAGAAAACATAACAAAATAAACTGTAATAACATAAAATTATATAAGTTAAAATAAAATGAAAAAAAAATAAAATAAATTATAATAAAATAAAACAACATAAAATAAAATAAATTAAATTAAAATGTAATGAAACAAATAAAATAAACTAAAATAAAATAAATGAAATAAAATAAAATTACCTTAAATTAAATAAAAGAACATAAAATTAAATAAGTTAAAATAAAATAAAATAATATAAAAATAATATAAATTAAAATAAAATAAAGCAAAATAAATTAAATTAAACAAAATAAAAAATGAAATGAAAACATATACACGTATAATAAAATAAATAACTAAAAAATAAATTAATAATAAAAAACGAAACAAAAATGGATTTAAAAAATTTAATAAAATGACAAAGTTAAAAAATGAAATGAAATAAACAAAATATAATAAAAAGAATAGAATAAAGTGAAAAAAAGAAAAAAATCTAAATGAAATTGAAATTAAATAAATAAAATAAAATAAAATAAAATAAAATAAAAACAAGAGAGAAGCGCTGTCTTCGACAAAAGTCTTAAATCAAATAAAATATTTATTCCCAGATATGAAAATTTGGTTGGAGGGGTGTGAAATGAAATGGTCTTCTGATTTCGAAAACACTCAGCGCCTATTTTTCGTAGAACTTCAAATTTCAAGCTCTTAGTTGATTTTTTTTGCCAGATATTATTGGCCATTCATTTCTTACTTGGGTTAATTGCGGAATTTACCAAAATATTGTGAGCATACTTATCGCGACCCGAAAAAATAAAGTCATGTGACTTTAGCACCTGAATTCTAACACTTTACATACCATTACTAATTATTAATGCTGAATCATCGTTGAAACATTCTATCATTATCATTAAACTCATGTACAATACGTTTGACTAAAGAACTGACAAACATGTGTACATACATATATATCTGGGAGAGCACCTGTTACGGCAATCACATAAACATTAAGTTATATCTACCATATATACTATATACATTTAAATTGCATATAACTGGCAAATTGTGCAGAGTCATTTACCCCCAAAACAATATTTAAAATGCTTCCTCATGGGTTCTTATCTTTCATATTCGTCAACGTACACGATTCAGCGACAAAAAAAAAAAAAAACAAATATAAATATTTATAATCGATTAGAAATGATATGGAGTGTTTGTAATTAAATTACATAGATAACAATACGGTCTGAATGCTTGGAAATGCGTTGATATTGAAAGTGAATTAAATTGTTGTAAATAAGAGAAATAAAAAAAAATTTAAAAAGTTTAATCTCCCACTCTATGCTTCTCAAAAATCGCTCCTGCGTCAACAAGGCGTTCTTATACAATAACAAAAATTTTTAAAGTTTATAAGGAATTGTTTGGCCAATCAAAAGAAAATGCTTAATAGCTAAATTTAATATATTGCGCATGTAAACGAACGTTTTTGGAATTTTTGCAAAAAAAATTGATTTTAAAAACATTTAAATTTGAGATTTTTAATAATATTATTTAGATAAAAGCACTTATTCTTATTTTATATAAATTTTTAATCCTTAAAATATGTTTTTTATATTTTAGTTAACATTTTAGAAGTGCCTTGAGGATTGCTTTAATTTTATTATTTGTTTCTCTAATTTTTCCTTTTGCTATTTTTTTTTATTCTACTTAAAAATATATTTTTAATATCTATTTATGTATAAATTAAAACGACATGAGATAAGTGCGAATCTCCGCTATTTTGGCAGATCTTTTGTGTGTTGGCCTAAATGTAGGCAACGTTTTATTAGCGATACCTATTTTTTTTTTAATTATAGGCAGGCATAAATTTTTGGAGCGAGAAACAAAAATACATTTTTTTTAATTATAAACAGGCTACGAGTTTTTTATGTTTTTATTATTTTTTTGAATCTTGAAGAGGTATAAGTTTTTGGAGCGAAGAATAAAAAAATAATAATTTTTTTTAATTCTAAACAGGCTAGAAGTTTTTTAAATAAAAAAATATTACTTCTGCCTTAATTGAAATTAAAGTTATTATCAAAATATATTTTTTGTTAAGGAAACTAAATTTATAGCCATTAGATATATAAATTTGTAAAGCGATTTGAGTGTGAGTCTCTATTATTTTGACAGATCTTTTGTGTGTTGGCCTAAATGTAGGCAACGTTTTATTAGTACTAATACTGAGAGTTTTTTTGTTCATGAAGAGGTATATATATTTTTAATCTTTAACAATTCTGAAATTCTTTAAATAAAAAAATATCTCCTTTGCTTTAATAAGACTTTATCAACTTTTAAATTAGCGTAAATATATTATGACTATCAAGAATTCACTATGTTAAGTTATTATCAAAAAATATATTTCGTTAAGGAAAGTATATTTATAGTCATTAGTTATGTATATAAATTTGTAAAACGATTTGGGTGTGAGTATACGCTATTTTGTGATTGCGCCTGAATGTAGGCAGTGTTTTATTTGTGTGTTACTTAAGTTTTTTTTGTTTTTTTGATCATGTAAAGATTTTTATGACGTGGAAATAAATAATAATTTATTATTATAATATATAATTGGTAACAAAAATGTATACTTTTTATGGGATATCCTTTTTTCCAGTGGTTCACTTAATCTTCTTACATTTCTGGATATAACATATGTACATACATACAACAACAAAAAATTCACAAAACACGATTTTCTACTAAAAATTATAAAATACTTCGACACGTTCACATACATACATACATATGTATGTACATATGGTATAAGTATGAGTATGTATTGCCAACTACGAAAAATAAGCCTTTCTTTTGATAACAAGTGAACGCGCCCCTCTCCACCAATGACAGTCAAATAAAATCACACTAATTTACATGAGAACGCACTTTAGGTAGGCAACGCAGAGACCCAGTAACCACGATGGATGCAACTCACATATATATGTATACATGTACATACATATATGGATCTGTATTTATGCCTTACCCCAGGCATACGTACATTAAAAATCTCCAGCTGGTTGAGCAGCAGCCTCAGCATGGCCAAGTCAACTCATTCAGTGACACAGAAAGATATGCCACGACGCCAACGAGGACGACAACCCATTGCCGCCGCCATTGAATGTCACACCTTAGTTGGTGATCCAGAGTTGCTTTAAGAAGATATGTATGTACATATGCTTGCAGTCAGAAGTATATGGTTGATTGTTGAATGGCGGTTGATGCTATGCGTAATTACTATACCTTCGTGGGATATATACGCGCACATTTGTGTATATGCATGCGCCCACTTCAATCTTTACAACTTGACTTCAGTTGCTCTTCTTCATTGCTTTTAACTTAACTTCTTACAGCCGCCGGCGCTTGCATTTATAGTGTGAAGAATTGGATGTACTATTTAGATGGATCTTTTCAAGAACGAATATTGTGATCGAGCTGGAGCTGGAGTTTACAAAATCTTACGATTGAAAGAAGCATCATCCGAATACCATCGCGGTTTCCAGTAGATTAGGAGCGCGGAGACGAATTTTAATGTGATCCCAGTTTGAAAAGAAAGTTCAGCATAAAATTTGTGCATACTTTTTTCCACTCTCTTCAAACAGGGCACTCCGATTTGATGAAATTGAGAGAACAGAGCTGAATTGTTTTATGGAAAAAGCTAAAGATAAGCCAAATCAAAGAGTTAAGGACTTGCACTAGTTTGAAACAACCTGAAGACGGAAATCCTCTACGATGGCGTCCTCTTACTTTTGGAGAGCTAAGTATATGTAGATTAAGATCAAGCTTGTAAGGGACCAAAAAAACATAGGTAAAGCATTTTTAGGAAACAAGAAGAACCTACAAGAACGCAATCCACTAGTTTTAACAAGGTCTGCTGTGAGTCAAATTACTGGCAGTCTGTGAGCCAATATGCCACCCGAACAGCGGATCCACTTTAAGACGAGGCATGAGACTAACTTTGTTGTCGTTTTCCCCGAAATGAGTTTGCTAGGCTTGTCATTTACCAGGTGTGTTAGTTGAAATTTGCCGGTTTTTCGATAAAAAAAACACTTAATTTTTAGAGGAATCTCAAAATTTTTTTATTCAAAGTAATGACCATTGGTTTCTACACATTTCGCCCATCTCTCAGGCAAATTATGGATACCATTCTAAAAGAACTTTTCTCTTTCGAGGCAAACCATTCGACGAGCCATTTTTCGACTTCTTCAAAATTAGCGAAGCACTGCTCTGCAAGGGAGTGTCCCATCGATGCGAAAAGGTAATAGTCGGACGGGGCGAGGTCTGGAGAGTACAGCGGGTGCGATAATATTCCCCAATTAAGTGTTTTTAATGTGTCTTTCACCAGTTTAGCGGTATAAAACGGCGCGTTGTCTTGTTGCAAGATAACTTTGCCATTCAAATTGATCATTTGTTGTCGGTAGCGATCCGTGTTCACCGTTCCGTTTCACCAGGTTTCAACAACTCGTAATACACCACACCACACTGGTGCCACCAAACACAGAGCATTGTCTTACGGCCAAAGCGATTTGGCCTTGCAGTCGATGGGCCAGCTTCACCAGGGGAAAGCCATGATTTTTTTCGCTTCGGGTTCTCAAAATAAATCCATTTTTCGTCCCCCGTGACAA
Organism: Ceratitis rosa; assembly: GCA_037013455.1. Taxonomy (NCBI): domain Eukaryota; kingdom Metazoa; phylum Arthropoda; class Insecta; order Diptera; family Tephritidae; genus Ceratitis; species Ceratitis rosa. The sequence continues at coordinate 34,631,096 of JAWMAG010000004.1, read as the reverse complement.
TTCGATGCAGAAAAGATTTCCTTTCGAATCGTTGAAGCAGCATTTCACAAACGGCTTTTCGATTCTCCATTTGTCTATCGTTCAGCTGGTTCAGCTGGAGTGGCACCCATTTTCCATACTTCTGGATCTTTCCCATGTCTTTTAAACGTTGGCAAATTGCTCCTCGAGGCACATGTAGTGTTTCTGCCAATTTTTGTTGCGATTGGGTTGGATCAATATCCAATAACGCCTGCAATTCCTCATCTTCGAACTTTTTCGCTGCACCAGGATGTTCATTCTCTGTCAAATCGAAATCTCCACTTTTAAATTGACGAAACCATGTCTCACATGTTCTAATCACTGGAGCATGTTCACCATAAGTTTCTACCAGCTTCAGCTGCTTTTTTCTTTTGATGAAATAAGAAAAGCAACGAATGCCGCAAATGCGATTTACTTGGAACGAAACTCGACACCCGACATATTCACTGAGGTAAACAGATATGACGTTATTATTTTGGCGGAATGTGACTTGCGTATTTTTGTAGGTTAATGTCAATAGAAAAAAATTACATACATGCCAAATCATAGAAATTTATACATTTTGCTAGCGACATATACTAGTAAAACCGGCAAACTTCAACTAACACACCTGGTATATGTATGTAACATTTGCGAGGATACCAAATTCAAGCTTCCGGCATAGAGACAGCTCTATTGTGTTCCATGGAGAGCGGCTATCACTTTGACTAAGAAAAACACGATTCCAAAATAATTTTCATAACTTTTGGACTTAATATTTTTCACCTTTTGACTGCTTTACACCCTGATATATGCACATACATACATATATTTTCTTGCAGAAAAAGCAGAACGGAACATGTGCTCCTCGATATACACGTCAACTTAAATTGAAAGAAGATGAAAAATCAAAAATCTGCCAAATAACTTTGAATTACTGAGAGCACATACCAATTACTGGCAAGAAAAAAAATCTCCTCAGACCTCATAAAATAATATGATCATCGAGAAGACACAATAAGTGGCACCGACAAAAAAAAAATGCCTCCAGCAATGCGAATACAATGTAGTTATGACACAAAAATATTTAACATCTTACCGACAGACACTTGATAATACGAATAATAAAAGGGCATATGCGGTAAAGCTGTCAATTTGGCAATTATTTCATATTTTCTGCATATTCCAATGTACGAACGAGCGAATGAACGAGTGAGTGACCAAACATGCCGACCATTTGTCACATTACACTGGCCATTTACTCAAACATAACTGACAGAGCAGCGAGTAAACTAAGATGAGTGAGGTGAGTACGAACGAGTCGAGCCATGGCTGATTGTGACAGCTAACGGAATGTGAACGGGCAGAGCAGAAACAAACGGAAGGCATGCACCAACATGCAAGACCGGTAATTTTTTGTGAATATTTTAAAACAGCTGGTGTGGAAAAACAAAAAAAAAAAAAAAATATTACACAAAATTAAATAACAAAAGTGCAACAAAAATAAATTGCACATTTTAAAGTCCATTAAAAGAGGAGACAAATACATAATTATTTACAACCGCATCAGCCGAAAAAATGCCAGCGCCAATTAAGCAAAAAATAAAAATAAATTGAAATAAAATAAATAAAAAGAGAAAAAAAACGGTAAGAGGGAAAGCAAAAGTGGTGGAGAGCAAACAAAAATTCCGAAAAAATAAACAAAAAAAAATGGCAAAAAATTGCAGTGAAGTAAAATAAAATTTATAAAAAATGTCAAAAAATATATACATACATATATGCATGTACGCATGTATGTAAAACATACCAACAATTTCAATCCGCAAATAAGTAGTATAGCATTTTTTATGCCTGCTGTTCTGCTGTCCGCTGCGATAGTCAATTCGATTGTTGGATATATCAGGTGCGCGATGTGTGCAGGCTTGTTGCAGTCCACTCGGCGCTGCGATCATTTAAGCGCCTATCCGTGCGGAAAGTGAATTTTAACTGACTTAACTGACCGAGAGATATTTCTGTTGTTCAACTGTGGGTCGTTGGGTCGTCACGAGGCACACACACACACCTTTTGAGCGCTGGCAAATTAATTTACAAAATTTCAAAAATGTGTCCTCGTCGCAAAAATTCTAAATAACGACATACCCCGCAGCGGCTCAACGAGAGAAGTTGGAAAAAAATGAAGAAAAATTTTATGAAAAAAAATTACACGAAAAATTCGCTCAAAAACGGAGTTAAGCAACTGAAATTGAAATGAAATGAAATGAAAGCACCTGACAAAAGTGACCGCACGCAGGAGTTATTAATTTCGTAGCGCAGAGAGCAGAAGATGTGGACTTGCGCGTAGTATGAAGCAGCAGGCTGCTGAAAACCCGAGGCAGACACAAAGACAGACAGACAGACAGACACACAGCAGATGATCCACAAAGTGAGCCAAAAATGTTGTCAAAACGTAGTCAAATAGTAGTCAGTCAAAGGACACAAGTGCATAGCATAGCAACTGTGTGGAGGAGCAGTTGACGCAGCAGCAATAGCATGTGGCATGCCACAAACACTTGCCTCGTACATACATATGTACATACGCATGAGAGTAGTTTGTAATGTTGCGTCGCACACACCTTTCGATTGACACCAGACATGCAATGTGCCCCAGAGCAGTAGTGTATGTGGATGACTCAGATGACGAGTATAATAAGTAAGAGCAGCCGAAAGGGGGGAGAGTGTGGGGTTTTTAACGTTCGGTTGATGATTAAAACAGAAGCGAAACCCAATAGGACGAATGCTCTTAAGAATGGATTCTGAAGATGATGGCCATGAGACTTCAACACTTATGGTAAGGAAGGGAATCCCGGGAAGAGTTTTAAGGTTCTTTAATCCAAGCACGATGCATGCTGAAATCACGCAAGAACTCAGAGGCTACTTCTTAGAGTGCTCCAGGTGCCTACATATCAAAACACTTGATAAAACGCAATTCGTGAATACTCTGTAATAACTTAGAAGAGTTGTTACAAACTGGGAAAGATGAAATTAATTTGGTGAAGGCTTAAGGAAGATTGGAGTCTTTGAGTGATATTCTCAGTTTTAATGGAGTTTGATTTCCGCGGATCACATTAAATTGGAAGCATCGTAGTTAGCGATCCTCCTAATGTTGAGAAGTGTCGCCAAATATCACGGAAAAAATGGTTTACCAATCAAATTCAACATTTCTTACCCGGCGACGTGAGACCTTCCACACAAATACAGCACAGGAGCCGTGGTTAACTCATCCTTATCGTAGCCACATCACAGGGCTGAAATAAATTTGTTAAGGACATAACGTTCCATTCCTTACGTTCCTCATTTTGAGGAAAAATATGAATTTTACTGGGGTTCGACGAAGAACAGGTACGTATAGATACGTTTTTCGAGGAACATATGAGGTAAGAGATGGAATCGCCATTGTTAGCGATTCTAAAGTCAACAAGGCTGGCCGGACATCTCAGCAAGAGCGTGGATTCCTATTTCTTAGCCGCTCTTCACTGTAAACGCGAGACCTTTTTTACCCCACATGCCTCTGAGTGAGGGTTTGCCTTTTAGCTCATCTTCGTCTTCGACGAGGGCGAACTTAATTTGGTAAAAGTTCGAGCTAAGGAATAGTGTCATCTTTCCTCGAAAGTAAAGAAAATAATGAATTCCCATGTAAATGATCTTGGATGCGCACCTGAGTATTTCTTGCGGTGGTGAACGTAAAGAAGATGCGAACATAAAGACCATACAAATGAAAGATGAGCCAAAAAAAGACCGAAAAGAAGGTAGTCGATAAAGGTGCAACAACAATAATAAAGTAACAGCCGCAGCCGCAGCAGCCTAAAAATGATGGGCATGAAAGCTGTTCATCAGCAGCACGCAAATGTCGCAACAACAAATATCTACTCATTTATATACATATGTACATACATACATATGCATATACATAAATGTGTAGAGTACAAACCAAGTCAAGAAGTCAGACAAGCAGCGAGCCAGAGAAACTAGTCAACCAGCCGGCCACCAGCAGCCGTCAGGGACGTGCTACCCACAGTGGTGGCTGCCGTATCAGAGACCACCACCACCAGTTGCCGCCGTGTGTTGAATACACTTTTGCCATGCGTATGGCCTACGAGTATGTTGGCTCGTTTGCTCGTTTAGTGCCGTTTGTATTGCGTCGGTTGTCTTTTCTCGTTGCTCCATCGTCGACGACTGTCTTTTGCTGTCTGCCGTCTGCCGTCAGCCGCTGATTGCATTGGTATGCGGTGGCATGTGTCATTTGCAACAACCTGCCGGTTAGCCTGCAGGTTACTACATACTTATTGCTGTACGTTGATAGCGGCGACGGCGGCGGCGGCGGCGCGACCGCTTTTACTACATAAGCCAGCCCCAGTCATTCCGTTCGTGGTCTTTCGTCGACAATACATTTACATATATGTACATACACGACAAACACATCTGTTGCAAGGCGATAATGACCACGGTGGTCGGTGGTCGGTCGTGTCGAGTTGTTGCATTTGCGGCATTTTATGGTGGTTTTGCGGCAATTGGCAGCGGTTTGTCGTCGTCATTCGCGAAATGTGCTGTAGAGGGAGAGGCGTATGCTAGTGTGAGTATGTGTGCTTGACGTGTTATAACTAGCACACCTTCTCGATTTATTTTGTGGTTGTCAGGGTTGCCAGGTATCTCATTGAAGTGAGGTCATTTTTGGCGTGGAATGAATTTTTAGATGGAAATGTGTTTGGAATAGTCGAAAGTGTGGGAAGAATATGAAAAACAAATTTTCAACAACTTGCCACCAGTTTACATAACTCCTAATTAGTCCGAAAAACTCCGAAAGATGAAAATAAGCAAAAGTTTGTTTAAAATGAAATAAGTATTGAAAAAAACTTGAATGACGTTTATGGATTACTCCGAAAAAGTCCGAAAATTCGCCAAAATGAAAAAAGATTCTTAAAAATTAAATAAAAAAAAAATAATTTTGAAATAATGTATGTATGTTTGTTTGTATAAAATCTGAAATGGTTTTAAAATTGTTTGATAATTTATATTTTATTTAACCAGTTTAGCCAGTCTGAAGCTTTAAATTCTCTTAATTTTTTTTATAATATGGAAATTTTGTGTATACCACCAATAGCACGAATGATTCAGTTGACTGGGAACGGGGTTTCATATTAAATAATCATGGCAAATATTGTAGTTCCGTCGGAACACGAAATTTATATATTCCTAAATTAAATTTTAATACAACTTTTTTGTTGAAGTTTAAAAATTGCAAATATGTATGGTTACCCCGAATTTTATTAACACAATTATTTGAGTTAAGTATTCAGAATATATTTTTAAAAGTTTTTTTTGCTACTCCGAATTACTCCGAAAAACTCCGAAAGTATCCGAATGTCATACTTAAGCACGCAAAATAAATATTTTAAGTTACTTCTAATACTTACCATTAACAGATTAGTAATCCATACTCCGAGTTATTTCGTATGTTTGCTTTACTCCGAACTAAAGTCCTAAATAAAAAAAAAATAAAAATTATTAATTCAAAATATACAATTTTTATTTCGTAAAAACTTAGATAATTTTAATGTACATATACATACATATGTAGTACATATAAATGGTGCTTAAAACATAGAAAATCGCAAAGATTCACACTACGAATTAGTACTTAAAATCCCAAAAATTTTGTATTTAAGGTCGTCTCCGTAATTGAGCATTCTTGAAACAGATTTATTAATGTTTTTCTGTTACTCCTAATTAGTCCGAAACAACTCCGAAAGACTCCGAAAACTTCGAATTTTCATTTTAAAGCATCAAAACGCACAGGAAAATAGATTATTGGAAAAAATATACAATAAATTTTTTTCCTATACTTGGCAACCATGCAACACACTCTACTTTACGACATTCTTTATACGTACATATATAAGATTACATACATACCTACATTCATATATTAAACCAATTGAATGTACAATAAGTTGCAAGTGCGCATGCAACTTGTCATTTGGCGCGATAAGGTGTCGATAATGCTACACTGTGGAAGGTCTCGTTAACTTGCACTACGTAACGGATATATTGCGGTGGAGATACTTCACACATAAAATACACGCAGCCACTGTTGTTGCTGTTGTTGTAGCTTAAGAACCTGACAGCAGTTCTGCGTGTGTATGTGTGTTTTCCAACTATCGCAATTTGCATTTACACGGCGTAAATTAATTGCTGCAAGTAAGCCAAACTAAGATCTTGAATCAGTTTGAGAAGAAGGAAGTACAAACGGCTGTCGGTTTTTGATATTAGAACAACTGGAAATATGTTCGATTCACAGCTAGTTAAGAGATAGGAATTTGAGTTTTTTTACAGAGAAATATGAAGGGAGATTTGGAGAGACTTTGAGGCTCTAAGAGACGAGATAGATCGTTTGAACGACTCTTCCATTTGGTAATTTTGGGCTGAAGTGAGAAAACACTCTCGGGTATAAGCGGAATAAAGTAACCCTCGTTAGCGCAGAAGTACTCTCGTATATCAGGGGGATACTACTTGATACTAAAGGAGGGCTGGACGGGACTGCCGAGGAGGAAACTAGAACCATTCCCCTTGAAAAGCTGTCATATTGGTAGAAGCGGAGTGCCAAACTACCACCTGCGGGTTAGGGGTTCAAGAATTTACCCGCGGTAAGGCATGCCTTTCGTAAGAGACGACTAAGATCCAATAGTTCCCGCGACAGTCGGGTCTTTATACCGGAACGACCCAGATTTTTTATCCGGCCAAGGACTGTCACTCCCGCAACATTACTTTAAGGAATATTTTTGAGGTTACAACAACAACAACAACAACCAAACTAGTTCTAACATGGACCTAAAGCTTCCAGAGGATTGAAACAGCTTCGATCTCCTAAAGAGGCATGACCTACAAAAAACAAAGCACATTCCTCCGGGACCGAATGGATTTGTTAGATATGGATCAGTAGTCTAAGAAATTCATAAGACTATGCCATTATTATCAGTCAGAAGTATGGAGGGCGTATCACATCGAAGCTGTAGACCTTGCTGGACATGAGGTTTAGAGAGGGTCTTATAGACCTTATCTTATCGTCATCGGAAGACAGGTTGATTTTTTCACATATAAGCTGGTCCTCAACTCCGCTGAGGACGTCATAATCATCCGCTCAATGGAAAAAAATACGTTGGATCTGTGGAAGAACGGCGAACCACGGCTTGTTAGTGACTAAAGATACATATTTTATCTTTGTTAGAGAGAAAGAACCGCTAAATATCAACGGAGTCAGCACACAAGATGCTGACCAAAGCACACAAATGGACGTAACTGTGGGAGATAATCCAGCAAGGCGGCTTTTCGAATGGCCTCATTTCGGGAACTGGCGAAGAACAGAGTTCACTTTTTCTTCTTCCTAACCATTGAGGAAGTAATGGGTGGGAAAAGGTGATACCGACACTAATTGGAACGGCTAGACCAATACACTTGGACGCTTTGGCGGCATTGGCGATGGAGAAGCATAGATATGCGTAATCCATCCCATGTCGATGATACTTCCACATAAGAGAAGAGAGCGAAGGGTTTTGTAAATTAACTATTGAGAATTAAGAGTATTTGAAAGCCACACAGCCATGTTTTGTTGACCAGTTCCAAGCTGTAGGAAACAACTTTAGATAATACTTGGGAGGAGGAGATTTTGCTAACAATTTGTCCGTACTAATAGAGAAGTGAGGTTACTAGGTCAACCAAGGAGCGGAAGAAGCTGGAATGGAACACATGGGATCGCTCGTGGTGCCAAATAACGTGATTTTGATAACATCAATCAATCTTGTCTAGTGTGTATTTGAGATACCTCGTACTGGGTTTGTGCGTGAGCGGAAGAAACGGAGGACTCATGTAGGCTACTTAGGCTGCTTAGCTGTTGGAATCTTCATGCTATTAAGTTGGGACCATCCAATAAGCCAGCCAACTAGTGAGGGATCACCTATAATTCTCCAAGCCTTCCAATTCGGATGATTAAAATCCTGGTTTCGCCCCGAAGATGATCTCAATAGTTGAAGCAGACTAAGGAAGCGGAAGCTTGGAAAAAGACCAGGCGACTCACTAGCCTGGAAGCAACCAACTGACCAGTTATCAGTTATACTCCAGCCCATAATTTTTATGTTGTCTAAGATCCAATTGGCGTCGTGGAGCTTACTACAATGATCACAATAAAGACAGAGGATGCCTACATCCGCTTCTACGTACTCGTATGCACGTATATACAAATAAGTAGGTAGCTGATTCGCCCAATTCATTAACGCATACGCGCCGAATACTCCTGTCGTCTTCAATAAACCTTTTGAGATTCTTTTTGCTGCGTCTTGCAATTGTTTATTGTTTCTTATTTTCTTTATTTTTTTTCTTTTTGAAAAATGCCATCTCTCCAGCTTAAAGTCAGAAATCAATGCTACAAAAATTTCAAAGGGATAATATTCTTGCACTTAGCGCAATTTCACACCGAGCGAACGGCAGACGCGACCAGAAGGCCAGCCACAGCCAGCCAGCCGATCAGCAAGAGCCTCAGAGCCGCCGAAAACGGACAAGAGTAGTGAGCGCGGCTTATCTCATTAGCAGCTACGGACAAGAGTAGCGACAACAACAACTGCTGTTGTTGGCCAAGTAGTCAAAGTGGCGGCGGCGGTGGCGGAGTGATGCGAGTCTCTTGGCAACCAGACAAAAAAGGTCATAAAATTTCAACAAAATGAAGAAAAAAGAATTCAATCGACGAAATGAAGAAAAAAGAAACGAAATTAAAGAATATAAAAATCGAAAAGAAAAGAAGTAACAAAAAAAGAAGAAGAAAAAAGAATCGATTAAGGCATAAAAACACCTGCGGCACAATTACAACAACAACAACAATAACATACACAGCTGAGTCCAGTCTCAACTTGAAAAATGTTTAATGGTCATTGGAAGGTGTAAAGATGTTCAGAAGAAGCTGTGTATGAATAAATACGACGTCGCCGCCGCCGCCGCCGCCACCACCGAAAAGACACTGGTGTTGATGAGCTGCGCCGGATGAAGCGCAGGGTGCGGCTGTTGCGCAGCGTCGCGTTGTGGGCCTTAAAAGGATTTCGTAATACGACGTTGAAGCGACAATGAGGCACTTATAAATAGTGCGGCGGATAAAACGCCAATAAAAGTGCTCGCCTGAGTGTTCGTATGTGTATGTATGTATACAGCCTTGGCCAAAAGTATTAGGCACCCCACTAATTAACAGTGAAAATACAATGAATTAATGATAATAACATTAATATTTAGTAAGTCCACCCTTCGATTTAATAACGGCAGCAATCCTCTTAGGCATGCTGCGTACAAGCTTTGCACATTCGTCCGCACTTATAGCGTACCACTCGTTAATTAAGGCATTCTTTAAGGCAGTTTTTGATGTTATACCGTGTTCCTTAATCTTGCGTTTTAAAATAGCCCACATGTGCTCAATGGGATTAAGACCTGGAGCCTGTGCAGGCCAATCTAACAAAACAATGTTATTATCTCTAAACCAACACATCGTAGTCGCTGATTTGTGACAAGGAGCATTGTCTTACTGCTGAAGTTGAACACCGTCTAAATTAGTATCGCCGAAACTGCGCAATGCGCGTTAACGAAGGCAGAAGAACAGCTTCTAATACATTTATGTACTTTTGACTGACCATGTAACCCTCGCAAACGAACATTTCGCCGACATCATCAGCAGCCATGCAGCCCAGATAATGCTGCCTCCTCCGTCGCCTCACGAACGTTTCAAATATCTATAGAAAAGAAAAAATAATGTTTTCATAAGATTTGTATTATGTCTTCAAAATTGCTCTAGGGTAAGAAGCTATGGCTGTTAATACTTTAAGACGATCTTAACTAAACTTACCTCTCTAATGTTGGTATCGGCGAGCCCCTTCCAAACGATTTTTCCTATTCTTTTCTGAGAGCCACGGCTTCTTTCGGGCTTTACATCATTTTAAAGCTGCTTCCAGAAGTCTTCTTCCAGCTGTTCGAGCACTAACTGGTTTACTAAATTCATCCGAAAGGGCAGCTGCAAGGGCAGAAGAAGATTTTTTGCGATCCTTGAGAGACTCGCGTATAAGTATTCGGTCTTCTCATCTACTGGTTAGACGCTTTCTTCCACTTTTTGATTTATTATTGTGGGATTTCGTCTCCACTAATCGCCTGATAGCACATTGGACCGCGCACCGCGAACATCCCAGCAAATTGGCAATCTCAACCTGAGACTTACCTTCTTCACTTAGAACTTGAATTCTAACTCTATCATCGTAACTAATTTCACTTTTTTTAGGCATTTCGGTAAATATGAACTGTTTTATGAGAGACTTTTCACTAAATGTAATTTTCACTTTCAAATTTTAAATGCGAAAATATTTTATGACTTTCTTAAAAATGACAATTTTTAGATTTAGCTTACCCAGAGTGCTATGACTTTTAATATTACACAATTTATTCGTTTTATCAACATTTAAACACCCATGTAAGACATTTACAAAAAGAAGTGATGACTTTGATAGCCACAGTTGAGAATACTTGTATTTTAGTGGGGTGCCTAATACTTTTGGACAAGGCTGTATGTGTATTTAGGTAAACGAGTGTATACTCCTGCGAGTGGACGTCTCATTGTCAAACTTTTTCAGCTCAAAATACAAACAATTTGTTTTTTAATTTTTCATTTTTCATTTGTACGAAGAGAATTCTTTAGATTTCCTCACCCGCTTCTTACATACATATGTACACACATACATACATGCATATATAAAAAAATATACAATACAACATTTCAAATGTCTCTCTAAATTGCCTTTCGATTTCTTCGTTTTTTCGTTTATTTTGATGAGCCTTTTGATTTTGATTGGAATGTCTTCGAACGTGTTGCTCCGCGCTATTAAAGAGACTACAGCGACGATGCCAGAATTGGTGTTACAAAGCGTCCGCACGACTCTGTATCCTCTACTGCTAACACCACCACACTGACAGGCGGCACAGGCGCGGAGGGTCGAGTCAGAATTGAGGAGAGTTCAAATTGGTTGAATGTTAAATGCCCGCTTTGCGACAGGATACAAGTGGCTAACACCTTAGTTTAGTTACCAAACAACAACAGCAACTGCAAAAAAAATGTCACATTCAACAAAAAACAAAAAAGCAACAACATCAGTAGCAACAGTAACAACCAATGAGATGGATGGTTGTATCATTAACACCTTTCGTCGCGATTTAGATTTGATCTAAAGTGTATTTATGGCTTGTGGAAGTGATTGTGCTGGCTGAGGGGATGTTCAATAGACCGCAAGTTTAAGTAGTACAGTGGTGTTGTCACAAAAAATAGTAAAATTAATTTCCTAAAAAGTCCTGAATTTTGATCGGACTACTTATACTAGTGGCTTTTAACTCGAACATCGATCAGATGTCCCAGACGACTGAGCTCTGAGAAAGAAGTGGCAAGACAATTAAGAGTGTAGTAGTTCAACCTAACCTAACCTATAACCTGATAGCCAAGTCCAACTCTAAAACTATAGCAAATTAATTTATCCTATTGTGGTCGCGCCTTGGCAGGGAATATCGGCCCCTCCGAGTGTATTTCTGATATGAGTTCAAAAGCGCCACATAACAATTCATCTGCTCTTCGGAGACAGCTCAAAATTAGCAGTAGGTCCCTCCATTTGTTGGAAAAACATCAAGACGCATACCAGAAATTGATGGAAGAGTTCGGCCGCATAGCTCACAGTGTCCTCTTTATGCTGATTAAACTCACCTACATGCTGACTCATAAAGGAAACTTCTAGCTGAGGAACTTGATAAAATGGGTATCGTTGAAGGAGCCTTCAGTAAAATGGTCGTTGGTACTCTGTTTGTAGACCAGGGTTAAAGATCTCGCTAGACAATCGAAAGCTCTAGTCTAGTGAAGAGATTGTCAGCAGTCGAAGGCTTTAAAGCGAGAAACTCGCTCAAGACCTCATCGTGCGGCGAGGTTGTATTCAGCGCTTTGGAATTTCTACTTAAAACAATATTTCTTCTTCTACTTTTTTGGCATTTTGGCGTTGGCACCGCTTACACGATTATAGCCGAATCAATTATAGCGCGCCATTCCTGTCTTCTTTTCGCTCTATGGCGCCAGTTGGAAATATCAAGTGAAGCCAGATCACTCTCCACCTGATCCTTCCAACGGAGTGGAGGTCTTCCTCTTCCTCTGCTGCCACCAGAGGGTACTGCATCGAATACTTTCAAAGCTGGAGTGCTTTCATCCATTCGGACGACATGACCTACCCAGCGTAGTCGCTGTCTCTTCATTCGCTGAACTATGTCAATAACATCGTATAGATCGTACAGCTCATCGTTCCATTATCTGCGGTATTCAACGTTGCCAATACGCAAAGGACCATAAATCGGTCGCAAAACTTGTCTCTTGAAGACTCCTAGAGTCGGCTCTTCAGATGTTGGCATCGTCCACGCTTCTGCGCCATATAGTAGGACCGATATGATAAGTGACTTGTAGAGTTTGGTTACTTAGCTTAACTTAAAACGATACACGAGAGAAAAAAATCAAGAGTTCTACTTTTCCAAGACTGGATAAGGATCTATCTTATGTCATTCAACAAACTATAAGCCGTACAGAGAACCACTCTTGTGAACAGCTACTACTTTGGACTGGGAAGGCATTTTATAAGTAATAACCTCTCTCGACGAATAAAGACAAAGCTTTACAAGTCACTCGTCATTTGGCAATATCCGTTTAGTCGGCATTAAGGATTTTCGAGAAAGATCTACGGTTCTTTTCGTTCAGATAGGCGAAATACCTCCGACTTTGCAGGAACACCCTCTGATGGAAGCAAAGTAAGAGCAAGAGAGTATTGATCCGGTCAGTTGGGATCTCAAACTGGGATCAAAACGCAATAAAGTGGTGTGACACGATATAAGATAAGTACTAAAATCCGTATATACACATATCGTTCGTGCATCTAAAACCGAATGATGCCTTTATTAGCTCATCACTGGCACCGGTAGGTAAGTTGAAGTGTTGTTGAAACATTTGAGCCCCGGGTCCAGTTGGCTTTAGATGCACCCTTTTTTATGCACTAATCATGGGCACCTACTACTACTAATACATATCCGATATGCTTTTTGTGGATAGTCCTTCTAGGTTTGGAAGCTGATCCGCTCCACGTATTCCACGGAAAGAGAGAGAGAGAGAGAGAGAGCTGGACACTCGCAGTGAAAATGAACAACTTTTACCTTTTAGTTTTCTAGTTTATAGTTGCAGCAACGTCTGGTATAAGGCACACTCATTTTAAATGCATGCACGGGATAAGGCCCGTACCGCTGTTGGAGTACGCTGATGATAACGACATTCTTGGCCTCAACAACCGCAGCGGGAGTCCGTCGGTGGAAGCAGAGGAAGGGGAAGACGTCTACCAGGTCCTCACGTTTCGCTTGGAAGATGCTAGCTTGGTAGGTTTGAGAAAATTTTGATTCTCCGACTATTCCCCGACATCACCCCACAGTTCATTTCGGACTCTTTAGTATTGATTGACTTGGTATTTTTCTACCTTCTAAAACCTACCCTCACCGGCAAATAACTATCGAAATGTAATATTGGAATGGTCTAATGGTTCCAATATCTTAACTCTATTTGTCTGATGCGTATCATGCTGCAACTGCTGTGAAGTTGTCTAAAGACCACCGATTGGAGTTCGATTATTATTCTTTAACAGTTGGAAGGGATGAAAGTTTCTACGTCGTCAGCGGAGGGGGTTCTTCTTGGTAGTCTCCTTTAAACTCTAAGTTTCAATTCAAGTTGATGCTAACGTGAAAACTTGATCTTTTGAACATTTTTGTAGATGAAGTCTCATGCACTGAATTCCTGGTTTAACCCAATAAGCTGCCATTATAAGACACTGTGGTGTTCTACTCAGACAGACGCGCACGCCCAAGATGGTAGGTACGCCAATTGCCAATTGGAGGTGTTAATGTTGTTGTTTGTCATTCGCCAATAAGTACTTGGCTGTACGTGTTTTTTTCCTCGCCGATCTCTGCGCATTCAATTACGAATACATCGGATATCCAATTATGGGCGAATGCTTTAATCCACTCGCGAGCTATAAGTTTAGTAGACGTTGCACATGCGCGTAAATCAAATCCAACAATAACAAATAAATGTCAGAGAAGTGGCAATAAGTGTATGAAGAAGGTAGGAATTTGTGGAGGAAGGAAGTGTGGTGATTAAGTATTTATTTATAGTGCATGTACATACATACATACATATATACATATATGTGTACATAGATTTTTTTAATCACTTTTTCATTTCGAGATGATCGAATGTTATTGTCTGTTGTCGTTGTAATTTGCTGGATTTTTTTTCTAATTTTTCCTTTGTTGTAAAGCTGAGTTGAGCTCTTAGGGCACTTAGAGGTACATGCAACAGTTTGAGTGCCACTGTACTAATATTTCTTGGCATTTTTCACAAATTTAATATTTCGGCGTCATCATAAACACTCTGTATTTACTCATTTGTATATAGTAAATATGTATATATGCTTGTATGTAGGTATATGTATTTATATGTGATCACAAACTCCTGTCAAATACATATATGTATATGTATAACCATTTGTTGCCACTTAGCGCCGGTTGAGCGGTGATTTTGCACAAAATATTCTCAAGTGCCACTTGAGTTTACCTATTGTTCGCTATTGTCCTACGTCGACGCCCCGCTGCCTACCTTGCTGTGCAGCTCAAGTACTAAGCAACCAGTCAACCGACCGACGTCGACCGACGACCTAATGCCATTATTTGCCACTGGTGTTATTACCTTATTTCTATTGCTGACTGTTGTTCTTGTTGTCGTTGGTTTTTTTTTTTTTTGCCAAAATATCCTTATGCTGCCGCAAGACGCACATGCGGATATACCTTTAGGCAGTGTGCAGAGGTACCTGTTTGCCATCACGATCCATATCGTCAACTTCTTTGAAACAAAATTCAAATTAAAATACAAATTAACGCCAGTGAGGGGGAGCTGAGCTCGGACGGAGTCGAAGAAATAGTTCATTGAAATTCCTCACAACCAAATATCTAATGGACCTTAATTGCTTTCTGTGTTGGGCTGATAGTCGTTGGGAGCCTATGTTAGGTAAGTTAGTATAACGTCTACATTCGATTCGCTGACAAATACTATTGTTCTTAGAACCTTAACGATTCTCTAAGATGCTCTCCAACTACTTTTACTAAAATTCAATCGCTATATCTTCGAAGCCCTTAGTTGGATTACCTTGTCTCTGAGTAGTAATAACCGAGTGAACGACAAGCTTCCAGCTTTGCGAGGTTTTGGTGCAGTACTCGTTGGTAGTACCAGAAGAGAGAGAGAGAGAAAGAGAGAGAGCTGGAGAGAGAGAGGGAGATAGAGATAGAAATATATAGAGAGAGAGAGAGAGAGCTGGAGAGAGGGAGATAGAGATAGAAATATATAGAGAGAGAGAGAGAGAGCTGGAGAGAGAGAGATAGAAATAGAAAGAGAGAGAGAGATAGAGCTGGAGAGAGAGAGAAGAGAGATAGATAGAAAGAGAGAGAGAGAGAGAGAGAGAGATGGAGATAGAGAGAGAGAGATAGAGAGAGAGAGAGATAGAGAGAGAGAGAGAGAGAGAAATAGATAGAAAGAGAGAGAGGGAGAGATAGAGAGGGAGAGAGAGAGATAGAGAGAGGGTCAGAGAGATAGAGAGAGAGCGAGATAGAGAGAGAGCGATATAGAAAGAGAGAGAGAGCAATATAGAAAGAGAGAGAGAGCGAGATAGAAAGAGAGAGAGAGCGAGATAGAAAGAGAGAGAGAGCGAGATAGAAAGAGAGAGAGAGCGAGACCTCAATTTCGTTGGTGAGGTTTCGGATTCGCAGTGGGTATCAGCCAGTAAGCGCTTCTTTAGAGTCAGCTACATCGGCCAAGGAAGACCGAGCAAACGCTAGCCAAGACCGATGGATGGATAGATATATACGGGTACATATATACCTATACCTTTGGTACTTTATAGCCGCTGAAGTGAATTGATTTTTGGTTCATCTTAATTTTTTCAGCAAAATAGGGAGACCTATGAATTATTCTAAGCCTCCTCCAAGCGACCGATGGATTTTTATGAGGAACTTTTAGTTTATGTCAGATACACACTCGGAGGATTTGTTATTCTCTGCCGTGGGGCGACCGCAATTTTCTATAATTCTTGGATGTTGGTCGACCTGCACTGACTGACAGTATGCAATTCTTACTGTTCAGCTATTGAGACCGCTACATAGGTGAATTTATTTACGAAAGAAGGTGGACGAGCGGATGAATAAGTAGACCGACAACGGACGAATTGATGACTCAAAATACGATAGACCAAAGAAAGGAGAAGGATATACGTATTATTCGACAGACAACAAGGAAGATGAATATAACAGAGGCAGCAGATAAATGGACTAGTAGATCAGTAATGCATGGACTGTAGACAGATGGATGTACGAATGCACGTATCCAAAGCCCAATAAACAAAAGTAGACAATAATATACCATAGGACCCGGTGAAACCAATGGAAGTATAGAACAACAACGTGTAAATTAAAGGACAGATGGGTATACATGTTTGATCTACAGTTCATAGTTTCATAACCGGTCAAGCGAAGGATGGACGTATATACGAATGGCATATGAATAGACGGAAGGACATCTGGACGAATGACAGATGGACAGATAGATGGACCCAGAGCTGAACAACGCATGTATTAATGCACAGATGCACGACCGGATGGTCGTACAGATTGAAAATGCAGCGTTTGTTGGACCAACATACTATAGTCAAATGGACAGTTGCAGAAAATACTTCCAAAACTGGAGTGCCCTCATCCAACCGGACAATATTACCTCGCCGGTCTAGCCGCTGTTTTTTGATTCGCTGAACTATGTATACCAAAGTTGTCATATATCTTGTACAGCTTACCATTGCATTGTATACGATGGGGTGTAGTCAAGTTTCTGGGTAAGACGTTATAGTGGAGACGCTATACTCAATTCCTACTCTTGCGTACACGTCATGCTCCATGGAAACGTAAGTGACCCTTGGGTGACGGCTTAAAGCGAGGTAGCTTCAGTCGAGTCACTCCGACTTATTCGGTTTATTAGTCCGCGGAAGTCTAATTGCAGCGTCTGTCCACCAAAGGTGCGGCTGCGAGCGGGCTTCGGTCTTGAAGCAAGCGGTTATATAACTGCGTGCTTAATTTAAACCTACTATCCTAGCAAAGTTGGCGCTGGGTTCGAGACTCGCCACGTAGACACCAGCTACTAAGTAAAGGTAACAACAACTTGGATGAGAGACCCTACTTTTGATGACGACAACTACAAACGTATTAAGAACTATGATTTAAGGGCATGTCCCTGTAATGCCCAATCCCTTAAATGGGACTACCCAGCTGGTTGATGTCTTCGTGGGGCTAAAGCTGGCCACACCGGCGTTTAAGAAATGCGATGGACAGGAAAAGGGATAAAAATCGAGTAGGTCCTTGTGACACTTACTACAGTGGCAATATAAGGAAGCGCAAATTTGTACTTACGCCACCCGACAAATGAGAAAGACGATGTGACGAATGAAGCCTTTTACGAGCAGGGGGAGCGCACTCATAAGTGCTACTCCCGCCACGAAGCCAAAATTGTGCTTGGCGACTTTAGTTCCAGGGTGGGCAAACAAGGTATCTTCGGCACAACTATCAAAAGCCTCCAAGACGAAACTTCCTCAAATGGGTTGATCGACTGATCGACTTCAACGGGGGGCAGAAAATTGGTTGGCTATAGAACTAGATTAGTTCAGAGGGAGCCTAACTTCCTCTTATAAACACCAAATCTTACATGTATGTCCTTGTGGAAAATATTTTTCCGCTTCGGTTAAACAACCGTTATATGGACAAAGCAAATATACCTCGTGCAACAAACTTTAGTCTCGTTATGAGATTAACATTTAAAATTTGCAACAACAACAACAACACTGATCGGTTCCGTTTTTGCACCTTCATGCCATACATGTTATACATACATGCATACATACATACACTCGCATTGTATGGTATACGAGTGTATGCGATGACAAAGGTCCAGACGGTTGGGTTAATTTAACTGGCGCCATTGGCACAGTTGGTGTTTTGTGCTTAACGTTCGCTTCCTATGTCTCTACTTCTCTTGCGCTGGTCGCATCAATTATTTTTTTTTTCGCTACAAGCGTTTGTTTGTATGTATGTATGTGTATATGTAGTGTGTAAATGAGCACTTGAAATGTGGAAATTTGAAAAATTTGTTGCCATTTTGGCTATTGTCACGGTGTGTGCTGCCAAATATTTTTATGTCTTGTTGTTGTTATTGTTGTAGTTGTTGCTAATAGCACTTGCCGTGTTAGACAGGTGTATATATGTACATATGTACTGCACACACACTGCTCTCTCCATCCATGCAACCCTGTCATTTCAGGTACTTTATGTCAATAGGAAGTTTTCGGCAGTAAATCACAAACTACAACAACAACAACTACAACAACAACAACGACAACTGTGAGTCTACTTCATACATACGTATAGTATTACATTTTTTGTCAGGCGATAATTAAGTATACACACATACATACATAGACACATCCTTTCTGTGCAAGAAACCTGTTGCTATGAAAATTACTCACTGTCTCCCGTTGCCTCTCGGTCCGCGTGATGCGTACCAGGTCGACAAGGTTGTGTACACGTATTTACTAACATTTTCCATTGTCCTGCTGCGTAGTCAAGTGGTGGGCGTAGGCTTGAGGTTTTAGCTGCGATTGCAATCGTATTACGGTTATTTGTTATTTAAAAGATTTTTCTCTTAATTTTTTTTCCATTTCTTTTGTTTGCTTTTTCCAACGTCATAAAATTAGAAAGACACCTGAACTAAATTGGTGAGTTACTAAGCGTACTTATTTCAAGTGCTATTATCTTTATATACTAGAAGACAGTTATATATAAATGTGTAGGTATGTATGGGTATAATTCAACTGAATAGAAGGTAATGGAATAGCAGCTACTTACATACATATATACTCATACAAAAATATAAAAATATTTATATGTAAATAAAAAAAATATTAGGTCAAGTATAAAGTTCGTTCGGTTTTTATCTAAGAGATGGCGTTATTGTTCATAGTACTAGTGTTACGTGTCGCATCATGTCATACTATACGGCACTGAAAACGTGTTTATTCGCGCTAGAAGTTTGTCTTTGACAGTTTTTGGATTGATTGACTCAGTACGTTGTGAGCGTTCGTCAAAGATGGACACCAGCAAAGAGAAAATTCTCTATATTTTACAATTTTTCTTCGATCAATGCGAAAAAGCAGCCAAAGTGGCTGAAAAAATTAATTTAGTTTATGGGCCCGATACTGTAAATGAACGTGTAGCACAAAAGTGGTTTGCTAGGTTCCGTTCCGGTAATTTCGATGTCAAAGATGCACCACGCGTCGGGAGGCCTGTCCTCGAAAATTGCGATAAAATCATGGAAATAGTGGAAACAGACCGTCACGTGAGCACTTATTTAATTGCTGAAGAACTAAAGATAAGCCAGAAAACCGTTTGGAACCATTTGCATAACCTTGGATTCAAAAAGAAGCTCGATGTTTGGGTGCCACACGAACTAACGCAAAAAAACATGATGACGGAATTTCCATCTGCGAATCGCTGCTGAATCGCAACGAAATCGACCCCATTTCTGAAGCGTTTGGTGACTGGCGATGAAAAGTGGATCACTTACGACGACATCAACGACGTCCTGGCCAAGTCAGGATTGACGGCCAGGAAGGTTTTGCTGTATGTTTAGTGGGATTGGCAAGGAATCATCTACTACGAGCTGCTCCCCTATGGCTAAACGCTCAATTCGGTCCTCTACTGCCAACAACTAGACCGCTTGAAGGCAGCACTCATCAAGAAGAGGCCATCTTTGATCAACAGAGGCCGAATTGTGTTCCATCAGGACAATGCCAGGCCACACACGTCTTTGGTGATGCGCCAGGAGCTCCAAGAGCTCGGATGGGAGCTCCTAATACACCCACCTTAGTCCGGACCTGGCACCAAATGATTACCATCTTTTCCTGTCCATGGCGAACACGCTTAACGGTGGGTTAGCTTAGATTTGAAGGAAGCTCAGTAGCGGAGGATAAGAACCCAGCACAAAAGTCCTTATAGTTGATCCCAAAATCTGCTAAAATGGCAAATTTGATATCGGTAAGCTTAGCCGGACTTGGAAAACTTATGGGAACAATGGCCTTCTTGTGTTAGTCGAGATGAATGTCTTAAAGTAAATCTAACTCATCATTCTTACATTTGTCGCATGCATGCCCAACACTGAGAACTCTGTCAAAATTGTCATCATTAGCGATAACTGATGACTTTGTGATGATTAGTAGATCTGCCGATTTGTACCGGTATCTGTATCGAGTGATCGCCGCCGGCTTTCAGCCTAAAAGAACTAACAGGATCTAAAAGTGAGCTAAAATCAGCATTTAATTGAATAAAGAAATCTCTTCCATCCAAGCCGCCATCTTCAGACTGAGGATTTCTTCTGCTGAGTCATTAATTGATATATCTAGAGGCAGAAAATGATATAGTAAAAGCTTAGAGATTCGAATGCTAGGGACAAGTAATCAACATGTCCGAGTCTTATATCAGCTTAGTTAGCTTAGTGCTTCGTATGGTTCGTAGTGGGAGAGAGATTCCATCATCGAGTACTGACTTTAACTCTAATGGATAAACGCCAAACAATCCGCAGCAAATGATTTTAATATATCGCTGATTTGCGCCCACCCACCGACGGAAGAGAAGGATGATGTTTCCAAGGATGCTTATGATCGTTGCTCCCGCGACGATGTTAAAATTGTGCTTAGAAACTTTAACCCCAGGGTGAGCAAAGAAGGTAGTTTTGGCACGATTCGTAGAATTTAACTTCTGCGACGAAGCATCCTTAAATGGGTTGAGGCTGATGAATCAAACCGGCGGCCGAAATATGGTTGGCTGTGGGCACAGAACCGCCACCGTGTATCAAAGAAAGGCCGTCTATAAACACAACGAAGGTTCGACGTTGAAAAGCTATAATCACTATAGACTGAAAAGCGGTATTCTATACGACTGGCACTCCTGCTTTCTGAGAGCACTCAGCAGCAACTCGGTATAAAGGAACAGTGGAACGGCACTTCAAGCTCCCAACGTTCAGCTGCACATGAAACTATTGGTTTTCGAAAAGCTTGCAAAAACAACTGGTACGATGAGGATTGCAGGTCGCAACGTTCCGATCAATGTGCGCTATAAATACTGAGAATGAATAGCAAAACAAGACGCATTTGGAAACAGAAGAAGCGAGAGTACGACCAGTACATTGAACAGATATTCCCCATGCATCAAATCTTGGAAAAGACCCGGGAAAAGAGGACCTCTCAGTCTAATCCAACGCAGAACTACACTTGTCAACAGTTTCTACATTGGACTGTGTAGGCCATTGAAAAGTAAAGTCCTCTCTCGAAACCCAAAAACCAAACTCTACAAGTAACTCATCATTCCCGTCCTGCTATATGGTGGGCGGCTTGGATGAAGACAAAATCTGATGAGTCGGTTTTGGGAGTTTTCGAGAGAAAGGGTTTATGGTCCTTTCTGCGTTGGCTACGGCGAATACCACAGTCGATGGAATGATTAGCTGTATGAGATATACGGCGACATTGGCATATTGTAGTTCAGCGAAAGAAGAAACACCGATTGGGCTGGGTAGCTCATATGGTCCGGTGTGTATGAAAATTGTCGATGCTGTACTCGTCAGTGGAAGTAAAGAAAGAGAAGGACCTCCACCTCGTTGGACAGACTAGATGGAGAGGGGCCTGGCTGTACTTGATATTTCCAATTGGTGCCAAGCAGCGAAATAACAGTAAAATAAAATATGAAAATAAAAATTTTTTTATATTGAAATCTATTTATTCCGAAGGAAATTTTGACTTTAAAAAAATACCAAAAAGCACCTTTCAGAGAAACATTAACACCGCCATTGCATTTCGCTAATTAAAGAGGCGAAGAATTTACTAAATTTCCCAAATGATATTTCAATAATAAACAGCTAAAATTCTCTAAAATTCCAAAACCCACAAAGAACACTGAATTTTCAAGTTCCAAGCAATAGCTACAGTGTACAAAGTAAACTAATGACTGAAGACATCCCACACAGCACATACATACATACATACATAACTCACTACACTGATGGCTGGTAATTAGGAAGCAACAAAAATGCCACAAAATCATCGACTTGGTCTATTAAATGCTTCGATGAAACTTGACAAGTCGTCGAAATGTATTTATGTGAGGCCATATAACTCCACACATACACACCCACACACACACACGTACAAACAGTTTGAAGGCGGAAAAATTCCATTACACACACACACAATGTTTAATGCCCACCAGCGCCAGTGAAATGCACCAAAAATAAAGATTTTAAGAGTCAACTTTTGATCTTTTATGGGCAAAAAGGAATTTATTCTGGGCGAGACAATTGCTTAAAGAATTTCTCCACTTGCTTGCAACAACAGAAATGCATAAATTCACGAACGAAAATTTGTCTTGTATTGTATAAAGTAAAAGACTAATGGCAATGTTGCATGCTCCGTGGCACGCACCGAATACATATATACACGCAGCAGTGTCAAGAATTTATTAGTCCATGCTGTGGGGTATAACAACATACGCGTTGGGTGACATAAAACCGCATGGAAATTAGAATTTTATAATGTTTTTCTAAGGAGAATGCAATAATTCTCATATTTTGGAAATTTTTGAGAAATATAAAAAAAAAATCCAAAGAAAAATTAAATAAAAATTAACTAAAATAAAATAAATAAAAATTTGGAAAAAATTAAATTAAAAAAAAAATTAAAAAAATTAAGTAAAGTAAAATTAAATTAATAAAATAAAATCAATTAAAATAAATAAAAGAAATTAGAAAAATGAAACAAAAAAAAATTAACTAAAAAATAAAATAATAAATTTTTTTTTAAATTAAACTAAAAAAAAATAAAAAAAATAATAATAAAAAAATAAATAATATAAAATAAAAAATTAAGTTAAGTAAAATTAAATTAATAAAATAAAATCAATTAAAAAAAAAATTAGAAAAATAAAAAAAAAAATTAACTAAAAAATAAAATAATAATTTTTATTTTTAATTTAAAGTTAAATTAAATAAACTTAAATACAAATGAAAGTGGTTAATGTCCTCATAAAATTAAAGGCTGATATCACCGCCGTCCAAGTAGTGCGATGGACAGGACAAGGACGAAAGCGAGTATGTTCTTGTAAAATCTATTGCAGCGGCCATATGAAGGAGAGCTAATTTGGTGTCGAATTTGTGGTGGGAGAGAGACTCCGTCGTCGAGTACTGGCATTCATCCCGATTGATGAACGTCTCACCACAATCCGCATCAAAGAGAAGGGCGATGTGACTGAGGATACCTTTTGTGAACGCCTGGAGCGTACTCATGCTCCCGTCACGACGAGAAAATAGAGCTTGGGTAAGCAAAGAAGATATCTTCGGTACAATTGTCGGAAAATTCAGCCGCCACAATGAAAAATCCCCAAATGTGTTGAGGCTGATCGATAGCGCCGAGGACCGAAATATGGTTGAAGCTACTTGGCACTCCGAAGACCCAAAATTGACTGGGACCACTATCTGGTAGTAGCAAGGATACCCACCCGCCTCTGTGCAGCAAAGAAGACCCATAAACAAACAAAAGGAGGTTCGAAGTCAAACAGCTCCAATAACAACAGACAGCCGAACAGTCTTTTGTACTCATTAGCAACTTGGTATAAGGGAACTATGGGCGGAATTTCAAACTACCTACGTACAGCTGCAATCGAAACTATTGGATTTCGTAAAGGTTGTACCAGCTGTTTTTGGTACAATGAGGACTACAGTGTCGCTGTGGAGAAAAAACGACTGTCTACCTCGCAATCTTGCGATCGCCCACAACAATAGATACCGAGAGTTGAAGAGGGAAGCAAGACGCAGACAAAAAAAGAAAGAGGCCGAAATGCGTGAGTGTGAAGAGCTTGCGAAGCTGACCGATAAGGGTAACGCTCGAAAATTCTATGAGAAGACACGACGGCTTACAGAAGGCTTCAAGCCCGGATCAGACCCTTGTAGGTTCTAGAGAGGTAATCTAGTGACTGGTGCTCAGAGTATACTGAATTTATGTAGGGAACACTTTTCCAGCCTGTCGAACGGCAGTGAAAGAGCAACAACAGGAGATGGCGAACCCGATACACTAACCGATGACGTTGGATCAATTGTTTTATTGCCCGGCTATGAAGAAGTTCGAATAACATTCGCCCGCTTGAAAAACAACAATGCGGGGGGCCTATTCAAATACGTCGGAGAAGAGCTAATAAAAAATGTCCGCCGATTGGAACCCAAGTATGATCTGCCCAATCCACAAAAAGGGCGATCCCACACAAGACTAAAGCCCTTCGTCAACAAACTGATTGGAGCTTATCAGTGTGGCCTTAGACCTGGTAAGTCAACCATTGACCAGCTATACACCATGCGCCAAATCTTGGAAAAGATCCGTGAAAAGATGACCACCTTTTCGTCGATTTTAAAGCAGCCTTCTACAGCACGAAAAGGAGCTGCCTTTACGACGCTATATCTGAATTCGAAGTTAAGCAACACCAAAAGCTCTGTCGGGATCGGGAAGGACTTCTCCGAGCAGTTCGATACCAGCCGAGGTTTCACACATGATGATTCCTTATCGTTTGATTTCTTTAATTTAATGCTGGAAAAAATTATAAGGAAGGAAGGATATTGATCTGGAAGTGAACATGCTCCAGTGATTAGAACATGTGAGACATGGTTTCGTCAATTTAAAAGTGGAGATTTCGATTTGACAGACAATGAACATCCTGGTGCAGCGAACAAATTCTAAGACGAGGAATTGCATGCTGATCCAACCCAATCGGAACAAAAATTGGCAGAAACACTACATGTGACTCGGGGAGCAATTTTCCAACGTTTAAAAGCCATGGGAAAGATCCAGAAGTATTGAAAATGGGTGCCACACCAGCTGAACGATAGACAAATGAAAAATCGAAAAACCGTTTGTGAAATGCTCCTTCAACGATTCGAAAGGAAATCTTTTCTGCATCGAATTGTCACGGGGGACGAAAAATGGATTTATTTTGGGAACCCGAAGCGAAAAAAAGACGGCTTTCCCCTGGTGAAGCTGGCCCATCGACTGCAAGGCCAAATCGCTTTGGTCGTAAGACAATGCTCTGTGTTTGGTGGGACCAGTGTGGTGTGGTGTACTACGAGTTGTTAAAACCTGGTGAAACGGTGAACGCGGATCGCTACCGATAACAAATGATCGATTTGAATCATGCGTTGATCGAAAAACGGTCGGAATGGGCCCGAAGACATGGCAAAGTTATCTTGCAACTTGACAATGCGCCGTCTCATACCACTAAACTGGTGAAAGACACATTAAAAACACTTAATTGGGAAATATTATCGCACCCGCCGTACTCTCCAGACCTCGCCCCGTTCGACTATCACCTTTTCGCATCGATGGGACACTCCCTTGCAGAGCAGTGCTTCGCTAATTTTGTAGAAGTCGAAAAATGGCTCGTCGAATGGTTTGCCTCGAAAGAGAAAAAGTTTTTTTGGAATGGTATCCATAATTTGCCTGAGAGATGGGCGAAATGTGTAGAAACCAATGGTCAATACTTTAGATAAAAAAATTTTGAGATTCCTCTGAAAATTAAGTGTTTTCTTTATCGAAAAAACCGGCAAATTTCAATTGGTATGAGCTATACGGCGACATTGACATAGTTCGGCAAATCAAGAAAAGGCGGCTGCAGTGGGTAGGTCACGTGGTCCGTATGCTTAAGAACACTCCGACTTTGAAATTTCGATGCAGTACCCGCCGGTGGAAACAGGGGAAGGGGAAGACCTCCACTCCGTTGGAAAGACCAGGTAGAGAAGGACCTGGCTGTACTTGGTATCTCCAATAAAAAAAAAAAATAAAATTAAATAAGATATAATGACACTAATAAAATAATAGAAACGAGAATAATATAAAATACAATTAATAAAAATAAAAGAAATGCATGAAATAAAATTAAAATGTAATAAAGAAAATTAAAAAATTAAATATTTTTAAATAAAATAATTAAATAAATTAAAATAAAAACAACTAAAGTAAATTATAATAACACAAAATTAGGTTAAATTAAATTTGTTAAACAAATTTATATAATAATTAATTTATTATACTAAAAGGTAATATAAAAAAAAAATTTAAAGAAATTTTAAATAAAATAAAATAGGGTTAAAAAAAAATATATTAAATATAATAAAATTATATTAAGCTATATAAAATAAGTACAAGTTTAATAAAAAGTTTATAAAGAAATTAAAATGAAAGAAAACATTAAAATAAAATAAAAATAAGTTAGTTGCCTCCATCAAAGCAATAAAATCACTGAGCGTTTTACCAATTGTTGCTACCAGTGCAACAAGCAATCTTTCAGCAATTTAATGCTGGCCAATGAATGCCTTACTATGTATGTATGTGTGCATTCGCTTTGGGCCATCCCGGTTTTCGCATTAACAAATTTGAGTTCGCCAAGAGTTGAGCGGCTACTGTTTGCCACCATCATTGCCGCTGCCGCCACCGCCGCGGCCGCCTACATGGGTAATTTAACGAATAAATTTGAGGAAAATGTGCAAGAAAAAAAAAATGGCAAAAACAGCAACATAAAATAATAACAAAATCCCAATCCATCACTCGAGGGCGCATGCAACATACAGAAGCTGCTTGCTGGTGCTGTGAGATCGATGGGAGTTATTGTTTAAAAATTTCGCAGCAGCAACAATAAAATTAGCTACCAGTATTGTTTTTGTTTTTGCTTTTTTTTTAGTCAGATCTAAATGTGGTTGTTGTTGTTACTTGCTTGCTATTGCTACCATTGCTAATCGCTTGCGGGTGTTTGAACGTCATTGAAATTGTTGTCTGCCTGCTGTTGCTGTTGTTATTGCTGTTGCTGCTGCTGATCAAGATGGAGGTGGCGGTGGCGGTGGCAATGTTGTTGCATATTGCATGTTTCAAAGTCAATCGACAGTGATGCACAAGCGTGGGAAATTGCTGCAGGTCGCAAGGTACTAAAGCGTGCATAAAAACCGCAAAGCGAACGTAATAAAAACAAGAACGAAAATCCATGTATATAAGGAAAATCCAAGTTCGAAGGAGACAGGACACTCGACTCCTTCGGATACCGGTGAGGAGGCATTCCTCTTTCTCTTAAGCGGGAGTGATAGCGAGCGAGTGGTTGCGGCCGAATTGACTTTGACTATCCTCTGGGCTTGATTCTCCTACTAACGCACTATTTCCACGAAACCTCGGTCAAAGACATGTTCATCTCAACGTCGCAGCTTCTGCTACAATTTGGGGTGTGTATATTCATGGATCTCTTTTAAGCCGTCTGCGATTTTAATTAAACACCTTTAATGCTTCCATCTAGTCAGGATGTGAGTCCACGACATCCGACTGTTCTCCAAGGACCTCTTCTTTCAAACTACCAAACACTTTTACGGCTTTCTTAACGTTGTTGATGTCGTTGTTGTAGAGGTTAGGTATCACCACCTAGAGGCAAGCAAAGTCAGTCTTTTTCACCGAAGTCATCCAAGGCGGCCGCAATAACCGAGTGGCGAATATTGCGTACTGCCATTTTGACACCCTGGGATTGAGTCCTGCTACACACAACATCCAAGCTTATAGAAATTCAATATCAATACGCATACTCGGTTGGCCAAAGATTGCTTGAGCGGTTACAAAGCGCCAAAATATCCAAGGGAATGCCGAGGGTTGGAGCGCTTTCGACGAGTTTAGACAAGAGGGAGAGGGATATTAGGTAATTTTATTTTAGGGTGTACGTTAAGAGGTGGTTAGCTGAGACGGAGATGGAAATATATATATATAATTGGCGCTTTGTAACCGCTTAAGCGATTTTCGGCCGAGCTCCTCCTCTAATTTGTGGTTTTGCGTCTTGATTTTTTTCCAACAAATGGAAGGACCTACTTCTATTCTAAGCCGCCTCCAAACGGCCGATGGTTTCTTATGAGGAGCTTCTTTTATTTCATGTCAGAAATGCACTCGGAGGGGTAGACATTCCCTGCGTAACTTTTGGATGATGGTGGAAACGGGATTTGAACCCGCGCCTTCAGAATGTCAGTACGCAATGCTAACCACTCGGCTACCGCGGCCGCTCGGAGCTGGAAATACGTTGGGTATAACTGAGCCGTTAGTGGTCTGGACTTCACTACAGTATCCTTATCTCAGTTGCGTCAGCATTACTTGGGTCTCAAGTAGCAGTGCGAGATCAAAGTCTGGAGAGCAATTCATGTTAAGACAGAGTAGGATTGACTGAAGCGCTGTGAATGGTCTTCAATGCTTGTAAGTAACACACTGCGTCCAGCGGCTCTATTAAGTTCCGTACAGTAGAGTGTTTTGCTTCCTTCCTCGAAACGTTTTGTTTCAAGCAGGCATCTCCAGGGTTGATTACTAGCATAAAGCTGTTCACCAGTGTCTTCAGAGAGCAAGGGGCAAGACTTTATAGCGATTTCTCACTATTAAGCTTCGGTTTTCCGGAAGTTAGGTACGCATCTTGGTCTTATCATATTATAAACCTCCACGTTTCCACCTTAACTTTCATGCACACCGCATAAAAGCTGGGTTCTATGGTGCTCTTAAGGCATTATAGGCGCTAGAGAAGAGGGTTTTGTTCCTGCTACCGGATGAAAGATCGAATGAGGAGCTGGAATAAGGTTGCGACATGTCGAAAGACATATTAGGGCTATTTTCTATATGTTGCTCCAGTCAGCTGAGCACTGTTCGCCTACTCGCTCTTCAAATTTGATGCTGCTGATTTCCCATCAAGTTTAGTAAATGTTTAGCTTTACAACTTGTATTAAATGGTTCACAGTGGCAACTTCAATTCTGGTCAGGCTTTTGTAGTATTTCGTCGTCGATTTCACAACGTCTAAGTTTTCCGGGGCGGCTGGTTTCAGACATAGCAAAGTTAGGGCCGCTCATCTTCCCGCTACCGACCTTTTCACAGACTCCTTTTGATATCTGATCGATGTTGGGTCTGTCAGATTCAGATTCGGACTAGGTCTGATCAGTTCGACGCCGGTAGGAGAGTTAACCCACGATAATTTCCGTTGGGGTCTCCCTTTTGTCGAATTAAAAATAACTGGCTAAGTATCTATGCTTAAAAAGTTGACGCTCATTCGAAGCATGATTTCTATATTTTTAGAAAAATCGTGTTTCTGTCATTTAAAGACAAGG
The DNA here is from genome assembly GCA_037013455.1 of Ceratitis rosa. NCBI lineage: Eukaryota > Metazoa > Arthropoda > Insecta > Diptera > Tephritidae > Ceratitis > Ceratitis rosa. The sequence continues at coordinate 34,601,652 of JAWMAG010000004.1, read as the reverse complement.
TCATGGTCACCCCAATTGAAACCAAATTTTCCTTTACTGGAACGGATGGATTCGGCTGAGGGGAGCAGACACGATTGAACAACCCTGCGGTGAAACAAATGTAATATTCCTCACTATCAGGTCTTGCTGGGTATAAAAGTATCAAAAATTAATAACAACAACAACATCAACAACAACAACAACAACACCGTGCAACTGTGACTACCGCAGAGTGCTAATAAACTTGACTTGGAAATTTTTCGTCGCTCCATCAAGCTGCGCACTCACCAGCAGACAATCGCGAGCTCCCAGACCTCGGCTTCAGCATAACTTACGGTAGCGTGCTGAGTAGGCGGTGGTGGTGGCTACGACGACGGCGGCGGCAGACATGTTTGCGTGCAAAAATTTCTAGTCTAACCAAAAAGTTTATGTAATCAACAAAAAAAAATTCACAAAAATTTCTGGAAAAAAATAATGAATTTAAGACAATTTTTATTTTATTGCTGCCAACAACGACAGCAACAACAACAACAACAATGTATTGATAATTGCCATTTGCTTTTGTTCACATATTTTATTAGAGTTTGGCAAGCAATAATGCCACCATCATCAAGCAAGCCACGGACCGTCTGACTGACTGACTGACTGACTGACTACCAATCACTTTAAACACTTTTATTGCAACCTTCAATCGGACAATTGATTGTCGTCGTCTCAAGTGAATCGTTCAAATATGTGTCTACAGTTGTAGGTGCTATATTGTTGTTGTTGTTGCAGTTGCGTTGCATGCATTTGATTGCTGAGTGTTTGCTGCCTTGCAGCTGTCACGTCGCCTTTGCTGCCGACCCGAAGCTAATGTGGTGCGCTGCTGCCTGTTTGTGTGACTATATGTGTATGTATGGAAGTGTGTGTGTATCGTTTATGTGATCCTGACCTCTAATTGTGTGCAGTGCAATTTTATTTGGGATCAAATCAATTCGGTAATCAAAATTCTCACATATTCGAAAGCATACACCTACGTACATACATACTCTTACGTACACATTCATACATACATATGTATATGTGTGAATAAAAATATATCCAGAATATTTTACTTGTTGTCATGCCATACAGTTAATTGACGTTTTTCATTTTGATTGACTGTTTTGCTTCCCAAATAATAAATAGCATTTTAAAACAAGTTGATTTGGTTAATTTGGGTTTTTAAAATCAAAATTTTCAGTTTTGATTGCCGCAGACCGTTTTAATGTTAGTGGTTTTTTTTGTGTGCTGATTGCTGAGTATGATTGGTCCTTTTTAAATTAAAGAAAATTTAATAGCTTTGAGACACGCATATATTTTGAAAAATTTCTACTACTTTTTTTCTACTACTATTTTTTACTACTATTTTCTACTTCCATTTCTTCTTAATTGTGTTCAGACATGAATATATAATATTTATAAAATTTTCTACTACAGTTTTCTACTACTTTTATTTGCTGATTATCGAGTGTCTTTCTGCTTAAATTAAACTTCTTATAAGAAAAAACTAGGGAAACTTTGGAAAAATTTCTACTACTTTTTTCTACTACTATTTTCGACTACTATTTTCTACTTCCATTTCTTCTTTTCTGCTACATTTTGTGCTGGTTACCGGGTATTCTGTATTTATTCTTAATTGTTTTGACACATGATTTTATTTAGAAAATTGTTTACTACAATTTTTCTGCATGAATATTTTTATAAATTTTTCTACTGCAGTTTCGTGCTACTTTTATTTTCTGATTAACGAATAAATTTCTATTAAAATTAAATTGCTTTATGCGTGCCTCAAATAAATTTGTAAAATTTTCTACTACTTTTTCTTTTACTATTTTCTACTACTTTTTAGTGAGTGTGTGTGTTCTTCATCTCTTCTTAATTATTTTCAAATACTATTTTATACTTCTTTTGAGAATTTTGGAACATTTTGGACAATTTTCTACTATTTTTCTCTACCACTATTTTCTATTTATCGATTTGAGGTATTAATTTTATTTGAAAATTTTTTACTACATTTTTCTATTAATTTTATTTGCCAATTATCGAGTATCTTTTCGTTAAAATTAATTGCTTTATGCGTGCATCAAATATGTTTTTGAAATTTTCTACTACTTTTTCTACAACTATTTTCAAATACTTTTTAGTGGCGATTATGGAGTGTTCTTGATTTCTTCTTAATTGTTTTGAGGCACGAATTTATTTTAAAAAATTTCTACTACTTTTGAGGTGAATTTTGAACGAGTATGGTATCTTCTTAATTTATTTAAAAAAAAAATCAATTACTTTTTTCTACTACCTTGTTCTACTCCTATTTTTGGTAATTATCGAGTATTTTCTTAATTATTTTGAAACACGAATTTAGTTCGCAAATTTTCTACAGCTTCCACTTTATAAAACTAAATTTCCTTGAAGCGCACATAAATTTGACAAATTATCTACTACTTTTCTCTACTGCTTTCTGCTACTTTTTTTTGTGGGCACTATCGAATATGCTAAATCTCTTCTTATTTGTTTTGAGGTACGTATTTAGTTTGAAAATTTAGTTCTAATTTCTCTAGAACTGTTTTTTCGCATATTATCGACTTTCTTAAAATTTATTTGTTTTGAAGCATGAATTTTTGAAATTTTCCTACTATTATTTTTTGTGTAAATTATCGAGTATCTTTGATTTGTTCTTAAATTATGACTAGATTTTTTGGGACACAAATTTATTTTAAATATTTTCTACTACTCTTTCTACTACTATTTTCTACTACTTTTTTCATATTACCTCTACTTGCAAACCCATGCCTCTCCTGTCAATTTTTAATATAATCAGCGTCTGTTGCAGTTAAATTTAATAAAATACACAGCTGCGGTTCATTGTTTCATTTTTCCTTTTGCCTTTGTAGCGAATTTTTAATACTTAAATATGCAAAATTGCTTTCGAAAATAATTATGCAAATTAAATAGCTGTCTGATGTGCTTCAAAGTGCCAAAAATTAATGTTAAATGTAATCAGAAGAAAAGATGACAGAAAATAGGGAAAGCAATAGTGTTGAAAAGAATGATTGAAGTTGAAATGGCAGAGAGGGATAATGGTTGTACTCATATTGAAGGAACCCGCATTTACATCCAGTCAAAAGCATTCACTTAAGTCCCTTTCCCATTATCAATTCAGGACACTTTATAATCTGTAGTTTATCGAATATGTATTACGTCTTATCTAAAGTACTGTGGGAAATATTTAACTCATTGGGTCATATTCGCTCAGGACTTCCAAAACCCACCATGGATCTTATTATTCATGGATCTAAGAAAAGAATTGTAAAGAAAGGATAGACATACATCATCTCTTCTCTCGTCCGACAGGTGCGAAGAAAAATTGGGAAGGACTTACCCAAACTATTTGATAACAAGGAAACATCTAAAAGTCCTCGCTTCTCGTCAAAGAATGTCAACCCCTCCAAGTGCAGTGCTGACACGAAATCAAAAAAATCCTTTTGGTTTCAGAGTACCGAGTTTGGCTCGAGCTAAAGTGTTTTGGCGGTTGTAGTAGCCGAGTGGTTAGTTAGCAGTGCGTGTTTACATATTGATGTTCATGAGCTCGAATCTTGGCTAATCCAATATTCAAAATTATGGAATAAAAATTTTATAATAGTGTAATTGGAAGCGAAGCTCGACTCTAAATCGCTTCAGCGGTATAAATTCTTCTGCTTCGTCTTCTTTCTTTCTGGCGTAGACACCGCTTAAGCAATTATAGCCGAGTTAACAACAACGCGACATTCCTTCCTTCCATTCGCTGTTTAGCGCCAATTGGAGATAACATGTGAAGCCAAGTTTTTTTTCGGCTGATTTATCCAACCGGAGTGGAGGTCTTACTCTACATGTGCGCCCCCGGTGGGTACTGCATCAAAAGCTTTCAAGGTTTGAGAATTCTTATCCATCCGGATCACATGACCTACCCAGCCCTACCGCTGTTTCTAGATACGCTGAACTATATCATTGCCGCCATATATCTCGTACAGCTCATCGTTCCATTGGCTGCGGTATTCGCAGAGGATCATAAATCTTACGCAAAACCTTTTTCTTCAAAATTTCCAACGTCGCCTCATCAGATGATTTCTTCGTCCATGCCTCCACACCATATATCAGGACGGAAATAACGAGTGAATTTTAGAGTTTGGTTTTGCTTTGTGTAGAGGGTACTTTACTGTACAGGACAAAGCTGCATTGGATTTCCAGGCTGGTCCGGCGCTAGTTTATAAATGGTGGGTTCTAAACCCATCGGCCAATCGCATTAGTCGAGTAAGAAATGAACCAAAAAAACTATTTCATGTTCAGCGACGGCAGTTACCGAGCTGATAGCAGTATGTGCTACGAGCTAGCGGATCATGGGCTTGAAGCCTGCCCAGAAATCCAACCAAAATCTGAGGTGGTTTTCTTCCTCACTACAGTTGCTCTTTGGGAAGGAATATAAAAACCTGTGAGTTTTTTTTAGACATGAACTAAGAGCTCTTTATAAAAGTTCTAAGCCATTCGGAGGAGACTCAAACCTGCGAATACCACGATTTCTAGGAAAGACGACAAGACACATACTACGAATGGGAAGAATTTTAAGATTTTGGTCTAAGAGTGTTGAAATTAGGCGGTAGCTGATCTTTCAGTGCTGTTGCCGCCCGTAATAGCCGGGTAGTTAGCATTGCGTACTGCTATTTTGAATACTAGGGTTCGAGTTCTGGTTCGACCAACATCCAAAATTATAGAAAATCAATTTTTCTATACGAGGGTTAACCCTCGGCACGGAATGTCAACCCCTCCGTGTGTATTTCTGACATGAAAAATCTAAGCTGCTTATAAAAAACCATCAGTAGTCCGGAGAAATTCATTGAAATTAATGGCGATTATGTAGAGAAGATAAAAAAGGACAATTATTACGAATAAATATAAAAAATATTTTTATTTACTTTTTTTCTGGTCAACTTACCGAACTATTGTTAATTACCTCATACAGCCTTGGCCAAAAGTATTAGGCACCCCACTAAAATACTAGTATTCTCAAATGTCGTTATCAAAGTTACCACTTCTGTTTGAAAATATCTTACATGGGTGTAATATTAAAAGTCATAGCACTCTGGGTAAGCTAAACCTTAAAAATTGTCATTTTTAAGAAATTCATAAAATATTTTCGCATTTAAAATTTGAAAGTGAAAGTGTAAATTACATTTAGTGAAAAGTTACCAATCTTATAAAAACAGTTCATATTTACCGAAATGCCTAAAAAAAAGTAAAATTAGTTACGATGATAGAGTTAGAATTCAAGTTCTAAGTGAAGAAGGTAAGTCTCGGGTTGAGATTGCCAACTTGGTGGGATGTTCGCGGTGCGCGGTCCAATGTGCTATCAGGCGATTTGTGGAGACGAAATCCCACAATCAAAAAGTGGAAGAAAGCGTCTAACCAGTAAACGAGAAAACCGAGTACTTATACACAAGTCTCTCAAGGATCGCAAAAAATCTTTTTCTGATCTTGCAGCTGCCCTTTCGGATGAATTTAGTAAACCAGTTAGTGCTAGAACAGCTAGAAGAAGACTTCTGGAAGCAGGCTTAAAAGGATGTGAAGCCCGAGAGAAACAGTGGCTCTCAGAAAAGAATAGCACAAATCGTTTGGAATTGGCTCTCCGATACCAACATTTCACGGTAGAAGATTGGTCGAGTGTTCTGTGGTCTGATGAATCAAATTTCGAGGTAAGCTTAGTTAAAAACGTCTTAAAGTATAAACAGCCATAGCTTCTTACCCTAGAGCAATTTTGAAGACATTATACAAATCTTAGGAAAACGTTATATTTCCTTTTCTGCAGATATTTGGAACACCTGGTGTGACGTTCGTGAGACGACGGGTTGGGGCAAGAATATCATCCAGATTGCGTGGTACCCACTGTTAAGCATGGAGGAGGCAGCATTATGATCTCGGGCTGCACAGCTGCTGATGGTGTCGGCGAAATGTTCGTTTCAGCAAGCTCCTTGTCACAAATCAGCGATTGCCATACGTTGGTTTAAAGAGAACAACATTGTTTTGTTAGATTGGTCTGCACAGTCTCCAGATCTTAATCCCATTGAGCACATGTGGGCTATTTTAAAACGCAAGATTAAGGAACACAGTATAACATCAAAAACTGCCTCAAAGAATGTCTTAATTAACGAGTGGTACGCTATAAGTGCGGACGAATGTGCAAAGCTTGTACAAAGCATGCCGAAGAGAATTGCTGCCGTTATTAAATCGAAGGGAGGACCTACTAAATATTCATGTTATTATCTCTAATTCATTGTATTTTCATTGTTTTACTAATCAAACTTCATTACTTCACTTGTTAAAACAAAAAATTCAGTAATTAATGGGGTGTCTAATACTTTTGGCCAAGGCTGTATGGTATATACTAGGTCTATAGGTGTCATATCCATGATCAGCAACATTGACGTTACCTCGGCGACTTTTTAAGTGTTAACTCTTCAGTTCTTGAAGAACTGTTTCAAGAGCTGGAAGGGCTGTCCGCTGCTCCAATAACGCTTTTAGTCTACTTAGAATTCTAAAGTCTTTTCTTTTGGAGGTAGGGGAAGAAAGTAGTTTAGTTCGGTTTTAAAGATTTCAATTTTTATATTTTTATTTTGATCGGTTTTAAGTAAATCTATATGTATGTATGTACTGAATTAACATTTGTCTCTTATTTTTCTTTCTTTAATTCCTTGTTTTCTTAGGCAGACTCCGCATGGTTGAACGTGCAATTTGAACAAATTCACACATTTCGCACGCATAAGAGTCTTTACACATAGATATCGGTATGTTGGTGCACATGTGCAACTGCCAGAAGCAGGCCACAGTTAAGTACTTAAGGATGCACATACGTACATACACGTATGTATGTAAGTGAGTATTCGATAAGAAGGAAGCAATCGTAACGAATAGTTGATGAGCGACACAAGAAGTTCACAAAACCAACCAACTAAAGCCACTAAAAACCAAGGTCACACATACTCGCATACACACAAAACGGCTGCGTACTTCCCCGCCACCAACTAGAAAATCGACACTTCTGGTGTCCATATGTTTGCAGCGCCTACCACACTCTGCGACCCATGGTACGGTCGCACGGAATGAGTTTTGCGAATTTTCCAAGAAAAATTTGAATGAGAAAGTAGGAAAGTAGCAAAAAAAAAGGCACAAAATCGCAGGAGACACACACTTACATACATACATAAGTACATATGTAATAATTCATCTCGAAGTTATAAAGTCGACGAGGAAAAAAGAGTCAGCTAGCAGCTGACCAACCGACAGTCCGATCTACCGAGACCGAGAGATCGACGTAGTCAGTCGCTTCGACGCCAAAGTCTCTTATACACGATATGTTCATCTATATGTACGTGTATATATGCTCCGCAGAGACATTCACAAAGTGCCCGGGCATCACACCATATGATGCATAAATGCAAATGTGCCAACCAATTTGCCGCACAACCTCGAGCTCGGTGCTCAGCGTTCCGAGTGTATGCTGTGTAGCATGAGTCAGCCAGTACGGCGGCGCAACAAGGCTGCTTGCCCGCCAATTTATTTGCTGGTGTTGCTGATAATGATGTTTGTTGCTCTTGAGGCGGCACACATGCACAGCACACACTACCATGTGTTGACCGGCTGATTGATATCTGCAAGAATGTGCGATTCAAGTGCGGCGGTATGGTAGCGCCGCAGGCGGCATGCAGCAGGAAATGCATACATACATACATACATACATCCAAAGACGGACGTGCCGTTGCAACATCAAGCTAACGCCATCGTTCAAGGAAGTACACAGCAGCAACAGCAGCGGCGGCGGCGGCTCCAGCGGCATCCTTGTCCGACTCTACGCTCAGCAGGCCACATGGTCCCCCTCCCTCTCGCTCGCTCTCGCCCAACTCAAGTGTGCATGTGGCACGTACATTTCACATGTGTACGTGTCCGAGACAAAAGCCAAAATATGCATATGTGACTATGTAAATACAACTGCGCTTGGCGAGCTATCTGACTAACTGTCTAACTGCTGTGGCACAAATTTTTTCTTTTGCTCATGTTCCCTTTTTAAAAAAGGCAAACTTTTTCGGCTGTTTTCCTTTTTTAACGCCTTTAATGCTAGCCTTATTCTGTTTGCCAACCGAATTTTTGCGAGAACCCTGTAGGAAATTTCGCTGACAGCGAGGGAAGGGAAGGGAAGGGAAGGGAAGGGAAGGGAAGGGAAGGGAAGGGAAGGGAAGGGAAGGGAAGGGAAGGGAAGGGAAGGGAAGGGAAGGGAAGGGAAGGGAAGGGAAGGGAAGGGAAGGGAAGGGAAGGGAAGGGAAGGGAAGGGAAGGGAAGGGAAGGGAAGGGAAGGGAAGGGAAGGGAAGGGAAGGGAACTGGGATTTGAAATTAGTTCATGATCTTAAGAAGAAAATGGAATAGAAAACATCGGTAGAGCAGGGCTTATAAGCTTCACGATACTTCTTCTAAAAGCAGGCTGCTCACCCTGAGTTTCGTTTTTTTTTTTTGTAAAAATTTTCCAAACCCAGCGTTTTGCTTTCATATTGTTTTATTATAGGCTCCTTTTGTGCCTTGATTTTTTCAACTGTTCACAGGCAGCCTGTACTTCCCTGCACCACTATGGTCTGTTCTTGGAGAATTTAGTTTTTCGAAGATTCAACGGATACCGAGTGAGCCCACCTAAGAGGATCCGACATGAAACTGTAAGGGATCGTTGGGGCATAGAAGAGAAGATTAGGGTAAGTAGGTAATGGAAGTTTTCGGTGGTTGTTGTCACAGATCTCGGATTGTTCTCGAGTTTATGGTTTTACGAAGAAAATGGACTGAGAAGGTCAGTAGAGCAGGGTTAGCGATGGGAAGGGCACTACTTAAAATGCTGGCTTATAAGCTTAACAATACTTTCACATACTTCTTTCTACAGGCTTCATAAAGCAATATGAAACAAAAGCGTTGGGCTCGGAAAATTTTAGACAGGCTTAACCCACAGCGAAACCGAAGTTGTGGGTGGACAGTCGGCCTGAAGAGTTCTTTTAGTCATTGTTTCTTCCCATTGCCACATCGGCAGGCAGCCACTTCCCTGTACTCTTATGGTCGGTTCTTGGAGAATTTAGTATTTCACTGATTAAACGGGCACATTATGAGCCCATCTTTGAGATTTTTACAAATATCTGGCAGGAGGATAATGGACGAAAGCTATTTTTGTGTAAATTTAGATATATGTATGTGAGACTCTCATCTCACTGTCAAAAACACCCTGGAGTTGAACAAACCAGAAGAAGAAGCTCGAACAATTAGACGTTTCGTGAATTAAGCAGTAGATTTGGATTCCAAAAATAACTTTAGATCATGTAAGATCTTTCGCGGGATATGTCATTTGTGACCCGACTTAACCCACTAAAGGCGAAGAAGTCGAGTTTAGTTGTAAGGGACAACTCTTAACTAACCAGACTGGACAACCGGTAGACCCACAGCATGTTTGTCAACGAAAACTTATTCTGAGCGTCGTGGGTTTGAGCCAGATCAGTGTATAAATTTATAGATGAAGTTCTTATTTCTATATGCAATCGCCAGACGGCAAGGAATGACAAGCCAGAAAGTAAAAGCTTCCAAAAAAAGCTTTCAGCCGATTTGGAGGCTGTCTAAATGTAATCAAACCATTATTATATACATACATGTATAATTGGCACTTTGTAACCGCTGAAGCGATTTTCGACCGAACTCCTCTTCCAATTTGTGGTTTTGCGTCTTGATGTTTTTCCAGCAAATGAAGGGACCTACAGTTTATACTAAGCCGCATCCGAACGGCTGATAGGTTCTTTTACGAGGAGTCTTTATTTCATGTCCGAAATACACTCGGAGGGGTGGGCATTCACTGCCGAAGGGCGACCGCGGCTGCCATTAAGCCCCCGATCAAAAATCGTAGGAAGAGCTCGGCTTAAAATCACTGTCGTGGTTACAGGGTATATGTTTCAGTTCCAGCAGCTACCACATATCCCATTTTTGATGTAGAGATAGATGAAGAAGACCTCATTCTTATAAGATCCATGGCTCGACCACGCCAAAGCATAAGTTAATAGTTGAACTCTTTCCAACAGGGTTGCCATTGCCCCAAACAAACATATGCCTTTATGTACCCAAGTGCTCATGCACGTACACGTATGTATGCACATGTATTTATATGTGGTGTATGTGTGCGCATGTATGTGTATGTACATGGTATTTTATTGGTTTCGTATGCATTTAAAATAAACAGCTCAGATGTTAAACAGATTGTCGGCAAATTGACTGCAATTTGATTGTTGAATTGTCTTTAAATTGTGACTTCTGGTTTTTGTTTTCACATCAAAACGAGTGGAAATGCAGAGCTACTTACGTGTACATACTCGTATGTACATATGTACAGAAATACTTAAAGTAACATATGCAAGTCGAAATGTATGTATGTATGTTTGTATATAAATTTTAGGCGATATGTTTTCAGGCTTGTAATTGTTATTGTTCCACACATTTTTGTTGCATATAATTTTTCGTGCATTTTATCTTTATTCCATATACATATACATATGCACATGCACATACATAAGTATTGAATATTTAGTAATGCTTTCTCTTTACAAAAGGATATTGGCATTTAAGCTGTAGGTGATAAATATTCGAATATTCGAATTTGTGGTTCAAAAAATTCACAATTACATCCGTGTATGTACATATGTGTGTAGATACATACATTCATTGTTACCCTGCAAACAGATTAAAAAGTTTCTAAATTTAAATTAGTTTGCCAATCAACTCCCATTAAACATCGCAATGCCTTCCTTCATGTTGGCAATTGATATTTTTAAGTTGAAAGTGAGATATTTAAATTTTTTCCAGTAAAATACTAGTCTCATGCTATTCCGAAATTGACAGAAAGATGACTAGTTCAAATTTGAACTACATTAATCTTGTCTTCTCACTCGTAAATACGTAAAAAAAAATAAAAAAAAAATCTGAACCTATCTACCAGGAGTGTTAGTTGAAATTTGCCGGTTTTTTCGATTAAGAAAACACTTAATTTTAAGAGGAATCTCAGAATTTTTTTATTCAAAGTATTGACCAATGGTTGCTACACATTCTGCCCATCTCTCAGGCAAATTATGGATACCATTCCACAAATACATTTTCTCTTTCCAGGCAAACCATTCGACGAGCCATTTTTCGACTTCTTCAAAATTAGCAAAGCACTGCTCTGCAAGGGAGTGTCCCATCGATGCGAAAAGGTGATAGTCGGACGGGGCGAGGTCTGGAGAGTACAGTGAGTGCGATAATATTTCCCAATTAAGTTTTTTAATGTGTCTTTCACCAGTTTAGTGGTATGAGACGGCGCGATGTCATGTCGTCGGGCCCATTCCGACCGTTTTTCGATCAACGCATGATTCAAATTGATCATTTGTTGTCGGTAGCGATCCGTGTTCACCGTTTCACCAGGTTTTAACAACTCGTAGTACACCACACCACACTCGTCCCACCAAACACAGAGCATTGTCTCACGGCCAAAGCGATTTGGTCTTGCAGTCGATGGGCCAGCTTCACCAGGGGAAAGCCATGATTTTTTCGCTTCGGGTTCTCAAAATAAATCCATTTTTCGTCCCTCGTGACAATTCGATGCAGAAAAGATTTCCTTTCGAATCATGTCTCACATGTTCTAATCACTGGAGCATGTTCACCATAAGTTTCTACTAGCTTTAGCTGCTTTTTACTTTTGATGAAATAAGAAAAGCAACGAATGCCGCAAATGCGATTTACTTGGAACGAAACTCGACATATTCACTAAGGTAAACAAATATGACGCTATTATTTTGACGGAATGTGACTTGAGTATTTTTACATACACGTACCTACATGCCAAATCATAGAAATTTATACATATTGCTAGCGACATCTACTAGTAAAACCGGCGCACTTCAACAAACGCACCTGGTATACCTATATAATAAGATTAGGTCCAGTAGAAAGTAACCCATTATTTAGGCAATTGGTGGCTTTAGTGATCTGTATCTCGCCTTCTATAAGTATGATTGGTTGATTGGCACTAGAAAACTGATATTTTTTACTAAAAGAGACAACCGGAGAAATTTTGATCGCAACACCATCACCCATTTTGGGACCCAGCATTCCTTATTGGATAATATTCGATCAAATAGATCACGCTCAGCAGGCAGTGGAGAAAGTAAAGCTGCCGTAGCTGAGAGTGTACACGAACACCGTGTAGAGTGGATTCGACGCCGTTCGCAGCAACTCGAACTGACATATGGAACGACTTGACGCATTTTACGTTGGGATCTTAAATTGAAAGCGTACAAAATACACTTTCTGCAAGAATTGAACTCGCTCAATCTTCTCAAGTGACATCGCTTCGTTCTATGGGCTCTTGAAAAGTTCCCAGAAGATTCGACGTTTTCGAGCCAAATTTTGTTCAGTAGTGGGGCCCATTTCTGGTTTAATGGGTATGTAAACAAGTAAAATTGCCGCATTTGGGACGAAAAGCAACCTAAAGATACTTAAGAGCTGCCATTTCACTTAGAAAAAAACAATGGTTTGGTGTGATTTGTGAGTCGGTGCAATCATTGGTCCACATTTCTACAAAACCGATACCGGTGAGAACGTAACCGTCAATGGCGACCGTTATCGCGCCATGATAAATGACTATTTGATGCATGAAATTAAAGCTCGTGATCTCCACATCATTTTATTTCAACAAGAAGATGCCTCTTTCCACATTCAGGCCTTGAAGCAAAACATCGCGCGTGTCATTCGCCAGTTACCAGTCGAAATGCTCGAACGAGTCATAGAAAATTGAACTCAACGGATGGGCCATCTAAGACTTAACCGCTGCTTACTTTTTTAAAAGATAATCTTCAAAAAATAAATGCCAAAAAATGTTCTTTCGAATGATAATAAACATTCCCCAATTAATTTGAATTTTCTGAACCTCGAAATGGATAAAAAAAATTCTTTTTGGATCTATTTGAAAAACGCTGGATACACAAAAAAGCTCAATGTATGGGTGCCACATGAATCAACGAACAAGAATCTCATGGACTAAATTTCCATCTGTGAATCTCTGCTGAGTCGTACAAAATCGACCCATTTTTGAAGTGGACGGTGACTAGTGATGAAAAGTGTATGACCCACAGCAACGTCAAGCGAAAACCGTCGTGGTTGAAGTACAGTGAGCCGGCTCAAACGGCCTCCAAGCCAGCATTGACGGGCAGGAAGGTTTTGTTGTGTGTTTGGTGTGATTGACAAGGAATCAGTCACTATGAGCTGCTCCCCTACAACTAAACTCTTCATTCGGTCCTGTACTGGGAGCAATTTAACCGTAGCACCTAGCTTTGACCAACAGGAAGGGAATTGTGTTTCATCAGGACAATGTCAGACCATACGTATCGATAGTGACTCGCCAGAAGCTCCGAGAGCTTGGTTGGGAAGTTCCTATGCATACACCTTATAGTCCGAAGCTCGCACCAACTGATTACCATCTGTTTTTGTCTTTGGTGAATGATTTAATTGGTGAAGAATTGCCATGAAAATCGATTGGGCAGAATTTTTGCCAATAGGGACAAGGGTTTCTATGAGAGAGGCATAAAATGGCAAAAAGTTATCAAGCAAACGGTGCATATTTAATATAAATCAGATAATTCTAACTATGACAAATAAATCCTTCAATTTATTGCTAAAAGTATGGAATACTTTCATGTCAATATAAAGGGGAAGTTATGCCATTAATAATGGAAAATAATATCTGCCAAATAGCCGCCACGGCTATGCGTCCAGGACCGTATCCTTTTTTGTGAAATTCTCCGTCATCAAATCGCAAAGTGGCTGCTGTGTGCCCTCAATAGCTGCACGAATTCCATCTTTAAGGTCTTGAATCCACTTTGGCCTATTGGAAGAAGTCACTAGTTGGTAAATCACAAGATCTCGAGAGATATCCCCGGGTGATAACACGGTCCGGTAACTTTTCCCTTAAAGGATTGTTGGTTTCGTTACTTGTGTGGCACGTAGCGCCCATATGTTCAAAATAAACGTTTTCCAGACCAATACCATCCAATTCCGGCTATAAAAAATCATCAATAACTATTGCTCCAGTCTAATTTTCGAAAAAGTAAGGTCCAATGGCTTAACACAATCGGCCTAAGTGAGCAAATGGTTGTGATCAGCAGCCGAATCAACTCAACTCCACACCACATCAGACAGTTACACTTTGAGGATGGAGAGAATTTACAACAAAATAAATTGGGTTTTCCGAGCTCCAGTTGCGACAATTTTGCATATTGACGTAGCCGTCGGAGTGGAAATGGGCCTCATAAGTCAAGATGATTTTTTGAAGAAATTGATTAAGAGTTGTTCATTAATGTTTGTTGTTATTTAAAAAATTTTGTTTTGCTATACCATACAGTCTTGGCCAAAAGTGTTAGGCACCCCACTAATTACTGAATTTTTTGTTTTAACAAGTGAAGTAATGAAGTTTTATTAGTAAAACAGTGAAAATACAATGAATTAGAGATAATAACATGAATATTTAGTAGGTCCTCCCTTCGATTTAATAACGGCAGCAATTCTCTTCGGCATGCTTTGTACAAGCTTTGCACATTCGTCCGCACTTATAGCGTACCACTCGTTAATTAAGGCATTCTTTAAGGCAGTTTTTGATGTTATACTGTGTTCCTTAATCTTACGTTTTAAAATAGCCCACATGTGCAAATGGGAAACCAACGCATTGTAGTCGCTGATTTGTGATAAGGAGCATTGTCTTGATGAAATTGAACCCCGTCTAAATTAGTATCGCCGAAAATGCGCGTTAACGAAGGCAAAAGAACAGCTTCTAATACATTTATATACTTTGGACTGTCCATGCGACCCTCGCAAACGAACATTTCGCCGACACCATCAGCAGCCATGCAGCCCCAGATCATAATGCTGCCTCCTCCATGCTTAACAGTGCCACGTACAAGTACCACGCCATCTGGATGATATTCTTCCCCAATCCGTCGCCTCACGAACGTCACACCAGGTGTTCCAAATATCTGTAGAAATGAAAAAATAATGTTTTCATAAGATTTGTATTATGTCTTCAAAATTGCTCTAGGGTAAGAAGCTATGGCTGTTAATACTTCACGACGATCTTAACTAAGCTTACCTCGAAATTTGATTCATTAGACCACAGAACATTCGACCAATCTTCTTCCGTGAAATGTGAAATGTTGGTATCGACGAGCCCATTCCAAACGATTTTTCCTATTATTTTCTGAGAGCCACGGCTTCTTTCGGGCTTCACATTCTTTTAAACCTGCTTCCAGAAGTCTTCCTCTAGCTGTTCGAGCACTAACTGGTTTACTAAATTCATCCAAAAGGGCAGCTGCAGGGCAGAAGAAGATTTTTTGCGATCCTTGAGAGACTCGCGTATAAGTATTCGGTCTTCTCGTTTACTGGTTGGATGCTTTCCTCCACTTTTTGATTTTTTATTCTGGGATTTCGTCTCCACAAATCGCCTGATAGCTCATTGGACCTCGTACCGTGCACCGCGATCATCCCACCAAATTGGTAATTTCAACCTGAGACTTACCTGCTTCAATTAGAACTTAAATTCTAACTCCATCATCGTAACTATTTTCACTTTTTTTAGGCATTTCGGTAAATATGAACTGTTTTTATAAGATTGGTAACTTTTCACTAAATGTAATTTACACTTTCAATTTCAAATTTTAAATGCGAAAATATTTTATGAATTTCTTAAAAATGACAATTTTTAGGTTTAGCTTACCCAGAGTGCTATGACTTTTAATATAATATTACTCAATTTGTTCTTTTAATCAACAGATAAACACCCATGTAAGACATTTACAAAAAGAAGTGGTAACTTTGATAGCCACATTTGAGAATACTTGCATTTTAGTGGGGTGCCTAATACTTTTGCCCAAGGCTGTATATATATATATATATAATTAGAAAAAGAAAAGTAAAAATTTTCAATTCGAATATCGAAATCCAATTAAAGGTCGAAAATTGCCAGAAAAGCACGTGTTATTGATTAAAAACTCGCGAAAATACATGCCAATTGTCAAATTTCCAAAAAAAAGTGTTCAAAAAAATCTTTTTCCGAAAAGAGCTCAGTAGATCAGAATAGAAGCAGAAGCAGACAAAAAGCAGTCGAAGACGGATGGACAGTGGTAGTGAGCCAGTGAGCCAGAATGCCAGCTGTTACGCCAAAATGTGGCAACAGAAAATCAGCTGCAAACACAGATGAAGGTCGTAAGTTTGTATGAACATATGTATGTGTGTATGTATGTATGTATACACAATTTTGTGTGGCAGGTAAGCAGGTAGTAAATGGAATTTAATTCCACTAGATTTGCACCTGATTAATCTATAGCAAGTGTAGCACAAAAATTCAACAGAAAAAGGTACACCGAAAAGATAAAAAGCAAACACAACAAGAACACATGTGCCAACCTGTGCGAGTGTGTGTGTGTGTGTTTAAAAAGGCACAAAGACGTATTATTGGAGCTACCGAAAGTGTCTCGAGTCTCTCTCTCTTTCGACGAGCATAACAGAAGAATGAAATTCTACACGAAAATGACTTTAAAATGATATAAAATGAATAATTGCTGTGGCCATTCATTGTATACGTATGGGATGAGCCAGCAGATTTCAGGGTGCAAAGCGAGGCACTAAACAAATGGATGGTTTGGTGGTAGTTGCACTGATGGCATTGTTGTTGTTTCTTTTTTGCTTAACATTGTGGAGGCAATTTTTGAGCGTGCTTGAAATATTTTGGGTTGGGCCATACACACACATACACACACAAACACACACAAACAAATGGCTGCTGGCTTGGATGATGTTTTGCAGTGCACTGAGGGTATAATTAGTGCAACAGACGCGATGTGGCAAAGCAATATGCACACATACATACATACATATATACATACATACAGTTGGGCTACACCTTGATGACTTCAAAATGTTTGGGGTTAATTCATTTTAAATTTGAAACAACCTGCCAAAGCAAGATCCGAACGCTGAACGGCGGCACTGAGCCATGAACTGAATTAAACTGAAAGTGTAAATATGTACAAATGTTGAAGTATAACATACCTATATATTTGTATGTAGTGCAGCCAATTGATATGTATGTATGTATGCATTTCTTAGCATTTTTTCCCCGGTTAAGGTCACAGATGCTGCAGGTGATTTTGGTGTGTCTGGTTTGCTTGCGCTTGCAACAATAACAAATTGTTTGTTTCCTGTTCTAAACGCAGATAAGATAATGAATATTTTTAGGTTAGGTTTTCTTTTCTTACAATAAAGAAATTTACTATAAGAATTTTATAAGAATTCCGCTGATTTTGATTTTTTTTCACGGATTTAGTACAAAAGGAAGTAAATAAGAACAAGAAAGAATAGTTTTATACGGTCTTCAAAACTTCCATGACCATTTCAAATATATTTGATTTTAGGATTAAAAACTAATTCTCGTGGCTGTATGGGGGTTATATGATAAACATAGTTTTCCGATTTCAGATATTTCTTTCTTATTCTTTCATACTCCCAACACCCACTCCAAGTTTCAAATCTCTACGAACAGTGAGTTTCACTCCGATTGAACCAAAATTCCGCTTCTCGCCAATCTATACATCTGCCGATGGAGATGTATCTAGAAAATGTAGATAAGCTTGTACTCCTTGGAAAAGGAAGATATTTCTTAGGTTAAAGCTATGATAAACGCAACTATCGCCGCTCCACAGTGGGCCAAGCTGCCCAGCTAGCGGAACTTTACCAATAAACCGAGTTAACAAAAAGAGATTTGAATAAAAAATTATATTTGAGACTTTAGATAAATTTATTATATATTTCGTAACAAAAATTAATCGGAATCGGATGAATCGGACGAATTTGATTTATTTAAATTGTTTTCGAAATTAATCAAAAGCCCAGCCACGGTTTTATCCAAATTGAATTCTTTGTAACTAATGTTGTAGTTTCCGACATAGCCGTATATACGGACCCGATGGAACAAGTAAGCCGTTCATAACATCCTCCATTATATTACTTCTCATGTCCTTACGGGAATGGTTTAGTCGTATGTTCTTGAAATCTTTACTCCTGGCTTCAAGTGCTTCTTCGTACATTATACCAATAGGAAGTAAAACACTATTGATGATGATGCCTGCTTCTTGTATTAAAACTTTGTGCATAGATGACGGTATATATGTACATCCATGTATTTTTCGACAAAAATTTGAGCTATTTCGTTGGCATATAAGTTGAATTAATCTGAATTGATCAATTGAGATCACACTAAACCGGTTATGAGTTCTTCACTAACTCCAGTAATGCCAGCCACCAAACTCGGTTGACTAAAAAATCGTCTAGCAGTGTTTCCATTGTTGGTATTTCTACTGCACGCCATAGGAATGTCAACCAATAATCCCATCTGATTTCTTAGCTGCAATTGGTTTTCACATTTTTCAGCTTCTACCTTGTCCTTGTCTTCATTACTAAGAAGTCTGTAAGCAATGTGTAAGATACACTCAAAAAATCATATCCATGCATGCAGAGTTGATAGTCCATATTTCAAAAGATCTGCATCAATTGAATATCTTTGTACCAATCAAGAATTATTCATATTTTGTGGCACTGCTCTACAAATTCCACATGTCTGAGTAGATGCTTCAGCTCAATGTTTTGCCATCTAGCATGGTCATATGAAATTCTTGGTCGCGGATTTTTCTACAAATTTTTTGATCCAAGCTGACTTGTAATGGTACAAGACAAACTGCAAAAAGCTGTTGATCTACCATTTCAGTTTCACCATTTTGAAACTTTTGGCGATATGTTACGTGTCTACTGCTTCCAACACAGCCCCATTTATGTATTGCGGTAAAACTTATGCTATTATTGTTTTCCGCAAATTGATTTTAAAAAAACCAAGGAGTCCGTCTGTATGATTTGACTAACGGTATGATCGACTAAGCTCTGCAGTGTTGTTTCCGCTGAATAGTCTGGCCTGTACTTTCTTTGTGGCACACCAAATATTATCAAAATCCTTCTTGGACCGACAAATGAATTGGACCGACATTTGAATTTGATGATATATTTTATATTAACAGTGGCTCATCAAGCCATTTCTGGTTTTTTTTCTCGAATTAAGTTCTGTTGTAATGACATAATTTCCATTTTTCTGTCAGTCTGCTCATAAAACTAGTTAATTTCCTAGTAATTCCTTCAGACTCTGGTGGTTCTTTAAAATTGTACCAAAAACAAATTATTTTAAAACGAGAGCTTTCTTTGCGGGAGCATCTTCGCTAAGCCAAGTGGAATAGAGCACGCGCTTTGGGACTGACATTTCACCAAACAAGTACAACAGACTTAACATTTGGTCGTAGTTGGATATCATTTTGAAAAACTTGACCCCACAAAGACTCACACGTTACATAAAGGCTAAAATCAGCTTGAACAAGGTTAGTTATAGTCCAAGTATGCTAGTACCAAGCATAATACCATACCTGGTAAAATAACAAACTTCAAGCACACAAACATACACTTTTTATTTAGAGCATAACTTTTCCTAATGCAAACAAAAGTTGTTGAATCAATTAGTTTCACTCTTATACAAACTCTTATATGCTCAGACCAGTATTATCAGTTAAAAAAATCCACTAGAAAAATCATCTTGCCCACTGTGCGCTCTATGAAATAACTAAAATGTACGGATTATTGCGCAAGTTATCAGCAGAGGTAATACGTAAGGCTCATGCCTAGGAAAGTCAAATTCGAACCGATGATCGGAGAGAAGCTCTCATGTTAGCTCTTTATTAAAATCAGGAGATTGGGCGACTGGAATTGATACAGAAAACAATCTAAGAGTCTTTAAGGAGGAATACTAGAGAGATTTCTGTAGCGAAGATCTGTAGCGAAGTGAGAATTCTCTATGAAGCTTCTACAAAAGTGAAATGGTACCTTGTCCTCTACGGATAGGATATCATAGAGCCCCTATCAGTCAGCTTGAAAAACAATTGAGCCAAAAAAGGCTCAGTTGCTGCGTCGTCGCCAGCCACAGAACTTTGATAAGTGGTCCAAAAGTTCCGATCGTACGAATGACGAAGTCAAACGAACCAAACGGACACCACATACACGTCCACCCCTTCCTGCAAGATCAGAACCCTTTCGAAAACTACTGCTAATGATCTAGCTAATGTCGCTCTTAGCCTCCAGACTGCCTCCAACCTGTTCGGCCGGGAACACCACCGTCAGAAGCCTAACCCCAACCACTGTGGCGCGGTAAATTCTAAATAATCTACACGTCGTCGTGGACGAGCCAGCAGCTAGGCATCCCTGTACCGACAGGGGTTGTTAGACAGTTGGGGCTCAGGGTCACAGTCACCGGCCTGAAACGAGAAATCACCACCAAGAAAGGATATCGGCTTCAATGGAAAAACTACACAAATGAAGCCCCAGTGGACTTAGCGAAGACGATGAAAGTGGCGGAAGTAACGAACACAATTCACCATCCGATCTTTGCTACTCTCCGAAAGCGGCATAAACCTTCGCCATAAGGGAAACTCCACAAAACTACGAGAAGCAAAGCGACAATACCACTTGCGTGACCACAAACCCGGCTCAAAATGGAATTGCCAATAAATTGTCGATTATTCTATAATTAGAGGGTGAATTCTTGCTCGAGGAGCTTATAAATATATTAATTTCTAGTTCAGGATTTCTCCGTACAGTAAGGGGACAGGCTAGGCTGAACCCCTACCAGACTTTATGAAAGAATTAAGATTCTCTAAGCTGTAAAGGTAAATAATTGGCTTGAAGTCGAACGGTTCTTTATATTAGTCCAACTGGTACCACTCGCTCATTTCCCGGTAGCAACGAATCGGGAATGTCTATTCTAATAATGAGGGCTACGGTTAGAAAAATACCTAGAACTAAGCGAACCATCCAAAACAGGCTGTGGCTCAAGCAGTCACTCACAAAGAGTGTATGGTGTAGATGAGATTTCATACGCCGGTTAAGTCGTCTGAGGACAGCCTTCAAAAACTCCTTAAATGATAGCAGTTATATAAATTTCTGTTTTTTATGGTTCTAGACACATTCATACATACATACGAGTTTGTATGTGTTATAAAGAAGTACAATATATCAATATGTTTTATGAGTTCCTTCCCCAAATTGCCTTTCTTCTCTACTGTTATTACAAAACGCATAAAGCTCTCAGTTAAACGCCTTCCGCACATCAGCCATTTCACCCCACCCCAAGAAAAGCATCTATTGTATTCTTCTTCTCCTTCCAACAAAAAAAAAACGTTGACAAACAGACTGAGCAGTGATGGGGCGCACACGCCCCTCAAAATCTGTTACTGATGGGCAGTACAACCGACCTACAAACATACAAACATACATACTCGTACGAATAATTCAAACAAAAGCGAAGCGAAAAACGGAAAAATGCCGCGTGCAACGTGCATTGTGTGGCATGTGGCATGTGGCATGTGGCGTGTGTGTGTGTATGTGTGTATGTATTTGATACATCATTATTTGCAACACTCGTGTGTGGCACGTTTCTGCATTTCCATTTACAATCGACACATGACGGACAGGAAGTGGAGTGAAGCGACGAGTGGTGGAGTTAACGGGAAAACGGACTGAACAATTGTTGGAAAAATAAGGGAGACTTTTTTGTTGTTGTTGGAATTGTCATAAAATAGGCTTATGTATGGGTGTGTTTGTAGCAAAACTTCTGTAAGAAACCACCCAAATGTGCTTCAAATATAATCCGCCAGCTGTGACGAAAGTTTTAATAGTTTGTTGCTGTTGTTATTGTTATTGTTAAGCGTATTTATAATTGACTTAGGCAGTAAAGTTTCTATTGTCATTTGATTATGTTTTTTTCTTTGATTGTCAGTTGAGCTTAATTAAAAATGATACTTTGAACGAACGCTTTCCTTTAGGGAAAATGGATTCTCTCTGCAAGAAGCCACAAGAGAAATCTCTCTCCTCCTTCGAGACTTCTAAGCCGTGTTGTAATTAGCTCTTTAACTAATTATAAATAAATTAATACCGGCTAACGAGATTTCGGATGAGCTTGCAAGGCAGGGTACTTTCCTTTCTTCTTTACCCCCAGAGCCATTGTTCACCTGAGAGCTCCGTATATAAGTCTTGCTGCTGCCAATATAAGATAGAACAGCCTCCATTGTTGTCACCAAGAAAATGAGGCCGCGCCGTGAAAAGAGTAGGTCGGGAAAACGTATACATATCCTTAAAAAGTAAAGGAGATATTTGCGTTTACGGGTCTTCTTCGAGAACATTATTATAAAAAAGTGCGCTACCCATGCTGGCTTAGGCCTTTAACAATAGAAGGCGGGTTTGCTATCTCCACTATATCATATAGGACTCTAAATCGGATAACTGCAGTACTCTTAGGAACAAAGCTGCATACTACTTAGTCTGTAAAATATCTGGGACTCATTTTGGATAAGAAATTGAACTGATCACGCAGCTCCGGGTAAAACTCGGAACTGAGGTACGGAAACGGGGCATGCCACTTTCAATAATTGGTATTGGACTTATACGAAACAGTGCTCGCATGTATTGCTAGCCATTAAGGCAACGAGTTTTTGGATCTTCTCCCCATTGACATTAGGGGATTACGTAGTGCCGCTTGACCTATAGTAAGACTACAAATGGAGTCTGAAAGGAAACTCTAAACGCATTTCCTTTACTGTTACACTCATAACCTAGCCAGTTTAGCTGCTGTGTCTTGATTAGCTGAGTTATTGTCTAATAAGCCGTATACTCGTACACCTCATCGTTTCAACGCGCAGAGCACCATACGTAAGATAAAGCCTTTCTCTCAAAAGCTCCCAATGCGGACTCATCAGATGTTGTCATCTTCAATGCCTTCGTACCAAATAGCAGGAACGATGAGCGTCTTGTAGATATTGGCCTTTGTTCGTCGGAAGAGGACTTTACTTTTCAAATGACTACTCAGTCCAAAGTAGCTTCGGTTGGCAGGAGTGATTCTGCGTTGAATTTCAAAGCTGATATTGTTATTGGTTTTAATCGAATACTGTCGATAACTCTTTCAGGGATCTTTTTCAAGATTTTGGCGGATGGTCCAATCAGTTTATTGACGCTGGGCTTCAGTCTTTCATACAATACGCTCGATAAGACCTTATGTCATCATTAACATCATTAGATCACATTCAAAGTAGGGAAATCGTCACATTTTCACTGCTATTCTGCATACTAGAGAAGTGTTCTTTACATAGATTCAGTAAACTGTGGGTATCAGTGGCTTGTTCCCCTATTTGGATCTTACAAAAGTATGCCCCAGCCTTGAAACCTCCTATCACCATATCGTTTTCGAGCATTATTCCGTCGGCCAGCTTCTCAAGCGCACGCATCTCGGCCTGTTTATCTTTTTGTCTGCATCTGCGTCTTGCTCACGTCGGTACCAATTTTACCTAGCCTGTTTTCTCTCAAATGTGACACGCAATCCTCATCGTATCCACTGTTTATTTGACCTTTCCGAAGAACAATAGTTTCGTGTGTAGCTTTACGAAGGGAGCTTGAAATACATGAAATGTATGAAAATTTGTGGTCCTCGGAACGTACGCACATCAAGAACATTGGAGATATGTCGTCCGTCTATCACAACATGACTGATCTGGTTGGCAGTTTTGTTGATCCAGAAACAGCCAAGTAGCTTGATGAATCTTCACTCGCTGGAATCTAATACCACATATAACCATTTTTCGGGCCCAGAATTCTTCTAATATAAGATTACGTCTTCCGACTATTGTATTACTTTCATTAACTTAACGAAAGATTACACGACGCTTATTCTTGATTGAAACCAATAGGCTGGGATAATAACAGGTTATATATAAAGGATCAAGTCCCTTGGTCCATCGGATCACTGTAGCGCTTTTCAACGGTACTGACGATAGTATACGGGGCTGTTAATGGTCTTGATTTAATGATACAATCAAGACATAAGGGTCTAAATTGTTGCAATGCGACAAGGATAATGCCGCAGACATGGAATGAAAGAAGGTTATGAGAGATTATCTCGCTGGGAAAAAATGTACATATTTTGTGGAGCAGAGGGACCGAACTTCTACAGGAATCCCACAGAAGAGGGTGGAATATGAAATCTTTGCGGATACACCCCAAATTTGGAGGAATAGATTGATGTCCTTAGGGGTAACAACCTTCCTGGACTTTATAGGCCGCGATAGTCGAGTGGTTAGCACTGCGTACTCCCATTCGGAAAGCCAGGGTTCGAGCCCTGGAGCGACTAGCATCCAAAATTATAGAAAAGTGCTCGGAATTTCGGCTCGGCTTGGTTCTGCAGAAGTCACCGTCATTTATTTAAATAACGAAAATCGGGCAGTGAAATATTCCTTAAACCTGACCTCTTTACAGTATTTGTCATCTTATCACTTCGGGTTCGATTTAAAGAGCTTAAAACATAAAGACCCCGTGACATACTCAACCAACTCAAAGCTACGCTATTCAAATCTTCAAAAATAATTGTCAATAATATGAACTGTCACGTCTGACATGTCATTTACCGCAGCCCGAACTAACGAAATATAAACAGCCAACAGGGAGTGGAAAGACCCACACAAGCACACACGCACAGATGCACACATTCGTCTCACTACCTCCATGCAACAAACGAACAGTGACAGTGAAGTACGAGGCTGCAGTAGCAATTCGATCTGCGTACGTGTTACCTCCCACCCACAGCCGGTAGTAGGATTCCAAAATAGATGCCATGCAACAAGAATTTGTTGTGTCGCTGTGATTACCTCCCCCTTAGAGAGCTTCGGAGGCTGGCACAGTGCGTGTGTTGAGGTGTTATTCGAGTGCCACAAACGCGTATGCAACGCAGTGTGTTATAAGAGGCTCGGTCGAGCACATGTTTACGCATGTGACGTCATGCACCGGCTGGCTGGCTGGCTGGGCTATCTAAGTGGGCTGGTTTGAAGCTGATAGGGATGTGGCACAGCAGTGCTATTGTTATGCAGCTGCTGATGCCGTGTGTGATGGGCTAAATTAATACCTATGTACATATATATGTATGTACCTCATGCGGGTGGTGGATGAGATGGTGTTGACGATTACCTCAGTGTTTCATTGTAGTGGCGTAGCGAAGTGGCGTTGAGATTTTGGTTTGAGTTGTGCAATTGACTGGACTGTTGTTTGTTTGCCCACAGCGGCTTAGTACTTCGCGACAGCGATGTAGCGAAGGTGAGTTCAACGAACTTGGACCGAATGCCGAAGTTTGAAACTTGAATATAATGAAATTCACCTTAGAGCTCTGCAAAGCTACAAAATACTCGAAAGTCAAGTATTGCTTCCTTTGCGGAGAACGCATCATGAGCTCTCTTTCATTTGTGACGTCCCAATTAATATCTTTTAGTCAATTTGGATCCTAAGGAGGTGCGTTCGTTCAAACCGGGTGACTTCAACATTCGAAATAGAAGTCAGAAGTCGGTAGCAGACTGATACCTGTAGCAGTCACAGATTGACTGACTTTTCCTTGACCAATTGTTTTTATCTCTCTGTGAATGAGCTCCAAAGGTATTACGTAGGAGGGTTTATCAGAACTGGGTACGAAATTCGGATTCACAGCCATGGTTTTGAGATAAATCCATCAACAGGATAAAAGCTTGGTTCAAGTATAGACATTTTAAGATCAATTGGAAGTTCCCGAGCTGAATCGGAGCTGAGTTTTCCTTCACTAAAGTAGACAACAAGGCGAACTCTGTGTGAGTAACATGCCTGGTGCTCTTTCCGTCAATTTAAAGACTCTAAGAATTACCCAAGGTCGAGTTTATGGTAAACAGAGAGGGAACTGAAGCTCTAATTGGTCTTCCGAAGTCGGTGTACAATTTCTTCGGAAGATTTCGGAAGTTTCCTTACTACGTAGCCGAGGAAGAGAGATAATTTTCACACACCCACGTGGAAAGGGAGGTTTCCAAAGTACCTAACCTAAAAATGTCGGATTTGGGCAGCTTAACATAAATTTCCAAGTTCCAATTGTTGGAACAGAACTTCTAAGGAAGAAATTGAACGTTAGTCCGAGACCCCGAATTAGCTGTTCCCACCAGGAGACGAAGTTCGGTTTCGGTGTTGAGATTTTGAATGCAACTAGAAGTTCCAGTGTTGAATTGTAGCTCATTTTTCCGCCTCTAAAGCAGATAGCAAGTGTAATTCTAACTAAGTGCCATGTCTGGTTTTCCGTCCGTCAATTGAAAGAAGCTGAAGCTCATACCAAAACGAGGAGTTCATGATAAAAAGGAGTCGGAACCGAATTCTCTATTTGCCTACTGTAGTCGGTGGGCGAAGAAGCTATCAGCATCACCCTGTTCACCTGGTTATTGTCGTCAAGGAACTTTTTAAATATGCTTCATCATAACCGAATTTAAAGTCGCCAATATAGAAAGAAGACCTCGAAACATTCCACGTTCGGACACCGAAGAGGTAGCATACCGTCACTCTGTTGGAACTTTTCAGTAAGCTTCTTTTTAAGTTCGAACTGTTGGAGTAGGACTCGTTAGGAAGAAACTGGGCGAGTTCGGATCTAGAATCTGGGTTTTGAAATCAACTAATTGTTCTTGAACTTAACAGACTAAGGAAAACTCCGCGTAAAAAGGTCGGCCTCAGTCTATGATTACCAGACAAAGATTGAATACGAATCAGAAATTTTAAATTCTCCAAATCAATGTCATGTTCAACTCACCTTCATGCGGAGGAAACCAGTTCACGTGCCCACCATACTATGAACCGGAATCGAAGTTTTCATCTTTATTTCCTCAAAACTTGAATCGAAGTTCTCGATCTTTCGCAAGCGAAACCGAAAAACCGTCACATCCCTCCAACCACCACACTGGCGGCGGGCACACGAGTAGCGTTGCAAATCAACGCGTTGCGTATGCAAGCAGCAATATGACGCGTCACGTGTCACAAACGGTTGCCACAGGCGCGCTCAAATGCAAAATAAGCACGCTTTGCCACAATACACACGACACCATGCAATTCTCCACGCGTAGGCAATTCGAGCTGAAAACGCTTGTGGCATTTTGCGGATTTCTTTTTTTCGTTTTTTTTTTTTGTGAAAATCCGTTTGACGAATTTTCAATTGTTTTTTTTTGTTTTTTTGTTTCTGTTTTTGTACGATTCTCAACTCGATAAGCACGAGATTTTCAAATATTTGCGTTACCAAAGCCAATTTAAGCACAAATAATTGAAGCGCAGCCATATGTGCAAAATGGGGGAGAGGGAGAGTAGGAGAGAGCGAGAGAGTGAAGGGGGAGGAAAATTTCCAACGCTGTGTCTGTGAGTGTGTAGGGAAATCCTTTTTGGTGATAATTGTTTTTTTGCTTAAGTGGCATATTTCCTTCGATACTATCAACCCTCCAACCAGCGCCCATTTCGCTCTTCATCACTTTCACTGAAAATAAATTGCATTTTTATTGCAGAAAATCTCGCATAAAATCCAAATTCGTATGTATGTACATATGTCAACACATATGTGTGTGTATTTACATATGTCTAATTTAATGTATGAAAATAATTAGTTGCTTGACAAATTGCTCGCCTGCGATTGTTGATTGATTTTAGCAATCATCGCATCGAATTGCTCTGTTGAGTGCCCGCTGTCGGCAGCTGTTCTTATTTGTGGCAATGGTTGTTGGCTGTTGGCCACTCAATTCATTAATTATTATTACATATGTACATATAGTATGTAGCCCTAACGGTTCGCTGATCCTCTTACTCGCTAATGAGATTGTAGCGACAATTGGATGTTAATCGAAAGACAAATGTTCGAAAAAATTGAAAAAAACAATTTATTGCTTATAGTGGCTGATTTTAGTTGAGGAATTCCCTCGAACAAAGGAAATGACTTAATTTTATAAGAAAAGTGGTTGAAAAAATAGCTGCTCTTGAGACTACTAGATGGATCGCACGAAAATCGATGTTTTGAAATAATATTCCTGGGGGGCATGTCACCTAAAATAGTGCGTTGGCTCTATGTCGCAGTTGGTAGGCCTATACTTCTCTATGGGGTGGCCAGCACTGGAGAAAAAATCAATAATCTCCAAATTCGAAAGAGTACAGAGGGCAGCGCTCTTGTTCATCACCGGAGCCCTTTGTACTACACCAAATGAGGCTATGAATGTTCTCTTGGACACACTGGCCACTTTGGCTAGGCTCGAGGCCCATCTAAAACCTTTGCTGTGCTATTGGTCCGACACCCGGTAGAAATGCTACTCCACACCGAGTTGGCGCACTCCACACCAACTTTTCCCGCATTTGAGTTTAAACCACAGCTACCACGAAACTCCCCGAAGGGCCTTGCCGCAGTGAACAGGTCGGAGCAAGTTCCGAGGGCTTCTGTTCCCCGTGGTACCGGGTTTAAAGTTTCCGGGCAGACCTTGTAACCGTAATTGTAATTGGACTTCCCTACAGCCCTGGATTGGTAGCCAGGATATTAGTCGGCTTTTACGACAGCCATACCTTGCTGCGGGTGTATTCTCTTACCGGACTCGCACGGGGAGGTAGTCTCGGACAATCGTATCTATATCTTTTCGGATAGCCAACAATAAAATCTAAAACCGTAGAGGACGCGATGCCCAAGCAATTCTCTCTGAACCTGGTATGGGTACCTGGACATAGTAACATACCGGGTAATGAACTTGAAAGGAAGGGCACTTCCCTTCCACTTTCGCCATCATGGAATAGTCTGGGCATGCCGCTCTCCACTTGTAAGCTCAATATAAGAGAGTTATTCGCTAAAGATGCTTATTTAAGATGGAAAAGTCTAATTACATGAAATGTGGCTAAGACATTGTGGCCAGAATGGAACGGAAGAAGGTCACGTGACCTCATCAAAATGAAAAGAAAGGAGATATCTACAGTAAAAGGTCTTCTTACAGGGCATACTTTATTCGGCAGGCACGCAGAGAGACTACGATTTCCGCAGAAATTGCAGAGAAGAAGAAGAAGAACCTGAAACCTTAAGGCACTTTCTATGCGAATGTCCCGCACCTACGGAGTAGGTTAAGTTAAGTTAGTTTGAACTGGTTGTACCTCGTTCGTGGTGAAATGGGACAATTTACATGTGGCCAATGCTTTGCACTGTTATACTTCTTTCTAGTTTGAAGTATAACATCGTTCTCTTAGACATTTTAGCTCTCAATCTATTGTTTAAAGAAGAGCCTGCAGCTTTTGTTCACCAAGTATGTTCAACATCTATTTGCCGTATGCCGTGCAATCTTCCACCAGACCTAGACGCCATTAGGTACATCACATGGTGGTTTTTGGGGGAGAAAATCTTTAGTACGTATCTAGGTGCAACTGCCAGGTCGTAAGCCGTTTGCTCAACCCGAAAGAAGCTGCATAGTAATGCTTGTAATCTGAAACTCTTTGTTGCTAGGAAGAAATCTCTATATTTCGCGTCATGTTTTTTGTAATAATTTTCGCTATTCTTAGCTCTTTTCTTTGTCCCCAGAGAGTTTATTGTTCAAGCTTTACTACCCTGAATGATAAGTCCACTGTTACGTTTAGTTTTGCAAGGACGTACTCTATAGTGAGTTCATTACCTAACTCAATACGAGTACCTTCGCTGCAAATATGCTCTAGGGACTAAAAATTGGGAATTCTTCAACTACTGCCGACTTCGTGTCACATGAAAGTAAGGTCTTAATGTCCACTTGAATAACTAAATAGTTCTCTATTGTGTGGCCCGGTTCACTGCGAAAGCTCTATCGCCATTTTTAAAGCAAATACTTCAGCTTGGAAGATACAGTGTGCAGTAAACTTCCAATCGTTCGTTCTACCTCCATCCATCTCCATCTCCTCTATCCATCTACCGCCATTCTAGAAATTTTCTGCATATCAGGTGCAGGACAATGTAGTCTGTTAGTATTCCTGGGTATAACGCTATACTACTGTGCGCATATGTTCTGATTTTCGGATGAATTGGGAAGTGTAAGCTCGCGGCAGTTATGAATGTCCTATTCTTAGCTGGTAGACTCACCGGTGTCGCGGAGTAAACTTTAGTTGAGTGGCCGGAAGATGGCTTTCAAAGAATCAATAATTTTCTCTAGTAAGACGCCGTCATCGAAAGCTTCCACGATATCGAGTTGGATTGATACCAACGGCCTTCAGTTCAAACAAGTTAAACGTCCAAGTCAGGCGAATATCATAATGATTTCGCTGAAACGGCACGGCATATTGAAAAAAATTATTTATTAAAGATATTATTTACGGAGAAGTTTCAAAATGACTACTCATTCGACCACACACACTTATTTGATATTTATATTTAACACAATTATTGTCATTTTCCATCACTTATGGATACATAAAAGTCCTAAAACAACACTCTCTAAAACACAATTCAACAAATATTGGAACAAGAAATGAGAAGAAAACCAAAGAAATTAACATAATTCAACTCATTATAGAGATATGAAGAAATCTACGATCAGGAGTAGAAAAAAGAGGCAACGAAGCAGACCAACAAAGCGATTGTTTCGTAAGAAAGGAACTTCTAGGAAATACTTGAGATTTATTGCCAACTCATGATGATTTTAATAGAATGCCAAAAAGACTGAGAAACAATGCGAAAGAACATAAGGAGAGAGAGAGAGAGGAGGTGAGCAGAACTCTGGTATGAGAATTCCAAAATGATGAAAACGAACGAAAAAGAAATAAATAAATAAAACAAATACAACAAGCCAAGCGCAGTTTTTATACAACAAAAATTAAAGAAAGAAATTAGTGAAAGAGTATTCAAAAGCCCAGACGAGTTAAAAGCAGCCGCGCAAACTTAGCGGTCTTTCAAAAACTGTTTAGGAAAAAAGAAGCGCATCAAAAAATTTAGAAATGCCTAAGGAGGTACTTCCTTCAACAAGATAAATGCTTCAATCTATGTGAGTATATATGTATATATTTCTATATATCCATGTATATAAATATATGGTATATTCATTTGAAGTTATTTGGGTTAGCAGATGTGCGTTGGCGCACGCGAACCGCAAGGTAGCTGTGCTTGCTGGCTCTTCATCATCTGAAAGGCTTGAAATGGCGCACAGAAACGGACAGAAACGCCAAGGAAGAAAATAAAAAAACCAAAACCAAAACCAACACTGATGACTTTCGCTTTTTTCACGCTTCTGTAATAAGTATCTGTATTTCGAATGTCTGCTGCACCAAGTGATAAGATCGTCGGATAAGTTAGCCGAAGCCAAGACCAACTGCCAGATATGAGCATTCAATGGAATGATGATCGTGAGTATGTGTGTTATTCACGAATCGACTTTTTTCATGCTCTACTTACGCACTAAGGAAAAAAAAGAAAAAAAAATTGCAGCGGCGACGTGTTCAAGTTCAAGGATATTCGCGAGTGGTTGGCTGAAAGTGTTGAGTTGGTTGTTGATGGATAAAGAGTAGTTGAGTAAGCCCACGAATTCTGGCTTCTGCCGAATACAGTGAAGAATAATATGTAAAAAATTAAGAAACGTCTGACTCAAAGCTTTTGGCAAGGAAAATATGAATATTCTGTTGACAACAATTTGGGCGCCTTTCGTCTTTACGATTACAGAAAAAGCAGGCCTCACAGTCAGTGCAACTTATCGTGGTTTTCTTCATAATATCATCCACTCTGGCATGGCATTAGACCATACGCCAAATTGTAGAGCAAGCTTTATGTTTTTATTGTTGTTGTTAATGAAATCTTAAAAATATTCTTAAAATTTTTCCGAAATTCTGTTCGCTCTGACATAAACTCCCCTCCGTCGCGAGAGCTATTGGATTATAGTCGTCGCATACGATAGGCATGACTAAGTATTGCCCTACGGAAGCTACAAAGTTTGCCCATCTTTCTGGCAGTTTGTGGATCCCATCCCAAAAGAACTTCTTTGGCTTGGAGGTCAAGAAAGAATCGAGTCAATTTCTGATACCCTGTTCTGAAGTGAAGCGTACTCCGGTGAGGCAATTCTGCATTGATCTGAACAAGTGATAATCGGAAGGTGCTATGTCTGGGCTATAAGGCGGGTGAGGTAGAACTTCCCACCCACAGTTTTCCAAATAGTTTTTAACTGGCCTTGCAACATATGACCGATGAAAAATTATTGATTCGTGTCTGGTCCCATATTCTGGTCGTTCTTCCGCGACGACCTTTTTTAAACAAATCAATTGTTTTCGGTAGAGGTCCCCATTGATCGTCTGACCCGATTTCAATAGCTCAAAATAGAGCACACCCTTGTGGTCACACCAAATACATAGCATAACCTTGGCACCATGGATATTCGGCTTTGTCGTGGATGTCGATGGTTGGCCGGGCTTCACATACGACCTCTTGCGCTTTGGGTTATCATAATGAATCCATTTTTCATCTCCAGTGACAATCCGAGGCAAAAATTACTTCTTTTGGTGGCGTTGAAGCAACATTTCCGACATGCAGAATCGACGTTCGACATCTCTTGGCTTTAATTCATAAGGCACGTAATTTCCAAGCTTCTGGATGAATTCTAATGATTTTAATCGTCTGGAAACGGTTGCTTCATCAACTCCTAATACTCTTGCAAGTTCTTCCTGCGTCTGTCATACATCTGCGTCGAGCAATGTCTCCAATTCTTCGTCTGTAAATTTTTTTGGCTGTCCGGGTCGTTCTCCGTCGTCTAAGTCGAAATTGCCACTTTTAAACCGTACAAGCCACTTTTGGCACGTTCGTTCGGCTAAAGCAGGTCACCATAAACGTCCAGTAAAATACGATGGCTTTCGGTAGCACTTTCTTTATTTTAAAGTAACGAAAAAGAACTCCCCGCAAAAACACTTTATCTGATACAAATTTCGTTATTTTCAAATGAATGAAACAAATTGTTGTTCACGATAAAACAAATGACATCTACTGAAAACGACGCGAAATGACAGTATCTTTGAAATTAATATAGCCACAGATGAAACGACGTGAAATAATACTAGTAGAGCCCTCTCTGAAGCAATTTTTAGCCGAACTCCTCCATCAAGTCGCCTCCGAACGGCCGATGGATTTTTAAGACGAGCGTTTTATTTCATGTTAGCAATAAATTCGAAGGGTTTCCATTCTCTGCCGAAAGACGACCGCAATTAGAATTAATTTTGGATGTTGCTCAAACCAGGACTAGAACCCTGGCCTTCCGAATAGCAGTATGCATTGCCAACCACTGGGCCATTTAGGTCACCACGTCAAAAAAAAAGTCAGGGCTTTTTCGTTGACTGGGAATAGCAGGGGAAAACGTTGGAAAAATAAGGTGGGAAATGGCAAAGAGAACGATTCACTTGATGGCTCCAATCAGAGCCAAGCTGATAAAAGGGAAAATCGCAGGTACATACTCGTACGTTGGTTTTATCGGCTTTGAATTTAGTCGGGAGAGGGTTTAAAACATTAAAATACCGAATATTACCGCCGATCTATTAGTATAATGAGAGGCTCGCATACCAGTTCTAGCTCCCCGTCTGTCATGAACTCTTACTTGGACGATCGAGTCTGTGTAAATTAAGAACGGTATTTTCTCCAAGCAAGGGTCTAAAAGTGTGCTTCTACGATAACTACGCAACAGATATTACCGGCATAGAGAGGAGGTCATCTTTAAATAACAGTTTTGACATGTCTATGACTTCGTACTTCTCCCGGGTACTTAAAGACTGAACTATTAATAACTCTGGACTAACAACTTTTCTTCTTTATAAATCGTAGTTCCACGTGGAATATGCGGTAACAGAATATAGGATTGCAATCGGCTATGGCTTTTAGAGCTGAAAGAGAGCCAAGCCACAGCTCCGAGGACGGCTCAACAGTTTCAACTATTTTAAATTTTTTCGACATAAATTCGTAAAGAAAGCATCTTAAAGCGTGAGATTTTATATACCACACTTTAAAGGTATATAGACTTCGTAGACAGCAATTCTCTCTTAGCGGCCATCAATTAAATTCTCATTACATTTTTAAGGAAATATTGAAAGAATCCAAAATTGTAAAACTTGTAATTTGAGTTTGAGAGACAAAGCTGCACCGTTGCCAATTTTCTCTTAACCTACAAATAATTTTCGAAAGATTTCAAAAGAAGTGCGAAATCTCGCAACTCGCTACAAAGCAAAGCAACAAATTTTAATGTAAAAATGAAATAAAATTCTGGTTCCTTGTTTTGCCGAAAACAGTTTTCTTTTTTTTTCTGTGTTTTTAAGCAGCTACTGCCTTTCTTCGAACGTAAGACAAAATGTATAACACATACCATATTTTTTAAATTTATCTTCATTTTTTTAATCATTTTTTCCAACTCCCCTGAGTACGCTGCATTCATTTCTGCGTTCATTATTATTGGCGTAATTCGATATTTTATCACTGCAAGATCAGCCGATTTTTTTTTGTTTTTTCTGTTTTTTTTTTTTGTATATCTGTCTGTTTGCACAGCTTTCGTATGGCAATGGAAAAGGGTTTAGGTGCGCAAAATTTCTTTTAACAAGTCTCGAAGTTTATTTTCGCTACTTTTTTAGGTTTTTATTTATTTTTTTTTTTATATTTAAGGCGAACGCAAAAACAAACGTCGAGAAAAGCACATAATCAGAGAGAGAAAGAAGCAGCTGTAGAAAAAATTGAAAAAAATAAATTAAATAAATTTAAAAAACTTCGAAGACTTGCTGATGCCTGCAGTTATTGATTTGGCTTCTGCTATGCAGGAATCTTTTCACAGTTAAGGTTTTGACATTTTTGTTTTTGCAATATTAAATTTTTCATATGTAGGTATATATTTTTAAATTTTTTTGGCATAAATTTTGATGCCCTCTCAATTTCTTTTTGCACAACTTGCTTGTCTTCTCTGGCTAATCAACACTGGTTATGTGTTTTTTCGGTAGTTTCTTGTATCGGCGGCACAGATTTTTAGTTGTTAATTGGTTTTGGGTTTCAAATCGGCCGGAAGCATTACACACTTGATGAAACACCTTTTTTCCATATGGAATAAGTGAATATTCTTTTTTTTCATTTCAGCACCGTGTTCAACTGCGTTGGTGTAGGTGTAT
The DNA here is from genome assembly GCA_037013455.1 of Ceratitis rosa. Classification (NCBI taxonomy): domain Eukaryota; kingdom Metazoa; phylum Arthropoda; class Insecta; order Diptera; family Tephritidae; genus Ceratitis; species Ceratitis rosa. The sequence goes on along the minus strand of JAWMAG010000004.1, from coordinate 34,566,494 downwards.
GAGGAGCAAATATTTGTGTATATTTAAATACTCATATTACCCAAAAAAAATAAGAAAAATAAGAAAACAAGAACATGTCTTTGTAAATATACAATATATATACGAGGGGATTAACAAAAGTTCGGTCAGTTGGTGAGTTTCAATTTATTTTTGTTAAATCTAAAAATACAAAATCCTTTGGAAATACTTTATTAGTCTTCCTTTCAAATTTTAGAACGATCGGCTAAAATGGAGACAAGAAAACGCAAGAGAGCTGAGTATAGGTCAGACGAAATTCCACCACCAACGCAAACAGAAACTCACCATACGATTCTCTTCGGGATTCGATGTAATTTACAGCCAATATAAATATTTAGTGAATGACAAGATGCATATGGAGCGATCGCACCGCTTTTAAAGACTATTTCTAAGTGGTTCCGAAGATTTCAGACCGGATATTTTCCCGTAGAAAACGAACCCCGAGAGGGTCGACCAAAATCTTCCACTCATGACGTCACTATAGCTCTGGTGAAGTGCAAAATTGTTGAATAACCACGATTGACACAAGAAATGATTGCTAATGAATTGGGCTTGAATATCATGGCTGTGTTGCGAATATTAAGTTATTATCTGGGTCATACGAAGAAATCTGCTCGATGGGTACCATGAAATTAAAATGAAACCCAAAAAGATGTTCGAGAGTATTTTGGTAAATTTTTCCTAAACAAATTCAGTCCAGCAATTTCAGTAAAGGCGCTAATGGTGATGAATTTTGGTTCCATAAGTACGATCCAGAAACCAAACAGCAGTCCATGGTATGGAACCCCACAGGAGGAAGAAAGTGGATTTGTGGCGCTACTTTTTACATCAAGGCAACGCGCCATCCCACACTGCTGAAATCACGAGTAATTATATTGCGATCTCTGGGATCGAAAAAATACGTCCAGCACCATACTCCCCAGATGTAGCACCTTTGGAATTTCTGGTTATTTCCAAAAATAAAAAAAAAATTAAAAAGGAAAGGTCTTTAATAACAAGGAAGATATAATTAATGTGGTTAATGCTGAACTTGATAAGCTTAAAAAGCAAGATTTTGAAGATTGTTTTCAGAAGTGGATTTATAGACTTAAGAAATGCTTTGAAATCCATGTCAATTATGTAGAGAAGATAAAAAAGGACAAAGATTGCGAATAAATACAAACAATTTTTTTTTGTTTTTTTCTGTTCAACTTACCGAACTTTTGTTAATCCCCTCGTATGTGCATAATAGATTTTAATCACTTTCTTTTGCCAAAACGCAGATATCAATTACTATAGGTGTATAGTGATTGAAATTTAATAATCAGAGAGATAAAAACAAAAAAATATTTGCTCTAGAATATTGAAAAAGAAAAGAAAAAAATAATGTAGACCTAAATAAACTTATTTAGAAACCTAGGAGCACATTTTTAATTAGCTCCTGAAGAGGTATGGCACAGAAACGTGGACGATAAAGAACAAAGATGGAAATGATCTAGGAGCGCTCAAGAGATCGCAAGATCTATGGCTCTGTCTGCTTAAGGAGAGGTACCGAAAACTATGAAATCAGGAAGTGATAATGATACAACGTCTGCTGGGCGTCACACCTTCATGAACTCTATACCAGTGAATAGCGTTCTTGGAATCCAAGCATTTTACCATTGCAGACTCGAACTGCCTTGAGAGCTCAACTCCTACCTATATAAACATGACCTCTACAAACTTATACGTATGCCCAGCATGCAATGAGATCCCGCACGATACTAACTACCTCCTTGCATGCTCCTTAAAATTTACTCTAACCCACTTTTCCCACTGGTTAGAACCCGCCAAAACAGCACTTTTCATGGACTTGATGAATTTAGACTGGTCTCGCCTGCCCCTAAGCTGGGTGGGGCTGCCGATATATGAATGACATGGAAGAATCAAAACAAATTAATGTTCTATTGTCGAAGTTGTGTAAAAGAGTACGAGATAGAGACTCGTTCCTCAAGTGTTCATATTGGTTCACTTACCTTCGTTAGCCATGTTGAATTGTCGATTATACAAATTTTCTAAGTGCCCAGATTTGTTGCCTTTTCCAAGCTCTTTGTCGAAGAGTTTCCTTAAATTTTGTACGAAATTTCTCGAACTTCATCCAATCAAACCTTTGCATTAGAGCTCTGGTTTATTCGAATTTCATGTTCCTAGAATAATAAGAATCGTTTTCAGATTTTCAATGAATTTTTAGGCTATTTCTTGTTAATCGTCGACTACTGGAATAGTTATCGGGGAGCGTTTATTCAAATGGTGAAAATCGTTTTGAAAAATAAAAAATGTTTCCAAAAATCAAAAAAAATAAGCTAAAATTTAAGAAAATTATGGAAACTTGTGACAAGTTCCTAAGAAGCGAAGCAATGAGAAGCCAAAAGCTTTGTGGCAGATCAATGCGCCATCTCAATAATATGGATTCCCTGTTAAGGGAATAATTCTGACAAGTCCGAATCATCTCATGATGAATCCGAAGCGGAGGTAGTATACGTACCATGTCCAATAGGAATGGTTAACAGAAAGATTGACTTGCAATTTGAACAAATAACACAAAACAGATCAGAAAAAAAAGGATTTATTAAACAGATCTGAGGAGAAATGGCTTTAATAATCAGTTTTCAAACTTCTTCTCGTCCACTGAACAACGAAGTTCCTCAATTTCTAAGACGTATTCAAGATAGGCGCACAGCTGTAGGTTAAGTTTTTTCGAGACCGTATGATCAGAAAGTATTTGTATTGGCTATCATCATGTCGTATATGATCTTGGTAGTTTTACAGACACTTAAAGCATTTCGTCTTAAGCTCTTCTGAAGAAAAGACCCGTGAAAACCGGATCGACACACTCCACCATTTCGTCGATTTTATAGCAGCCTTCGACAGTACGAAAAGGAGCTGCCTCTACGTCGATATGTCTGAATTCGGTATCCCCGCAAAACTTATACGACTATGTAAACTGACTTTAACACGTTCACGCCGGCGTGTACCACCGGCGGCTCGCACATGTCTGCCTGATCGGGCGGCGCGTACCACCGGTGGCTCGCATATGATTGTACTACCAATCAGTGTGCATCACCAAACATAACTAATTCAATGGTACTAATAACAAACACATAAGTAAATATTTCAATGATATAACATAAACATTATTATTTAAGTTTTATTAGACCGTTTTCCCGTGCGATAATCTTTCGTTGAAACATTTAGTTCGGCGCCGCCTGATAGAACAAAAAGCTTTCAGCGCAACCGCCTGTGGCCGCGAAACATGAATTGCAGCGCCGGCGTGAACGTGTTAAGCAACACTACAGGCTCCGTCAGGATTGGGAAGGATCTCTCCGAGCCGTTCGATACCAAAAGAGGTTTCAGACAAAGTGATTCCTTATCGTGTGATTTCTTTAATTTGTTGCTAGAGAAAAAATACGAACTGCAGAGCTAAATAGAGAAGGTATGATCTCCTATAAGAGCATACAAAGGCGCACCGCACGGCAAAACGAAATATCTCTCGTCATCAGAAAAACAGTCATCGCATTCACGTCTCGGCGACTGTTGACGTAGATAACTTCGTCTAACCAACTCAGAATCATTCTCTTCAACAGGTGTTAGTTTGGATTAAGTAGGAAAGTGGAAAGTGCTGTATGGTGCGGAGGCATGGACGATGACAACAGCTGATGAGTCGACGATAAAAGTTTTCGAAACAAAAGTTTTACTCTGTGAGTTGGGAACGGCGAAAAGCGCAGACTATGAAACGTTGCTGTATGAGATATAGGAAAATCGCTCCAGTGGTTTAGTAATCAGAGTGCTATGACTTTTAATATTACACAATTAATTCGTTAAACAACAGTTAAACAGTTAAACACCCATGTAAACATTTACAAAAAGAAGTGGTGACTTTGATAGCCACAATTGAAAATACTTGCATTTTAGTGGGGTGCCTAATACTTTTGGCCAAGGCTGTATATATAAGATTTATTGGAAAAAATGGTTTAATTTATGGTTTTTCATAATTAGACAGAACATTTAATTAAAAATATATATAGTTTGTCAAATTGGTTTTCTCAACAAAATGAATTGTAGCTTATGAGCTTTTCCTTAGCTATTGTTTTGCCAAAAATAAATTTAATTAACTAAATTTTTAAATAAACATCCATATCATATAATTTTCATTCAAAACTTCGATTTTACGAATTCCAAGGTACTTAAACAATTACAAATTTTTCTACCTACCGATTTTTTTTTGTGTGATGAAAAACTCAGACATTTGGAGTTATTTCATATCTTCTTGACATTCCAACTGGGATACACTAACATATCTCTGAGTAACTTTTTTAGAATTACATTTGCTTGTTTTTGCTTTTATTCTATATATTGTACATATACATTAATCTATTCCAAGATTCATACTTTTTTGTAATACTAACTGCCTAAGTAGATACTAATTACCTTTGTAGTGTCTCTTGAACTAATTGCCAATCAACCTTATTTAAAAAAATATGACAAAATTTTACGCATAGACTTAATGGAACTAAATAACAGTATGTGAGAAAGAGAGAGAGAGATGGAGAGATCGCATTAATGTTTCGAAATGTTTCGGGAATTTCCACCATTTTTGTCATTCTCCTACCGCCAGGTTTGTGAATATTTTGTATAAGTTGTTGAAACATCTGTGCAAATACATATGTATGTGTATATATGTACATATATATGTGTAAAAATATTTGTATAGACATTTGCATATATGTATGTATTCACCTATAGATAGGCAAATAAATAGTTATGTGTGTTGGTACAAGTGATTCCATATACCATACACTACATACAAATCTACCGATATACCTACTTGTCCGTCTTACTTTTATCTACATACCTGTTCCTTTATATACTCATTCTTTCTGCTCCACATGTTGCTTTTGCCCTTGTATTTTCCAAGATTTCTTATTTCAGTTAGTTATGTATTGTTTGTGTATTCATATATTTGTACATCTGTGTTTACTCACAAATTTTCCGCATTTACTAAGTGTATCTACATATATGTACGTGTGTGTATGTGTGTGTATGTTGGTGTATATCGATTTTTGCTTTGTGAACACCCATAATTTCCAAACAACAAAAGCCATTTGCACTAAATGTATGTATGTATGTATGTAGGTATGTATAATATAATATATTTTTTTGTTTTGGTCTTTCCCCACCATTTGTTCTTAGATAATTATGATTCTTTATTTAATTACACACTTTATTAAAATCTTGTGTTTGTAATATACATATGTACGTTTATATATGTATGTACGTTTATATTACTTTTTAATTGCAGCATCCTTTACGAGTGAAATGCTTTTTTTGGTTTTTTTTTCAACGCCCTTAATTCGTTCAAATGATTGATTTACGTCGAAATCAAGGCGAAGGGTAATTATGAAGTGTGTTAAGTGTAATTAATATATGTATATATCTTATTGGTAATAAACGAAATATTCAACAAAATATATATTGATTTTGTTTTATTATTTTGGTTCATTTATTTTAAACAAAGTATTGGGTTTATCTACAGCCTTGGCCGAAAGTATTAGGCACCCCACTAATTACTGAATTTTTTGTTTTAACAAGTGAAGTAATGAAGTTTTATTAGTAAAAGAGTGAAAATACAATGAATTAGTGATAATAACATTAATATTTAGTAGGTCCACCCTTCGATTTAATAACGGCAGCAATTCTCTTAGGCATGCTGCGTACAAGCTTTGCACATTCGTCCGCACTTATAGCGTACCACTCGTTAATTAAGGCATTCTTTAAGGCAGTTTTTGATGTTATACTGTGTTCCTTAATCTTACGTTTTAAAAACAGTCCACATATGCTCAATGGGATTAAGATCTGGAGACTGTGCAGGCCAATCTAACAAAACAATGTTGTTATCTCTAAACCAAGGAGCATTGTCTTGCTAAAATTGAACCCCGTCTAAATTAGTATCGCCGAAAATGCACGTTAACGAAGGCAGAAGAACAGCTTCTAATACATTTATGTCCTTTTGACTGTCCATGCGACCCTCGCAAACGAACATTTCGCCGACACCACCAGCAGCCATGCAGCCCCAGATCATAATGCTGCCTCTTCCATGCCTAACAGTGGGTACCACGCAATCTGGATGATATTCTTACCCAACCCGTCGCCTCACGAACGTCACACCAGGTGTTCCAAATATCTGTAGAAAAGAAAAAAATAATGTTTTCATAAGATTTGTATTATTTCTTCAAAATTGATCCAGGGTAAGAAGCTATGGATGTTAATAGTTTAAGACGATCTTAAATAAGATTACCTCGTAGTTTGATTCATCAGACTACAGAACATTCGACCAAGTTTCTTTCGTGAAATGTTGGTATCGGCGAGCCCATTCCAAACGATTTTTCCTATTCTTTTCTTAGAGCCACGTCTTCTTTCGGGCTTTACATCCTTTTAAAACTGCTTCCAGAAGTCTTCTTCTAGCTGTTCGATCACTAACTGGTTTATTTATCCGAAAGGGCAGCTGCAAGGGCAGAAGAAGATTTTTTAGCGATCCTTGAGAGACCCGCGTATAAGTATTCGGTCTTCTCGGTTACTGGTTAGACGCTTTCTTCCACTTTTTGATTTATTATTGTGGGATTTCGTCTCCACAAATCGTCTGATAGCACATTGGACCGGGCACTGCGAACATCCCACCAAATTGGGAATCTCAACCTGAGACTTACCTTCTTCACTTAGAACTTGAATTCTAACTCTATCATCGTAACTAATTTCACTTTTTTAGGCATTTCGGTAAATATGAACTGTTTTTAAGATGAGATTGGTAACTTTTCACTAAATGTAATTTCCACTTTTACTTTTAAATTTTAAATGCGCAAATATTTTATGAATTTCTTAAAAATGACAATTTTTAGGTTTAGCTTACCCAGAGTGCTATGACTTTTAATATTACACAATTTATTCGTTTAATCAACAGTTAAAAATCCATGTAAGACATTTACAACAAGAAGTGATAACTTTGATAGCCACATTTGAGAATACTTGTATTTTAGTGCGGTGCCTAATACTTTTGCCCAAGGCTGTATATGTTTCTTCAATAAGCGTTAAATCTGATATAAGTTTTTTATTAAGCCACAATAGGGTGGAATAGGTAGCGTAGCCGACGAACTGGCCAGAAAGAGAATAGTCTTAAACACGGTAAACTCTGCACATGACGTGGGCATACCGCTCTCCTCAGCAAAGTATCTGCCAAAATTAGGTTTCACCGTAAGGGCCAACAGCAAATGGCAGAAGCGAAACCACGTGCAATGTGACAAGACAAATCTGGTCATTAATCGAGGTAAACAGAACTAAGTCTTTACTCGTTCTAAACCGGACCTCCATAAGCATACCAACTGGATGGGTTGCTTCCCAAACGACTTTTGCTGCAGCTGCCGGGACATAGATGAGGAAGAATCGGTGGTAGATTACCTCTGCCACTGTCCAGCTCTCAGTGCAGTCCGTTATGCTTTTCCCAGAAATTTATTCTTCGATTGCCTTGCAGAGATTGTATCTGTGGACATTATTAATCTTCTGAATTTCATAAAACACAGTGGTTTGAGCATTTGGAAATATGAAAAAAAACCTCTCGTTGTTGTTATATCAGCACGCCACGGCAAATTACGTGGTTAGAGGTTATCCCTGTAGGTTCATGATAAAAGTCTCGCTGAAGGTGAATCCTTTTTTTTGTGAAGTAGGAGTTCAACACGCCTAAATAAACTAGTATACAACTAGTATGAAGCTGATGCATCGTCAGATAATTGACAGTTCGTAGGACTTCGGCGTGTTAAAAACACCAGCCGCTTTTACCAGGTGGGTTGGTTGAAATTTGCCGGTTTTTTCGATAAAGAAAACACTTCATTTTCAGAGGAATCTCAAAATTTTTTTATTCAAAGTATTGACCATTGGTTTCTACACATTTCGCCCATCTCTCAGGCAAATTATGGATACCATTCCAAAAAAACTTTTTCTCTTTCGAGGCAAACCATTCGACGAGCCATTTTTCGACTTCTTCAAAATTAGCGAAGGAGTGTCCCATCGATGCGAAAAGGTGATAGTCGGACGGGGCGAGGTCTGGAGAGTACGGCAGGTGCCATAATATTTCCCAATTAAGTGTTTTTAATGTGTCTTTCACCAGTTTAGCGGTATGAGACGGCGCGTTGTCATGTTGCAAGATAACTTTGCCATGTCTTCGGGCTCATTCCAACCCTTTTTCGATCAACGCATGATTCAAATTGATCATTTGTTGTCGGTAGCGATCCGTGTTCACCGTTTCACCAGGTTTTAACAACTCGTAGTACACCACACCACACTGCTCCCACCAAACACAGAGCATTGTCTTACGGCCAAAGCGATGTGGGGAAAACCATGATTTTTTCGCTTCGGGTTCTCAAAATAAATCCATTTTTCGTCCCCCGTGACAATTCGATGCAGAAAAGATTTCCGTTCGAATCGTTGAAGCAGCATTTCCCAAACGGTTTTTCGATTTTTCATTTGTCTATCGTTCAGCTGGTGTAGCACCCATTTTCCATACTTCTGGATCTTTCCCATAGCCTTTAAACGTTGGCAAATTGCTCCTCGAGTCACATGTAGTGTTTCTGCCAATTTCTGTTGCGATTGGGTTGGATCAACATCATCAACATCATAACGCCTGCAATTCCTCGTCTTCGAACTTTTTAGCTGCACCAGGATGTTCATTGTCTGTCAAATCGAAATCTCCACTTTTAAATTGACGAAACCATGTCTCACATGTTCTAATTGGCGGAATGTGACTTGCGTATTTTTGTAGGTTAATGTCAATAGAAAAAAATTACATACATGTCATCTCATAGAAATTTATACATATTTCTAGCGACATCTACTAGCAAAACCGGCAAACTTCAACAAACACACCTGGTATATTTTCTTGTTTTATGTTAATTTTATAGTTTTTTTTTTAAATATATTTTTTTTTATTTTAAATCATTTTTCTTTAAATTTATTTTGCTTCATTTAATTTGATTTCTTTTCAACTTTTAAATTTGTCATATTTTTTTAATTTCATTTAATTTTATTTGTTTAGTTTGTTTCATATGACATTTTATTTTATTTCATATATTTTTTAATTTTTATTTTATTTTAATTTTATTTAATAAAGTTGTTTGTCTTATTCATTGTATTTCAATGCAATTTGTTTATTTTATTCTTTTAAATTTATTTTATTTTATTCCGCTTTAGGGTATTTTGTTTATTTTATTATTTTGTATTTATTTTATTTTGTTTTACTTTATATATTTTTTTTAATATATTTTTCTTTTTTTAATTAAGTTATTTTCTAATTTGACTTTATTGTTTTTAATTAATTTTATTTTCTTTATATTTTCTCATTTTAAGTCAATTTAATATTTTTTTAACATTTATTTTATTTTGTTTTACGTTATTTTTCTGCTTTAAATTTATTTTGCTTAATTAAATTTAATTTCTTTTCTACTTTTAAATTTGTCATATTTTTTTAATTTCATTTAATTTTATTTGTTTAATTTGTTTCATATGGCATTTTATTCTATTTCATATATTTTCTTATTATAATTCATTTTAATTTTATTTAATAAAATTGTTTTTCTTATTCATTTTATTTCAGTGTAATTTGATTATTTTATTCTTTCAAATTTATTTTATTATGTTTTATTTTATTTGATTTTATTTTTCTTTTTTAATTTATATGATTTAATTTTCTATTAATTCTTTTAATTATTTTTATTTTATATATTTTATTTTATTTTACTTTTTTAAATATTCTATATCTTTCACTTTCATTATGTGTTTTTTCACATTTGGTTTTATATTATTTGATTTAAATTTACTATAATTCATTTGATTTTCTTTATTTAATTTTAATTCTATTAAATATTTTTATTTTATAAATTTTATTTTAGCTTACTTTTTTTATATTCTATATCTTTAATTTTCATTGTGTGTTTTTTTCACAATTGGTTTTATATTATTTTATCTAAATTTACTTTAGTTCACTTGGTTTGCTTCAATTGTAATTTATCCCAAATAAATATTTTGCTAATCCTAATTAATTTAATCAAGTTTCTCTACACATCTAACTAGGACTGTGCCAAATACCATTGAAATAGACATTTTTAATTCTTCTTCTTTCTTCTCTTGTTAATTCAGCCAACTAATCATCGAAAATATCGTGACTTTTATGAGTTTCCCCGTGACTGACTGCATTTTTCTGGACCTGTTGGCATAAAATCTGTCTATATGTAAATACATAAGCAAACCGCTGAAAGCCTCAACGACTTAAGTAATCTCACGACTTGGAAGTGGAAATATTTATGGCCCAACCCGTGCAAAAATCCAAAGCAACAAAAAAAAAAACAACAAGAATTCTCAAAAAATACGTACAAAGAGCAAAGCAAATTATTTTATGCTTGTCAAATAAACAAAAGTCTTCTTATGCTAACTATATAATTTAATATTAATCATATGTAGTATGTACATACATACACACAAAGCGTTTGTCTTTATGGACATTTTTTCTTAATTTTTATTTGAATGAATTTGTTTTTTTTTTGTTATTCTAAATTGTATTGTATAAATTAGCTTTATGTAGATTTGCCAACGCCCACGTGAATCTCAATGGGAAAAACCAAACCGACTAAATAAATATATACATGTATGTATGTGTATATGTGAATGTATAAAATTTTTTTCGCATTTTATCTAACTGTATTCTGATTTCTGGCGACTCATCTGGGTGTTGGCGATAAGATTTATAAACAGGATTTAAGAAGCTTTGATAAATCGTCGCTCCTATCAGCCAGCAGTTGCGGCACAATGGCGGATTAGAGAATTGTTGTAGAATTTCATAATCACATGAAATACCAGAAATGTTGTTTATATTGGAGAGTGGTATAATAAAAGAATGAAAAAATTAAAAAAAAAAATAAATAAAAATTAAATAAAGTAAAATAAAATAAATAACAAAGAAATAGCTGCCTCTCCTTACCTCCTTTTCTTCTTCTTCTTCGTCTTCTTCATTTTGTTTTATGATTATAATGTCAAAGAGTCACAATGCCCCAGACGTGCTTGAGGTTAGCCAATCTTGCAAATAGCCAACCGAGCGGCCAACCAGCCAACCAGCCAAGCAGCCAGCTGCGAGTTTCAGTGAATTGCGTGGGTTGTCATTATTTAAATACAAATAACTTAGTTGAGTCGCTAATACCTAACGCAAACTAGTGACGACAAAGACATATGTTTATGCATGAATGAGTGGATACAAAAACAAAAAAAAAGAAGAAAAACACAACAAAAAATTGGTGTTAAGATAACCCAGTGAGCGTTCAGAAGAGTTTTGAGGAAATGTTTTACAACTTTTTTAAAGAATTCTCGACAAGAGCTCGGCCCTGAAAGTATACATTCAAGAACCAAAGATAACACGGACAACGAAAATCTCTTTCTGATTCCTTTTTCCAAGGAAATAGTTGGTGAGCCAGTACTGCGCTACTGTTAAAAAGTTAAAAATCTGCTCAGACGGGTTAAAACTTGAAGAAAATTGAAATGATGGTCCGCAGAACTCTCCTGCAGTATATGCCAGGCCGAGAGTATTTTCACTTGCAGTCAACCAGGATTTAAACCCCAAAGGCTACTCTAATCTAAAATCCTGCTGGAGTGTTACAGATCTCCCCCTCGTCATGAAAGATGTTGACGAGACAAGTTACAACCCAGCGGAGTACACTAATATAATTGTAACCTTTCAACAATTTTCGACCGAGCTCTTCCTTCAATTTATGGTATGTGTCTTGATGTTTTCCCAACAAATGGAGAGACCTACAATTTATTCTGCGCTGCCTCCGAACAGCCGATGGAGTTTTATGAGGAGCCTTTAATTCATGTTCAGAAATACACTCGGAGGGCTTGACATTCTCTGCCGACCCTGGTCTTCCGAATGGTAATAAACAATGCTAACTACTCGGCTATGGCGAACAGATCCAGCAGATAATAAAAAAAAACTAACGCTTGCAATAGTTGGGAAGGAACCACATTAATGTGTAAACAAAACTCAGTTTAGTGCAAATTTGTCCAAAATGGAATCGAAGGCGGTCTTATGAGATGAGTAGGGTAGACATTTCTAAGACTATTGGAACTCCGAAGAACCACTGCCTGATAGGACGGACCGTAGAAAAGCTCAGCGTTGGCTTCAAGAGCTGCTGTAGGAGTTGTAGGAAAGATTAGCGAAAAAAGAAGATTTCTTAACATTTCACAACAAAAAAAGATGCAGAAAGAATCCGACAATACCGACCAGTACCGAAAGGCATGCCATTTACTATAAATTCGAGCAAGGGCTTTCAACACCTTCGTTCTGTGAACGAGACTTGGTGGTAGTTTGAGGTTGACAGCCCGAATATGTTATTAAATATATTTAGATGCGATCCTAATCCAACCCATTATGGTCTTGTTTATTCATTGTTTTCGTGCGCTTTGTCGTGCCGACAGTGTCATTCCCTTCCTTTCTTCCCGAACCATCCTTACAGCATCACGCACCCGGACCACAGTCATACCGGCGGGTTAAAGTTACCCCCGGCAGCACGGGAGTATTTGCGAGTGGGTTCGTAACCAGTTTGGTTGAACTACACCTCGGGTGACCCCAAAAATTCAGTTTGTTTACTTAATTGATGTTATGTGTCCAGCTTACAATAATCCCAAGGAAGTAACTAATCGCCCTTCTGTGGGTTCCTTGAAAAACATTCTTCTTAAACACCTCCCTTTATGCTAAAACGCTTTCATCAGTGCTACCATCTTTGAATTCCGGCTTCTGCAGTTGGCCAAGACTCATTTTAAGTTTTCTCACAAAAATTGATTGACTGGGAGAGACACGAGGCGAAGAATTCATTTCGCTCGTCTCTTGTAAGCAGCTAATCATATGACAACAAATGTAAGCAGCAATGGACTAACAACAACTACAACAATGGAACTTTAGGCGAGCAATCGCCGGTGGTCGAGGCGAGGCAAGGAGAAAAACACCAGCAAACGCCATATGTTCACATACGAGTACATACATATATACACATACTAGTATACCTTTAAATCTAATCTTCCGGATGGTACGCGTGTGCAATGAGGCAAAAGTCGTAGAAGCGTACTCACATGTAGGTAAACATACATACATACACGTACGTATGCAACTGTATAAATAGCAAAAATTTACATATGTACATATGTATGAATGGTGGCTCACATACATACACACATATGCACATTCAAAAGCCTTTACCCACATTTGTAAAACGCTGAATGAAACGAAAATGAAAAAAAGTCATAAACAACAACAACAACAACGCCTCGAGGCACTTCAAATAGCCGCTACAGCAGGCGTGTTATGCTAATTTATTCTAATTCTTTGACATATTGACGTTGTGATAATGATGTGACATCAATAATTTTGTTGTTTCAATCAGTTTTTTTCTTACTACTTCACGCTGCGCCACAATTTCGCATAGAAAATGCAAATAAAAAAACAGATAACAGTGAAGTAAAGAAGAAGAACAGAAAGTAGAAGTAGAAGAATAACAACAACAACAACAGTAAAACGACAAACCTAATAATAGCCGACAGTCGCGACATTTGGATAAACCAGCAATGAATTGATGCTGAGCTCGCTTGCTGTTTGCTGTTTGCTGCCCTGACAAGTGGTTGGGTGGCGCGAGCTTTGTTAAGTAAAATATTGTACGTATTTACAAACATACCTACCAGACCTCACTGACAAGCCCAGTTGGACATTAAATTGATGTAGTAATAGCAATAACAACAACAACAACAATGAAAACTTACTATATGTCTACACATTGTTGTTGCTAAGCGATGAGTCGGCAATTGCTATTGACAAGAAGTAGAAAACACACTGTATATACATACGTGTTTGTATGTACATTTGTGCTTTGTTTGAAATAAAGTTGACAGCTAAATATAACTCACAACAACAAAAAAAAAACAAATAAATAAAAAATAAACAAAATTAAATAAAAAAATTAAATTAAATATAATATAACTTTTTTAAAAAATGAAATAAAACCATAAGTAAAATATCAAATGGAATAAAATAGAACAAAGTATATAAAAAAATATAACAGCTGAAGTCCTATAAAATAAAATTGAGTAAAATAATAGTAGATAAAAAATAAAATAAAACAAAACAAAAATAAACAAACAAATAAATAGAATTTAAACAAAATTATAAAAACTATTTAAAAAAACTAAACGAAATTAAAAAATAACTAAATTTAATTAAGTAAATGATAAAAACTTTTATCAAAACGGAGGAAAAAATAAAAAAAAACCAAACTAAGTAAAACAAACTAAAAAAAGAAAAAATTAAACAGGTTGAAATACAATTAAATAAAGAAAATTTAATAAAATACTTCAAAACAAAATATATTTAAAAATAATTATTAAAAAATAAAAACTAAATTTAATTCAAATAATAAAAAACAAAATAAAATACAATAAAGAAAAATAAAATAATAATTATAGTAATGAAATTAACTAAAATAAAATAAATTAAAATAAAACAAAAGTGAATTAAAAAAAAAATATTAATAAAATAAAAAAAATTAAATAAAACTAATCAAATAGAAATAAAATAAATTGAAACAAAATAAAGTAAAGAAGAAAAATTATAATAAAAAACATAAAATAAAAACAAAAACAAAAAATAATACAGGTTAAACTAAAATAAAATAAAACAAGTAAATAAAATAGAATTGAAAAAATATAAAAATACCAAATATAAGAAAAATTAAACATAATATAAAAAGATAAAATAAAATATAGCAAGACATACACGTATGTATATATAACACAAAATTAGAAATATAAAATAAAAAATAAATTTAAATAAAGAAAATAAAATAAAAAAAATCAATAAAAATTAAACTAAAAAAAAAAAACAGAAAAGTAAATAAAAACATACATAATGAAAATAACCTAGAAATACACGATTTTAAATAGAATGAAATAAAATTAAATCAAAAAACAAAAACTAAATATAAAAAACAACAAGAAATGAAATAAAATAAAATATAATAAGCAAAAAAAATTAAATTAATTAAAATTAATAAAAATAAGGTAACATAAAATACAGTCAAACAAAAAAAAAAATAAAATAAAATAAAACCTTAAAAAAAATTAATTAAATTAAAATAAATAACAGCAAAAAAAATTAAAAATTAAATAATTATATGAATAAATGAAAATAAAAAAATAGCATGGAAAATAAATTATAAAAAAATTAAAAATAAAATAATAAATAATAAAAAACTAATCTTCAAAAAAATCAAATTAATTTATATAAAATTAACTAAAGCCACTGAAAATTAAAATAAAATATAATAAACTAAAATAAAAAAAAACAAACTAAAAAATAAATTCAAATTGATAAAAACAAGGTCACATAAAATAAAGCTAAATAAAAAGAAAAAATTAAATAAAATAAAACATTAAAAAGATTAATTGAATTAAAATAAATAAAAGCAAAAAAAAAAATAAAAATAGAATAATTATATGAATAAATGAAAATAAAAAAAAAAAAACATTGAAAATAAAAGATAAAAAAATTAAAACTAAAATAATAAATTATAAAAAAATAATATTAAATAAAATCAAATAAATTTATATAAAATTAACTAAAACCACTGAAAATAAAATATAAAAACATTAAAATAAAATAATAAATTATAAAAAAATAATATTAAATAAAATCAAATAAATTTAACTAAAATTAACTAATAAAAATAAAACGCGACAGAAAAATTAAATGAAAAGGATGTAAAAATATAGAATAAAATATGGGCAAATTAAATAAAAATACTATATTAAACGAATAAAAATATTATTAATTAATTAAAACATATAAATAAAATAAGACAAAATAAAAATAAATTAATAATGTAAAATAGAATAAAGGAAATTTAAAAAAAATAAATAAACTAATTAAATTAAACAAAAAATTAAAATAAATGAAAACAAAAATAAAATTATCACACATATATAAATGAAAATGAAACCATTAAAAATCAAAATAAAATATAAAATAAACAAATAGTAAATGAAATAATATAAATAACAATAATATATAAATCAAAACATATATATAAAAATAAAAATGTTTAATAGAAATATAAAAATAGAAAGAGACAAAATAAAATTAGTTCAAATGATGTAAACTAAAAAAAAAATAAAATAAGATGAAGTAAAATAGGAAATTTTTAATCAACGAAATAAGAAAGATTAAAATAAAATAAAATCAAAGAAAAACACATAAAATATTTCTCAGTGCACAGAGCGAAATTTCAGTGATCCCTTGCAAGAATTGATGTGCCAAATTTACATAGGATCGCTTGTGGGCGCTGTCTTGCGCGCCACTGCTTTAAATTTTATATATTTGCTGGCTGGATCAAAGTAGTGCCAATAAATGTTTAAAATGTATCAATTTACCGATTAGTAGTAAAAATGATTTAATTAACTTCAAATTACTTTATATATCTCTTTCGAAATTGTTTAAATACATTTATGCTAATTCCATTGAATCCGATGAGTGAGGGAGAAGACATCAATACAAATTTTCAATTGAAAAAATATTTCAAAACCCAGCTGAGAATTAACTGATAGTGGCATTTTCTTCCATTGCCGTCATCGTTCTATCAGCGAAGTCAAAAGATGGTTGCAACTTCTGTGAAGTAATCTACTAGGTGGCTGCCGCATTCTCAATTGTAAGCCACAGTAGCAATGCCGCTGAATTACTTCGCATAGCAACACGCTTCCGTGTGGTCCAATGTAATCAACTGTCGACGTTGGCCAAGAGAATCAAAAAGAAAATATGAAAAAAAATACGAATGAAGACAACTCAACAGCAACAACGAAACTACGGACGGCGTGCATGCATAAGAATTTGCGCGGATACACATGAGAATTGAGATGCAAGTTGCATGCCACACGGCCTCAGATTGCATGACTACAACGCAGCAGCCAGCTAGCCAACAGCCACCAGCCACCAGAGTAGTGACAACAGTCGGCGCAATGACAGTCGAAGAAATGTTGTAGAATTAAACAAAATACAGAAGAAGAAGAAGAAGAAGAAGAAACACATATTAAAAATAAAATAAAATGAAAACAAAAACAAAAAAAATAAATATTAAGAAGAAACGCATAAAAAATTTGTTGCGAATTTAATTTATTTACAATTGCCAATTGTCTGCGTAGATTAAACGGTGGGGGGTGCGCCATACCGACATACTGCTAAGAAGTTAAGCAACAAATGCAACTATTTGCAGGCATACATACATAACTGTGGTTGGTGGCTAAGAAAAATGTTCGACTATAAGAGTGATAATATTTGTGGAGGGTTTCAAGTGGATTGGAACAGAAAAATAAATAAATGTATAAAAATATTTATGAAATATTCAATAATAAATATAAAATGTTGCCTACAATTAGGCGCATATCCTAATAAACTTTCGACTATGAAGTAATAATATTTTTGGTGGGATTCAAGTGTTTTGGAACAGAAAAATAAATAAATTTATAAAAATATTTATCAAATATTCAATCATGTCAGCTACGTAATATAAAACATACACTTTCTCAGCTACAATGCCGCCTAATTGTAGGCAACATTTTATTTTATGGTAAAGAAGCGAAGATATGATGGCGGGTATGCTCGCTGAAGGATGAGGTATTGCTTTCAGTGACTTCTGTAAAGGCGAATAGTAGCTTAAAGCTCCAAGGAACCTCCCTTAATGGCTCACAAACATGCAGCTGCCTGTAAAGTTCAATCTCTGCAAACTGCATAGAAATTCTTTTGTCGGTTCCCTCAAAAATGTTCGTACATATGCATCTTGAGCTTAGCTTAGTTCGCCGGTTCCTGACCACCTTGACTACATACACCACTTGCGGATTAGTTATGCCATTTCGATTAGATTTATTGACTTGTTTGGCATGTTGCTTGCTGTTGATGTTAGCTCTGCTGTTGATGCTAGCGCTGCTGCTGCAATCAACTCATGAAGATGTTGCCGGCCGTTGCTTAAGATGGACGATGAGAGAACATCTTCAGTTGTTTTAGGTGTAACTAAAGAATTTAATTCAAATAAAATATATGTATGTATGAGCGAACAGTATGCAGCAGAGGTGGCTTCACCTCTCGTTATTTTAACTTGTTGCTGCAATAAAGTTGAAATATGCAAATTCACGATTTTTTAATTGTAGAAAAAAATTAAAAAATAAATAAAAAAGTAAATAAAAAAATTTAAAAATAGTAATAAAATGTTGTTGACAATTAAAAAAAGATATATAGCTAAATATGTATGTCTTTTTGCATGGCGTACTACCATAAAGTGTAAATCATCTAATAATTAATTATGAAATTGGAAAAAAAAATAATAATTGTTGTTTACATTGAGCAGTTCGAGAAAAGAGAAAAAATGAGGCTATAACGGTAGATTTGCTAGCCACTTATTAGAAGCGCAGCTTTTTTAACGACCCAACGACCTTCACAAACACATCACTATTTTCAATTAATTTTATATCTTTAAGTCCGGGATAATATTACTATATTTTAACATGTTGCTTCTTCTTCTTCTTACGGACTCATACCTGAGTTATTCTTTTTAATTTTTTTATTTTATTTTAATTTATTTTTCTCTTAATATCAGATTAATTTCAATAAATTTCATTTGATTTTATTTCATTTTATTTTATTTCAGTTAATTTTATTTTATTTGGGATTTCTTCTTTTATATATTATTTTATATAATCTTACCTTTTTAGTGTATTTAATTTAATTTAATTTGTTAATTTTATTTTACTTTAACTTATTTTGATTTATTTTATTTTATTTGATTATATTTTGTTTTATTTTTTTTTATTTTAACTTATTTTACTTTATTTTATTTTATTTTTTATTTTATTTTATTTTATTTTATTTTGTTACTTTTATTTTATTTTATTTTATTTTCTTTTATTTTATTTTATTTTATTGTATTTTATTTTATTTTTCTTTATTTTATCTTATTTTATTTTATTTAAGTTTATTTTATTTTATTTCATTTTAAATTACTTTATTTTATTTTATTATGTTTTATATATTTTATTTATTTCGTTTTATTTTTTTCATTTTACTTAATTTAATTTAATTTAATTGAATTTATCTCATTTTATGTTACTTTATTTCATTTTTTTATTTATTTTATTTTATTTTATTTTATTTTATTTTATTTTATTTTATTTTATTTTATTTTATTTTATTTTATTTTATTTTATTTTATTTTATTTTATTTTATTTTATTTTGTCTAATTTTATTTTATTTTCTTTATTTTATTTTATTTTATTTTATTTTATTTTATTTTATTTTATTTTATTTTATTTTATTTTATTTTAATTTATTTTATTTTATTTTCTTTATTTTATTTTATTTGATTATATTTTGTTTTATTTTATTTTATTTTATTTTATTTTATTTTATTTTATTTTATTTTATTTTATTTTATTTTATTTTATTCTATTTTATTTCATTTTATTTAATTTTATTTTTCATTTTATTTTATTTTATTTTATTTTATTTTATTTTATTTTATTTTATTTTATTTTATTTTATTTTATTTTATTTTATTTTATTTTATTTTATTTTATTTTATTTTATTTTATTTTATTTTATTTTATTTTATTTTATTTTATTTTATTTTATTTTATTTTATTTTATTTTATTTTATTTTATTTTATTTTATTTTATTTTATTTTATTTTATTTTATTTTATTTTATTTTATTTTATTTCATTTTATTTTATTTTATTTTATTTTATTTTATTTTATTTCATTTTATTTTATTTTATTTTATTTTATTTTATTTTATTTTATTTTATTTTATTTTATTTTATTTTTTGTTCTTATTTTATTTCATTTTATTTTATTTTATTTTATTTTATTTTATTTTACTTTATTTTATTTTATTTTATTTTATTTTATTTTATTTTATTTTATTTTATTTTATTTTATTTTATTTTATTTTATTTTATTTTATTTTATTTTATTTTATTTTATTTTATTTTATTTTATTTTATTTTCTTTCTTTTATTTCACTTTTTTCTTTTCTTTTCATCCTGTTATTTTATTTTATTTTGTTAATTTATTTTATTTTACTTTTTTTAATTTATTTTAATTTAATTTAAGTTTATATCCTATTCATTTTATTTTGTTATTTTTAGTTAAAATAATTTATTTTTTATTTTTAATTAATAGTAATTCTCAACACTACCAAAAGGGTTTGAAAGAGCAATGCTGCTAACCGCAAAAGGCTCTTACATGAAGGAAAAATCATTATGCAAAATTGCTTCCCAAATTCATTCCCATTCTCATTGTCATTCATTCAGGTTGTTTGAGTTGAACTCAACAACATGCCCATCCCCATATCTTCTAGGGTATTACGAAACTAGAGCAACACGCACACGCATCAGTGACGTTGAAAACCCATTACAATGCCGTTGCACGTAATTCGGACGCACTCATGTGCAAAATCCAACGTAATACCCCGAAGGAGGCCTGCTGAGTTTGCGCGCAAATCCCAACTCTTTGGTGCTTACATACATACATACATATGTACATCGCTTTGGTTACGAACAGCCTGCGAGTTGCGTTGTGCGGTAACGCAGAGAGAGAAAGGAGCGGAGTTTTGGGTTGTTGATGGGTGCGTAAGCTGCGAGTTGTTGTTGCTGTTGCTGTCAGTGGCATTAGTTGCTTGGCCCACCAAAATCGTAGACTACAAAACAAGCGTCATCAACAGCAGGACATCAGACATATGGAGGTAAAAGTGTGAGTGTGTGTTTGTGTGTGTGTGCTTGTGCTCTTAGCTAAGTGGCAACATTACCGAGAGAAGCTGGTCTTAAGTAAGCAATGACGATGCTACAGATGCGGTGTTGTTGTGGCTGTGGTTGTTGCTTGAGTGTGCCCCTCGTCTACAACCATTATCGCCACCACCAACTGTGTCGATTGTGCGGCGTGTTTGCATACACGTACAACATGTGGCAAGTTAACGCATTGATGCCACATTTGCAAACTTACGCAATGCAGAAGTAACAGCAACGGATGCACACACACGCACATACGAGTACATGCAGTTAAGCATATATACGCACCAAATAGAAGCAAATACATCCGTCTGTCCGTCCGTTTGTTGCTCAGCAAACATTTACGCATCTTGCAAAGCAGCTGTGCGGCAAACACTATGCAAGCACACACGACGCTCTTTGGTCCAGGTCCATAAATGACGCACAAATGAATGGAACGCGTGAATGCATTTCTTTTCTCAATTGATGGTGGGGCTGATGGTGGTAATGGGGTAGCATTAGTAGAGTAGAGCCAGCTTGTACCAAAAGCTTTTAAGAGAATTCATCGCAACAGTGGTAGCTGCAAGCCAGATTGCCAAGCGCTGAGAGTGGCTCAGGAAGTGTGGCAAAGGGCCAATGTGGAAAAATGGTAGCCATCCGATCGACAAAATATGAATGAACCTTTAAAAGACTCTCATCATCCTATATGTCGCAAGGCCCAAACGACTTGAACACTAGGTGAGGTGATTCTAAGATTTTTCGAGAGTCCTTGGAGGACTGAAAAGGCTTCAGCCGCATTGTAGTGTAATACATTGCCACCAGTTATATAAGCCTGTGATCACGAGTTCACTGCAAGTCTTTCCAAAGCAAAACAACCAGATATTACGAGTACCTCCTTCCGGATGTTAAGATGTTCAGTCAACCTGAGTGGCATAGTTTATCAAGAATCTCTCCACCAGTCTCATTAGGTCCCAACTACAGCATCTACGAAGTACTACCAGAAGGACTGCAATTGGCGCTGCAAGTTCTTCTAGCGTGGACTACATAACATATCCAGATTACTGTTGTTGCCGCATCTAGCTCGAAATTAGAAGTGAAAGGCTTGTCTTCCATTTGAATTGCCAAAAAAATCCAGGGCACGTTTCAAAGGGGATCGAACCCATGTAAGATCATAGGTAGATGTTACGTCGCAACTGGAGTTCTTCCTCTGTTCTAAGTGGCGCTGGGACTTATCAGCTTCATGACTCCCGGAGCTCGTATGTCGGTTTACAAGGATCATTTAGATATCCGTTACACCTTAAATAGCAACCGTCTCTAGGAATCAAAAGCGCGGTACCTTCGTAGAGATTGCAGTTAAGAGTTAAGTACAGGAGAGACCAGTTAACCCCCTAACTAGGTCTTCTGATAACTTAGTATTATCCACAGTTGAGTTCTACGTGTCATCGGCGCCTCTATCGGTGATAAGTAAGTTCCAGTGAATACCATTTCGGTAGTCATCAAAGCAAATATCAAGACCGGACGAAATGGTAGTTTTACTGGAGGCGACGCCGTGCAGACAGATCATAATTGTGATCCACTGAGAGTCCAACAACATCGTAGACAAAGAACTCGAGCTGCCTGATAGAACCAGCGAACTCTTGGTACAACTAAGATCTTGATATTGTAAGAGATTTAACACCTACCTATCCACACTTGAACCCGACATACCCAATAAATGCCTTGAAGGAAAGGAGTACCCGTGCGGCATTAACCATCTCTTTCCATGTCCCTCCCACGCCAACTCATCCGAAACTCTCTCCGTCTCTCTCTCTTCCTCTAGTACGAAGCTTTCGAAAAAGCATATATGTATCTCCGGCCTTCCATTAGATAAGCTAACGATATGAGCTTAGTACATCGAACAACCCACATGTACCACCTCTCTCTCTCAGGCAACACATGAGGAAAGCAGTAAAAACTTTGAGGCGCTGGTTAAGCATGCCTGCCTTCATATACACCACATTTCACCGGCAAATGTTGCACTCGAAACTTACGTTTCACTTGCAACATTGCAACATTTGAAAACAAGACGAACGCCAAACGCTGCTGCTGTCGAACAGTAATTGGCTCACACGTTGGTGTTGATTGGCGCTGACGCCGGTTGTGATGTTGCATAAATGCATGCAATCGCACACACACACACACATATCTCACCTTAATCTTGCATCTTTTCTGGCAAAATGTTGCACAAAGAAGTAGCTTGCAACATCAGCACATGCACGTCTCCGAAAGTCTGATTATATGTTCTCACTTAAGCTGTTGTTGCCACTGCCAGCCAGCTTGAGCCGTCATTGCAAGCTCAGTGTGTGTATGTGTGTCGGTCTACAGCCGTCTTTGATGCCACTTAAAAGTGCATTTCTCACATCCATCCACAGCTTGCTGTGCTTTGTTGTTGCTTTGTGCAACACTGATTTTGTTTGCCACTTGCCACACGTGTGATTAAATCCATCACCCATTGCAGTGACTGACTACTCATTCTCAGCTGAGGTGGTTCGCATTCTATTACTGTGGCTACCTTCTATTAATCTTTGCCATTACTCACTTTGCAAAGACCTCACTTTAGGGTGGAAGGTGAGTGGGGTTGAGAGATTTTGAATTTGAAAGTAGTCTTGTTGTAAAGTGAAATCTCTGCTAGATCTCAATTAACCACTTTTTGGCAAGTTCCTGGACTCAGAAATATTAAAGCCCATAAACTAACTCCGGCGAGGTGACTAAGAGTCTCCGTGAACTCTCTCTATGCAATCTACTGTTGCAAGTAAAAGAACGCATAAAAATTTGGCGACTAACGGTAAGTAAAAGGAAGACTGATGATCTCATCAGACCACACAACAATTTTGCTTCGACGTGCCATAAAGTTTCGCTCGAAGCTTTGAGGAAAATATTTAAGTCTGTTAGCAAAAAAACTACTTCCCAATATGAGTTGAGGCTAACTCCCTCTCCAGGGCCCAAGGAAGGTTGATTGTGGTGCCAAATTCTGGCACAAAAAAACTTCAGAGATCCATGGTAATCTCCGGATGAAATACTGCGACTATTTCGACGGACGATACAGCTCCAATCTGGGAACCAAGGTTTTAACAGCCGAGTCGGAGCCGGAGTTAAAATATTCAACCGCATTTGTCCCGAAGAATATCCGTCAACAACCACAAAAAAGGTTCGACGTCGAAACAGGCAACCAAGAGGTTTTCCACCCAACTGGTACTCCTCCTCACTAAGAGCACTCGTCAACAACTCTTTGCGACATGTGAGAGCGATAACGAGAGACAGCAAGAGATAGCGAGAGATCGAATTGCGTGGACACGAAGAGCTTAGAAAGTAGTCCGACAGAGGAAAAGCTGAAAAATTCCATGAAAGGACGATGTGAGTGGAAGAAGGTTTCAAGATCGAGACACCACTATGTAAGAACCAGGTGAGACGATCCCAGTTTATGAAGGCAAAGGTGCTTAAGCCTTCGGGATTGCATTAAAATGTAACACCCGGAGAGAGTCAATCCGAATTCTCAATTTACTACATCGGACTAAACGTTCCATCACTCGACTATGATGTAGTTTAAGTACCAATCTCTCGCAAAGTACTTGAAACATCTTTTGCAGGGTTTATAGCGGGCTGAGAGCATGCCTGGTGATATGAACCCAAGTGTTTTCTATCTACGTGTAGTTCCTAAGAAAGAGAAACTATACAGTAAGTGCCAAATATCATATGATAAACTTACTCAATACTTCACCTAAGCCTCTCGCTAGCATACTGTCTGAAATGCTTAAGTTTACGTTCAGAAGACGCGGCCAGTTCGTTGAAAGTGCGCCTAGTGAATCCACCTGTCATGGCCAGATATTCAGCATGTGGCAAATATTAGAGAGAACACTAGAGAAAGAGAACGAAACACACCGCGTTGCAGCGAAGAAGAAAGATCTCAATCTTGGCAAAATGAGGTTAGTTGGTAACGAGCTTAGCGTAAAAACTTCGTACACATATTGGACCTTCAGCGCTAATTAAAAGTAGATGGCGAATGTACCAAGTAAAGATCAATTCCATCGTTTTCCGTGGCGATTATGGGATAAGCTCAAAGAAATTATTAATAATTCAGTAAAGTGTTGAGGAACTTTAGGCAAACTCAAATTCCGCCGATCCCAGCGAGAAATTGGACCTTGTAATTCGAGCTCCTAATCCGTCTCAACTCTCAGTGGCGTCAGGTAAGGTATAAGTTATCTTAAGAAGAACAAGCGGGGAGTTTTCCGAGGACCTTGATTGTATTAGAACCAACATAAAGGAGACCCGAAGCTTAGATCACGACGAAAATGCCTTTCACAGTAGAGCGACACCGCCACTTCTCAGCTTCCTTTTGTAGTTTAATTTCATTTTAAGTTTCTAAAATTTCAGTTTTACTTTTGGCATAAATTTTATTATTATTTCATACATATTTCGCTTTATTTTTATTTTGTCGCCACCATAACTCTTCGGATCTCATAAAATAAATGCCATTGCGAGCATTCGTTTTGCAACTGATTGTCACAGCGAATTCTTTCCGCTTCTGAGGTTGCAGCGACGCCGTTGTTCCCAGCTTCTGGCCGCTACTGTCATTGACCGTCCGGCATACGGATTATGACAAAGGATTCGGTAGAAAGTTGCAGTAAAAAAAAAAATTAATTTACAGTGTGTTCGATCAGAGAAGGGAAGGGTTAAATAATTAGACAGATAGCAGAGGGCTTGTTGGTCTTGGGTGGCAGACTTTTTAATAATTTTCTAAATGCCTTATTTCATCGAAAGTCACGGAAGTTGATGTTTTTTCAACAAATGAAGTGACCTATAGCTTATTCTAAGCTGCCTCCGAGCGGAAGATGATTTCTTATAAGGAGTTTTTTGTTTCATGCCAGAAGCTCCACTTAGAGGGGTTCGCATTCTCTGACGAGAAGTGACCGATTTAAAAACAAATTTTGTCAATATTTTTGGACATTGGTGTGGCTACATTTCAAACCCATCAGCATGGTAGCTAACCACTCGAAACTCAAGCCCTGGTATACAAATTCTCGCAACTCATATCGAAAAGTAGTGAGGCAGGTCGATTAGTCCGCCTTCCAAGCGAAACCCGGAAAGAAAAGCAATTCGGCCGACCCTCGAAGTCAGAGATTTCCGCAGGATAACTAAACCTTCCTTCCTTTCCTCAACAATACATTCTTGGAGCTTCTCTTTTCTACTTCTTTTATGTTATTAGCTTTTAGTTCTCTTGTTTATTGGAACACTTTACGTCTTGGAGAGGTCGTGATAATCATGGGCAGGGAGGACTCTGTGGTTTTAAAACCTTTGTTATAGCAATCTTAATGAAGTTAAGCGACAGCTTAAGACTTAAGGCAATAGAGCTGAGACCATCAACAGCTATAAGCTCTTACCTGGCCTACAAACCTAGAGATACAACTCTCTACCATACCATAGGCCCACTGGATACTTAACTGGAGACTTATGAGCAGTAAGGATTGATTCTACTAAAGATTGGTAGATAAATGGTCTATTGAGACTAGGTTATTCCTCGCCCAAGTTCGTAAAATCCTTCAGTTATAAGACACTAAGAGAGGAACAGCGGTATAAGACACGACAGTAGAACTCAAACCATCTACTTTTGTTTTGGGCTAAGAACAGCGTATACGAATACAAGGTTTTTTTCGTTGGGGAACTGGAAGCTACCGAACCTAACTCAGCGCGAGTTTCCTTTCAAAAGGAATACAAGGTAAGAACTGAAAGCTTGTGAGCTGTGTGGATCGAACCTAACAATCAACAGTGGATAGGGCGAACGCACCATTAGTAATTAGTATTAAAAGTCAGGAAGCAGTGGCAAGGTCCTTCTAGTCCATAGTGAAAAATGGTTTTTCTGGGATTGTAAAGTTTTGTCGTCGGCCGTCCGATTGGTTTTGATCAGTATGGTAAATAGGATAGTCCTCACAGCGCTATATAATGTGAGCTTCCCGTGCTCTGGAAGAAGAGAAGTACCAGTGGTATTATACTTTCTTCCTTTCATTCTACGACAATTCCTTACGGAGTTAATATCTCAGTAAATCTTTCTAAACCACCCACTGTGCCGAGCTTCCTTTCAGAATATTGTATGATGCACCATCATAATCTTTACAATCGGTATCAAAGTCATTCGTACACACGTTTCGCGCACAAACGAACGAAACGAAAATCTTCCCATGATCTGAATACGACCAAAGCACATGCAACTCGCACAAACGCCATCAGCGCACACAGACGCCGCCGCGTTCGTCTTTATGGCAACACCGCAAAGCAACGTGCACCAGAAGAAGCCTAGAAGAGCAGAGGCGAGAGACAAACGAAGTGAGCTAAAGCAAAGAAGCAACTTCAGTTCAGCTCCAACTCCAGCTCCAGCCGGCGCTTCTGGCGGCACGATTTGCTTGCTGCTGCGTCTCTCTTCGCCTTGTGTCCGCAGCCGTCGTGCTAAGTGGCCTCTGGTTGCTACGTCCGAGCGAGGCGAAGGAATACTTGGCCAGTCAGCTTGGTTTTGACAACCGCCAATACTGAGCTGCTGCTGATGTCGCCGTTGCCGCATATTGAATGTTGCAAATGGAATTCATTTTACTTGCAAATAAAAAAAAAGCATGAAATCAGTTATACTACTATTGGCACTTCATATTGTGCAACAACAAACAAACAAACAAACAAAGCCACACAGCCGAACGGTTGACTGGTGGGCATGAAGGTGGCGGTTGGTAGTGGCGCTGCCAACTCGAACCGTTCCAGGGCCAATCGTTTGCATTTGTCGTTTTGCCGCTTCACAGGCCTTAAGACATTTGTGATTTTTATTTTTGAGTTTCTTCTTTTTTGTTTTTTGATTTTGGTTTATACGAGCGCAACTTCTTTGCACGAAGTTTATTGATTTTGTGCACTTAACGGTTGCTCGCAGGCAAAAGCAGGTAGAGACTTAAGATTGGTTTGGATATTGAGCTCATATCGAGTAATAAAAGGACCAAAGAGCTTTCCTCTCTCAGACTGTAGTAAAGTATAGAGAGTTAGTGAATTTGGAGTTCTTTGGAGAGGAGACGAGACGAGGAGAGGAGGCGAGACGAGGAGAGGAGGCGAGACGAGGAGAGGGGACAAGACGAGAAGAGGAGACGAGACAAGGAGAGGAGACGAGACAAGGAGAGCAGACGAGATGAGGAGAGAAGAGCAGACGAGACGAGGAGAGGAGACGATACGAGACGGCGAGAGGAGAGGAGAAGAGACGAGAAGATACGAACGAGACGAGGAGAGGAGACGAGACGAGATGATGAGACGAGACGAGGAGAGGAGAGGAGACGAGAAGAGATGAAGAGACGAGACGAGACGAGGAGTGGAGACGAGAAGAGGAGACGAGACGAGACGAGACGAGATGATGAAACGAGACGAGGAGAGGAGAGGAGACGAGACGAGACGAGATGAGGAGACGAGACGAGACCAGGGGAGGAGACGAGACGAGATGAGCAGACGAGACAAGGAGAGGAGTCGAAACGTGACGAGGAGAGGAGAGTATTAGCGAGAGGAAGCTTTGAATGAATAAACTCGCAGTCCTCCTCTGGCTGTTGCTTCGATTGCGACTTAAGCCTACTTCGATCCTTTGACTTTTAGTTCGCCTTAGCCTAGCACTCCCTTACTTAATTTAGTTTCTTTTTATTTCAATATTTTTGGTTCATCTACTGCGCGGCTTGGCTTTAGCTGCTGTCGGCAACCATAAGCGCCGTTGCCATCACCGCATTGATCCCACTGTATTCAGCACAGAGCCGCGCGTCGTCGTGGCCCTGACTTTTGTCAACATTTCTGCATATTTATGCATAAACTCACATATCTACACACATACACGTATGGAAGCACACTGCTATGTATTGTACATACGTGTGATTGTACGAGCTTGTGGTTGCCCGTCTGCCAATTCGTGTCTCATTCTGATCGGCGGAGAGGGAGGGTATTCCAAAAAAATATGACACAACTGGCGCCGCACGGACCATGACCAACTGTGGCATGCATGCATTTTTTTCCAGTTGTTTGTTGTTTGTTGTTGCTTTTCCTTCATTTGCCTCAGATCATTTTGTTTTCATTATACGAGAATATATTTTTTTATACCAAATTTTTATTTTCATTTCCATTTTTGCTTATTTTCTTATTTTTTATTTTTATTATTTTATTTATTTATTTTTTTACTTTTTTTTTCGTAGCCAACAGTCAAATAACCAGTGCCAAGACAAGTCGAGCCGAGGCAGCGTAGAGCGACGACACATTTGTACGCTTGACCGCATCGCATTTCTGTGGCAGCGGCGAGGACAGCGACAGACGAGTTAAAAGCGAATGCATGTAAAATGGACATTGAACACACTGGGGCCATGGCATGGTCTGTAGACGAACTGAGTGAATGGATGGACACATTCAGGCGCAAATGGGCGGGGGCGACGAAGGGTTGGCGGACAGACAGTTGGACAGTGCCGGGAGAACGGTCAATGTTCAAAAGATTGCTCTACGCCGCAAATTGGGTGCAGTAGCAGTGGCGGTGGTGGTGGTGGTGTGGATGCTGGTGCTGGTGCTGGTGCTGAGGCTGGTGGTGGCGTATGGTCAGCGACAGTCAGCGGGCAGTCAATTGTCAGTAGAACAAATAAACGAACGGAAGGGCGCCGAATTCGTGCTG
Organism: Ceratitis rosa; assembly: GCA_037013455.1. Classification (NCBI taxonomy): domain Eukaryota; kingdom Metazoa; phylum Arthropoda; class Insecta; order Diptera; family Tephritidae; genus Ceratitis; species Ceratitis rosa. Next base: position 34,536,886 of record JAWMAG010000004.1, on the reverse strand, counting down.
TTGTGTGATCTTTGGATACTGTGTATGCACAGTTGGCACTTAAATCAGCAAGTAGCAGCAGCAGCAGCAGCAGTAGCAGCACCAACAGAAGTGGCACAACAATAGCGATTGTAAATATATATGATGTAGTGGAGTGATGTTGCTCATGCTGTGTACTGTGGGATGAAGTTGAGGGAAATATATTTAGTATTGGTTTCTGTGAACTTTTTTTATGTTTTCATGTCTTAAGCTGTGCTACTTTGTTTCATCTCGTTTAGTCTCAACTCGACTTACTTCTCTCATCCCGTCTTGTCGCCACTCGTCTTGTCTCGTCTGTTCTCTTGTTCTCTGTCCTCTCCTCTCCTCTCCTCTCCTCTCCTCTCCTCTCCTCTCCTCTCCTCTCCTCTCCTCTCCTCTCCTCTCCTCTCCTCTCCTCTCCTCTCCTCTCCTCTCCTCTCCTCTCCTCTCCTCTCCTCTCCTCTCCTCTCCTCTCCTCTCCTCTCCTCTCCTCTCCTCTCCTCTCCTCTCCTCTCCTCTCCTCTCCTCTCCTCTCCTCTCCTCTCCTCTCCTCTCCTCTCCTCTCCTCTCCTCTCCTCTCCTCTCCTCTCCTCTCCTCTCCTCTCCTCTCCTCTCCTCTCCTCTCCTCTCCTCTCCTCTCCTCTCCTCTCCTCTCCTCTCCTCTCCTCTCCTCTCCTCTCCTCTCCTCTCCTCTCCTCTCCTCTCCTCTCCTCTCCTCTCCTCTCCTCTCCTCTCCTCTCCTCTCCTCTCCTCTCCTCTCCTCTCCTCTCCTCTCCTCTCCTCTCCTCTCCTCTCCTCTCCTCTCCTCTCCTCTCCTCTCCTCTCCTCTCCTCTCCTCTCCTCTCCTCTCCTCTCCTCTCCTCTCCTCTCCTCTCCTCTCCTCTCCTCTCCTCTCCTCTCCTCTCCTCTCCTCTCCTCTCCTCTCCTCTCCTCTCCTCTCCAGATGTTTAATATTGAGACCGAGAGGACCTCTGTGGGTCTATACTCAGGCCGGTTTAACTCCTCAACTCATAACCCTCATATCTCAACTCGCACCTTCAGCTCACTTTTCCACTCCACTGTGCAGCAAACCACCAAAGCTGATTGTTGTATTCACTTTCCAGCAGCTGATTACTACACAGATGCGCCGAAGATGAGACGACAAACATACCCAGACACACATATACAGACATCCAATCCAAATCCAAAAAGCTGTTAACGATGGTTTCTCTTGATGCTGATGCCAAAGGACGTGTCTACATGTGTATGTTTGTATGTACGTATGCAAAGGTGGAAGGTGGTGCCGGTGGTTGATTGTGTTGATAATGACGAGGCGCGACGTAGCGAGACCGCTAGAGATGGTGATGGCGGTGGTGGTGGCAGTGGCGCTGAGCTCAAGTGACACCAGCACACATAGTCGTTTGGTGAATACCTACATACGCATAGTATGCATATGAGCTTATGACACATATGAGCGTATGTAGCTATGTATGGTTGTACATATGTATGTCTGAGCTGAGCTCTTCCTATACACGTGTCACAAAAGGTTGCTACTTACTGACAGTCGAGCAGAAGAGCTGCTGCTGGTGCTTGTGCTGGAGGTGGATGTGGATGTGGAGGTAGAGTCTGAGGCCAACTCAGTGTGGCATGCAATGTGACACAAAAGGCACGTACACACGGATACACGCACATACGTGCACTTCGGGAATTGCTGGCACGAATGTGCAGACAAATCCCTTATTGCTGCTTTTACTCTTACTCTAAGCCTCAGCTCTTGCGACTTATGCGATTGCTGTTGTTCTTGTAATGGATTTTTATGCTGCATTCATATGCTCATCCCGGCACGACAGACGTTTGGTGTGCTAAAATCATGCACATGCGACTGCGACGCGCTGATAACTCCACACAAAGCCTGCAAGGTGGCACGGAGGCCATGGGGCGGTGTGCAGTTGGTGGCGGCTTGGGTCGTTCATTCCTTCTGTGCTGCTGATGATTATGCTGCTGCAACAGCTGTGCCAATCTGCCTCTGTATGGTATGTACCTATGTACGAGTACATGTCGTGGTTGCATAGCCAAGCAGCCGATCCGAGCTCCTGTGGTCGCCCGGCCGCACGTATGTGCATGAGTGTGGCATGAATGCGCTGGTAGGCGTTGATGCATACAAACGGTAGCAAAGAGGAAGACGGGGAAAAATGTATAAAAATGAAAATTTCGATAGCATTCGCCGATTCAATTTCCATTTTCATTTCCATTTCCATTTACATTTCGATTTTCATATCAGAATGAGAATGAAAATGAATTTGTGGTGTAGTTCGGCGAGGTTCAGTGCTTGTGTGCGGTCCGTATGTGTGCTGCAAAGTGTAAATAAAGCAAGCAGGCGAGAGTAAATAATCCATTGTGGCCAGCTGATGCGCCAACAAGGGGTATTCGACTTCTACGGAACATGCTGGTTGTGGGTCTGGGTCCAGGAACATGATTGACTTATACTCCGCCGAGAGGTGAAGCGAGCATAACGTTCAAAAGTATCAGGATATCCAAGGACGTTGGATCTGCTGAAACTGAACACTTGAAGTTAAAATCCTCTGAAGAGGCTCCCTCGAAGCTTTTATTTGCTTCTCTGAAACTTATGTCTCCAATTTCTTACCGATCACAAACTCCCAAGCAACTCTCGACACTTGTATGAAAGGAGGGTTCGCCTATGCTCCATGAAAGGTGAGATTCAGAGAGAGAGAGAGAGAGTGCTGGGAGCATATTAAAGAGTAATCCTCTAGGATCGCCTTAGGAAAAACGTAGATCAGAGGGTTGACTTAAAAAAGAGTTTTGTAGGTTGTTTGAGTGGTTAGAAAAAACTTTGCGCCGAAAGACAGTATTAGACCAAAGAGAGACCTGAGTTCACTATAAAAAAGTGTCTAAGGAACGAATTTTATCGTCGCTTGAACTAAAAGAAACCAAACCTTAGATTGTAGAATTACCCAAAGAAAGATCTTAAGACTTAAGAAGGAGAAGGAAGAAGCGGAACGGAAGTGCCTATGAAGTGTAAGAGCTTGTAGAGAGCCCGGGTTTCTTAGTGTTGCTCGCGAGAGTGATCAGGACCTAGCTCCCCAGGTTTCAAAGTAGGAGATTAAGAGTCTACAGAGGCTAAAGAGCCCTCAGTTTTCTTAACACTGTTCGTGTGATTATTCCATGTCTTGTTCCAGAAGATTAATAATCTAGGGAGTCTAAGATCACTGGTAGCCTCGGTGTTCTTAGTGTTGTTCTTGAGAGTGCTCAGGATCTCGCTCTCACATTTGTGGTTCTCTTTCTTCTCAGACAGCTTGCTACTGAAAGAGAAAGAGTCTGCGAAATGAAAGACACTAAAATTCATATAGCAATAACAAAATGAAGCTTTTAAACGCTCGGCAGGAGTGGGCTATTGCGAGAGCATCGAGAGCGTGTTTGAGTCCTCCCTGCTTTTTACTGGAGTTTGAACTTCCGAGGCAGGCAAGTTATTATGATCCATTTTTTTATCCAGAAATGCAGCTAAACTTAGGGTTAAGTAGTATATGACAAGCTTCCTTGACTAAGACTGATGAACGGATTTCCGCTACCTCGTACTAAATCTCTCCCAGCACTTCCACTTCTTCTAAGCAAGACTCCTGAAGGGGCTATAAGCAACGTCGAAAAACTGGATTTACCTGTTGACTAACGTGGGATTAGTTCGCTGTAGAAGTTATAGCCCTTGCCCAGATACCATTGTGTTCAACGCTTTCAACCGGCTGCCGGAGGACCGAAAATACTCTAATCAGCAGCACAGAATAGAAACGCTGGAGAGGTTGACATGTGGACAGATCCTAAACGCCATTCAAAGAGGATCGTTCAACACTTTTATAAACTCTCTTGCCGTGAAAGGCGTACCCGGAATTTAACCACCACCCAAGGCAAGCGCAGAGATCGAGCTGCCTTGTCCGACTGAAGGATGACGTGAATAATTAAGGTCTGGATACTATAGTATGCACAGGTCCTACATACCTATTCAAACAGGATCCTGACATACTTAACGAGTGTCATGCATGCTGTGAGCCCCAGCCCCGATATTAACCCCCTCTTCCTATACCCAACAAAACCCAAGAGGTGTACTTCTTCTGGTTGGAACCTGTCGAAACAGCTCGTTTCTTCCATTTTCCTCCTCGACGTTATAGACTAATGTGATCAGCTACAAGATGGGGTTGAACCAATCGCTGCAACGACAACAACTGAAGCTACTATCAAGACAAGTTGGCTCTTATACGGAGTATTCCACAAACCAGCAGAGTAAAGGTAAATTGTGAAGAAGGTTCTCCTCTCCCTACGTCTTCGATGGGATTTAAAGAAAGAACACTCTAAAGTCCTACTTATTGTTGTTGCTCCTACGCCAGCTCCCTCTCGCTTAATCCTCCCTCTGCAGCCACTGATAATGAGAATTGCCATTATTTCGCTGAACTGAAATTTCAAACAATAACCGTGCAGTCGTTGTTGTTGTTGTTGTTGTTGTTGTCGTCACAGTTGTTATAGTCACATTCGGATTTGCTTCTGTTGCTGCCGCCACTGCCACTGCCACTGCCACTGCCAATTTATTCGATTGCAATCACCGCCGAATGCCGCCACAGCTCTGGCTCTGGCTCTGGCCACTGTTGCATTGATGCTTGCTCTGCTTCTTCTTCCTTATTATTATTACGATTATTTCAGTACGCGCAACGTTTGCTGTATTGCGTCCGACAATAAGAATAACAACAACAACAACAGCACAAAATGCAAAACCCAAACACAATACGAATATCAGCAACCCACAGCCGTGAGCTCGAAGCCATTTGGTACGTGTCGCTCATGTGTGACGGGACGCGACGCCGCAAAGGCGAGGGCGAGCTCCAGCTCGAGCTCGGAGTAGCGCATCTGTGTCCAAATCCCAATTCGATTGATTTTCACTTTTTATTTTTCCCTCTTCTTTTCTTTGTTTTTTTTTTTTTTTTGTTTTTTTTTTGGTTATGATTTTGCATTGTGTTGCCGCACGGAGCCGGCTGGTCGCATTGTCATTTGCAAGTGTGTTTATTGTTGTCGCGTTTTGTGCGCGCCAAAGTCGCCACTCCATCGCAACGCATCGCGCCTCGCCAGCTCACCGTCAGCCCACCACCTTCACCACTGCACATCAGCTCCGTGCTGTTTGCACGGCTGCACTTGAAATTCTGTGTGTTTTGGCGCTACTCGTCCTCAAAAAAAAAAAAAAACAAAAAAAATGGTTTTTATTTGATTTCCTTTTTCATCTCTTCTTCTTCCTCTTCTTCTACCTGCTCCTCTAAATCTCTCATGCAAGCAATCATGCAAATCATGTTTTTGTGCGCGCAGTCAAGCAACAAAATGCAGTTCAAGCCACACTACGTACGTGGCAGGAAGGCCGGGAGGTGGAGCGCAATGTGCTTTTGTGCCTTTGGGAGTCCTTCGATTTGTCGGCGGCTGCTGTGCTTGACTCGCCAGCACACCGACCCCGACCCTTCAACCTACCCACTACGCGGAGCATGCCGTAAGTATTTGTACACAAATATGCAAACGGCGCATGGACAGACAGCGCATTTTGCCCTGGAACACGTTTCACGCAGAAGGCGACTCTGGTTGATTTAGTTGGTTGGTTGGTTGGTCGTTTGCGCGGTTGGCGGTTTCACTCGACGGACTCACACACTCACTCACTCACTCATGCGACTGCTACTCGCTTTCGTACTTAATCCACTTTTCATTTCTGCTGCTGTTGTTTTTGTTGTTGTTTGTAGAACGTGCACCACAGCTGTGGCTCGTTGGCCATTACCTTGGCTATTGGATATTGAAGTTGGGCGGCACAGTTGATTTTGTATGCATAAATGTGTACTTTTGTTGCGGGTCTCGGTTTTCCACAAGCGAAGTGTGAGAATTATTGTTTGTTTTTTTTTTTTTTTTGGCGTGGGTTGGTAAATAAAGCAAGCGCCGAGTTGCATTCGATTGGTATTGTGAAGTGAGGTTATGCTTAATCAATTTCTTGTGCTCAAAATCTATGCCCAATTATTTCAAGAATAGCGAGCGAATACAATACTTTGAAGCTATGTATTTATGTAGGTATGTGTGCGGGACACAGCGACTAAGAAGGTTAGAAGCCTTGAAGACCAACAGGAGTGGAAGCCTTGAAGGAAGCGCATCTATACAGTCACATTCAGTGTTATATTTGGAGTTTCCAAACCAGGAAACACGCCTCGAGCTCTACTTCCATGGAGTCCCTTTAATATTTGTCAAGCTAAAGCCGCGGTAGCCGAGTGGTCAGCATTGCGTATTGCCATTCGGAAGGCTCGGGTTCAAATCCTGGTGTCGTACTAACATCCAAAAATGTATAGAAAATTAATTTAAATAAAAAATTAAGTTAAATTTTCTAATTGCGGTCTCCCCTCGGCAGGGAATGTCAATCCCTCCGAGTGTACCACTGATATGTGTACTAAAATAAAATTTGATTTTGTCCTGTGTTAGGAGAACAACTGCAGACCGTTGAACTCTTACTGGTTTGCTCCTGAAAGTAGTTTACGAGAGCTATCCACCATACGCTGATCGGACAATATTTGATTTTAGAACCTATCCCTTCCCTATGGCCGCTTTCTGAGGGTTTCGGCTCATGTTTGGTTTACTCTCTAAGATTAACCCGAGTGCTGCGACTATGGTGATCTACTTCTTCTTTTTGAAAAAATGGTTTAAAACGTTGAGGTTTGTACCTGCTGGCTATGGTGGGTTATATATTTGGGACTATGGCTATTAGGGCCGCACCAGAACCTATTCTGTTCGGTTTTAAAACTGTAAACCGCCATTAAAATGAGAATAAAACTACTTTTTGAGGCTTCTCTGGCCTTACGAAAACTATCTCGTTTCTCACGAGAGACCCCACAAGCTAGATTGACAGCTGTTGCCAACAAATTTCTTGAAAGGCTGCTATTATTCGAGAAGAATGTTACTAAAAGCTCTCCTCTACGCCGAGGAAGATGCCCAGAAATAAAAAATAAAATAAAAAATTAAGCAAAAAACAATACAATATAAAATAAAATAAAATAAAATAAAATAAAAACATAAAAAATAAAATGAAGAAATTTAAATAATAATAAAAATAATAATTAAATTAAATAGATCGAAAAATAGAAAATAAAATATTAAACCAAATTAAAAAAAAAATAAATTAAAATATATAAATAAAATAAAATTAATTGAAGTAAAATAAATAAAAAATTAAATTACATAAATAAGATCACAATTAAATTAAATTAGAAATTAAACAAATATATAGTATAAAATAAAAGAAAAACAAAATAACATAAAATGTTGAACATTAAATTAAAAAGAAGGAATAATGGGGGAAAAATATAAAACAAAATTAAATAAAATAAATTAAATATATTAAATTATATAATTAAAATAAAATTAATTGAAGTAAAATAAATAAAAGAAAATTAATTAAATAAAATAAATAAATAAAATAAAATAAATTAAATCAAAGAAAATAATTAAAATATGTTAAAAACTAAAACAAAATAAAGTAAAATAAAATAAATTAAATATGTTAAAATACATACATAAAATAAAATAAATTTAAATTAAATTATGCATATAAATAAAATAAAATGAAGTGAAATAAAATAAATAAGACATAATTTAAATGAATTATATTATGTAAATTAAGATAAAAATTAAATAAATTAATAAAATATAATAAATTTAATTTAATTTATTTAAATATATTTAATTTATTTAAATAAATTAATTGAAATAAATTAGAAAATTAAATTAATTAATAAATAAAACAAAATGAATTAAAAAAATTAAATAAATTACAATTAATAAAACTAAAATAACAGAAAATAAGGTAAAGAATAAAGTAAAATACAATAAAATAAAATGAATTAAAATAATATAAAAGAATTTAAAACGAAGTAAATTAAAATAAAAAAAAAACTAAATAAAATAAAATAAATTAAAAAAAATTAAATAAAAATAATAAAAAAATTCAATAATAAATGTAATTTAACTACAACACAAAAAAAATTAAGTAATACTAACTAATTAAAATTATGTTAAAAAAAGGTATACAATTAATATAAAATTAATACACTTAATATAATAAAGTAATACTAAGTAAAACTAATTAAAATTATTTAAAAAAGGTATACAATTAATATAAAAAACAAAATAAACGCAAATAAAATAAAAAAGTAAAATTATATTTAAAAAAAATGTAAAATGAGCAAAAGACATAAAATAAAATAAAGTAAAATCCAGTAAAATAAATAAAATAGAACTGAATAAAGTAAAATATAATAAAAATTAAAAAATAAATAAATAAAAAATTTATTTCAAGTATAAAAAAATCATATTAGAAAAAAATTAATTAATATAAATATAAAATTAAATAAACTTAAGTGAAAATAAAACCTAAAAATTCTATACAATTAACAGAAATTAATAAAAAGAAAATAAATCCAAATAGAATAAAATGAAAAAAAAGTTAAAATAAAGTTAATTTCAGATTAACTAAAATGTAACTAAAATGAAATATTTAAATACAAAAAATTTATATATAAAACGATTGTGTATTACTACTTTGTACTTCGAGAACTTACACATATAACTCCTCTGCTCAAGTCCAAATGTACTAAGTTTTATCATAAAATTCAAATTTTGCCTAGTGAGGCTCTCACTTCAGTAACAATATTTATCATTCAACTACCATATATATACATATGTATATATATGTCCATATACATATATATAGGAGCAAAGTGCTCATAACGCATATCTTGCTCATGTTAAAATATTCCATTCTATTTGGATCGCACCTGATTTCATTTAGCCCAAAATGCAGCAGAATATAAATATTTTCGCTACTGACCTTGATAGTTCAAATGAGAGTTGAATTTATGCACAGCTGTGCAATTTTTTATATTTATTTATCTATTGTATAAAACAGACATATCTAACGAATTGATAAAAGAAAGTAAAAATGGTAAATCCCAATACGCGAATATTTTATATTTAGAACTTGCAGCGAATAATATTGAAACATACGCGCAGAACTACTTACCTACATACATACATACATACATAAGTACATGAGCAATTCAAAATTCACTTCTTCCTGTGGTTCAAATTCAAAGTCAAAAAGTGAAAATAAACATTCAGTTGACAAATGCGGCGAACTTATCTACAGTTAACAACAATAAATAAAAAAATAATATGAAATACAACAACACGAAGAAAGTAAGTAAGTTATCTTTATTATTATTCACCTCTCTTCGTCATAACCATAAGTGTTTTTTGTGGTTAAATACACCTTTAGGTATGGAAATATGGGTCTATACATGTGAGCTTAGGCTTATTTGTACATTTGTAGGTTCACTGACTATTCTTCTAGTACGCATGCACTCTAATTGTAGTTTAACGAACACGCGAAAGTAGTTTTATTTATAGCATGCGATAAATTTTGTTTTCTTAAATATAGTAGCGCAACAACAACGTATACGATTTCATTCATAAAAACCGAATGCGGTGAGGCAAAATGGCAAAAACAAATAGTATCTGGCTGAGAGCGCACAAAATGTGTGCGAGCATGTTTGAGCGACGCTTTATTTTTTACATGGAAATTTTTAATATGGGGAAGTGGGTGGATTAAGAACTTAATATTGTGTATATAACAAAATAAAATATATTTTACTTAGAAAAGATAATATAACACAATAAAGAGTGAGATAAAAATAGAGCAAATAAATAAATTTAAATTAAATTAAATAAGTAAAATTAAATACATTACTTAAAATAAATAAAATAAAAGAATATTAAATAAATTATTATTAAAAAATTAAATTATATAAAAAAATAAAATATATTAAACAATTATTAGAAAGTAAAAAATAAAACAAAATTATATTAAATGAAATCATGACAAATAATGTAAATTGTCATTTACAATAAAAAATATAATAAAACTAACTTAAATCACAGTAAAAAATAAATAAAATAATTTAAATTAATTAATTAATTGTTATAAAGTAAAATAAAAAATTTTAAAAAGGTAAATTTAAAAAAGGCTAAATCAAATTAATTAACATTTATAAGAATGTACGATAATGAATTCAATTTTAATAAATAAATTTAAAATTGTAATAAAGTGAAAAAAATAACAAAACGAAGTAAAAAAATTAAATAAAAAATGTAAAATAAACTAAATTAATTAATGTTATTAGAAATTAAAATCAACTAAGCTTTAATTTAATTCAATTAAGTAAAGTAAATGTAATTAAATGAAAAGAATAATAAAAATAAAAAAACCTTAACTAAAACAAAGAAAATTAAATTAAATGGAAAAAATTAAAAAAATTTGAAGCAAAAATTTAAATATTATTTAATTAATATTAATAATACTAATTAAATTGAATTATATTGAAATTAAAGAAAAAAAAAGGTTTGTAAAATTAAAAAAATAAAGTAAAATTAAATTAGTTTAAATTTTTTTTTATTTGATAGAGTAGAAAAATACATATGTACATATACACGTAAATACAAGACTATAAAAATTAAATAAAATAAAATATTACAAATTGAAAAAATAGTACTAAATTGAAATATATTAGAATAAAATCCTAAAAAAAAGAAAAAGAAATAACACTATATAAAATATAATGCACACATAATATCTAATAGATTAAAAAATATAACAAAATAAATAAAAAAGAATTGATTAAAATTACAAAAATTAATTAGATAATATTAAAATTAAATAATACTGAGCAGAATAAAATAAAAGTCAAATAAAATTTAATAAAGAAATTAAACAAAAAAAAAAATTAATTGATATTACATCAAATAAATTAGTTTGAAATTTTTTGTTCAATTTTTCGTGCTCAAACATGTTTGCTTCCAACATGAACATCATACTAAAACAGAGAACTTATAACAAGTTCTCCAGAGAACTTATTTCTCTGATTTCCTCTTTTGAGTCCTAAGCCGCGCACTGGACTCTCCTGCCAACTTAAAAAAATAAATGTACTAATTACCTGTACAATTAGAAATACCAACTCACACACACACACACACAAATATATCAACATTTGTTTGCTGTTAAGTGTAAACCATCTGATCTACTTTTTTTTCTCATAGCGCCCATCCAAATGAGCGCCAAGTAATAAGGCACACATTACTATTACTCATTTTGTGGCTGCTATCACATAACACATTCAACATCTCTTAAATCAAACGATAACTCGATATATTTGTTGCAAAATTATGTTTTTTTTCTTATACATATAAATACAAACGAACAAACAACATTTGCGCCGGCAATAAAAACAACCAACGATCAGATCAGTCTCAGCCACAACCACAACAGCCAGTTGGGAATTCGATTCATTGCCAATTGTCTCTCGAAAGAAGAAGAAAAAACAAAACAAAAATACAAATATTTAACGCAATAACCACCAACAACACAACATGGCTTGAAAACGACAACCAACGAATAAGGAACTCTCTGTCGGGCTTGCTCTGCCAGCACTGCTTACTTGTGCCAGGCGGCCTGTTTGCTTGCTTGCCACCTTCCGCTGCTGCTGGATCATCGTGCTCATATACATGCAGTTCGTGCAGCAGAGCAGTCGTAATCGTTGCTTTTATGCCTTCGTCACTTTGCCACTATCATCGGGCTATCATTGTTGGGTTGTTGTTTGAAGCGCCTGAATTTGGTGTGTCATTCGGTTCGCTACCTCGCTTGTTGACGGATGTGTGTGCATGAGAACGGAGCGGTACAATTTTTTGGTTGGTTGAAGCAAAAATATTAAATTATAACAATAAAAAAAGGTAGAAATAAAAAATAAAAAATAAAAAAAAAAATCAAGCGCAAAGGTTTTATAATTTATTTTTTGTTGACAAAAAATTATTAAAAAAAAAAAAAAAAAATAACTGAAAAGTGTTGACAAAAAATTCAATTCTAACGAGAGTGACAGTGGCGCAGGAGTTATTTGCAGTGAGCGTGAGAGAAAGTGGGAAAAGCAAAGAAAAACTGAAAATAAGAATTATTAATATTATTAGCCAAACAGTTTTGTCGCGCAAGCAATGCAATAAAGTGAATTTAAAATCGCGCGTGGCTTTTAAATATTTTGTTTAAATACATACATACCATATGTACATACTTACATGTCTAAATAAGTATTCTTTGTAAAGAAGCAATAAAACAATTTATATTAAAAAGCGCGCAGGTGCCAACAGTGTAATTGTTTTCGAATATTCCTACCGCTATGTGGTGTTGCAAACGCATGATTTTGAAAAACAAAAATTGAATTGAAACAAAAGGTATCACCGTAAGTGTTTTTAGCGCACAGGAATGATAGGTAATTACGAAAAATTTTAAAAGAAATACACGTTGAAATATATAAAATAAATATAAATAATTAGAAAATAATATTTTACTATAAAAACAGCATACAAATAAAATATTATTGTGCCCAAAATTAAGATACAAAAACAGTGGTTTTGAACAAAAATTTCGAGCATAACAAATGTGTGAAAAATCGATCCGCCGGCAAAATTGCATATAAAATATTATTCAAAAAATTAAAAAAGCATTAAAACAGTAATTACAACAACGTGTACAGCAAGTCGCTACCGTGTTGTAGACTAATCACTAGCAGATTAGTGCAACTTAATGGATTATTAATTAATACCATAATATTATTATTACTACAAATCGGACGCTAACCTCCACAACAACAAAAAAACAACAAGTTGGATTTGTGCGGAAAAAAAGCACAAGTGCGTTTGTGAAAAATTACAACAACAAAATAAATCATAAAAATAACAATAACAATTGAATTGAAAAACTGCAGTTAATAGTTTTAACGGTTAAACAATTGCAATTACTTACACATAAACATATTACATTTGGATAATAACACAAATATATGGCCAATACAGAAGCAACAGCAGCAGCAAGCGTAACGGCCACAGCAACAGCTATAGACGGCAGCAACAGCAACAAAAATAGCGGCAGCGAGAATCAATTCTCTATGCAATTAAATGCTTCAGAATTAACGGCGATCATCATGAAAGGTAAGCGTTTTGAATAATTAAAAAAAAAGTGATTCTATAAACAGTAGTTATAGCCATACATATCTAATTACTATATAGGAAAACAGTTAAAAAATCGTTAAAGTTTATGTCACAAACAAGCGCTATGTATTCATGTAATTAAATAAATATTTCAAATATAATACTCTTTAATTATAAATTAAAAAAGTAAAATAAAATAAAATGATTTAAAATTATATAAAGTAAAAATATAGAAATCAAAAATAAAACAATTAAATTATGTAAAATAAATAAATAAAATTGAATATATTAAAAACATAAGTTTAAAAAATATTTCATAGAATAATATATATTAAAAAATATAAAATAAAATAAAACGAACTAAAATATCACAAAATTGTTGTTAATAAAAAGAATCTGAATTTAAGAAACACATAAAATAAAAGAAAATTAAATTGAATAAAAAAGAAAATTTAATTAAGCATATAAAGACTAAAAATATTAAATATAATAAAATAAAGAAAAACGTAATAAAATAAGATAAAGAAAATAAAACAAAGTAACATAAAAAAAAAATTTAAGCAAAATAAAATAAATCGAATTACAATAAAAAAAATTAAATAAATTAAAATTAAATCAAATATAATTAAGTAAATTAAAAGAAATAGTCTAAAGCTGTTTATAATATATAATAAACAAATTAAATAAAACAAAATCAAATAAAAAATTTCAAAAGAAAATAAAAAAGTAAAATAAAAATTAATATTAAATAATGTAAAATAAAATAAATAAAAAAAAATATGAAGCCCTATTAAATAAAAAAAATAAAAAATTAAATGAATCTAAATAAAATTAAATAAATTTAAGCAACATAATTAAAAAATTAAAGTAAAGATAAAAAAACAAAATGATAAAATTAAATGCAACAAAGTAAAATAGAATAAAATTTTTAAACAAAAATAAGGTAAAATATTAAAATGAAACTATTAATAAAACAAAGTAAAATAAAAAAATTAAATATATAATCATACAAAATGAAAGGAAATGAAACTAAATTAATTTAAAAAATAAGTATGAAACAGTTTAAAAAAATACTAAATAAAAAAATTTAATAAAAATATTATATAAAATATAAAATAAAATTCAAAATTAAATTTAAGATATATTATTTAAGAATAAAGTAATTGAGAAAAAATTTAGAGACAAATGAAATAACATAATTTTAAATATATAAACTAAATCTAATTCAAAAATAAGTTTTAAATAAAATTAAGTCTGATAAGAAAATATAAATAATGTAAAATAAAATAAAAACAAAATTAATCAGACTAAAATAAGAATAAATCAAATTAATTAAAATAAAAAATTGAAAACAATAATAAAAGTATAAAAAATAATAATAAAATAAAGAAATAAAAAGAAATTAAAATTAAATAAATGAATAAATAAATAGAACATAAATATATATGGTATTTGTCTAAGCAATCTACCCTCAGATAACTACATTTGCGGCTAGATTAGAAGAGATTAACACATTTTGTAAATGATTAGGGTTTTTAAATAATAAATTAATAAGGTTCCCGAAGCCTTTTCACACGAATATACTTCTGTATATAGTCAACATTTCTATTAGCCAGCCGAAGACCCAGAATATAGATCTCATCTGCTGCCTGTGGAGCCTTTCAACCATCCTTTTTACTAGTTTTTAGTATGAATTGCATATTTTTATCAGAAAAAACACCCAACTCATGCACATTTTGACCTTGATATCACTCAATATTGCTCAATCCGATCGTATTTGTGTTATATAATCCGCAAGAAGAAATGCAACTAAGCTGCTTAAAACAAGTATTAATTGTTACATACATAGCTACTATTAAATACGGTTTAATTCTAAGCGATTATTATTTTAGTAGTCTTATTAGTATTTTTCATAAGCCAACGTAATTATAGTTGAATCTGTGATGTAATATTTTTTGTAAATACTTAAGTAATAACACAACAACAACAACAACAACAACAACAACTCAACATATTTATTTCCTAGAATAAAAGATCAAAACGTCGTAAATTGCTAATTAAACTGAGACGTAGTAATATATGCAAGTCTGTTGGTAAAACGGTAATCACCAGACTAAATGGTTTGTATACCTATATAATACATACATAGGTACATATATGCCAATTGGAGTATTTTCATTTAATTGTTTGTAGTACATACATACATATGTACATATGTGGTGGTTAGAAGTCTGTTTTGTTTTTTGTACTTGGTCAAAGTGCGCGCAATTCACTGCCATTGGCTGAGATAGCAACAACTGCGACAAATGCAAAATAAGCCAATACAACAATTGCGTTATTTCCGTTAAAGGTGTTAACAAGCTGATAGGCAATGAATGTATATAACGTTTCATAAATATGGCTTGAAATTTATTTATTTATTTATACATTTTGCTTTAATTATTTTATTAAAAAATAATATTATATATGTATTTTTTAATTTTTTATTAATAACTATAAATCATTGCGATCGTTTTACTTGAAATAACACGAAGATCAGTAAAATATCTAATGTAATCGGTGATCATTTCATTAAAGAGAATGAAGATCTCTAATAATTGCAAATAATATTTAATAAAAGATTCTAATCACTTATTTATTTTATAGAAATTAACGAAATTTTTTGAAAATTTAAATGCAATGTTTTTTAATTAAAAGTTCGGGAAATTTAACTTTCTTTGCTTAATCGAAGAAAAATTGTTACTAATGCTCCATAAAAATGGTATTACGACGAAAAAATTAGCTTAAGTTTAGAAAATGCCAATAACCTACGATCGGCAAACGGCAATGTTATACATATATTTTTTTAATCGAGACATTTATACGCTTTTAAATAGCAGAAGAATGTATTTGTTTAAAATAATTCAAGAATTTAATTTATTTAAATAAATAAAATTTAATTTTATTCTTAAGCAAGCACGATCACTTATTTTGTTTCTAACCACTGGAAAAATCTATATAGAATCCTAAAAAATAGGCATAATAATTCAATTATTAATATTAAAAGCAATAATGTACACCAAGGCAAACATATTTTCAGCACTATCACTCAAACAAATGAGTGATCCTCAGTGGAAAATTAATCACGATCGTGTTGATCCTTTAATATTTTGGAAATGTATTCAAACCAATTTAAACTACAGTCATTTCGAAGGAGTTAAAAAAAAATATAGTCATCGTGAGTGAGTTTTTGGACGTCATATTTTAAGGCGATCGTACAATATCGGCACTTTTAAGGTTAATGTAAAATATTTATTTGATGCATAAAAATTTTTTTTAGTACAAAAAAACTGAAAAAAATCTATTTTTTATACAAAAAATTATAATGTTTCTTTTTGTAGAATTTTTTTTTTAACTTTTATTATAAAAAAAATTAATCGCTTTTTTTTAATTTTTTATTATAAAAAAAATTAATATTTATTTGGAAGAAAAAATATTAAATGGTAATATAAAGATAATCATTTAATATTGTTTTGATGCATAAATTTTTTTTAGTACAAAAAAGCTTAAAAAAATCTCTTTTCGTACAAAAAATTATAATGTTTCTTTTTGTAAAATTTTTTTTTTAATTTTTTTTATAAAAAATAATTAATATTTATTTGGAATGAAAAATATTAAATATTACATATAAAAATAATCATTTGAAATTTTTTTTTTGTAAAAAAAATATAATGTTTGTAAGCAAAAAAGTAAATAAATTTGTAATAAAGGAAAACTTTAAAATATTGTTGTTGTTTCGCTTCTTACTGAAGATCACTAACGAATTAGCACTCAATTGCTCACATAAAAATATATGAGGAAGTTATATAAACATATATTTTCCCCTTAAATTTCCGCCTATCACAAGACAGTACATATTTTTATACACAAACAAAAATTAATTAATTAAAAAATGCGTACACCATTATCCATATACGAGTACATACATCTTATATGTATATGCATACACATAACCTAACAAATAAAATTGACAAAAATTATCTGATTGCACACAAATAAAATTCAAAACATAATAAAAACAGGCAAAATAAATAAAATGAAAACTAACAAAATAAATTTTTTTTTGTTAATTTCTCTAAGCCAATCAAAATTTGCGTAGGTTGTGGCGCTGGCAAAGTATATAGCCAACAAGCAGACAGGCAAATTGTATATTTTGGCCAATCAGCGGGCAGGAAAAAAAGAAATTATAATGTGAGGAAATGAAATGAAAAGAGTAAAGCGATTAAAAAGTCACTCTATAAATGGGGATTTTGAAAGTTAATAAAATTTCATGTTTTTTTCTTCTAAATTTATACAAAGTGTTTTGAAGGCTAATTCTTTCGATGAGTTATCCTATTGAAAAAAATGTGTTTAGATAAGATTAATAATTTGGAAAAATGTATAAAAAAAAATTAATAATTTTTTTAAATTTTTGTTTTTCATTTCAAATTCAGTACCACAATTTTATAATAACTTTTTTAACCATCTTTTTTTCTCTCCATTAAATGTTTCAACTCAACACAGTCACATTTTATTCCTTCATAAGTAGAGTATAATCCGAAAACCGGTCAAATTCCAAGCGAAAGGACCAAATTAAATAAATCGATCATTTTTTTAAATTCTTTTCTTACACAACTACACTTTTACCAAATCTTAAAAAAGTAGATATCAAATTACCATTATGAGAAAGAAAAGGTAAAGAAACAGGTAAACGCATGTGTAGGCTTCCCATGTTCAATGGGGTTGCTGAGCACAAGGCAAGCCTGTTGCCTACATTCATATGTACCTATTACATACATACATACATACTGAACACCACCTGTTGGCGTTTTTCGGCTGCCTGATTTATCGCTCCTCGGCTTGGTGGCAGTGATTTGCTTTTGGTAAGTTTGCGTTTTTCATGATTTCTTTTTGTTTTTGTTTTTTCTCTTTTAACGCTCAAATTCTTATTACCTTTAGTTTTGCTTATGCTCTTAAAGTAGGGAATGTCAACCTGTTTAATTAATAAAAATAAAGTGCATTGCTATCAAATCGAATTAAAATGGCATATTGACTTCTCGAATTACAGCTGAGTAGGTTAAAATGTAAATTTATAAAATTGGGTTTAATAAACATAGCTTCTTTGTTTTTGGCCGAAAGTTTTGAAAGAAATGGAGTGTTAATAATTTTTTAATTTTCTTGACTTTCACATTTTTCGGTTCGTTTTTTAGTTTATTTTATTTTAATTATTTTTGTTTAATTTAATTTTTTATTTTTTTTTATTTTTTTTATTTAAATATTTTGTTTTTTGTTTTAATTTTATTTAATTTTTATTTATTCACTTCATATTGCTGGATTATATTTGACTTTATTTTAATTTTATTATGGCCCTTATTATATTTTATAACTTCATTTTTAATATATTTTTTTAATATATTTTTGAAATTTATTTCATTACATATATTTTTCTTATAAATATTTTATTACATTTGTTTTTTTTTAATTAAATTTGAATTGAATAGCTTTTTAGTTCCCTTTGATTAATTATATGTTGACTTGTTTTATTCCATTTTGTTAAAATTATTCTATTTTAATTACTAAAATATCTTAATTTTATTTTATTTTGTTTTATCTTAATTATTTTATATTATTTTGTTTTATTCTTGTTATTTTATTTTAGTTTGTTTCAGTTTATTAAATTTTTTATTATTTTGTTTTATTTTATTTCCATTTTCTTCATTTTAATTTATTTAATTCAATTTTCCTTTATTTTATTTTCTTATATTCTATTTCGTTTTATTTTTATTTAAATTAATTTTTTTTATATTTATTTAGTTATCTTTCCTTTATTTTATTTTCTTATATTCTATTTCGTTTTATTTTTATTTAAATTAATTTTGTTTTTATATTTATTTAGTTATTATATTTTTATAATTACATTTAAATTTTATTTTATTTTAGTTCATTTTGTTTAGTTTTGTATTGTCTTGTATTGTATTGTCTTGTATTTTTTCTTTTATTTTTTTTCATTTTACTTAATTTTATTATATTTAATTTATTATTTAACGTTTTATTTTTTAAATTATTTTTTTATTTTATTTGCTTATTGTTTTAATTTATTTTATTTCCATTTAATTTATTTCAATTTATTTAATTAAATTTTTTATTTTAATTTTTATTTTATATTTAACTTAATTTAATTTAAATTTTTTTAATTTAATTCAATTAATTTATTATTTTATTTTATTGCATTTTATTTTATTATTTTTTCATTTAATTTTTTACGCTTCATTTCCTTCCTCACCACTCGTTATCGGCCCTGCTGCTTTGTCGCAAAAAAAAAAAAAAAAAAACAAAAAAAAAATACTGTCAATATTGCTGAGTTGAAAAAATTCGAACGTAAATTGCTCAATCAGTAATATTTACAAAATAAAAATCACAACAAAAAATTCAACACGGTGAAGGTGCGAATTGTTTTGTTGGCGTCATAAGAAATGCAAATTTAATCGCCAATCTTATACATACATACACACACACGTACATAGTATGTATTCCAAAAACGTTTTTTCTTATGTTAATTTTTACAAACACAAACGCATTTGCAAATATTTAACAAGTGAGTGCCAGACATTCACCTGGTTACACGACGCCGACTGACTTTGCCTACACAATTGACCTCCGCGCTTAGGGCAACAATAAAGAGCAAAGAAAAAAATGCAAAACCAAACAAAACAAGTAAATCAGTAACAAAAAATTTTAGCAATAAAATAACAATAATAAAATAAATCAATTTTTTTTTTATTTTATTTATTTGCAAATAAATTCGAACGCTTGGCACAATTCAAAAATATGATTGCAGTAGTGTTTAGTTGGGCCTTACAACACAATACCCTCACCTACCTATACTGGTTGCGATAATTTTGTAGACTATGCATTTTTATGTAAAGGTAATTAAACTTTTAAAGAAATATGCTTACACAACAGTGTGTGGCAAGCGGCAAAGCGAGTGAGTGGCAATTTGCATTTCTTTGCAAAAAACTTAAAAATAGCAAGCATACTTAAAGAAAAATGTAAAAGTCGCAGATTAAATAAGTAATTTAAATACAAATTAATTTAATACAGATATTTGTTGTATTACGTCAATTTTATTTTCTGAAATTTTAATAACGCTTTGAGGTGTTGTCAACACCAGCAAATTCAATGTGACTGAAATTATAATAATCTGATCATTTGAAATTACTCAAAGAGTAAATGTAATTTTTTGTGATGACAATAAAAAAAAAAATAAAAATAAAAAAAAATAAAAATAAAAATAAATAAATTATAAATAAAAAATTCAATAAAAAAAAATAAAAATAAAAAAAATAAATTAAAAAAATTTATAAATGAAAAACAAAAAAATTTAAAATACGTAAAAAAATCAAACAATCACAAAAAAAATGTTTCAAAGTTATAAATTTCAAATTTAGTATTTTTTGTACACTTTAAACCATTTTTGTCATTTGTGTGTGCCGCTTTGTAATTTTGTAGGTCATTAAACGCCATACACACACAAACACACCAAGGCAAACATATTTATATATGTACGTAATTCGCATGCAAAATGCACTGCGTTTATAAACAAAAAATTCCAAAAGTTAAAAGTCAAATAAACAGGCGTTAACAAAAAGGGGAATGTCGCAAAATTTTGCCTGCAAGCAACAACAACAACAAGGTTTAAATGCTTGTACATATATAATTATATGCAATTTGATTTCATGTAAAAATTTGTATTCACGTTTTTATATGAAGATTAATTGCTCTAAAAAGCTTTGATGCTTTTTGCCCTTAAAATTTTATTGCTGTAATTAATTTTGGAAATTAATTTATTTTTTATGATTTTTTTTATTTTAATTTTTTTTAAATTAATTTAATCTATAGGTATTTTTTGGTATTTTTGTTTCATTTTAATTAATTAATTTTAATATAATTAATTTTTTACTTTATTTTCTTTCATATTGTTTCATTTTATTTTGCATTATTTTAATTTTATTTTGGTTTGTTTAATATGTTATATTTTATTTTATCTTACTTTATTTTATTAAATTTTACTTCTTATTTATTTTATTTAATTTTTTTAATTTCAATTAATTTTTATTTTAGTTTTTTAATTTCAATTAATTCTTATTTTATTTTATTATATTCTATTTGCTTTAATTTAATTTAATATTATTTTACTTTAAAATTTTCTTTATTTTAATTTTTGCTTTATTAAACTTTTTGGTTTTATTTTATTATTATTTAAATTGATTTAAATTTTTTTCTATTTTATTTTATTAATTTTAATTTAAATTAACATTATTTTATTTTCATTTATTTTTATTTTTATTTAATATTTATTTTATTTTTTTTCTACTTATATTGATTTTTATTTATTTTATTTCATTCTACTTTTATTTATAACGATTTTATTTTATATAATTTTATTTAATTTATTTTAGTTTTTCTTTTATTTAATTTATTTATTTTTTTTCCTTTATTTTATTTAATATAATTTAATTTAATTTTATTAATTTTATTTAATTTAATTTATTTTTTTTTAATTTATTTTATTTTTTTCCTTTATTTTATTAAATATAATTTAATTTTATTTTATTTTGCTTATGAATCTATTTATTTTATTTTATTTTTTTCAGCCTTTCCGAAATTCAATCCTTATATTTTGCGCAAAAAAATACATATATTTCAACGCTAATCACTCATTATTGCCCTACACCTGCTACACTTTAATTATATTTTAAAGGCGTATTTTTGCATATTTTTTATTTAATATGTGTTAGTTTTTATTTTATTTTGAATACTCATATAAATAGCAAAGCCTGTGCTTTCCTCAAAAATTTTTGTAAATGCAAACAACTGTGTGAATAGTAAAAAAAAGAAAATATTCGAAAAAATTATGATGCTGAGTTGCGAACGATAGTTTAGCCCAGAAAATGCTTTCACATGCCGCTACCGCAACTGCGAGATCTCGCACAGTCGACACCCCCACAACCACAGCCACAGCCGCAACAGCACCGACCGCCCAAGAAAGCACTCATGCAGTCAGCCAACATCTGTTTTCATTCGCCTCGATTGCCTCCAAAGCAAACGTACAAATCGTCTAGTCAGCGCTTTAATTCCTACTTTCTGCTTTCATGCACTCGCAAACACACAAACATACATACACTCTTACATTTGTATATGTACTCATATGTGTATTCATAGCTAAATTCAGAGCAGACCGCCTGTGGCATGAACATTTGTAATTTCGTGCTTTGTTGTTGTTGCCACTGCTTTTATATTCTTTCTTTCTTCTTTATGATGAGTATTACCTCCCTTGCGTTAATTTCCATATTTGTTATTATTACTTGCGTTTACGTTTGTTCTTATTGTTGTTGTTGTTGCTGGGCATTTTGTTGAAAATTTGTTAGCTGTTATTAGAATACAAATAATTTCCGATATCATAGCGGGGGTGGCAATTTTATTATGAAAACACACGCAGCGTATGAGTAGAGCCGATGGAGCGGCGAAGGGCTGCAGTGCGGGGGAAGGGGAAGGAGGTTCAACCAAATTGTTTCATTTGTTAAGTATGTGGAATTTTAATTGTTCAGTGTATATACATATGTATGTATATACATATTTTTAATTTATACGAGCCTCCATCGGTGCGTGTGTGGCTGTGTTTGTGTGTGTGCGTGTGGTAAAAAGCATTTTATTATTATTGCATTTTTATTGTATTGAAGAGTGCTCATATAAATATACATACACATGCTTATACACGTATGTACGTATGTATGCATTTATGTGTTTATTTATTTCTTTATATGCGCATGAATGTTTGAAAATTCGGTGATCGAATGTAAACAAATATTAAAAGGCAGATAGATATACATACATACGTACTTTTTAACGAAACAAGGTCGTAATTAAGCAAGGTGCACATTCAATTGCCCCGCACAGAGTTTTGTTAATGCTATAAATAAAATAAAAATTAACCAAAAATATTAAAATTATAAACAAAGTTTTATTATATACTTTTAAATGAAAATAAGGTAAACGTAACGAAACGCAGAGTTTTTGCCAAACCGAAAGAAATGTTAAAATAAATAAAATAAAATAAAATAATAAAAAAAAAATAAAAAAAATTGATATAAAACTATGTATAAATTAAAACGATATCAAAAAATATAAATAAATAAAATTAAATAAAATAAGGTAAAATATAATAAAAAACAAAGAAGACAAAATGAGATTAAAAAAAGAAATGAAATATTAAAATATAAATAAAACATAAAAATAAAAAATTGGAATTAAATATAAAAAACTAATGAAATAAAACAAACAAAAAAAACTAAATATTCAAAATAAAAATATAAATAATTGATAAAATAAATAAAAAGTAAAATATATTAAAAGATAAAGTAATATAAAAAATTTTGAAATAAAATAAATAATAAATAAAAGGAAAATTGTATACACATAAGCTTAAAAAACAAATTAAAATTAAATAAAAATCTTAAAAAATATGTATTAATATAAAAAAATAGAATAAAATAAAATTAAACTTAATTTAATTAAAAAAACAAATTATTTTAAATTACAATAAAAAAATAACCATAAGTAAATTACATTTAAAAGAATAAATTAAATTAAATTTAAGAAATATCCTAAATAACAACAAAGCAAATTATATTAAATTACAACAAAACAATAAATAACCATAAGTAAATTAAATTTAAAAGAATAAATTAAATTAAATTTAAGAAATATAATAAATTAAGTTAAAGCAAAATGAGCTTAAATCAAATAAAATGCATAAAAAAACAAAAAAGAACAGGAAAATATTAAAATAATTAAGTAAACTTAAATAAAATAAATTATGGTAAAATGATTAAAATAATATTAAATAATATAAAAAAAAACTAAATACATAGTAACATAAAAATAAGAATAAAATAATATAAAAAATTGAATGAAATAAAAAAACTATAAAATAATTTAAAAGGAAATTTAATGAAACAAAAAACGTACTAAAATAATCAAATATAATAAAAGAAAAAAGAAAATTAAAAAATTTAAACAATATAAAAATAAATAAATTAAATTAAACAAAGTGCAAAATAATAAAATAAAAAATAATAATAGAAAATAAAATAATAATCATTGAAAAAAAAAAACCATAAAAAAATAAATAAAATTTAATAGAATTAGTAAAATTAAATTTAAAAAATAAGATATTTTAAATCAAATTAAAATGAGCTTAAATAAAATAAAGTAAATAGAATAAAACAAAAAACAAAACCAGGAAAATATAAAATAAAATAAACAAAATAAATAAGTAAACTAAATAAAATAAATTAAAATGAATAAAATAATATTAAATATACATAGTATCAAAGCAACATAAAAATAAAAATAAAATAATATAAAAAAGTTGAATGAAAAAAAAAAAATAAAAAATAATATAAAATAAAATTTAATAGAACAAAAAAAGGTACTAAAAAATTAAATATAATAAAAGAAAAAAAAAATTAAGAAGCAAATTAAATAATATAAAAATTAAATAAAATAAAGTGCAAAATAAAATAGTATAAAAATTAACTTAAAAAAATGCAAAATTAAATAATAATATAAACATTAAATTAAATAAAATGCAAAATAAAATAATAAAAATTATATTAAATAAAGTGCAAAATAAAATAATATAAAAATTAAATTAAATAAAATGCAAAATAAAATAATATAAAAATTAAATTAAATAAAATTAAACGAAGTGAAAAAATATAAAACAAAATAAAATAATATATTATAAAATAAAATAAAAATTATTAAAAAGAAAATAAAAAAAAAGTAGTAGTAGTAAAAACTAAATAAATTAATATGAAAATAAAATTAAACAAAGTAAAATAAATAAATTAGCACAGAACAAAATAAAATATGTTAAAAAAGATTTAAGGCATAAAAAATAAGGTTAAAAAAAAACAAAAGTAAAATACTTTAAGAAATGATATAAAATAGAACAAAATAATTTTTATTTTTTTTTATTTATATAATAAATAAAAGCTTCTTTATAAAAATTAAAAAAAAAATAAACATTTAAGTTAAAGTTAAATTCAATATTAGAATTAAAGTTATGTCTGGCGATTGTCCCGATTTAATTTTAGCACTCGTTTATACATATACTCGTACACATGCACATAGGTATAGTTTTATTGGTTTTTCAGCTACCATTGCTATTTACTTAAGTTAAGTGTCCTGGTGCTGTGCTGCTTCTACTCTTGTGCTCCACTCAAATGGCATGACCATCAAACACTAAGATTATTATTTTGGCGCCAACAATATGCGCGCACATCTCTAATGACAATCAGTCAGTCAACCAAGTACGACCACCACTAAAGGCAAAACCAAAACGCAAGCAATCACAGCAATGCCATAAATTCCATGAAATCAGACAAAATGCCAAGCAGCAGCAGCAATAGCAACCGCGCTAATCAATATTGAGCCAAAAGCGACAACAAAACGAAAGAAAAAAGGTTTCAGAGCTTGAAGAAGAAGCAGCGCAGCGGGAGAGTGAGAAATATATGCTACAATAGTTTGTAATTTGTTGTAGCGCCACTTTGACTGGTGTCTCTGGCTGGCTGTTTAACTTCATATGGTCGGGCAGTGCGTATGAGTAACTTGGAATTGGAGTGAGGTTTTTTTCACTCACTCTATGGATGTACGCGTGTGTGTATGTCAAAAATGAATTGTATGCGTAGTGTTTTATAACAATCTCTGCTTTATTTCTCTTACCCCTCATACTTCTCTTCTTGCCCCCCAGTTCCTTATGTCCTGGCAGGCGACGACAGCCAGCATGACGTTTTTATTATTTGCGTACACCAACGCCCACTTACATACAATGAGACAATGGTGAATATGATGAGAACAACAACAACAACACTAAAAAATAGTAATGTATTGTAAAAGTTTTGTGGCAGCAACAACAACAAACACTTACATTTGGACAGTAGCAAGCAATCAGGCAGCCAAGCTGTGGCAGTGAGTGAAGGAGTAAACGCAGCTGTGACAACAGCTTGTTGGCCAATATGATTTGGTAGCTATCGGGCTGGCTGTATGTGGGATGTTGTTTTTGGTACGAAAGCGATTCATTTGTGTGTGGCAATTGTCTGTGCAAAGGCCACTGCCACATGCACTATCATAAACACACACATTTTATGATTTTATGGTTATTGTGCTTCGTCTTTTATTTGCTGCTTTTGGTTTTATTACAATTGTTGCCGCCAAGCTGTTGACGAGATTTGTTATCGTCGCCCAAATAAATTGTGTGACGTTTTTTTCCAACTTTTTTAGCTTTTTTTTTGTTTTTTTTTTTTTGTTTGAGTCAAATTTTGTTTTGGCGCTGCTGTGTCGTGTGGCATATGGCTAGTAGCGGAGGGGTTGAATGGTAGTTGTCAAAACCAAGTGGGGTCAGCACCAACTTAGACTAAGCATACAAAGTGGATTTATGCAAGAGCATGCAAACACACAATCTGGTGATACTTGAAATACATACATATCGATATACATTTATACTTATAAACATATACCTATACCATATTCACACGTATTTACATTCATGCGAAACATTTGCTTAGCAAACAATGCGTTTGAAAGACGCGCCACAGGCGGCCAGACAATTTGTTAGCATACTTCTGGGGGTTGTTGAGCCAATGGCGGGAGGCTTAATGGAAGTGGGTGCAAAGCGATGGCAGTTTTTAATGTAAATATGGCATTTTTGATTTGTACTAAGCATATTTTTTTATTCAACGAATAAATAAAAATTTTCGAAAAAAATTTGAAAAATAATTATATAAATCCGAATTTTGATTAAAAAACTTACTTGGAAAATTTGAAATTTGAATTTTTTGAACGTTCTTTTTGAAAATTTGTCTGAAAACTGATATTTAGCAAAAATTAATTAAATAATAATAATAAATTAATTAAATAATAATAATAAATTAAATAAAAAATAATTTAGGTAGCTTCTAAAAAATATTTGGAAAGAATTGATTTTTAAAAAATATTAACAAAATATATGTAAAAACCTATATAAATATATTATTTTATGCAAAACTTAATATTAAAAATATAATTTTTGAAAAATTTTGGATTTGTACTTTCAAAAAACTTCATTTTCGAAATATAATGTAGTAATGAGTTCTTTAAAAAATTTATAAATTTAAATGGCTTTATCAAAAATAATACAAATCTAAATTTTTAAATAAAATTACTCTCGTTTTATAAAAAAATGAAAACTTAGCAAAATTTTTCTCATTTTGAAAAGTAAAAATAAAATTATAATACAAAATCTGCTCATCTAAAAATTTTATGAAATTTGAATTTTGGAATAATTTTAGAAAATTACATTATCGAAAAATTTTGAAATAAAAAAATTTTTAATTTATCAAAAAAAAAAAATACTCTTATAGTATATATGTATTTTAATCACTTTATAAAAATTGTTAGTCATCTAAAATTTTAAATAATTTTTTGTGTAGCAAAAAATTTGCTAATTTAAAATATTTTTTTAAGAAAAAAACTGAATTTTCTCGTTTTCGAAAATTCTTGTACTGGAAATGTGTGTTTCCAAAAGTTTTAAGAAAACTTAACTTTTCAAAAAAAAAAAAATTTGAAAATATTAAGTTTCCAAATAATTTTGAAATATTAAATTAAAAAAAAAAAAGGTTATTGAAAAATAAAATTTTGAATATAAAAGTATATTAAATCACTCTTAAGTTAAAGAAATTTTAAAATGTTGCAATAGGCTGTACACCACTTAAAGATATAAAATCTTTTCTTTTACTATAACAAATACCTATAAATATTTATAAACATAACATATTTCAGTTCCCAAAAAATAAAAAAAAATCCGCTTATTTCAATTTATCCAATTTATTAATATATGTGCATTTGCTTTTATTATTGTAAACATTTCCATAACATTTGCTCCCCCTTTATGCGCCTTTTTGCGAGCTTTTATGCCAACCTAAAATAAGAAGAAGAAGAAAAATTATTTGTCAACATTTTGGATTTATCGCAATTGCAAAGCATACGAACGCAAAAGTGACGCAATAGTTAAGTTTGCTATGTGCGTACGCCTGTTTGTTTTTGCCACCAACCAATTCTACTGTCTGCCACTCAGCGGCAAACGCAACCGCAAGCTCTCTCCAGCCAGCAGCAGCAGCAGCAGCTGGCATGACGGCATGACCCTCCCTTAATCAGAGATTTAAATGCGGAGATTCGGACTGTTGTAAACAATCACAAGCGGAAAAAGTGGGAGGAGCACCTAAGGTCCTGCAATCTCTCCTCTGGGGCAACCAAGCTCTGGGCTACAGTCAAGTCGCTGTCTAACCCGACGAGACGCGATGACCGGGTGGAAATTTCATTCGGTGATCGCGCCTCGTCGGACCCGAAGAGATGCGCGAGCTATTTTAGCCGGCTTTTTACACTGCATCCTTCGGTAGACAAAGCGAAAAGACGTGTAACCCGTCGTATGCGCAAACTGCCAAACACAAGCGCGGCGCTTGATTTCTCCAGAGAAGAGGTTCAGGGGGTTATCGGGAAGGCGAAAGCCTCCAAATCCATCGGCCCTGACGGAATAAGCATGCTGATGCTAAAACATCTTGGACCAGCGGGAGCAGAATACCTCACTAAGGTCCTCAATTTGTCTTTGACCACCCTAATCATACCAGATTTGTGGAAGACCGGTAGGGTGGTCCCGCTACTCAAACCGGGGAAACCAGCCAACAAAGGAGAGTCTTATCGGCCGATAACTCTCCTCTCCCCAGTAGCGAAGACGCTTGAGGCCTTACTGCTCCCGAGTTTTACTCACCATCTGCGTCCAGCAGCACATCAGCATGGCTTCCGAAAAGTGCACAGTACCACAACAGCACTTAACGCCATAAACACCCAGGTGATCAATGGCCTGAACCAAAACCGACCCTGTGCGAGAACTGTCCTGGTAGCACTGGACTTGTCAAAAGCTTTTGACACTGTCAATCACTCAGTGCTACTCAGTGACATTGAGGAATCCTCATTACCGCCGGGGTTGCAGAGGTGGGTCATGGGTTACCTGAGTGGTCGTCAATCATCGGTCATATTCCGAGGTGAAACATCTAAATTGAGGAAAATCAAACAGGGGGTTCCGCAGGGTGGTGTCCTCTCCCCGCTACTGTTTAATTTTTACATTTCGAAGCTCCCTCCTCCACCGGAAGGAGTCTCACTAACCTCGTATGCCGATGATTGTTCGATATTGGCGTCCGGCCAGGATATTGATAGCCTATGTTCGAAAGTGAACGGTTACCTCGCTGATCTCTCCCGTTTCTTCACTGCACGACAATTGAAAATCCAACCGACGAAATCCTCGGCTACCCTCTTCACCAGCTGGACGAAGGAGTACCGGCTAGAACTCGATGTGAAAGTTGATGACGTAAAAATTCCAACTGTAAACAACCCTAAGATTTTAGGGGTCACATTCGACAGCCTGTACTCCTTCACTCCGCATACGACCGCAATTGCCGCAAAACTCCAGGGCCGCAACAAAATACTCAAAGCGCTAGCCGGCAGCACATGGGGTAAAGATAAAGAAACATTGCTGGCAACCTACAAAGCAATTGGCCGGCCGGTCGTAAATTACGCTGCACCGATTTGGGCGCCGGGGACAAACGAGACGCAGTGGAGGAAACTACAAGCCTGCCAGAATACCGCCCTTAGGACTGCGACAGGAAACCTCCTGATGTCACCTGAACACCACTTGCACAGCGAAGCATCTATGCTACGAGTTAAGGAGCATAATGCTTTGCTGTGCAAGCAGTTCCTGTTGGGATGCCACCGCGCGGAGCACCCCAGCAGGCACCTCCTAGAAGCGGAGCCTCCGCCTAGGCACATCAGGAAGGGAGTACTTGACTTCGACAGCACTATACAGCACCACGTTCAACAACCGCTGGACAGGACGGCTTACCGACAGGCACTGAACGCCATTCACCAGGAGTCAGTTAACACCTTCCTAGACTCCCTCCCAGTGAATGGCGTACTCGGATCCAAACCACCACCCATCGCAGACAGTGAGCTCGAGCTGCCTCGAGAGACCCGCGTGACTCTGGCACAACTCAGATCTGGATACTGTAGCAGGTTAAACTCCTACATATCCAGACTCGACCCCAGCATACCCAACGTATGCCCTGCATGTGGAGAGTCCCCGCACGATACTAACCACCTCTTCACATGCCCCCTTAAACCGACCCATCTAACCCCCCTCTCCCTTTGGTCCAACCCTGTCGAAACAGCACGTTTCCTGGACCTCCCGTTAGATGACCCCGGCGACTTAGACTGATTGCACCTGCCCTAAGCGGGGTTAGCGAACCGCTACAACAACAACAACAACACGGCATGACCCAAACAAGAATAAATATCTGCAAATAACTGTTTAGCTTATAGAAAATTTGTCCACACCACTACGCTGCTGACTCCCTTCAAACACACACACACACACACACACATACACATACACGCCCATGGCCATTGTTACAGTTAGCAGCTGCGTTTGGCTGATTTGTTTGCAAAAGTAATTGATAGCATTGAAAAGAAACTTTTTTGTTAGCTATTTGCTGAAAGTATTTGGATTTGTTTGTTTATTTGTTTGTTGTTGTTGTTTTACACTGAGTATTTTTTTATGTATTGCTTAGAGATTTTTTTTTTTCAATTAAAAATTTAAAATTTTTTTAAGTTTAACTTTTAGTACATCTTCGGTTCTCGAATATGATCGATTCTCTGTTTTCCAACTGTCTTCTTCTTCTTCTCTAACTTGAGTTTAAATTTTTATATATTTTTGTCTCGCCATTAAATCAGCAATGCTTAACTGCTGCCAGCTGCTGCTGCTCCAGTAGCAGTTCACATTTCTAAGTTTTTCTCCTTTTTTTAAGGTTTTAAGGTTTCTTTCTTTTCTTTTCTTTTCTTCTTCTTCTTCTTCTTCTTCTTTGTTGTATTGTTTGATTTTTATGAATCTGTTTTTGCTCTACACGCTTTTCGCTCACTTCACAAGTAAGTAATCATAAAAATTTTATTTTTGCATTTATTTGTATTCGTTCGAGAAACCAAAGATCCATCCAAAGTTGTGTGTGTGTGTGTTTTTTTTTTTTGTCTGTATATTTTTCGAGTTTTTGTGGCACGAACTCGCGCCGTGGCGCTTTGACTGAGGTCTTTATGCGCTTTGAGGTCGTCCTCTGGGTCTACTTTGCCTTGCCTTGCCTTGCCTTGTGTGTGTTGGCGGCTGCTGCGTCATGTCTGGCCAAAAGCATGAT
The DNA here is from genome assembly GCA_037013455.1 of Ceratitis rosa. Classification (NCBI taxonomy): domain Eukaryota; kingdom Metazoa; phylum Arthropoda; class Insecta; order Diptera; family Tephritidae; genus Ceratitis; species Ceratitis rosa. The sequence goes on along the minus strand of JAWMAG010000004.1, from coordinate 34,505,456 downwards.
TTGTTGCCGCTGTGTGTAGTTGTTGGTCGCGCAGCCCCATTTGGTTGGTTGCTTACTAGTCGATTACTCATCGCTGCTGCTGCTATTGCCCATTCTAGTTGAGTGTTGGCGGCAAAATTGGTTAGTGTTGCTGTGGCTGCTCATATTTCTTGCTAGTTTTGCTATAATTCTTCGGCTGCTGCTGCTTCTTCTACTTCTATTTCTACTTCTACAAAACAGCAGCTGTTCTTCTTCAACATTCCGCATATTATGGCTTTTGTGGTAGTTGCTGTTGCTGTTGTTGTTGTAGCTTTTTAGCCCTTTTTCGCAATTTGAATTTTCCACAATTTACCCCGGCTTTATCTAGAGCCCACTTCACTCGCGCCTCTTCTCCCCCCCCCCCAACCCCAGCTACATACAGACTTTTCCGCTGCTTCGTTGTTACTTGCTGTCCCCTTTTTTGATTCGTTTTGTTTGCTTTTGTTGCAACCATTTGGCGCCATCTGTTCGATTAAAATCCAAACTCAAAGTTGAGTGTTTCCCAACACGCCGCACAGCCACTTGCCACCGCGCCAACAGCTTCGGAGCTCGCTCCTCCACTCCTTTAGCCGGCAACTTTTGTATTTTTTTTTTCTTTATAAACATGTGATTCACGCTTCAACCCATGCCGGTATGGCGCTTTGCCTTGTCATAGTCATACTCGTAGCCTTCGTCGTCGCCTCCTTCATCGTTTCTCTCCGCTGTTTGCTGTTTGCCAAACGATTGCCGCCAACACACATTCTGGGAAAATCATTCTCATTTTGGTTGGCAAAAGTTGTCTACTGTTACATGTATCTGTGTATAGGTATATACGTATATATGTATATATGTGTGAGTTTGCATTTATTAGCACTTGCGTCTGTTTGTTGGTTGCTGCATTTGGGTTGTTCCATTGCTGCTGCTGCTGCCACTGCTGTTGTCGTTCGTGATTATATCTGTGTATGTATGTGTGTGTGTGTGTGGGTTGAAGATGTGGCATACTGATAACTTTGTGAATTATGTACAAGCAATTGTGAGTGTAACAGATGTGCACTTTTGGAAAATCACACAATCACAAAAGCAACAACAATAGAAATTAAAAATAAAATTGAAAAAAAATTAAAGAGGAAAACAATATCTTACACTTAAAAGAGGAGTAACAAATGTTGCCATTATGAAGATAGAATATCGAATGAGTATTTAATTGAAGCATGTAGATAACAAGGTTTATACACATACATATATACATATGTATGTATGTCTGCATGTGTGAATAATGTCGAGATCAGAGTGCTGTTCATGTGGTAAGAAGCAAGGGTTTTATGACAAGGGGTTTGCAACAAAGTTGGTTTTAAGATGACACATTGTGATAACAAATTAAAAAAAAAAAACACAATCAATGATTAAGCAAAGAAGGGTTAGAGGGAAATAGAGCTTCGAAATTGCTGAAGCGTGAAATTAAATCTTATTAAATTAATTTTTTTTACATTTTTTTCACGTTATTTGTTTTATTTTTATTTTTTTATTCATTATAACTCACTTTATTTTATTCTATTTTATGTATTGTAATTTCTATTTATTTTTATTTAATTTAATTTTATTTTCTGTTGTTTTATTTTCTTTTATTTTATGTTACATAGTTTGCTTTGTTTCACAATATATTCTTCATTTTATTTAATTTTTTTATCTTAATTGATTTTATTTTATTTTATTTTATTCAATTTCTACTTTATTTTATTTTATTTATTTTGTTTTATTTAAAATTATTTTATTCATTTTATCTTATTTAATTTAATTTTATTTTTTAATCTTATTTTATTTATATTTTTTACTTTATTCTTTTATTTATAATAATTTAATTTAATTTTATTTATTTTATTTTATTTCATTTATTTTATTTTAGTTATTTTATTTTAGTTATTTTATTTAAATTTATTTTATTCATTTTATTTAATTTTTTACTTATTTTAGTTTATTTATATTTTATGTTTATCTTCTTTTATTAATTTATTTCACTTTATTGTGCTTTGCCTTATTCTATTTTTTATTTTACTTTATTCTTTTATTTCATCTCATTTTATTTGTTCAATTTTATTTTATTTATTTTTGTTATTTAAGTTTATTTTATTTAAATTTATTTAATTCATTTTATTTAATTTTTAAGTTCTTTTAATTTATTTTTATTTTATATTTATCTTAATTTATTATTTTTTTCACTTTATTCTACTTTGCCTTATTTTATTTTCTTTCTTTTATTTCATTTTATTTCATTTTATTTTATTGTTGTTTTATTTTTATTTTTTTATTTTATTTTATTTAAATTTAATTTATTCATTTTATTTTAATTTATTTTAATCAATTAATTACATTTTATTTCATTTTTAAGTTATTGTAATTTTATTTTATTTTATGTTTATCTTATTTTATTAATTTATTTCACCTTATTCTATTTTGCCTTATTTTATTTTTTTATTTTACTTATTTTCTTTTATTTAATTTTATTAAATTTTTTTTATTAATTTTATTTAAATTTATGTTACTCATTTAATTTAATTTTATTTAGTTTTTAAGTTTTTTTAATTTTATTTTATCTTATTTATCATATTTCATTAATTTATTTAACTTTATTCCATTTATATATTATTATTTTTTTTTATTTTACTTTATTCTTTTATTTGATTTGTTCTATTTTATTTTATATTTGTTTTATATTATTATATTTATTTACTCTATTTTTACTCGTTATATTTTATTTTATTTTTGTTTTATAGCATTTTGTTTTACTTTTATTTGTTTATTTAATTTTATTTATTTATTTAATTTTATATATTTATTTAATTTTATTTTTCTGTTTATTTACTTAGGGTTTTTTTAATTTTTTTATTATGTTTTATTGGTTTTATTTTATTTTGTTTTACTCTCTTATTTTATTTTACATTTTTTGTTTTATTTTATTTTTGTTTAGTATTATTATATTTTTTATTTATTTTTATTAGTTATATTTTATTTTATTTTTATTTATTTATTTTTATTTTATTTTTTTTTATAATGTTTTATTGATTTTATTTAATTCTATCCTGTTTTATTTTTTTATTTTATTTGGGTTTATTATTATTTAATTTTTCTTATTTGAATTGTATTTATTTGTCTTGTTTTATTTAATTAATTTAATTTATTTATTTCTTGTTTTAATTTAAATTAGGCAACTTATTCAGTTTTTTCTTTTATTTTATTTTATTCATGTATTCTTCATTTTTATATATTTATATTTATTTTGTATTTTGTTAAGTTTTTTATTTATATATTTTTATTTCATTTATTTTTAATTGATTTTTTTTATATTATTTTTTTTATATTATTATTATTTATATTTACTTTAATATTATTTTCTTTCTTATATCTTTTAATTTATTTTATTTCAATAAATTATATTTTTTTTTCATTTTTAATTTCCCACGATTTTATTTATTTATAATTTTTTTTAGATTTTACTGCGAAGAAAAACGACAATATTTTATTGTTGTAATATTTCATTTAGAATTTATAGCCAGTAATTCATCTGATTTGACCTGCCAATGGCATTCGCACTGACGCCACGGCGAGCCTACAAATGCACACCCACTCGTAGCATACATACGTACGAGTATATGTGTATATGTGCTTGTACGCCATCAAACCCGCAGTGTGGTGAACAATTTTTGGGCAATCAATAAGAAAAGCCTTCTTGCACATGACTAAGCATAAATTTTTATTGAATTGTTTGCGAAAAGACAAAAGAAAAATATTTCTATAGAAAATAAATATACATGTATTGTATATGTAATATTTATATAATTTATATTTATAGCTTGAGGTTATATAAATATGTCGTCGCGGTATTTGGTCGAGTTTGTGACGAGAAAAAATGCAATATAAAATATGACAAAAATTCCTCCAGCTTCAGTTGTAAGAAAATACAATAACGGTGTATTGGATGAGTGCATAAGTTCGTGCCCGATTTCAAGTGCAAACTAAAATTGAAATTTTTTGAAGAAAGCGCTTTTATTAATCAATTATGTATTCGCCATCATGTTCGGCAATCCACTCCCAACGTTCAACCAATTTACGGATGCCTGATTCATAGAAATCGCGCGGTTTCTCTTTGAAAAAGGTGTCAAGGTGGTTTTTGACGTCTTCCACATTTTTAAATTTTTTTCCATTCAAATTGTTCTGCAGCGATCGAAACAAATGATAATCAGAAGGTGCAATGTCGGGTGAATATGGGGGATGCGGCATGATTTCCCAATTCATCTCCTTCAGTTTGGCCAGGGTCGGTTTTGCAACATGTGGCCTGGCGTTGTCATGATGGAAAAGAACTCCTTTGCGATTGGCCAAAATCGGACGTTTTTCATCAATTGCTTTCTTCAATTCGACCAATTGCTGACAATACTTGTTGGCAGTGATCGTTTCTCCAGCTGGCAAGAGCTCAAAATAGATCACGCCTCGGATATCCCACCAAATGCACAGCAGTACCTTCATCGGATGCAATCCACCTTTCGACATCGGTTCCGCCCCTTCGTGTGCCTGTTTCCATGTTCTTTTGCTTTGAACATTGTTGTACAGGACCCATTTTTCATCACCAGTCACGAGCCGATCCAAAAAAGGTTCGTTTTTGATCCGTCGAAGCAAAGAAATTGCTGTTGACATACGGTCCACTTTGTTCTTTTTACTCAACTGATGTGGCACCCATGTATCGAGCTTCAAAGTGTACCCAACCTTTTTTAAACGACGAAACGCAGTTGATTTGTTGACGTTCAATTCACTGACAACCTCTTCCGTCGAAATACGTGAGTTATTCGCAACTAAAGTCCTTAGAACATCGTCATCAAGCTCAGAAGGCCGTCCACTGCGAGGTTGATCTTCGAGGTTAAAATCTCCAGAACGAAATTTCGCGAACCATTTCTTTACTGTGCGGAGTGCTGGAGCACGGTCCAAATAAACTTCGCGAATATCTTTAGTTGCAGCGCCCACTGTTTTTCCTTTGCGAAATTCGTATAACATAATATGACGCATATGATCTTTTTCGTTGTTCATCTTCCATGCGTCTTCTCACTAAGCAACTCAAATCAAAATGAAGTTATTTTATGCTTGATTTACAGTTCGGACTGTCACCTTTCCAACGATATATAATATGTATATATTTCTTTCACGAGCGCCACTCTCAAACGATTCGTACGGCATCCAGCGGAATCGGGCACGAACTTATGCACTCATCCAACATATAACATACATATGTATGTATTATATTCAATAAGAGTGTGTACATTTATTTGGATTTTTAATTTTACTAGATTACCAAAATTTATTTTTTAGGCGGACTTTTATTTGGAATAATTTAATATCATTGGCTACAGTTAATTTTAATTTAAAATTAATTGAAAATTTTTAATATTAAAATATAGTGAGCTCAATTAAATATTAATCATTAAAAATAACTTTAAATGTTTTGCGAAAAAGCAATAAATTTTAATATAATTAAATTAATAAATAATTCGAGAAATTTGTAAAAAATAGTATTAATAAAATGGGTTCAAAAATAACAACCGTAACTATATACATATATAACTTATGACTTCCTCCTGAAAAATACATTAAGAAAAGCTCTTTCATAAAACCAAAAAAATAATATAATATTACAGACAATCACACTTTTACAACTCCCACTGTCAGCTCTTCATACGAGTAGATACTTTTAACTTGACAGACGGCAGTAGCAATAAAAAAGAATGCGAAAAAAATATATATGAAAATATAACTGACAACCACTGAAATATGTTTATGCATCATCGGTGTTGAATGGTTGATGACTCGCTGGCGACGCGTGCACAACTGGCGTTTGGCTGACAAACTGACATGGAGGGGGCGTGGAGAAGGCGGGCGGGCGCACATAAAAGTTAAAGAAGAAAAAATACAATAAAACGAACAATAGGAAATGCAATATGGAAATAGATAACAATTAAAAAAAAAAAAACAAAAAAAAAGAAATAAAATTAAACGAATTTGCCACATTGTTGCACAGCTGGTGGTTGGTTAGTTGCTTGGTCGCTTCAACTTTACTTTCCAGCTTCGCCTTTTATCATATATTAGGGTATGCACTTACACACAGTTACATAGACGCGCGCCATAAACCGTGTGTTGCTGCACTTTGTCATTGATTGCGGGCGCGTGTTTGCAGCTGATGCGCACATTTATTTAAGCTTTGTAAGAACAACAAAAACAACAATCAATCACAACAACAGCAGCTTGTTTGCAATATGAGTAGAGCGTAGTTGCGGCGTAGGGTGAGTTGATTTGAGTTCTGCGTTGAGTTGAGTTTTGCGTTGGCGTTAGCCAAACACAATGACAACGAGAGACTGACAATTTGGCGGGCGGCAGCCTGCAGAGACCGAGGGTTGGACGCGAGCACACCACAGGGGAAATACCATTAAGTGTTTTGCGGTGCAGCAGCCACAAAAGTCGTCGTCACCACCACCAACATCAACATCATCATAATCATCGCAGCTACCAATACGGTTGGAAGCTTCGTCATATCACACCACAGTCTGCCAGCCAGACAGCTTCAGTGTGCGCTTTGTAATAATTTTTCAAATTACTCAAAGCATCAAAGACCTTCTTACAATATGCGCACTGTAGCAACTCGCTGCAACAACAACAACGACACAATGGCAATCAGTTAGTAGTTATGAGTGGATGAGTGGGTTGACTTTATTGTAATTTTTTTCTATTTTTCTTTTTTTTTATTGTAATGGATACCGGTGTTTTGGTTTAGAGCTCGCGTCGAGTTTGGCAGCTTTATGGATTTATTATTTTATTACTTTTATATTTTTTTTACTTTTACGTTTAATTTGATTTTTTTTCTGGGCTTGTGTGTAAGAACAAATGAAGGGTTCAGTGGTTCGATTTGCTTTTGATGGATGAATTAAAAAATAAATTAATTTTATTGGTGGTGGAGTGGTGGAAAAAATTGAAAAAATTTAATCTGATAAAAAGGGGCTTTTAAAAAATATTGACATATGTAAATAAGTGTAATAGAATTTGCTTTAATGAAGAAAAATATTTAATTAATGAGTTTAAATTAAAAAATAAATTTGAAAATGACCAAAATAAAATAAAAAATATATAAAAAAATAAGATAACAAAAAGCAATTAAAAAACTAAATGAAATAAATTAAATTAAAATAAAAAATGTAAAAGCATAATAAACTAAACTAAATTAAAAGAAAATAAAAAATATATAAAGTAAAATAAAACAAATTAAAAATAAAAATTAAATAAAAGCCAAGAATAAAATAAATTAAATTGATGGGAGTTAAATTAATTGGAATAATGTTAATTTTGATGTGAAAAAAAATTTAAAATTTAAATATGGTACAGATATTAAATTCAGCATAAAATTTTAACATATTTATTTAAAAATAAAATAATTTTGATCTTAAAATATTTAAAATTTGTTTTTGAATAGTTTAGTCAAATATATCTTTTAATAAAAATACTGTAAAATATAAAAATTAATTAAATTCAAATTCAAAAATTCAAATAAAATAAAATAAAATTAATTAAACCAAAAAAATAAATTATATTAAAATAAAATATAAAAAAACGAAAAAATAAAATTTTTTTTAAATTAATTTTAATTTATTTTTATATTTTAGATTAATTAATGGAAAATAGATAAATTAATAAAATTAAATTGAACTAAATTAATAAAATTAAAGAAGAAATAAAACAAATAAAAAATAATAATAATTATTTTTATTTAATAACAACAATTTTAGTTATTTTGATCTGTTTATTTTTTCATTAATTTTATTAATTTAGTTCAATTTAATTTTATTTATTTTTCTATTTTTTCTAAATTAAAATAAAATGCAATGTATTAATATAAAATACAATGTACAAGTTTAAAAATAAATTAAATACAATAAAATTAAACTAAATTAAATTTAAAAAAATTAAAATAATAATAAAAAGATTAAATAAAAAAAATTAATAAAAAATAAAACAAAATATTGTAAAATTAAAGTATCCAAAAAATTATAATTAAACTAAATTACGTAAATTAAATACATTTAAAAAAAAAAATCTGAATTAATAAAATTAAAGAATAAATAAAACAAATAAAAAATAATAATAATTATTTTAATTTAATAACAACAATTTTAATTATTTTTATCTGTTTATTTCTTCTTTAATTTAATTAATTTAGTTCTATTTAATTTTATTCATTTTTCTATTTTTTCTAAATTAAACGATAGTTAGTTAAACTAAATTAAAAAAAAAAATGCAATGTATTAATATAAAATACAATGTACAAGTTTAAAAATAAATTAAATACAACAAAATTAAACTAAATTAATTTAAAAAAAAATTACAATGAAATAAAGATTAATTTAAAAAAATTAATAAAAAATAAAACAAAATAATGTAAAATTAAAGTATCTAAAAAATTAAAATTAAATTAAATTACGTAAATTAAATACAGTTAAAAATAAATAAAATAAAAATTAAAAATAATTTTTAATTTGTATATGCTTACATTTTTTAAAATTTAAAAATTGAAAATTATTTCTACACAAAAAAATAGTTTAAAGTAAATGACTTGTTCTCACTTATTCCATGTTTTATAGTTTTTGTAATAAAATGAATTAAGATTTTTGATTTAATATTTTAAAATAAATTACTAATATATTTTAAAATACTTATTGCTTGATTAATTTTATTAAATTAATTAAAGCATAAATTTATTTCGCTGACAGAGTCGAAAAGAATAAACATTTTTTTTTTATATTACCAAAAATTTAAAAATGTGAATTCATTAAAAAAAATTTATAATTATAATTTCTATAGTTAAAGTACCACATTTTTTAATTTATCTTATAATAAATATAAATAGATTTCGATTAGAGTTAAAAAAAAAATAAAAAAATTTTAATAATCTTAATTAAATTTCCAAAAAAAATATAACAATAATAATTTACGTAATTAAAATACGAAATTTTTTAATTTTTTACACAATAAATATGTTTTTCAATTCTACATAATTTTGTTTATAACACATTTTGTAAACCAAAATAAATTTTGGTTGAAATTGGTTTATGTTAAAAAACTTTTTTTTAATAACTTTATTTTTTTGAATTAACAAACTCGAAGTTTTCTGCGAAACAATTAAATAAATAAATAAATTAGTAAAAAACTGCATAGTTCTATCCCTAGCAATAAAGCACTTATATATGTATGTATTTCCCTTGCACACCTCACCGCTCCCAAAACACATTATGCACCACATTCCAAGCTTGTCGCTTAATCAGACAACTAAAAATGGTTAATTGGCAAATAGCGATGCGCTGCGGCAAATTCAATCAGCAAATCAAGGAAAATTCCAACAAATCAATGTGAATGCAAAAAAAAAAATTAAAAAAATAAAAATAAAAAGAGGAGTGGTGGAATCATAGCAAAGTATAACATAGATATTAGTTAGTGATATCGATATGGTAAGAAAATGTCAATCCAACTTCAATTTATAGAATACAATATCGAGCAAACTGCACTTGGTATGTGAATATTTAGAAATACTCAAGCAAACATATAAACATATATCGCAGTAAAAGCAATGCCGTAGAAAAGTCAAACAAATTTAAATCGAAAAACTACAGATAATGCAACAGATAGACCAACAAATAAACCTACAAACAGATAGACAGACAGACAGCTAGATTTCAAAATGTCCACAAATCGGCATATTTGATAGATGAACGCTGCTGCTCAAGCAGCCAGTCTTGAGTCTGACTGACAAGCGATTGCATGAGCATACAACAACACAAAAGCAAAGCAAAATAGGCACGTGGGTTCGCACAGGACAATGGAATTGCATAAAGTTAGAGGCCAACAATACTACAGCAGCGAGGACGAAGGCGAGGCGCTCAACGGCTGACCATAGCAACAACAGCGGCAGCAGCATTTGCACTTTTCAGTCAGTCAATGTGCATTACGAGTACATGAAATGCCCATAATTACCTGCCTGATTTGTAGGAGAAGTTGAAATGTGAGCTGCTGCTGTTACTGCTGCTTTGATGATACACAACACCAGCAACAGAGCGTTCAACTTACTCCTACCTACCGACCGCTGAAGCTACAACACTAGCGCAGCATTTCCATGTTCCAGAAATAAAATGCTAAACGCTGAGGAATGTATTCATTTTCCAATATGGTGCAGCATGAAATTCCAGGCGTACCAGTGACAGCAGCTGCTGCCAGTTGCAACAAACAAACAATGGCACAGCAATAAAGCGAGAGAGAGAGGAAGAGAGAAAAAAATAAATAAAAATAAAAATGGTAACATTAAAATTGCAACGCATGCCACGATCAAAATGCACTGTACAGATTATCAATAGCAACAGCAGTCTGTGGAAGCAGCAACACATTTGGCTTTGCATTGCAACTCCAGCAGCTATTGTTGCATGTTTAAGTGGCATGCGTCCGAATGAGTGAGCGCTGATTGCATGCAACCGACTTAACTTTATGCGGATAAGTGGCAAGTAGGCGAGGCAGGCACACTGACAGGCAGCCAGGCAGGCAGGCAGACAGAAAAGCTGGCAATCACCACCGGCAGCAGCAGCAGCAGCAGCACAAACTTCAAATTAAGCGTTAAGGCGCCAAGCAAGCAAGCAAGCAAGCCTGGCAGGCTGGCTATCGACGACCGAACCAGCCGGCTGGTTAGCCAGTCATTTCGGTCGCATTCGCTCATTCTCCACTTTCTGGTCTTTTGTTACGCATATTGCACGCTACATTTAGCGGCTACTACGACTGTCCACTAGCTGATAGGGTTACAATGCTTACACTTGCCTATAACCGTTTACAAGGTGAACTTATGACGGCGTCGCGCCATGCAGGCGATCGAATGAGGCAGCGATTTTAATGTAATAAATGATCGCGCCATAAATGATCGGCACGATCGCGATTGATATGCCCTTATGTGCATGCACATACAATACATAAGTATATGTATATATATATAAGTATTTGAGTATGCGAAAATTCCAATCATCCAACCTCATGACCATAATTGTTTCACTCAGGTTCAGTACGCGACTGTTGCATTGCAGCTTTTGCTATTTGCACAAGTGTAAAAAATAAATTGCCAACATCACTCGAGCTGCTGCTTTATTTTAGCTTCCATTCTTGGTGAAAGTGAATTAAAGAAATTTAAAAAATTTCTATACTAAATTGTAAGGTATATTTTTCAGGAAAAAAATCAAAATTAAAAATTAAAACAATTAAAAATTAACATAAAAAAATATATTCAAATTAAATTAATAAAAATATATATTTATAGGTAAATAAGTTAAAAAAGTGAAATAAAATAGCAAAATTAATTAATCACTTAAAAAAATCAATTAAATCACCTTAGTAAAATAATATATTAAAATTATTTAAAATTAAGTAGAAAAAAAATATAAAACAATATAAAATGAATAAAAATTAAATAAACTAAACTAAATTAAATAATTTAAAAACGGAGAAAATAATAAAAAAATAGATTAAAATAAAACAAAAGAAATTACAATATAATACAAATTTATATAAAATTAATGAAAAAAATATAATGAATATAAAATAAAATAAAAAAATTTAAATAAAATAACTTAAAATAAAAAAAAATTATAATAAAATAAATTGAAATAAAATCCATAAAAATAATTAAAAATAAAATGAAATAAAACAAAATAAAATTAATTAAATGCAATGGAAAAAATTAAATTTATACTACTGAAATTCATAAAATACATTCAAAGGAAAAATAAAATTAAACAAAAATAAATTAAATTTAACTAAAATAAAGTAAAACAAAACCAAATATAATGAAATAAAATAAATACAAGAAAATTAAATAGAATAAAAGATCATAAAACAAAATTAAATTAAAAATATAAATAAAATAAAATACAAATAATATAAAATGAGATAAACAAAAAAAAATTAAATAGTATAAAAATTCATAAAATAAATTTAAAGGAAAAATAAATATAAAATTAAAAAAATAATAATATTAAATGAAATTAAATATAATAAATAATGATTTTATTAAAATAAAATGAAATAAATAAAAGAAAATTTAATAGTATAAAATTTATGAGTTTTTAATAAATTTAAAGGAAAAATAAAAATTAAAAAATAATAATATTAAATAAAATTAAATATAATAATTAATAATTGTATTAAAATAAAATTAAATAAATAAAAGAATATTAAATGGTATAAAAATTCGTAAAATAAATTTAAAGTCAAAAGAAAATTAAACAAAACTCTAATAAAATTAAAATAAATAAAACAAAACCAAATATAGTGAAATGAAATAAGGACAAGATAATTAAATACTAAAAAAGTCATAAAACAAATTTAAAATGAGATAAACAAAAGAAAATTAATTAGTATAAAAATTTATAAAATAAATTTAAAGGAAAAATGAAAATTAAATTAAACGAAAATAATACAAATTTTTATTAAATATAATAAATATTAATTATATTATAATAAAATGAAATAAATAAAAGAAAATTAAATGGAATAGAAAATCATAAAATAAATTTAAAGTAAAATAAAATAAAATTTAAAAAAAATATTAATATTAAATGAAATTAAATATAATAAATATTAATTGTATTATAATAAAATGAAATAAATTAAAGAAAACTTAATAGTATAAAATGTATGAGTTTTTAATAAATTTAAAGGAAAAATAAAAATTAAGTTAAACAAAAATAATATAAAATGTGATAAACAAGAGAAAATTAAATAGTATAAAAATTCATAAAGGAAAAATAAACATAAAATTAAAAATAATAATATTAAATGAAATTAAATATAATAAATAATAATTGTATTCAAATAAAATGAAATAAATAAAAGAATATTAAATAGAAGAAAAAATCATAAAATAAATTTAAAGAAAAATATAAATAAAATTAAAAAAAAATAATATTAGATGAAATTAAATATAATAAATATTAATTATATTATAATAAAATAAAATAAATTAAAGAAAATTTGTTAGTATAAAATGTATAAGTTTTTAGTAAATTTAAAGGAAAAATAAAAAGTAAATTAAACAAAAATAATATAAAATGACATAAACAAAAGAAAATTGAATAGTATAAAAATTCATAAAATAAATTTTAAGTTAGCCAAAAATAAAATAAAATAAACAAAATTAAATTATACAGAATAAAAATTCATAAAATAAATAAAAATTAAATTAAAATAAAATAAATTAATGTAACTAAATTGAAATAAACAAAATTAAAGTCTCAATCTGGCATACACCTGTTCTTGAGCTTAAATATTTACTCTCTTACATTGCCTAAAAATGACATCAGCGTTAGACAATTTCATGGTATAACACAAATAATATTTAAAACAAATAATTAAACAAATCCTATTGTCCTGCTAACTATTTAAGTACATATACATATATTACAACAGTTGTGCTCCACATTTTAAATTACTAGCTGCTATTTTCTTATTTACTCCCATTTTATTGCGCAATTTTACTGATTGAACTGTAATCAATTAGTTGTTGTATGCGAAAAATTGCATCAAATTGAAGAAACATGTCATGAAACAACAACAAAAATCAAAAGGCAAAGCAATAAAAACAACAAAAATGGGGAAAAGCAAAGAAAATTAGCCCATATATAAAAAACGTCTTTACACAAACAAAAAAATAATGAATAAAAAAAGCACTGTAAAATATTATAATAGTAAATATAAGACAACAGTGATAAAAACCAAAACAAACAAAAAAAACAAAAACGTAAAAATCGAATTGCCAACTGCCGTTGCAACAACCATCACACTCGCCCCCTCCTCTTTTTCAGGCCGGATGATGAGTTCGACTGGGAGACAGACAGGCAAACAGTGTGTATACAACAACAAGTGAACAACTCTGAAAGTCACTGAATAAATAATTAAGCAGACACACTAGTGATGGAAAACATATGTACATACAAATGTATTCATGTATGTATTTATGTTGCACAAATAAAATTAATTGCAAGCGCCGCACATAATTAAGATTCGTTAAGTTCGCAAACTCGTATTTGTACTCGTCAATATGTATGTATGAAAGTAGTATGAACTGTATTGTAATGTATGAGCGGAGAAAATGCGTACGAAATGTATGAAATATAAAACAACAATAAAAATGCATTCGCATAATTGACAATCGAAGGCTGACGGGCGGGCCAATATGTAGTAGAGATGTTGCAGTTGATATGCGCTTATATATGTATGCATTTACGCATGTGCACATGTATAGGTATAGACGGAACATGAATTTGTAAACAAACACATATTTTATGCATCTCAACGAATGACTTTGACGAACGCAACAGACGACATAACATGACGGACATGATTTTTGAACAAAAAAAATTATTAAAACAGAAAAAATTAAAATTAATTCAAACAAAAAAATAAATTAAAATGATATAAAAATAAAATATAATAAAATAAATAATATAAAATAAAATAATTTAAAACTGTATTGAATAAATTTCGAATAATTCGAAGTAAAATTAAAAAAAGATTAATACAAAAAAAACAAAAAAAAAAACAAAATAAAATTTCAATAAAAAAATTAATCAAAAAAGTAAAGTAAATAAAAGTTAAAGCAAAAAAAAAAAGATTAAAGTAAAAGAATAGAACAAATAAAATAGAAATAAATTGAATAAATTTCGATAAAAGAAATTAAAGTAAAATTAATAATATAATAATCAATAAAAAAGCGGTTATATAGCACTAAAAAAATTTAAAAAAACATTACATTAAAAAAAAAATCAATAAAAATTATAACGGACCAAATATATAAACAAAAACTAAAACAAAAATAAATAAATAAATAAAAATTAAACCAAAAAACAAAAGAGAAATTAAAAACTCAACAAAATATCTTAAAATTTATTTTAAATTAAAACAAAATGAAAAAATAGAGAAAGAAAAATTAGTAAAAATTAAACTAAAAATAAAGAAAAAAAACCCCAATGAAAAGTAAAAAAAGGAACAAAACGAACGAAATGAAATAAAATAAATAAATAAATAAAATAAATAAATAAAATAAATAAATAAAATAAAAAAAAATTAAATTAAAAAATAAAATTAAATTAAATGGAATAAAACAAAACAAAAATTAAATAAAGTCAATTAAAATAAATAAAAATTGCCAAATAATAGTAAAAAAATAAACAAAAAAATAAAAGCAAATTAAATAAAAAATAAAATCAAATAAAGGAAATCTAAATAAAATCTGGGAAACAAATTGTATGGAAGCTAAACAAAAAAATTAAGTAAAATAACATAAAATTTAACAGAATAAGTGAAACTAAAATAAATAAAAAATAAAATAAAACAAGGCAAACAAAAATAAAACCAAAAAGGGAAATAAAAGAAATAAAATTTAATAAGAAAATAAATGAAACTAAAATAAAATTCAAAAATAAACTAAAATAAAAAAAAAAATGAAGTAAAATTCAGAAATAAATTTTTAAATTAAATTCGATAAAATTTTTTTAAATTCGATAAAATTAAAATAATATAAAAACAACAAAAAAATTGAATTTACTAAAATATTAAAATAAAGTAAATTAAAATAAAATAAAATCAATAAAATTAATTAAAAAAAAACTAAATAAATTTAAATAAAAAAATTAAATAAAATGACATAAATGAAAATGAAATAAACTAGAATTATATAAAGTAAAAAAAAATAAAATATTTTATTTTCTTAATTTTTTTTTCTTATAAAACCAAACACTCGCTTACAAACCCAAACCCTGTACACATAAATCATAATTGGCGCCAGCAGTACAGACAACCAACATTAATTGGCGCAAATTAATATAAAAAAATAAAAACAATAAAAAAAAAGACGCCAAAACTGTATCAATAACCAACTGTGATAAAATGTGTAAATACGTAAAATATTTTAAAGAAACATATTTTAATATTCTTTTGAAAGTTTTCACATTGATGTTTATATACTTATATACATATGTATGTATGCATGTACACAAACACTAATAACCGCCTGCGTCAACAAATCCGCTTAGCGTAGAAATCAATCATAAAATTCACATTTTCTTTTGGCGCACTTGCCAAAATTGAAACAAATGCGGGATAAAAGAGATGTACATATGTAAAAAAAAAAAACAAGCAAAACAGACAAAATGCCAAGGTGGCGCAGAAAGCCAGCACCGCTAGAAAAATGTGTTTGAAAATTAAGAAGAAAAAAAAAATTAAAATAGGAAATAAATAGCAAAATGTGCGTTAAAATAAAAACAAAATAAAACAAACGTTCTCTTCCTACAGCAAGTGTGAAATTCCTCAGCTTGTCTGCGCTGCCTACTGCACATCTGTTCTCTAAAGATTGTTGCGGTCAGCAGCCGCATTGAAGGATGAAGGCTAAATAAATCTGAGCGCCTTAGCCAAGTTATTTGCGGTTTAAATTGCAATAAAACAAATTCATCAGTGCAATCGACAGTTGGAAGAACAACAACAACAACTAAATTTTGAGGAAAAATATGAATGCAAAAATAACAACTTCATCAACAACAACTGGCAATGAATGCATAAGGTGATGAATGGCAGGCAGGAAGGCTATGATCGCAGAAGAAGAAGAAGAAAAGTCAGACTGACGTGGGTTCGTAATATTCGTGCAGACATAGGTATATGTATGTGGTTATGCCACATTTGACTGACTGACTGAATGCCTGTTTAAATATTGAACTGTTTGTCTGCAGTCATGTAGTCACATGGCGTCTAGTTGCTATTATATTTTGGCTCTTTTTCATCCCTTCACTCTCGCTTGGTCTTTAGTTTGCGATTTTTCTAAAGCAACAGCTAAATAACTCGTATAAACGAAGTTTTTTTTCTGATTTTTTGATCATCGATAGACAAAAAGATAATCGAAAAATGAACAGAAAAATGACGGTGAATATTTGAGTGAAGGTGTGGAGGGCGTAAAAGTTAGCTATTTGATTTTTGCTCTCTTATATAAAAAGTGTTTTAAAAATTTAATTTTTTTATTATTACAAAATGCTCTAGAAAACATACATAGTACATATATATATATATGATATGAGATTTTTTATTATTTTTATTTTATTTTAATCTTATTTTGTTAAGATTTGCTAACACTTTGTTGCGGGGAAATTTTTAATGATTTTTTTGCATAATTAAACTTGTCACTGCGCAATAACATTTGTACAAATTTAATAATTTTTTGTTTTAGTTTATGTTTTTATTTGTACGAAAAGTATAAGCGGAAGCAAATATTTTCTTATATAAAGGTAGGCACGTATGTTTAATATGTAAATATAAATATTTATTAGATTAAATAATATAACAGTTGTCAAAATAAAATTTCTTTCATTTAAATTATTTTATTTAAATGAATTGTTTCTCAATGACGTAAATATAATTAAACACATTTTAAGTTTATGATGTAATTTCAATATAAATTTAATGTTTTTTATTTTATTTTTATTAAAAGTTGACTTATTTTCAAAAAGTAAAACATAGTATAATAAAATAAAAGAAAACAAAAATAGTACACAAACGAAATAAAATAAAATGGCTGAAAATAAAATAATTAAATAATATTAAACAAAGAAATATATAATTAAAATAAAGAAATATATAAATAATAAATCAATAAATGAAATAAAATTGATATTTTCGTATTAAAAAGTTATTTATCAATAAAAAATAATAATGATACAAATATGAAATAAAATAAAATATTATATTATATAAAAAAATAAAAACTGCAAAATAAATAATAAAGTAATAAAATTAAATAAAAAAAAATAAAATAAAAATGAAAATTATAAAATGATGAAAGAAATAAATAAATAAAAAAGAAACAAAAACAATATTAACTAAATAAAATGATATTGACATATTTAAAAAAATATTTATCAATAAAAAAATATTAATTTAAAAATGAAATAAAATAAAATAAATAAAAAATAAAAGATTTCAATAACAAGAAACCAAAATCAATGAAACAAAAGTCGGTAAGATAAAATAAAATCAATTATTTTAGAATACAAAATAATATTGGTATTTATAAGTTATAACTTATTTCTCAATAAAAAATAAAATAAAAAAGATTTTATACTATATAAAATAAAGAAGTAAAGAAAATAAAACAAAATCAGATGTAATAAATTATTTAAATTGAGATAAAATAATATAAAATAAAATAAAATAATATAAAATAAAATAAAATGATATAAAATAAAATAAAATAATATAATATAAAATTCATACAAAAATTAATAAACTATAATAATAAATAAAATAAAATAAAACTAATTAAAAAAATAAATTAAATTAAAAAGAAAAATATCTATGTAATACAATTAAATAAAACATTTTAACAAATAAAACTATAAAGAAATGAAATTAAATAAAATAAAAAGGAAAATGTAAGGCAAAATAAAATCAAATAAAATAAAAAACAAGTAAAATAAAATAAAACTAAATTAAATAAACTAAAAAAAAAATAAAATAAATCAAAAAAGAAATAAAATTAAATAAAATAAAATATAACAAATTTCTTAAAAAAATATTTTTTCTCCGTAATTTTTCAAAAAAAAAAAAAAAAAAAAATCATTAAACTTTAAAGAAATTTCGTATAAATATATATTTTTTTTTCAAACAAAAAAAATCATTAAACTTTAAAGAAATTTCGTATAAATATATATTTTTTTTTTCAAACAAAAACAATCATTAAACTTGAGAGAATTTAATCTTAAAAAAATAAAATAAAAAAGAACGAGTATTAAAGATATATGTATAAAACAAAAAAGTAAAACATGTTGCTTTTATTTACACACTTTGTACTGAAATTTTAGAAAAAAAATTTTATTAAAAAATAAAAAAAAATTATTTTCAGTTTTTTTTTAATATTTATTTAAAGCGACAAAAGTTGTTATTATTGCGATGAGCTTACAATGAAATTTCAAAATAAAATATTTAAAAATAAAAAAAAAATATTTATATCTTCCCAAAAAAAAATTTAATTAAAATCAAAAAATAAGAATATTAATTTTTACTTTCATTTAGTTTTTATTAAAAAATTTTTTCTTTATTTTTCATATTTCAATATTTATAACACCTGAACAAAAAACTCATTTCGATTGCGCTCATATTTCAAGCAATAAACATTTTTTTCCATCCCAAAAAAAAGCCTCAAGCGCCGAAAAAAGGAATTGCTTATTTTCAATAAGCCTGTATGTATATCTGTACAAAGTATTTTTTTACTTCTATTTTATTTTTTTTCTTGCCGCCGCGGCGCTTAAGTATCGTTGTTGCGGTGAGGCAGGTTGCATTGGCTTAAGGGCTGACTAAGAGTTGCGTTCGAAATGAAAACCAGTTAAAAGGCGTGCAAGTGGTATTTTTTGCTGCCTTTAAATGCATTCACAAATATATACATAAATATATATTTTTTTTTTATGTATAATTCTTCCTTTGCCTTTTTTCAGTTGCACATCCATGTGCACATATGTATGTACAATATCATATATGGCGATAGTGATCGCTAAAAGGGGTCACGTTTCGTCGTGGCCCATAATTTATGAGTGCGCTGATTTTCCAGCAAACGAAATTTCAAAAAAACAAATAATAATAAAAATAAAAAACGGCGAAAATTTTAAAATCAAAAGATAAAACAATGTAGTGGCATAAGCAAAAAAAAAAGTAGAATTTTGAGATACATTTTTTTAAGATAAAAATACATTCACTAATTTCCGAACTGCAGCAGCAGCACATTGGTTGCAATCGTAAAAAACAAGCGTCGCCTTATCACGACGACACAATCATGCTACCAGCGGCGCTGAAAACAAGTGTAATAAATTATGAAGAAAATAAATATTTTTTTAGAAATAGGAAGTACATACATACGAGAAAAATCAAAAAAATACCATTATACATAAAATTTAAAAATTGAAAAATTCAATAATAAAAACAAATTAAAAATTAAATAAAAAAATATTTTTAATAATAAAAAAATATGTGAGAAATGAAAAAATATTCCAATTAAAAAAATTTAATAAGCAAAAAAATCAATACATAAAATTTAAAATTAAATAAAAAAAAATTATATTATAAAACAATAAAAATATGTGAAAAATAAATAAATAATCCCAATTATAAAAAAATTTTATAAAACAAAAAAATCAATAATAATAATATTTTTTGTTTTATAAGAAATATGTGGGAAATGAAAAAAATACCATTATACATAATTATTAAAAATTGAAAAAAAAAATCAATAATAAAAACAAATTAAAAATTAAATAAAAAAATATTTTTAATAAAAAATATATGGGAGAAATGAAAAAAATCCCAATTACAAAAAATTTAATAAGCAAAAAAATCAATAATTAAAAATGAAAAATTAAATAAAGAAAAAAATATAAAAAATTAAAAAATGTGTGAAAAATAAAAAAATCCCAAATACAAAAAAAATGTATAAAATAGAAAAAAATCAATAAAAAAAAAACATAGGAAAACCGAAAGAACATTTTTTGTTTATAAGAAATATGTGGAAAATGAAAAAAAACCATTATACATAATTTTCAAAAATTGAAAAAAAATCAATAGTAAAAACAAATTAAAAATTAAATAAAAAAATATTTTTAGTAATAAAAATATATGTGAAAAATTAAAATAAAAATCTAAATTACAAAAAAATAAATAGCAAAAAAAAAAACTATAATAAAAAATTATAAAAAATAAAAAATATGTGAAAAATGAAAAAAAAACGATAAAGAAAAATTTAAAAAAAAAATAAGAAATGAAAAATTAAAATAAAAAAAATTGAAAAAAATAAAAAAGGTTCTTAGTAGAAGAAAAAAAAATTGTAAAAAAAAATGTTTTCTTAAAGAACAACAAGCAAGAATAATTTTTTATATAAAAAAAAAATTTTTATCAAAAAACAAAAATTTGATTCAGTTCAAGAAGCGCATCATAATTCATTGTTCTACCTCCGCCACAGTTCCACCTTCAAAGGAAATCTAAACTAAATCTCAAATAAAGCGTTGAAACACCTGTAAAGGATAAAGTCACGTCATCAAAAAAAAAAAAAAAAAAATAACAATAATAATAAAGTAGGTGGACTATCAAAATATGTGTGAATATAGAAAGGGGAATTGAAAAATGAAAAATAATACACCGAAATTTCCAGTGAACGCCGACAAGAAAAAAGTAGGAAAATTACATTGCTTGTGTCACACCAAACAAAATTTTTCCCAAAAAAAAAAAAAAGAAAATAATAATAAACAATAAAATATAAATAAAAATCGCTATCAAAAAAAAAAAAATTAAAATTAAATGAAAAAAAAAAACTAATAATTATGCGTTGTGTAAGAAGCATTTTTCGTAGAAATAAAAATTATACGCCTTTAAGGCATAAAGAGAAATGAGCAACCCCCAAAAGCAAACAAAAATCACTTGTATAAGGATTTATATGCATGTATATATGTATGTAAGCACATATGTATGCAAGTGCAATCTCAAAACAATCAAATGATCGAAGAAAGCAACAAAGTAAAAGAAGCAAGAGAGTAGTATTTGAGCCGCATCGTACATATTTTCAAAGGAATTTCCCTTCCCATTGACTGTACAGGGTAAACGGCTGCAGTTAAATCTCGGAGAAAAATTTTCACACGAACAACAAAACAACATCCAGGAAAATCCAAATATTCAACCAAGTGGGGGATTTTTTTTTTTTTTTTTTTTGGTGTAATTTGGAAATTCTTTCACATATGCAACATTAAAGGTGCACAGATGTTTACATATACTGACATACATACAGATATGCGTTTGCGTTTAACATTACCTGTTGCTGCACCCCAATGCAAGTTAAGAATGAATTATTTTCTTATTTGACACACACATACATACACGTACATATGCATGCACTTGCAGAGATTACGCTGAGTGTCAAGGTTGCTGCTTGCTTTGTGAGTTAACTTTTACGCTGGATTTGACCTTTTCACACTCATTTGAAACATATGTATGTATGTATATATGTGTACATATTTATACACGCATTATAAAATAAATATATGTATGCACAATGTATGCATACCTTTATATATTTAAGTAAAGGACATATCAAAACATTTTTCTTTTATTGTATTTTTTTTTTATTAAATATTTTTCACATCACAAGGCAACGGCTTAGACTTAAAAATGAAGACAGATATACTCGCCCTTCTTTAGAATACTGTAATTCTTTATTTATTATTATTTATTTATTTATTATTTATTTTTTATTATTTATTTATTTATTATTATTTTCATGCTTAAAAGATATAACATCCTTTTTTAATTAATTCAATATTTAAATGTATTTTGCTTAAGACTTTTAATTTATAAGGACACATTACAAGTGACAGCTAACAAATTTCCAAAAAAAAATTATTCATTTTTTTTTACCAACAAATTGTTTGCAATTACAATTTTTTGAATTTCACATAACAAATTAAACACAATTAAATGCGTGATACATGACAGCTGACACATGACAAGTGATAACTGACCAATGACAAGTTGGAACTGACGACTGTTAATTTGAATTATTGAAATAAAATAGTCAATAAACTCATTAGATGACCGTAAAATTATTATTTAAATATTTTTCCTACGCAGGAACTCTAATTGAGCCAAAATGTATTACCTGACACGTGACAGCTGACACGCGAAAAGCTATTTTTGGTGGCTGGTGGTGGTTTAAAGTAGGTCAGAATTATATTTTAAACGATATGCTACTAAAATTTACCATCAAATGTCACCATCACTGTTGACAAATGACTAGTGACAGCTGACAGGTGGGTTTTTATAATCACAAACAACTATAAATAGTTTCAAATTACAATTAAAACCTGTCAATCGAATTTATATAACTCAAGTTTTACCATTATAACTGACAAGTGACTAATGACAGCTGACAGGTGGGTTCCAATAACCCGATAAATTGCAGACAAATTTATTTTTAATTCTCTAGTCCTTGAATTTACAGAAAAAGTCGTTGTCAGGTAGCATCATTACAGCTGACAAATGACTAGTGACAGCTGACAAACAACTATAAATAGTTTAAAATTACAATTAAAACCTGTAAATCGGATTTATATAAGTCAAGTTTTAGCATTATAACTGACAAGTGACTAATGACAGCTGACAGGTGGGTTCTAATAACCCGATAAATTGTAAACAAATTTTTTTTCAATTCTCTACACCTTGAATTTACTGAAAAAGTCATTGTCAGGTACCACCATTACAGCTGACAAATGACTAGTGACAGCTGAGAGGTTGGCTTTTACAACCACTAACAACTAGAAGTAATTCAAATTACATTTAAAACTAGTTACTCGAATTTATACAAAATATCATTTTTAAGTTTTACTGTTATAGCTGACAAGTGACTAATGACAGCTGACATGGGAATTTTTTTTATAATAACTAACTGCTTGAAATTGTCCAAAATTATTTATTATACGCTCTACTCTTTGAATTTATACAAAATATTTTTCTAAAATGCCATCATGACAGCCGATAAATGACTAGTGACAAATGACAGCGACTGATTATAAGACCGAAAATAAAATGGAGTTTTTCATGTTGAAGGAAAGTTCATTTCGCTGTTAAAAATTATAAATGGTATGGACTATTTTATTAAATTATTTTTAAGCACATTTTGAAAAGTGAAGATATGGTTTTTTTTCGTTAAATAATTATTTATTTCGAGTTGTCGAATTAATTTAATATAAAGTAATAAAATTGACATCAAATTAAATTAAATTCAAAATAATTTTGACGCCAAAATAATGGATTTCTCATGAACATTTGTATTTCTGGGAGATTTATTTATTTCGAGTTGTCGACTTAATTTAATATAAAGTAATAAAATTGACATCAAATTAAATTAAATTCAAAATAATTTTGACGCCAAAATAATGGATTTCTCATGAACATTTGTATTTCTGGGAGATTTATTTATTTCGAGTTGTCGACTTAATTCAATATAAAGTAATAAAATTGACATCAAATTAAATTTAATTCAAAATAATTTTGACGCCAAAATAAGGGATTTCTCATGAACATATGTATTTCTGGGAGATTTATTTTGAAAATAAAATAAATCCACAACGTATTTACATATGTTATTTTTACTTCCCAAACGATCAAGTCATGCATTTAGTCACAGCAGCCCGATCTCTCTAGTGATTTTCCCCTACACATTGACTTTACCGTTAAAGGTTATCAGCAGACAGTGGCATATTGCAATCATACTCTGTCATATGGCTAGAACGGGCATTTGGCGATTATAGAAATGGATTTAGACGCACGTCCCTGACGTGACTGATAAGCGTCGCGTAATTTTGCTCGTAATATTTTATTTATTATTAATTTATTTTTATTTTTAATTTGAATTTTTTTTAATTTTTATTTTTAATTTTAATTTTTTTTTAAAGTTCCTTTGGACATGTGTTGCAATGAAATATAAACAAATGAATAGAATATGCTAATTATTTGGAATTTCTCGTTATCAGTTGACACTGTTAGCACTTATTCGAAGTACGCACGTTTATGAATGAATGAAATGAATTAATATAGAGTAAATAGAGTGGAAATGTAGAATGATGATGATGAGGATAAGTACGTTGACGTTGAACGGCTGTGCGGGCGCTAGTGCGAAACTTATATGAGAGCTATTGAAAATATATAAATAAAAATCTAAAGCATTGGTATATAAATATTAGTAGTAATTTCTTGATGTTTGCGAAAAAAAAGTATTTCAAGAGCACAGCACGTCAATCTATTTTTTTTTTTTTTTAATTTTTCTCACTTTCAAATGAGCACACCGTTGTTTCGCCAATTTTTAGGTTTATTTGTAAGTTAGTATGATTTTAATTGTTATCGCTTTTCTTTGAAATGCTGAAATTTTAGATTAAAATGTCGTCATATTTTTTTCAATATTCATCTCCGTTTCAAAATAAAAGACACACTTATTTACTGTATTTATGTTTGTAAAGAACTGTAGTATGCGCACCACTTGCGGGCGCGCCTCAGATTTCAATTATGAAAATAAATAGTGTGCATATACATACATACATATGCACATTAAAATTTTTATTTGGCATCTTTGGAAATATTAATGTTTTTTTTTTAATAGGAATTTTGCGAAACATAGAAATAATTATTTTGTCTAAATGACAGAAAATATTACGCGTTAATAACTAGCGGTAAATGCATATATATCTATTAAATTTACGACACGTTTTGTTATTAATCATAATAATAATTTAATTTAAAAATATTTAAATACATAAATATTTTAAACATATTATTTTTATTTTCTTTTTTAATGACTGTAGTCATTTGTGTTGTTCTGTGGCATTTCTTTTAGCAATATACGCCGGAAATATATTACTTAAGCTGATTCGAAACATTAAACACACTCAAAACAGTTAAACAATGTTGTTTAGTGCATTTTTTGATAGAATATACGAAACGGTTGGAACCGGTTGAATCGGTTATGAAACGGTTATATCAATTTTGACAACTATACTGTATACTGCAGCTATTAAAAAATAGAACAAACGAAAAAGGAAGCCGCTTGGTACCGGTTGAATCGGTTATGAGACGGTTAATGCAATTTTAACATTAATGCTATAGGAAAAACAATCAAAAATGGCAAAAAAGCTAAATTACTGAAAAATTTTGTAGAAAATACATACACATGCTGCTAAACATACAATAGATTTAATTATTTGCTATTATTACAATTACATAAAAATACCTAATAAATAAAAAAATTATTAGGAAAACTAAAATTATAAAATATTTATATACTTTAGAAATTGCAAGAAAAATATCTGAAAATTATTAATCTTTTTCTTTTATAATAAAATTGCAACAAATCATTTTAAATTCAAAATTTATTTACTTACATTAAAAATTGCAATAAAATCTACTGAAAATTGAGAATAAACTTTTTAAATTATTTATTTTACTATATAATTGCAAAAATTATTTATGTTCAAAATTATTATTAAATTTAATTAAAAACCACTTTAATAAATTTTCAAAACAATTAAATTAAAAATAAATAATTTTTATCCTCAAATATTGCTTTCAAAACACGAAAAAAAAATCTAAAAAGGGCTTAAAAATTTAATTATTCGCCTTAAATACTGCAATAAAAATTTATTGAAAATATCTCAATAATAAAAAAGATTCTAAATTTAACATTAAATTATTTTAAAATATTTTTAAAAACACTTAAAAAATTTAAAAAAGGCCTTATTAATTAATTTGTTTACTTTAAAAATTGCAAGAAAAATATCTGAAATTTAAAATAATTTTTTTTAATTGCTTAAAAGAATTTAAAAAAGGTCTCAATTAATATACATTTTAATTAATATACATATAGTTGTTTACTTACTTCAAAAACTAAATAAAAATACATAAATGATTAAAAACGCTAAAATTTTAATTAAAAATATTTTAAAAAATTTTAAAATAATTTACCTGTGATGATTCCAAAGCGCTAATTTAATTTAAAAAAATTAAATTAAATTAAAAAAAATATATAATAAAAATAATAAATATAAACATTTTAAAAATATCTATAAAAAATAGTATAAATGCGAAAAATTAAAAGAATTAAATGAATAATTTAATTAAAAAATCAGTTTAATTTAAATTTTACTTATTTAAAAAAAATTGCAATTAATTTTTTTTAACATATTTTTTCTAATTTTTCGCTTCTGGGTCAAAATAATAATGATAATGTGCACACAAACACATATACTTAGGACAATGTAATATATACAACTGTTTTCACGGCATTTAGCTAACACATTATTAAATTTAAATATACATTTGTTACTTACATACATACATATACATATACATTAAATACTTAACAAAACAGCTTTACATTAATTATTTAATAAATGCCAATGAATCAGTGAAGCAAAAACAGGCAAGCGAGGCTCCAAGCCATATCGTAGTAATTTTGAAAAAACAGTTGTATTAATAATAACTTTATTATTTGAAACAATAATAATTATCGATAACACGGTACTAGGCGTAAAGTAGCACCACACAGACACGCACACATGCACACACACACACAGAGCAGAGTATGAATCAAAGGTAGGCTGTTTGCTAAACACGCCCAGAACTTGAACTCAAAAGGGGGTTTTCCACTGCAATTTGTTTTACAGAAAATTTAATTGATTGATGTAATGAAATATCGATTGTTGCTTATTTGTTTTTAAATATATTAAAGCATTAATTAAAGCAAATGTCATGCAAAGCTAACAGTTCTTAGAAAATTGCAACTTTTATTCAAGCACTTTATGTGGAATATATACAAATATTTATTT
Source organism: Ceratitis rosa (assembly GCA_037013455.1). NCBI lineage: Eukaryota > Metazoa > Arthropoda > Insecta > Diptera > Tephritidae > Ceratitis > Ceratitis rosa. The sequence continues at coordinate 34,477,959 of JAWMAG010000004.1, read as the reverse complement.
ATGCATATGTATGTATGTATTTACACACGAGTATAGTATGTATTTATATGCCTATTTGTACTTTACACCGAATTCAAAAATTAATTTTTTTATATCGCTGCAATTTTATTCAAACAACGTTATATGGTCATTGTCGCTCGCGTTTTACATCATATAATTTACCATATTTATTAAAGGCTGTGGTGGGTTGTTGTTGTGTTTTAATGAACCTGTGTTAGAGTATTTACTTAAACTGTGAGGCATGCGTCAGCGTATTTTAGATTTTTCTCATTTCTTTAATAATTATTGATTTTATAATTTTTTTCCTAATATTTATATGCTTACATATACATATGTACGCTCATTAGCCGCTTAGCATACTGACACACTACTGGATGTGGATAAGTTGGTGTGCCAAGCCTGTTTCTTGCCGGCTGGTTTTTGATTTCAAAATCAAAAATTTAGGATTTTTTAATGATTTTGGTTTTTATTGTTACGCATGCATAATGTTCTGATAAGATTCGTCGACTCTCAATCAATTTTTATTACATAAAATTGTTTTTCTGTGCATAAATAAATATTTGCATTTCAAAAATTTAATTCTGCTTTAAACACATAGTAAAATTAAATTTTTAAATTAACTACATATATTTTTTTGTTGAAAAATGATGTTTTTCTAAATCAATAAATGTTTATCTGTAAAATTTCACGAACCGGTTCGAAACGGTTGAATCGGTTATGAAACGGTTTTGACATTTCTGCTTGAAAAACTGCTGTATGTGTCGAAATAAACATATACGAGTACCTAAGTTATGTCGAATATGCGTAAGTTGTGAAAAAATTTATACAAAATTTATTTAAACATTGTATGAAACTTAAAAAATCTATAAAGCGGTTGTTATCGGTTGAAACGATTTTGACATTTTTGCTCAGAAACACTTGAATATACATATGTCAAAAAACCTTTGGAGCCTTTTAATTTTGTTTGAATCGGTTGAAACGGTTAGGAAACGGTTTTGCTAGTAATATACATTTTAAACTCAAATTAAATTTTTTTAATTTAATTTTTAACAAATAAATTGTCTCGCCATGTCTGATTTGTGTAAACTCATTGCAATTATTAAAACCAAAAAAAAAAATAAAAAAAATAAAATACATCAAGCAAAGGCAATTTCAAACTGATCAATGTTAGTTATGGCGCGCAGCAACGCCCCTTAAGCAGACCGTAAGCCGCAGTAACTGCTTAATGACGCGCACAACGTTAACTGGTTGCACCTGTTCTTACTTAACATACTTACTTTCAATACATATTTTCGCAAATAAAAGCCAAAATACGTGTATGTAGCAGCAAAAAACCCTTCACCACTGTCGTCCTTTCATTTTCATTAATGATCTTGCATATTTTTATTTCGGAATTTTTTATTCCTTCGTTGAATTACTAAATGCGTGTGTAGAACCGCAAAAATAATTTGCATACCAAACACATTATCCTTAATTGCCAATGTGCCACATGTGGCGGGCATATACATTTACCATTTATTGCACATATTCGTACATACGTGTATATAAACTAGCACTTATTAAAAGGCTGCGCTGCTTAGTCGAGAATTCAAGTTTTTCGAAACGTCAAGTGCTTGAGACGGATTTATGAAAAAGTGGCCGATAAAATATAAATTAAAGATGAATTTATATACGTATGTATGTATGTTCTTAGTATTTTTTCGTTTCTCAGACCTAACTACGTGCCTTTGGGGTACTTTCAACTGGGTGATTCCGCGAATTTTTTGTGTTTCTTTTGCGTTTTTTTATTTCGGCGAGTTTTTTGACTTTGCGGTTTGAACTTGAAAACCGACTGTCTTATTACTGTGTAAACAATTTTTATATAATGTTAAATTTTTGTACGTACGAATTCTTCATATTTGAATTATGGCACTCACAGGCTGTCACTTGAGAGAGAGAGAGAGAGAGAATGAAACGAAAGACTCTAGGACACGAACTTGTTTTTGCTTTTAAGAGAAATTCCGTGAAAATTCGGGCTCAGAAAAAGTTATTTTCTTTTTTTAAATTAAATAATAATTATTAATTATAATAACAACATAATTATTAATAAATAAAATAAAATAAAGGAAAATAAATTATATAATAAAAATTAATTATAATGATTAAATTAATAAGATGTAAACTAAATAAATTAAAATTAATAAAAAGTTAATTAAATAAATTAAAAAAAAATTAATTAAATAGTAAACCAAAAAAAAAAAAACAAAAAAAAAAATAAAAAAAATTAAACCAATTGAAAAGTAACTCTAAATAAAGTAAAAAATAAATAAACAAAAATGTGAAATAAAAAATTAAGTAACTTAAAATTTAAAAAAAATATTATTAATTAAATTAAAGTGAAATAAAAATTTAAAACGCAATTAAATAGATATTAAAATAAAAAAATATATAATTTAATAAAAATTAAATTAAATAAAATTTTTATAAATTTATTTTATTTAAATTAGGGAACGTAAAATCAAGAGAAAAAATTAAAAACTCGAAAATACGTATAAAATTACAACAATGAAAGGAAACAATATAATAAATAATTAACTTTAATTTAACGAATTAAAAAATGAAAGAAAATTAATTAAAAAATAAATTAAGTTAAATAAAAAAACATTTAATAAAACACAAGTTGAACAGAAAAAATTAGTTAAATTAAAAATAATAAACAAAAATTAAATTGAATTAAAAATAATAAACATAAATTAAACTAAATTAAAATAAAACTAAATACATTAGAAAAATACGACTAAAATAATAACTTAACCAAAATATTTATAATTAAAAAAATATAAAATTAAAAGAATATTACTTAATTAAATTAAATTAATTAAAACATAATAATAATAAAATAAAAGAACATAAAACAAAGGAAAAATCTAATGAAAATTAAATCTCAATGAAGCTAAAATAAAAGTAAAATTCAAATAAAAAAATCAAAACAAACTATTAAAAATGATATAATTAAAAATAAATTCAAAACTAAATCTAATTAAATAAAATATAAAACTTAAATAAAAAACCCACATAAAATTTAATCAAATCAAATTTTATTAGATGAATTAAAAGATAAGAAATTATAAGTAAAAAAGTAGTAATTAAGAAAAATTTCAATAGCATAAAACAAAATAAAAAAATAATAAAAAATTATATTAAATTAATTAAAAGAAAATAAATATTTACTTTAAAAACTAATATCAAAAAAAAAATTAAATTAAAAATTAATCAAGTAAAAATTAAAATAAAATAAAACCAATAAATTAATTTAAAAAATTAAAATACATTAAGTTAAAAATAAAACTTATTGAAATAAGCTAAAATAAAATTAATAAAAATTAAAAGAAACTAAGTTAAATTAAATTGTCTAAAATTGAAAAAATAAGCCAAATAAAATAAAATGAAGTGAAAGAAAAAATAAAAGTAAATAAAATATAAATAGAATAAATTAAATTAACTAAAAGCAAAATAAATATTTACTTTAAAATCTAATATAAAAAAAAAAAATAAAATAAAAAATTAATCAAGTAAAAATTAAAATAAAATAAAACCAATAAATTAATTTAAAAAATTAAAATACATTAAGTTAAAAATAAAACTTATTGAAATAAGCTAAAATAAAATTAATAAAAATTAAAAGAAACTAAGTTAAATTAAATTGTCTAAAAATAAAAAATAAGCCAAATAAAATAAAATAAAGTGAAAGAAAAAAAAAAAAAAATAAAACATAAATAGACTTAAAATAAAACAAAACAAAAATTTGGCCAATTTTATATCAGCTAATTGTTTATAAGTTTTCCCAATTCTTTATTATAATTTAAACTGAAAATTTCCTTAAGTTGATGTTGTTAAATAAAAAAAATATTTTAATTAAATTAACGGAAATCCGGCACCCACAATTTCCTGACCACTATAAATTAATTGATTGATTCGACAACTAAGGCAAAAATTAATTACAAAAAAAAATAAGTAAAGAAGTTTAATTAAAAAAAATATTATATATATAATTTAAGCAGTAATAAAGTATTGAAATAAATTGCACAACACAAATGGGTTAATTAAATAAATATATATAAAAAATAAAAGAAATGCAAAAATATTGCTAAAATGTTTATACAATTAAATTTAATTATTAAAACAAATACATTTAAAAAAAGTCGTAAAAAAACTGTAAAAAATTAATTCAACATACTTTACCCACACAAAAACTATAATAAATTATACACAACACATTCATCTCCCGCCTCTCTTTTGCTGCGCGCTCTTTGTCATCTTTAAATGAGCCGTCACCTGCTAAGCTCAAGCGTTTAACAGCGTATTAAATTTTCGACGCCTCACCTGCGCATACTCGTATATACCGCTACCAACCAGATGCCGTTAATGGCTCATTGAGTCAAGATTATAGACGAAACGCAGCGCCAACCAGCCAGCCAGCCAGCCAGACAGCAAGACAGCACTGATGGCAGGCGCAAGTCGTTAAGCTGGAGTTTAGGCAGCGAGTTTGTCTGAGTCTTTGAGTCATGGCCAAGCCCAGATCGCAAATGCGTCAACAGCGACGAGTTAGTGAACGCGTTCGGCTAGTTTTGAAGCGTTTAAATTTACGACAAGTAGTTTTTCTTATATTTTATATAGTTTTTATGCAATTTTTTCTCCAATAGTTTCAACTATCTGTTGTCTGTGGCTTTTGGGTGCCGCCAGCTGCGCGGTGGATTAACTTATATTTTATGCCATTAAAATGTATGTATGCATGTACATTAGTTAGCGGGCTGGGTTTTTGTAAACAAATAATGAGTGTGTGTATGCGCATGCGCAGACGCGTAGGCGGCGTAAACTTGTTTGAGCGGAATTTTTTCATTGTTTACACTAAAGCAAAGTTTCACTTTTTTATAATATTTTTAATTTGTTTTATTTTGTTTTTGCCCCTTCTGCTTTGTTGTGGTTCAAATTATTAACAACTAAATAATTTGGTTATGCAAATTATTTTCGTTAGAAAAAAAAACTTTAATTTGCATCAGAAACAAATCGTTTCAATTAATTTAAAATGCGTGATTTAACATACAAACACGAAAAGTTATCAATTAACATACTGTTAGTTGAGTTAACTTGCCACTCTCATGCCCTTTACACGCCGCTCTCAGCATTCTGATTAAATAAACAACTTATTTAATAATTAATTTATTATTTATTAAATTAATTTATTATTACTTAAGTCAGACACACATTCGTGAATTTACTAATTTCTTAATTTATTTTTCTTTTCTCTCTCTCCCACCAGGTTCCCCAAACTCCAACGATCGCGATGCTGGCTTCTGCTCCGGCAGCTCCGAGGGCGGCGACGATCTTGAACGCGATGCGCGCCTCGAAACCAGCAGTCTTACGAGCCCCACCGACGCTACCACAGAAACATCTGAGGACTCCGTCGAAGTCAAAGTCACGCCCATCTCATTGGTACGCAATAAGCGCAAGAGTTCGGAGCCCTCAAAGGTCGTCGACGCTTGCACCGCAACCTCCGCATCTACACTCGCCACGGCGCCGCTCAAGAAACGCATACGTTATACCTCAACAACAGATTCGGCTGTGGTGTTGACACCACCCGCGCTCACAACGCCACCACCCACCACGCACGGCATCTGGGATCCTAGTCAAGTGTTGCCACATGAATTGATGCCAAATCCCGCACAAGTCTTTGTACGACATCCAGGCGTAACCACATTACATCGTATACCCACGCAAGCGGCTGACGAGCAGTTGGAGCCACTCGCGCTGATCGCGAAGAAACCAATAACAAATGTTGTTAAGGTTGAGTGCGAGGAGGCGCCCGCGTATGCGTCTACGAAATTTGCTAGTAATAATGAAGCGTCCACGTCAAGCGCATATGTGCCGAAGAAGCAACAAGCGAGCGCGAATAGTCAAATGAAGTTCCAGGCCACGAAAAATAATAGCGTTGCCGCCGCTTTACCGCTCGCGTTAACTGCGAACGTCCAGCATTTCGAGGCGCTGCTTCAGACTCGTGAGTTGCAACAACAACAACAACAGCATATACCCGCACATACACACGCAACGGCAACAATAACCTCCGCGAATGCCGCCACAACTTCTGCGACGCAATACTACAAGCCCAGCGGTGTTGCAGATGAAACGCCCAGCGGTAGCGGCGGCGCTGGCAGTAGTGCGAGTGGTAGTGGCAGCGGCAGCGCGCGTCCGCAACAACGCAACTACAAGAATATGACGCGTGAGCGCCGTATTGAAGCGAATGCACGCGAACGTACGCGCGTGCACACCATCTCGGCGGCCTACGAGACATTGCGGCATGCGGTGCCCTCCTATTCGAATGCGCAGAAGCTATCAAAGCTTTCCGTTCTGCGTATTGCATGTTCCTACATATTGACCTTGAGCCGCATGGCTGGTCACGACTACAGCGCCGATGGTTCAGAGCCAACGCTAGCCGATTGCTTTGACGCCGTCACAGAGACAATACAGACTGAAGGCAAAATCAGGAAGAAGAAAGATGAATGAAATGTGAGAGAGAGGGAGAGTAGCGCGTGAGCGTGCAGTGAGCGCGAACGTTGGTTTCATTAGTGCGTTAGGCACTTAAGACTCTAATTTTTGTAAATAAAATTAAATATATAGTTTTTATTGAAAACAAAAAAAAAATCCGTAAGGCAAAAAAGGCACACATATTGTGTTCTCAAAGCCTACTAAACTTTTGCTAATGTAATGTAATGAAAGCTCACTCGTTATGTGAAAGCGTGTATTAAAACGTAAAAGCTTTAAAAGCGTCGATATGGCTTACAAAAAACGATCAGCTAAAACTAGAGCGTGAAAACATGAGCGCAGTGAAAGCTCATGCGAAAGCTCAAAACTTTGATATTAAATGCTAAGTAATAATTTTGATAAGTATTTTGTGATTAAAGAAAATGGCACAGATCTTTAATAAAATTATTTGTGAGCAAATTGGTGGAGTGGAGAAAAAGTTAAAAATAAAAATAAAATATTAGATTTAAAAAAATATATGGATATAAAAGTTTTGAAAAAAGAAAGTACAAATAATATTAAAGCAAGCGAATTAGTTGCGAGGAAAGCGTTATTAAAATGAGAAAATGCAAAATATATATGAAATATTGGAAAATTAAAATATTTAAGAAAATAGAATGTTTATGAATTCAAACAAAAAATTTTTTTTTCAAAAATAAAATATAAAGTTTCAAAATTTAGAGCTTTTACAAGTTTTTAGCGGATAACATTTTATAAAAAGTGGTTACAAAAAATTTTTGTCAAGAATATTTGGATCGAAAATTTGAAAAAATTTAAAATTTATTAAAAAAAATTAAAAGCTCCAAGAAAAATTTATATTAAAAAAATTGCAAAAAAAAAATAAAAAAAAATAAAAAAATATGATTTAATAAATATTTCAAATATTAAATATATATATTTTAAATTGAGTTAAGCAGAAGGCGAAAAAATTAAAAAAAAAATGAATAAAAAATTTTAAAATTTAAATTTTTGAAATACTGAATTTAAAAAATTTAATATTGAAGAAAAAAAAAATAGTTTAACAGAAAAACAATAAAAAGCGCAGAAAAAAATAAAAAAAAATTTTCAAAATTAATTTGCAGGAAAAAATATTAAGATCTATAAATTAAATATCACAGAAAATTAATAAAAATTGCCAAAAAAAAACCAGTAAAATGTTAATAAATATTAAAATTTTTTATAAAGAAAAAATAAAAACTAAAATTTCAAGAGAAACATCCAAAAAGTATTTTCGTACAAAAATCAGCAGTAACAAAGCTTAATTAAGCTGTCGAAAGTAATAAAAAGCACACTATTTCGCTTGCTTTATACGAGCTTTTACCAATAAAAAAAGAACTTTGAAAGCTGCTCAAATAAACTCAAGACAATAATTGTAAATTTTGCAGTCCAAATTTTTGAATTTGTAATTTTTTTAAATTTTTTAACTTAAAAAAAAAATAATAAAAAAATGATTACAAAGACACAACAAAGTGACAATAATTTAATAAAAATAAATTAACAAAATAAAAAAAACATCGTATTAAAAACTCCAAAAAATCACTTTTAATTTTGTCGAAATTTTTCCTATAAAACTCCTATAAAAATATACCTTCCGCTCCACTATTTAATAATGTATGTATATGTATGTATATTCAATATGTATGAACTTTCGCTCTTGTACAAATTAAACAATTTTAAACACATATGTTCACTACAACAGATAAAATTACATAATTATGTCAGTGTAGCTACATTAAATACTTAAAAAAAAAAAACAACAACCACTATATATTTAACACTTATGTATGTACACGTATGTAAATTTAAATTTAACCCAACAACATCCTATTACAAAGAGAAATAATTATTGAAATTTAATAATTATTAATAAATTCTATTTAATTAATATTTAATTGTAATCTCATTGTTTTTAGTCTTTAAGTAGAAGTGCCATAAAATGTGTTAAAAAAGAAAAGAGCAGAAAAGAAATGAAAAAACAAAACCTAAAAAAAAGCTAAAACATTTGCAAAATGTTGCAAACAAAAAGCAAAGCATAAAAGAAACTAAAAAACAAAAACAATGGAAATAAAGTTCAAGGTTACACTTTATGGTGTTTACAAAATATTAAACAAAAAAAATCGTAAAAATGTTTTAATTTTTTTTTCGGTGTAAAACTTAGAACGGTAAGTATGAAGAAGAAGAAGGGAAGTACAAGTTTCGGAAAGTGTCTCTCTTACAGGTCTAATGGTGTGATTAGGCTCTCACTGAGAGCACATACCCTTTGAAAAATCGTCTCTGCGTTTGTAATCGTGAAAATTTGTTATTAAAATAATGGTCGGGTTCGCGCGCTGCTCCCAATATTGTGTCGACATAATCACTCAGCAGAATCGGTAATTCGAGCAACCATGGATCGGTGGATAATGGGCATCCTCAGAAAGGTCAAGACGATATTATTGCTGTGGAGCAGAGTATCGATGAAAACCATTCCATCCGCCATCCATGAGAAAAACATGTGGAACTGTGCTCATCTACTTTATGGAAGATTTGGCGGAAGTATCTTGTTTTGCGGGCTTACAAAATTCAGCTCGTGTGAACCTTGAAGCCGAACGAACCAACGAGCGCGTCGCACGTTCGCTGTTTGGGTTCAAAACGAGATGAAAACCGATCTTCATTTTCATAAGTAAACTCTGCTCAGCGATGAAGCTCACTGCTGACAAAAGTGTCCCATTTGGAGTGATGAAATTCCACAAAACATTACTGAGACGGCGATACATTCTCAAAAGGTCACTTTTTGGTATGCTCTATGGGCAAAAATGAAGCCGGATATAATGTTCCAATCATTATTACCGACTTCTTCGTGCCTAAATTGGTGGATGCTCATGTGGATTGCCATTAGTTCCAACAACATGGCCTTACATGCCATGCAGCCAACGAAAATAATTGATTTTTTGAAGAGAACTTTTGGAGAGCACATAATCTAGCATCGTTGGGATGTGGCGTGGACTTGGAAAAGAGTACGCTGATCAAGCGCACTTAGACTAGCTAGATCGCTGTGATTCCTATGATGAGCCTGTGAAAAGAGGTTCCTCTACCCTGAAGCAATTTCCGATATCGGACCACATTCAGAGGTGGGCAACGGCGGAGGTATTGCATTAACGACTTTCATTTGCATATGTTCCTGCAGCTGCTTGAAGTGCTGAGAGAAGTAATATATCCTTCTATCGTGTGTCTACATGAGGCAGTGTCCGGTTATTACGAAGGTTGACAAGTTCAGGGTAGAAACTGTGTTGTTTCTTTTCCTCCATCGATGGCCTGAACTGCATTTGCTCATACATTTCTGTATGGGATTTTTTTTTTCGAAACAGAAAATCGGCGTTATTTGAGCGGTTTCCCTATGGTCGAGTATCAGTTTACCTTAAGACGTGGCGACGCATATTCACTTCTGTCTACTTTAAATATAGACTAAAACCGATAGTTAATCTTATCGCTTGCACTATATAAATACAAAGTATGAGTATATATGCAAATAAATTTCTTTGTGAAAGGGTTTGTAATTTATTAAATATAGATAGCCAAAGCTTTTTCAATAGTTTCGGAAATCCACGGCAAAGTCAAAGATAACTCACGAACACCTGTACCAATGGAAAGTACAAATGTCCGCAAACTGTGAGTAATTATCACGTATTTCGCTTACTTAAATACACAAAACTGTTAGAATTTTGGCAAATTCTCAGATAAATATAGAATATCGCAATTTTGATAACGAAATTGTGATATTACCAGTGCATGTGTACTGAGAAGGAGTTTTTGTGGGACGTGTGACCTAGTGAATATATATACGTATATACAAGAATATAGGTATATCAATGTACTCACATGTGACTGAACTCCCCAATTTTTGTGCGACAACAATTATGGATATATTTTTGTAGGCATTTGTACTGAAAAAAGTGCAAAAAAAAATATTAAAATAGAAAAAAATATCTACGAGTTTGAATTTATGTACAATGAAATAAATAAAACAAAAGCATATAAAAACCAAAATTTATTTATTTATTGAAAAAAAAATTATACAAAACTGTTAAAGAAAAATGATAGATAAATAAATAAATAAATAAAATTTATATATAATAAAAAATTTTAAAAATTGGTGTAAAATAAATTAATACGAAATAAAATATTAAAATATTAAAAACAAATATTATAAAATAAAATTAAAAAAAACCATACTAAATTTAAATAAAATAAAACAAAATAAAACATAATAGAATCGATAGAATAAATTAAAACGAAATAAAATATTAAAATATGAAAAAAATATAAAAAAAATAAAAAACCATACTAAATTTAAATAAAATAAAACATAATAGAATCGATAGAATAAATAAAAGGAAATAAAATATTAAAAAAAAATATTATAAAATAAATAAAAAACCATACTAAATTTTTTAATAAAATAAAACATAATAGAATCAATAGAATAAATTAAAACGAAATAAAATATTATAAAAAAATAAAAATAAATTAAATGTAAATAAAATAAAACAATATGAACCAGAATAGGATCGAGTGAAACAAAGTAAAATAGAAATAAAATGAATCGAAATAAAAATAATATGCACGAGGGGCGGTCTGAATTACTTAATGAAACAAATGATAATTTTATGTTCATTTTTTATTTTTCAATATATTCTCCCTCAAGTGAAATACACTTTCACATCGTGCATACAATGCGTTTACACCACTGAAAAAATATTCTTTACATTTCTCCTCAAAATGGTTTTCTACGGCCGCTTTTATCTCACTGCAGTCATCTGAAAATCTTCGTTCCCGTAACTCTTTTTAGAAATTTGAAAAAAAAGGAAAAAGTCACTGCGAGCCAAATCCGCACTGTAATGTGGATGGTAAATTTCTGTAAATCCAGTAGATTTGAAGACATCCCTCACAATTCGAGCAGTGTGAACGGGTGCATTGTCTTGAAGAAACAGGACCCCGCGCGCTATCTTGCAAGGCCTCTTCTGTACGACCGCCTCATGCGGCTGACTCAACATATTATACGTAATACTGGCCGTTTATTGTAGTTACCTTTGGCAAGTAATCAATTAATAATAATCCCCTTCGAATTTTTTTAGTGGCCTTTCCCCCTTTTTGATCCACTCCTGTTTCGACTCGGTATCATACTGACGAATCCTAGCATCATCAACTGTTACAATGTGATTGCAAATTTCATCCAAATCATCTTGGCACAACTTCAAAAAATCTTAACAACTCTCTAATCGTCGCTGCTTGTCGAACGGCAGGAGCATTCGGGGTATCCAAAGCGAACACATTTTTGTTTCATATTCAAATGATCATGCAAAATCTCTCCAGCTGGTACTTTTCTAATCTGTAATCCTTCTGAATTCTTCGATCACCCAGTGCTAATTTTCGCCTTTCTGAATGTTTTCTTCGGTCACGATCGTCACTGGGCGTCCCGGGCGGGAGTCATCTTCACAGGTCTCTCTTTCTTGTTGAAACGACAATGCCCACTTTTTCCCCACTGCATATGAGTCCTGAAGAACCGATGAATATCTCTTTAAAAAAACTTTTCGACGTAGTTTTTTTTTTAAAAGCAATTTAATCACAACTGCTTCAAAATGCGAGAATTTCCAGTTTTCGTTGACATAGCGTAGTTTCTTGTTCCAGGAAAGAAATATTAACGAACTTATCAGCCGCTCCTCGTATGTTTGACGTATCAACCGAAAGCCTAATCCATTGATTATAGAGATCTGAAACCTAGAGAGCGTGTTCTGGGCATCCGATATGAAAGAACCTTCTAGATCTGGGACCTATCTATTCGAAATAATATAATTTATTTTTTTTTGAAATCGTTCGATTTTCATGAAAGTCCAGGAAGAAGACTTGCGATTTGGGACATAAAACTTGTTTGTGATGTGATGTTTTTCCAACAAAATGGAGAGACCTACTGTTTATACCATTCCGCCTCCGAATGACTGAAAGTTTTTTTGAGGATCTTTTTTTTCATGTCGGAAAACTTGAAATTTCCTTGGATTCTTACTACATTCTCAAAAATTATTACATTTTATAAATATTCTAAAAGTTTAATATAATAATTTATGTATTACTATAAACCAAATATGCTAAAAAATCAACTTAAAATTTGATTAATCGCATTTTCAAATCCCATGCGAACGAAGTACAGAATAAAATATATTAAAATAATACAATGTAAATTAAAAGAAGAGAAAATTAATTAAAAAATTAGCCAAACTGAAAATAATAAAAAATAAAGTAACAATACAAGTAAATTATATAATTAAGTAAAATAAAACAACAAATACACAAAAAATAATAAAATAAAAGAAAATAAAAATTAATTAAAATTCCATTGAATAAAGTTACCTACATATATAAAAAAGTAAAATTTAATAAAAGAAATAAATACAATTAAAACATCAAGAAAATTTAAAAAGATACAATGCTCTCCAATTCCCTGACTTTATTGTTTATATAAAAACCCAAATGTAAAAAAATTTCATTTAAAATACTCATCGGCGTTTTGCGACCACAATTATGTCTTTCGGTGCTCTGCAATTAATTGTAGATATATTTGCCGTTTTGCTCTTTCCTACAACCAGCCGTATATAAATATGTCAACATATTTGCACTGATTAAAGTGATAAGTTGATAAGTGCCCTCAACAGCCAACAGGTGGCGACTCACCATATGGACAATAATTGTTGACGCGTGTGTGTGTGTGTCTGTATATACGCGTGTGTATGTATGCATATGTGGTGAATGGAATATTTATTTGTTTAAATAAAGACAAAAAAACGAATCAAGTTTTTAGTTCTATACGTGCACATTGGCTCTCTTATCTGTTCGAGGAAGTACATGCGGACGCACGGACGCCTTGGAATTAAATATTTCACAATTTTGGGGCTTTTTCATTTTCTTGGAAATGTCAAAGATTGTCAATAAATTGTTTATACCATAAATATAGTAACGTAGAAGTATTAACAGATAGATTGATGGATAGCGAGTAAGGAAGGGATAAGTTTGTGTTGTAATGAACATTGGATATAAATATACAGGCTTAAGAAATGCATTGAAATCAATGGCGATTATGTAGAGAAGATAAAAAAGGACAAAGAGTATGAATAAATCCAAATATATTAAGAATTCTCATACTTCTCAAATCTCCAATGATATTTCTCAAGTTGAGAAAAAGTTTGCTCTCAACTCGAACTCAAATGTATATGAACATTTGTTTAAGTTCATCAATATATTCTTATAGAATTTTGTTAGTGGAGTTCGAAAAAAGGTTTCCAGACGTTGTTGTTGTTGTTCGAGTAATTCTCCAACCCCCATTTAAGAGCAAGCACTATGAATGTCCTCCGAGACAGTCCAGTGTGCAGTTTCGATAGACTCATACTAGAGGGAATGGGATGCGAAAAATAGATGGCTTGATTTAAGAGGGGCGGTGGTTAATGTGGGGTTTTGCTTGGATTCTTATGAGTTGGTAACTCTTTTTATATGATATTTAAGGGCTGTCTGTAGGCCGTGGTGGGCAGCGGTACAGATAATTATTATTTTACTGCGTTCATTTGAGGTCAAAAGGGATCCTCCTGAAGTGCATTTAGGAAATTTTTATCGAGATGATCTCAGCATAAGTTTCTCGCTGTGAAAGTGATATACATAGGTATTTACTTGTGACACTCGACATAGTGTTCTGACAGAGGGTTTTGTTTCGGATTTTTGGTAGCAATCACGATTGTACTTGGCTCTTAGTTCTATCAGCTTGATTTAGTGAGGTTGAGAGTTAATCTGCTATCAATGAAGAAACGCAAAAGCTTAAAGAGTTAGCCGTCTGCGCAAATTTTATATTGAGATGGTAGGCCGTGCATATAAACCCCCCAGTATACAGTCATTATTAAAGCCATCCTTCCAAAAATAACCTTCTAAGAATCTTGATAATCCTATTAAAATTATATACATCATCTCCTTCTGGCAGCCACTACAAAGCCCTACAATAATTACCAGATCCTTAACTCTCAAAGAAACTTCTTTCATTTCCTATGATAATCACATTATTGACGTGAAAACTCTACCTCCCAAGCTGTTAATCAGTCAGAAAATACTCGCTACTCGCCAGTCGCCCAACTGTAAGCCTGTTAAAAAGAAAATATTAATTAATCTCAACGTGATTGTCTGATAAATTTCCTTATCTCCAACACGTGCCACATAAATCTCCCCACAGTTCATTGTCATACAATGGATGGATACAACAGACAACCCTCAGAATATACAAGGTTGACCATTTTGCGGCAACGAAAATAAATGTAAATAAAATGCACTTTACTTCTCTCTCTCTTTTATTATAAAATTTGAACCTTTTTGAAATACTAGATCTTACAAATGGTCCCCACGCGAATTTTTGTAACTACAAACCGATCGGTTTGAGGTAATTTTCGATCACTTTTTGGCACATATTGGGCGGTACCTCAGCCATAACTTGACGAGAGTTGGTTTTCAAGTGCTCAAGAGTTAAAGGTTTATCCAGATAAACACGGTTTTTCGCATCTTAAAGCACGAAACGTGGCCACGTTTAAGTCACCACCTTTGCAATAGGTTTTAACAACTTTAACGTGTTGTTTGGTCGTTCAGAGATCCATTTTCATGTTTGGTTTGACAATTAACTTTGACAGATGTCAAAATACAGCTCTGTACTATTGAAAGCACGCACTGGATAACCCTATATATATCACAAAAACACTCGAACTCGAACAGGTGGTTGTGCCGACTTCTCAAGTAAATAATGAAAAGTAAAACTGATGTAATATGCCAAACCGATTGCCACATGCTGCAAATTGACATGTGAGAAAAAATGCAAATCATTGGAAAAATACGAACACAGGGCGACTCGCATGCAAGTGGAAATAGAGAAATTCAATGAAATATTAGTTGTAAGTATAAATTTATGTAAATAAAATAATATAAATGCAAAAAATATTGAGATTTAACACTGCATACATTATATACATACATATGTAACTGCGTGTGAATATAAAATATTAACCAGCAAATACAATTAATTCTACAATAAAAATAATTATAATAATAAGGTAAATATGTGTCAGCTGTCATATAACACTTTGCGTAATCATTGTTCGAACATAAATGGGCAAATGCAGCGCTGTTTAATGTATCGTAAAGAGACGAGAAAAAAAGACAGAAAAAAAATCTCAAAAAGAGAATGAGCAAAAACGCCCTTTTACAATTATGCCATGCAACAGTAGCAATAATAACAAATAACCTACGAGTATAGTAACCTACGAGGGGATTAACAAAAGTTCATTAAGTTGACCAGAAAAAAATATTATTTTTGTATTTATTCGTAATCTTTGTTTCTTTTAAACTTCTCTACATAATCGCCATTGATTTCAATGCATTTCTTAAGGCTATAGATCCACTTCTGAAAACAGTCTTCAAAATATTGCTTTTTAAGCTTATCAAGTTCAGCATTAGCCGCATTAAGGGGTTATACACAGTTATAATTTTCAAAAAATCGATTTTTTTAATTTTATTTTCTGTATCTAAATATATTTAAGAATACAGACAAGAAATTTCAAATCGATCCGGCAAATATTTTCGAAGTTACACGTCCATTTGTAAAGACGTTTCGGAGCGCTTGGAAGTGCCATATAAGTATAACTTTACACGCGTTTTTCTCAGAAACTCGAAAACGGCTGAACCGATTTGTCTAAAATTTTAACACAAGCTTCTTGAATATATTTTTCAGTGATTAAACGAGGGTTTTATTTTTCCGATAAATACTTTTTTTTATAAACAATTTAAAATCGAAATTTCGCTGAAAAATCAACTTTTTTCTTTGAGAAGGCGGCATTTTGACAAAAAAATTTTTTTTTGCTCATTCCTTCGTGATTAATTACTAGATTTAACATTACTTTAATGAAATCTGTTTGGTTTTTTAATTTCAGATGATCCAGTTCAGAGATAGAGTGGTCACCGCAAGACGTCCTTTTTCAGAGGACCTTCTGGAGATCAGCTGTAGCTCTGCTCCAGAGAAATATTTTTACTAGTTATAAGGATTAAAATATTGCTGAATAAGTATGTAAACTTTATGAATCAATAAATTTTAAAGACTTGTCAAAAAAAATTCTTAAAAATTCGCTTTTTTTGGCCCATTAACTGTATATAACCCCTTAAATATCTCCTCGTTGCCATTAAAGACCTTTTGTTTTAAAGTTTTTTTAATTTTTGGAAATAACCAGAAATCACAAGGTGCTATATCCGAGGAATATGGTGCTGGACGTATTGCTTCGATCCCTGAGATCGCAATAAAATTACTCGGTTATTTCAGCTGTGTGGGATGGCGGGTTGTCATGATGTAAAAAGTAGCGCCGCTACTTTCTGGATCGTACTTATAGAACCAGGCTATGCCACCAGTAACATCTTTACTAAATTTCCTAGACTGACCATTTTCAAATTTGTTTAGGAAAAATTGAGCAAAATGCACTCGAGCCTCTGCTTGGGCCTCATTTAAAATTCGTGGTACCCAACGAGCAGATTTCTTCGTGTATCTCAGATGATTACTTGATATTCGAGATCCACCCATGGCATTCAAGCCCAATTCATTAGCAATAAGTTTTTGTGTCAACTGTGGGTCTTCGTCAATTTTGGACTTCACCAGAGCTATAGTGTCGTCATCAGTGGAAGATTTTGATCGACCTTCTCGGCGCTCGTCCTCTACGGAAAAAAGTCCGGTCTGGAATCTTCGGAACCACTTAGAAATAGTCTTTAAAGATGGTGCAATCGTTTCGTATGCAGTTTGGCATTCACTGAATATTTGTATTTGCTGTAAATTATGCCAAAACCCGAAGAGAATCACATGGCAAATTTCTGTTTGCGTTGATGGTGGAATTTCTTCCGACCTATCCTCAGCTATCTTGCGTTTTCTCGTCTCCATTTTAACCGATCGCTCTAAAATTTGAAAGGAAGACCAATAAAGTAATTGGAAAGGATTTGATGTTCTTAGATTTAACGAAAACAAACTGAAACTCACCAACTGAGCGAACTTTTGTTAATCCCCTCGTATACATATATGAGCTAAAAAGCAGTGCATATGGAGCTAGAATCCATTCAGTAGCTGTCCGTCCACAATTGTAAACCTATTGTAGGCGTGATAAAGCAATTGAAAGACGGTAGGCGCCGCTTTACACAGGCGAGCTGCTGACGGACAGCAACAAATCACTACAAACTATGTAATTGATAAATATACATTTGCCTTTAAGTGATTCATTTCTATTTTCATTTTCATTTAATTTTTATATTTTTTTAATTTTTTTAATTGACAATTAAATCATCAATAAATACTTAAAGGGTTAACAGATACACGTAGACATAAACATAAATATGTTTGTATTTACTAATATTTTAAATATAAAAATAATATATTAAAATATATTATTAAATTGTGAAGCATCTTGTTGGACCGCAATGTAGAAAAAGTGGAGCTGTTTGGATAAGTTAGTGAAGAACAGAACTTGCTCAAGAACAACTGAGAATATTTTTGCTGAGCACAAAGTGTTGAATAAATCCTGGTTTGTCCATTCCTCGTCGTTCCTAGGAATTGAGCATTCCACAAACGTCATTATTTGCATAACAACTTGAGTCTTTACGCTTATAAAGTTCAGTTAACATAAGAACTCATACCGAGTAATCATCAACAACGTCGTGTCTTTGCTGATTGGGTCCTTGAAATACAAGAAAATTTACCGGAATTTCCTCATAAAATCTTTTTAGACTGATGAGTCTCATTTCCAACTCGATGGCTGCGTCAATAAGACAAACTGTCTCATCTGGACGGAAGAAAATCCAAGATTTATTGTTGAAAAGTCTCTCCATCCTCAACGTGTTTGGTGTTGTTTATAATCCGTAGGGGATATTGGACCTTCTTTAATATGAATGGATTGTGCTACCAAGATATGATTATTGATCTTTTATAGCCGGAATTGGATGGACAACGTTTTCTTTCAACAAGACGAAACCATCGATGTTTTAAGGGAAAAGTTTCCGGACCATTAAACTCTCGAAGAGGTGATCGCAATTAGCCACCGAGTTAATGAGATTTAACACCTTGTGGCTTCTTCCTTTGGAGCCACATGAAGGATCAGGTCTACGCCAATAGATCAACGTCGATTCATGACCTCAAAGATGGAATTCGTGAAACTATTGAGAGCATACAGCAGACACTTTGTGATTTGGTGTTGGAAATTTCATAAAAAGGATACGGCTCTGATGGCATATTTTCCTTTTTACATTGAAATAAACATCCGATCATTTATCTCACAAAATGCTATTTTGTATAAGAGGCTATGTCCATTGATCGTAGAGATCTGAAACCAAAGAGAGTGTGTTCTGCGTATGACACAAGTTTAATTCTCTACATAAAAACTAATTAGTATCGAATCAGTTATGCTCCATTTTCACATCAATCCAGCGCCACGTATGGGAGAAGAAGCTAGGTAAAAAATAGTCTTAGGCCTTGACTTTCATAGTTACGAGCGAATTCAGTATAGACTTTTTCCTTTAGCTTTGATTTGGCAAATTTTGGTTATGTTATGTTGAAATGTGACTTAGCTTTAAGGAGTTGTATAATCTGCCTGCTAGTACTTTTAATCTGGAGATTTTAATGGTTTCGCATTTGATTTTGGTTTAGACTTTGATAGATTTTTAAGGAAAGGAAGAAGATTGGTCGAATATTCTGTGGTCTGATGAATCAAACTTCAAGGAAAGCTTAGTTAAGATCGTCTTAAAGTATTAACAGCCATAGCTTCTTACCCTAGAGCAATTTGAAGACATAATACAAATCTTATGAAAACATTATTTTTTCTTTTCTACAGATATTTGGGACACCTGGTGTGGCGTTCATGAGGCGACGGTTTGGGGAAGAATATCATCCAGATTGCGTGGTACCCACTGTTAAGCATGGAGGAGGCAGCATTATGATCTGGGGCTGTATGGCTGCTGATGGTGTCGGCGAAATGTTCGTTTGCGAGGGTCGCATGGACAGTCAAAGGTACATAAATGTATTAGAAGCTGTTCTTCTGCATTCGTTAACACGCATTTTTGGCAATAATAATTTTAACGGGGTTCAATTTCAGCAAGACCATGCTCCTTGTCACAAATCAGCGACTACGATGCGTTGGTTTAGAGATAACAACATATTGTTTTGTTAGATTGGCCTGCACAGTTTCCAGATCTTAATCTTCTGAAAAATCGACGAACGCAATTCATGAGTTGTTACCAGTACATATTACCAAGCGGAGAACCAGGGTTCGAGTCCTGGTAAGACAAACCTCCAAAATTATAGGAAATTATTATTTTTTTTTAAATGTCCGAGTGTATTACTGATATGAAATAAAAAGCTCCTCTTAAAAATTCATTAGCCGTGCGGAGATGGGTTAGTGTAAACTGTAGGTCCCTACATTAGATGGAAAACAATTTAACGCTCACCACAAATCGGACTCCAATGGACGTTAATTGTATATACCCAAAAAACCATTAATTTCTCGCAGGGTCTCATCAATACAAATCTGCAGCCAAAATTATTGTAAATGTCATTTTTTATCCGTATAAGACGGTGCCAGGTTGGTACTTCAATTGCCATATGGTGCACTAGTAACACCGCGCCACACACAAACGACATCTCTCACTCGCCCCTCTCTCTCTCTCTTTCCCTTTCTTCACGATTTACTGTACTTATTGTCAATTCTCATTGATAATCAGTTTTCTGCGTCACACTCAAGTGGGCGAAACTAGAACACAGTTACAGCAGCACCAGCAATAATAACAACAATAACAACAACAATAATAATAACAACATGCAATGCAATAACAATTTAATATCTCGATCGATCGATCGATGGAACGATGGAACGCCCGCTTATGGTAGAACACCTGCTCGAACATTAGTGCTTATTGGGCTGTTGGCTTTTGATCGGGCGCTTGATAAGTTATGACTTGTTGTTGTTGTTGTAAGTGTTGTTGCTATTTATATGAAAGGCAAATTGATTGATTAACAAACAATTTACTGCAACAAAATGCGCACTGGTTTTGCATGAATGAACTGATGTAATTTTCTAGTTCGATTGCATTATTTTTGCACGAGGAAATGCGAGTTTATCAGCAAAACAAAAAAAAAACAACAAAAAGAGTAAAAAAATAGATAGAATTCTCAAAGAGCTCGGCGCCGCGACAGTAAGCTAAAGTGATTTCAATGGGCGGGACTCAGGTGAATTAATGATAATAATAGATATCACCTTGTGTACTGTATTGATGGGTTTTCAAAGACCATTAAACTCAGAAACTAAATGAATTAAAAGTTTAGGTTTCCTTCATTAAGAAGGGTCTAGTAACAATGGTTGATTATAATAATACATACATTCTGACTAAAGTCCTTTGAGATAGATTTTCTCGAACTATTTGCAGACCTTGGTTATCCATAGCATTATATAAAGGTGTTTTCATGAAAGAGGTTAAGTTAGGCTACTGCTCTATCGCAACGATTACACTAGGGCTATCTAAGGTAGACCTAGCACTACCCAAAGAAGATCGGTCACGTTTTACTCCTCTTCATCATACTACAGGGAGACCCATATCTCTCTGCATGTCGTCCTAACACACAGTGGCCTGTCAACACTCTTATTACTTTGAACACGCCCTCTCTTTTAAACGAGTAGGTACATATCATGATCATTACTGATCCCATTTTAGCCAGGGTTGTCTGGTTTTGCAGCAAATTCCATGAGAAGCAGCTTGCAAGTTACAAAAGGCATACCAATGCGTTCTTTATCGAGTAGAATTTGGTTGGTCGTACCTTGCCTAACAAGTTCATCCGCTTTACAGCTTCCGACTGTCATCGAAAATGAAGATAGCCTTATTTTTATAGCTTAGCCTCTCCGGTAAAAATGGCTATCACACCTTGATCGAGGTCATATAAATTTTCCCATTCGTTCGTCTCAGAGGCCTTTGTAGAAAAGTCTGTATAGTCCATCCCTTCTAGAGTTTGTAAGAAAGATAGTATCCGGGCGTGACAGGTGTGCGTTACAGTTCGCTTTAAGTCTGTCATAAAGACAGCTAAGGGCCGCTAAACTCTGCCCAGTTTGCTTTTAAAAGTGATTTTTATCCAGTGCCCGCAACTACTGACGCGACGCCGTAGAAAGGGATCAGTTTGATTACCGATATGCATATACAGTGGGAATTTACGGTCTTGAACCCCATCTTTTGCCAAACATGTAGAACAGTTATGCCTTTCCTGATTCTTTCTCCAGAGGTATTTAAGTCCACTAGAAAAAGAGGTTATGCCGTCCGAATGGATGAAAGCAATCCAGCTTTGAACTATTTAATGCAGTACCCCATGGTGGAAAAAGAGGAAGAGAAAGAACTCCACTTCAACTCTTAAGACAGCCGGTTCTACCGGAGTTGAACCGGATTTTATCCGGCCAAGGGCTGTCACTCTTTCGGCGATCTAACCCCGCAAGCAGTTCCTACAGGGATGCTACCGCAGGGAGCACCCCAGCAGGCACTTCATTGAAGCTGAACCTCCACCTAGGCACATCAGGAATGGAGTACTTGATTTGTAGAGCACCATGCAGCAACACGTGCAACAACCGTTGGATAGGACGGCGTACAGACAAGCACTGAACGCCATTCACCAGGAGTCTGTCAACACCTTCAAAGACTCCCTTCCCGTGAATGGCGTGCTCGGAGTTAAACCACCACCCATAGCAGACCACGAGCTCGAGCTGCCACGAGATCCGCGTGACCCTGTCACAACTTAGATCTGGTCATTGTCGTAGGTTAAACCTCTAATTATTCAGACTCGTGTCGTGCGGAGACTCTCTACATGCAGCGCATACGTTGGGTCCCCGGCATGTTGGGTCCCTAGCATACCCAACGTATGCCCTGCATGTGGAAAGTCTCCGCACTACACTAATCACCTCTTCACATGTCCTCTTAAATCGACTCATCTAACCCCCCTCTCCTTTTGGTCCAATCCCGTCGAAACAGCACGTTTCCTGGACCTCCCTTTAGATGACCTCGACGACTTAGATTGACAAAGCCTGCCCTAAGCTGTATAAGTAAGCCGCTAAAACAACAACAACAACAAAGACCTCCACTTCATTAGAAGTATCAGATGGAGACAGACCTTGTTGTTGTTGCAGAGTGGTTTATGTACGCTTACAATAATTTTTGCTTGGAAAACTGAATCAGTAAAACCTTGCTCCTGTGCCTGCTTCGCCTGTTCATATTTATTGATGACTTAGTAGCTCTGTCCAAAGGAGGGCAATCGCATAAAAGATGAGAGGCAATTAATGCCTTCTCATCGTTCTGGGATCTCGGGCTATCTAACAGTGGTGCCACAATCTTTGAGATGTGCCCTCGAACTTTTGAAAAAAGTTTATTTCAAGCAGGTTCTTCTCTACCTGGTTTTTCTAAAGGAGTGGAGGTCTGGATCTTCTTCTGTTTCCACCGGCGGGTTTCTTGATTCTTGAACTTTGTAAATGTCGCCTTATATCTTGTATAGCTCATCGGGGTTGCCAAATCGTAGAGAACCATAAATCTTACGCAAAAGCTTACTCTCGAAAACTCCTAACACCGACTCATCAGATGTTGTCATCTTCCATGCCTACGCACCTTATAGCAGGACGGGAACGATGAGCGACTTTAGGCATTTGCGATAACTAATTGCTACTGATATCAAGCGTGATGGAGGCCTCCTTATAACTACTTTCTTTATGGGCGTTTCAGTTCAGTTTCTTGTCAGGAAGTAAGCCCAGAAACTTTGCTTGGTTCCTAGGTTTAGGTCAACAACACCCTTTAGAGTTAGCGGTTTTATTGTCGTCACTTTATATCTCTCAGTGAATGGCACGAGCTCCATCATGCCAGAGTCCTCAAAGAGTTAGGATACTCGATTCCAGCTCCTATCAGAAGCGAGTTGTCTTTTAGACCGTAAGTTTCCAGTGCATGGAAGAGAGTACACCACACGCTTATAAAGTGAGCTTCTTTCGACTCCCCAGAAGATACTTTACACTCTAGAAAGACTACGCTTTCATTAAAATTGAGAACTTTGATGTGTCTGAGGTAAAAGTACTTTTTATGCACTTCAAATTGTCTAGTCGCCGCCATAAAAACTAAAAAACTCGTTTATCGTTCGTCACCCAATTCCAAATTGAAATCAGTGCAATTAAGCAAAGAAACAAAAAAACAAAAAAAAACACAAATAAACATACAAACAAAAGTAATCAAGCATACCAAATCAAAACAAACAACAACAAGAACAAAATAAGCGTAAAATTATATTAATTCTCTAGTACATACATACATACATACATACATATTAACCGCAATCGAGCCGAGGAGACACCTGTTGTCGCAACAGACAAGTCAGAGAGGGCAGCGAAGGCAGAGAACATGAAACGCGGCAGCAGCGATCGGGTCAGTGAACCGGCGACGAGTAGCGAGTAGAGAGTGAGCTACCGGCGGCGGCGGCTATACAAACGGAGCGCATAATGCGGTATACTATATGTATGTATATGTATGTAAAAGTGCATGTAAATATGTTTGTAAGTATGTATGTATGTATGTATGTATGTATTAATGCAAGTTCACTTAATTGCAAGCATTATTTTACTCGTGTTGTATTTATTATTTACGACAAACAAACGAACAGACATACATATTTACATTCATACATACATATTTACAATGTGGGCAAATTGCAATCTCCTCCAATATAACAATATAAAATTCTCACATACCTACAAATTATATATATGTATGTTTGTATTTTACTATAAGTACATATATGTATATGCCTGTATATATATATATATGTATGTATCCATGCACTTGCAGTCATTAAACGAATTTATGCCGTGAAATCAAAATAGAATGGCTTGACATGAAATTAAATGTTATGCACACACACACACACACACACACACACACACGCAGACACACACACCGGCCACATTGAGAGCAAAGTATTCAGAAAATGTAACAAAAGCAAAAAAAAAAACAAGCGACAGTCAATAAAATGGAAATGAAATGGCAATAACTGTGCAATTTTAATGGTAAACACACACACACACACAACAACAACAACAAACAACTGCAAGAGCAATGATAATAACAGCAGCAGCAACAACAACAACAGCAACAGCTGCAAAAAAATAGCAATATAAATCATAACAACAACAACAAAAAAGTGCCGCCACTCAACAGTTGCACTCGAGCGATTTTCCATTGAACAATAAATAAACAAATTAATTAATAATAAATCCAACGCAATGAATACAACTAATTACATCAGCTAATTATATGCAGAAAAAAAGGAGGGGGAAAAACAAAAACAAAAAAAATAAAAAAAATAATAAGTAAAAATATTAAAAAAAAAAATTGAAAATAATTTACAAATCACTCTAGACGGAGTGAGGTAACAATGATTACGAATGAAGGTGATTTATTTTTCTATTTTACAAATTTATTTTAATTTATTTATTCTAACAGGTTAATGCACTGCACGAAGAGTTTGTGTCGAAACAGATTTGTAATTTATTGATATTAAATTAATTAAAAATGTAACAGCATCCTAAATGTAGGCAACTTTCTATCAGAGATTCCCATTAAATTGTTTAAAAAACGTTGCCTACAATTAAGCGCTTTGATATATAAGACAAAAAAGTCTCCACGGTTCTTTCTGTATATTTTTGAACACATTTTTTCTTTATTGAAAATTAACATTAATCTAATACATATCGATTAATATTATCAACACCCTTTTGGTATTCTTATGGGCAGCGTCTTAATTTTAACAATATATAACTTCTGTAGTTTATCGTCAAAGAACTTGACCAAGTGATTTTCAATAGCTTTTCGACAGTCTATTTTTCCGCCATCAAGAGGTTTTCAGAGAGACCAAAGCAAATGCTGGTCAGATGGTGCAAGGTTCGGGCTATTTAGTGGATCAATCAAAACTTGTCAACCAAGCTCCGTTCCTTTTTGCTTGGTCATGAAATATTATTTAGGTGTAGTAAAAATAAATCCATTATTTTTGCATGAAATTGAAGGCTTTAACTTTTACTTTTCGTACCCAGCCTTATTCAAATGAGGCAATCTTTAGCTCTTAGGCATTGCTGCTCGAACTCGGCAATGTCCATGATTTTATCGCCATTTTCGACAATTGAGCTTCCACTTACCGGATAACATCATCTATTGGAAAAATAATGGATTTCTTTTTACTACACCTAATATATATGATCCATATGGTCTATGATCCATTATTCATTGCCCGTGATGATTCGCTTTAGTCATCCTCTAGTTGCCTCTGTTGTTGTTGTTGTAGCGGTTCGCTAACCCCGCTTAGGGCAGGTATAATCAGTCTAAGTCGCCGAGGTCATCTAACGGAAGGTCCAGGAAACGTGCTGTTTCGACAGGGTTGGACCAAAGGGAGAGGGGGGTTAGATGGGTAGGTTTAAGGGGGCATGTGAAGAGGTGGTTAGTGTAGTGCGGGGACTCTCCACATGCAGGGCATACGTTGGGTATGCTGGGGTCGAGTCTGGATATGTAGGAGTTTAACCTGCTACAGTATCCAGATCTTAATTGTGCCAATGTAGCACGGGTCTCTCGAGGCAGCTCGAGCTCACTGTCTGCGATAGGTGGTGGTTTGGTTCCGAATACGCCATTCACTGGAAGGGAGTCTAGGAAGGTGTTGACTGACTCCTGGTGAATGGCGTTCAGCGCCTGTCTGTATGCCGTCCTGTCCAGCGGTTGTTGTACGTGGTGCTGTATGGTGCTGTTGTAATCGAGTACTCCCTTCCTGATGTGCCTAGGCGGAGGCTCGGCTTCTAAGAGGTGCCTGCTGGGGTGCTCCGCGTGGTGGCATCCCAACAGGAACTGCTTGCACAGCAAAGCATTATGCTCCTTAACTCGTAGCATAGATGCTTCGCTGTGCAAGTGGTGCTCCGGTGACATCAGGAGGTTTCCTGTCGCAGTCCTAAGGGCGGTGTTTTGACAGGCCTGTAACTTTCTCCACTGCGTCTCGTTCGTCCCCGGCGCCCAAATCGGTGCAGCGTAATTTACGACCTCTCGCTATGCCTTCTTTTCACACCACGCAGTTTTTCACATCTTGAGCCTTCTCACCTTTTTCTTTCTCTTGAAGACAGCTTTAATATGGGTTAAAAGTGAAAGGCATGAAGCTTTGACACCAAGATTTAAAGCCACTCTGATAGGCTCCAATCAGTTTGCTATCGATAGGATTTAATCTTTCACAAAATACGCTCGACAGTATCTTATACATATGCAATATTGAGGAAGCATATCTCACTGGTGACCGACTTTTTGTGGGTTGAACGAAGCATGCTTAGGTTCCAATCGTTGGACATGCTTTCGTCCGATCATATTCTACAAAGAAGCGGATGCATGGTTGAGGTTTGAATGGCCCGACCGGCAATCTATTGTCCGTTTTCGCTTTGCTATTCAATTGCAATTGCCATTCAAACTTCTTCATTGCCATTCAGCAGATTGGGGAAGTGTTCCATTCATAAATTCAGTATATTCTGGGCATCAGTCGCTAGATCGCTTGTTGAATCCCGTTGAGGTTGTTTCGTCATCAAAAAAAAAAAAAAGAAAAAGAGATTGCCTTTATGATTTCTCATTTCAGTTTTTATAGATAGAGTTCGACTTGTCACTTTAGCTCGCCTCTAAGCACATATATTTTTTGGTTACCAAGATAGTGTTTGGCTTAAGACCGGAAGTCGTGAACTGTTTTAAGCATTTTTTAATGAATCGTTTTAGGTGAAGAACAGTTAAAAGCTTTGCGGTTAAAAAAAAAAATAAAAAAATAGCAAATTTTCATAATTCACATTTCATTCTTAAAGTCGATAGTAATTGGGAGCGCATTTCTCGGAAGCTAATTCAATGAAAATGTTCACTGGGTTCTGACATGGAGGAATCAAAATTTAATCAATGAGTCTACAAATAAATTGATTACGTAATAACGTACTTGATTTTACTGTTACATCTACATATGTATGTATGTATATATGCACAGCATATATGTAAAATTACATGCATACACAATTACATATATATTTTTGTTTAATTTTATTTATAAAAATTTGTAAATATTATTTTTGCTTAGAAAACTAGAAAACCGTTGAGCACAAAGTTCACTACTCACGTGCATTTGTCATTCGCAGGCATGCGATGATCAGCAAAATCGAGAATGATCAACTGGGTTTAACTGGATTTATTTATATAAATATAAATATTTACGAGTATACCAGGTAGTTGAGATTTTTGTTAAATTTTTAAATAATATTATTACAAATATATATATATGTATATACCAGGTGTGTTTGTTGAAGTGTGCCGGTTTTACTAGAAGGTGTCGCTAGCAATATGTATAAATTTCTATGATTTGGCATGTATGTAATTTTTTTCTATTGACGTTAACCTACAAAAATACGCAAGTCACATTCCGTCAAAATAATAGCGTCATATTTGTT
This sequence comes from Ceratitis rosa, assembly GCA_037013455.1. Classification (NCBI taxonomy): domain Eukaryota; kingdom Metazoa; phylum Arthropoda; class Insecta; order Diptera; family Tephritidae; genus Ceratitis; species Ceratitis rosa. Next base: position 34,449,826 of record JAWMAG010000004.1, on the reverse strand, counting down.
TACCTCAGTGAATATGTCGAGTTTTGTTCCAAGTAAATCGCATTTGCGGCATTCGTTGCTTTTCTTATTTCATCAAAAGAAAAAAGCAGCTGAAGCTCACCGGTTGCTGGTAAAAACTTATGGTGAACACGCCCTAGTGATTAGAACATGTGAGACATGGTTTCGTCAATTTAAAGGTGGAGATTTCGATTTGACAGACAATGAACATCCTGGTGCAGCGAAAAAGTTCGAAGACGAGAAACTACAGGCGTTATTGGATGTTGATCCAACCCAATCGCAACAAAAATTGGCAGAAACACTATATGTGACTCGAGGAGCAATTTGCCAACGTTTAAAAGCCATGGGAAAGATCCAGAAGTATGGAAAATGGGTGCCACACCAGCTGAACGATAGACAAATGGAAAATCGAAAAACCGTTTGTGAAATGCTGCTTCAACGATTCGAAAGGAAATCTTTTCTTCATCGAATTGTCACGGGGGGGCGAAAAATGGATGCGAAAAAAATCATGGCTTTCCCCTGGTGAAGCTGGCCCATTGACTGCAAGGCCTAATCGCTTTGGCCGTAAGACAATACTCCGTGTTTGGTGGAACCAGTGTGGTGTGGTGTACTACGAGTTGTTAAAACCTGGTGAAACGGTGAACACGGATCGCTACCGACAACAAATGATCAATTTGAATCATGCGTTGATCGAAAAACGGTCGGAATGGGCCCGAAGACATGGCAAAGTTATCTTGCAACATGACAACGCGCCGTCTCATACCACTAAACCGGTGAAAGACACATTAAAAACACTTAATTGGGAAATATTATCGCACCCGCCGTACTCTCCAGACCTCGCCCCGTCCGACTATCATCTTTTCGCATAGATGAGACACTCCCTTGCAGAGCAGTGCTTCGCTAATTTTGAAGAAGTTTTTTTGGAATGGTATCCATAATTTGCCTGAGAGATGGGCGAAATGTGTAGAAACCAAATTTCAATACTTTGAATGCAAAAATTTTGAGATTCCTCTGAAAATTAAGGGTTTTCTTTATCGAAAAAATTTCAACTAACACGCCTGGAATATTTATTGTGAGTAAAAATTAAATCGGTCTGTTTTTTGTATTCAAAAAAGTGTCTTTTTTTATTGGAACAACTTAAAAATGAACCAGTACCAAAGTACTGTCCGTCTGAAGCGGTTCTATCTCTCGAATACCATCTCTGTCCTCGATCCAATTATTGAGCCATTCTACGATTTCTTCAACTGACCCGAATCGGTGACCACAAAAATCATTTTGCATCCATCGAAAAAACCATTGGTTGAAAGAAGCAAAGTTTAGAGAATACAGCGGGTGAGGTAAGACATCCAATTTCAACGTTTTTAGGTAGTTTTTGACCACTAAATCCAGGTGGAACCGAGCTTTGTCATGCCCTTCGGTTGTTTCCTGTCGTTTTTCACGCAAAGCACGATTAAACCGCATTAGTTGTAGTCGATGACGTTTCGCATCAATGGTTTCGCCCGAATTTAGCAGCGTATAGTACACCACACACATCTGGTTCTAAAGGGACGCCATCGTACTTTGGTGCTATAGCTGAACGAGCGTATCACAAATACTTTGCCCGATTTAAAAATGGTGATTACGGTTTGCAAGACGAAGAACGTCTTAGATCTGAAGATGAGGAATTGGAACCACTAATCTAAGGAGATTGTTGCTAAAAATAAAAAAAATCTCAGAATCATTTGAAGCCACTCAGGCAGCCATTTCAAAACGTTTCCAAGCTGTCAGATACATACGTGTACAAGAGCAAGAAATATGGGTGCCATATGAATTGAAGCCAAGTGACGTTGAAAGACGATTTTGCATATCAAAAACCCTGCTTGAACTATAAAAAATTAAGTCGTATTTGTACGGGACTGTGACTATATACCTATATATAATTGGCGCTTTGTAACCGCTGAAGTGATTTTCGGCCGAGCTCCTCCTCCAGTTTGTGGTTTTGCGTCTTGATGTTTTTCCAACAACTGGAGGGACCTACAGTTTATACTAAGCCGCCTCCGAACGGCTGATGGTTTTTTTACGAGGAGCCTTTATTTCATGTCCGAAATACACTCGGTGGGGTTGACATTCCCTGCCGAGGGGCGACCGCAATTACAAAATTTAACTTATTTATTTATTTAAATTAATTGTTCATAACTTTTGGATGTTGGTGGCATCGGGATTTCAACCTGAGCCTTCCAATCGGCAATTCTAAGCGCAAAACATTCCGGATACACATAGAAGCCGGATGTAAGGAAGGCACAGGAGTTAGCGAGAAAAAGCCTCATGGACCGAACTTCCATCTGGGAATCGCCGTTGAATCGTAATAAAATCGATTAATTTCTGAGCGGATGAGTGAAGTGGGTCACCTACAGCAATGCCAAACGAAAAAGGTCGTGGTCGAAAGACAACGAGCCGTTACAGTCGGTTTTCAAGCCATGATTCATGGCCAGGCAGGTTTTGTCGTGTGTTTGGTGGAATTGGCTAAAAATAATCGACTTTTAGCTGCTTCGCTACGGGCAAACTTTTAACTCAGACCTCTACTGTCAGCAATTGAAACTTCTGAAGAAAGCAATTGTTGACAAACAGGAAGGCAATTATGTTTTACTAGGGCAACGTTAGATGACACACATCGATAGTGACAGGCCTCTCCAAGAGCTTCACTCGAAAGTTCTTAAACAGCCATCTTATAGTCCGAACCTCACACCAAGTGATTACTATCTGTTCCTTTCTATGGCGAATGATTTGACTGGTGACGAATTGGCCTCAAGAGAAGCCACAATGGTTCCCTCAGCCCACCAAACAGTGATTTCTTCTAGGATGTAAGGGCGTCTAAGCAATGGTTTGTGCGATAATTTTGTTTATTAACGTTCCCATTCAATCAAAGGTGAGCTTCATTGCTGTGCAAAACTTTATTGTGAAAGTCGGGATCGCTGACCATCTCGTTGTGGGTCCAGTCAGCGAACGTGCGACACGCTTGATGGTCGTTCGGCTTTAAATCTTGGGCGAGTTGGAGTTCGTAAACCCCCAAATCAATATCTTTCCGCAAAATCTTACATAAAGTGGATGGACACAGCTCCAACGGTTGCACGCAACGCCGGATGAACTTATCTTCTTCGACACTCAGCTCCACAGCACTGTTTGGCGCTTCATCGCAAGACCATAGAATTTCACCCGAACAACAGACGTATAATCAAAAAGAAAAAAAAAAATATTCCAAAAATGTTATGCCAATTGAAAAACTGCAAAAATTACGATCACATCACGAGAGCTCATCAAAAAGTAACGAAATAAATTTTCGGTTCACATTAAATATGCAACAGCCACTAATTTATATTCCGCATAAGCAATCAAAGGCAACAACTCAACGCACAAAGAATAAAAAAAACAGCCGAAAACAAAAACAAAATCAGCAATCGCGAACGCAACATTGCATTTGTGATATTAATAAGATTTATTTGCAACATTAAGCAATTTTTACTACCGATTTCACTGTCACTGCCACTGGGAAGGCTGGCGAGGCTGGCAAGGCAGGCAGCGGCGGCGCTCCACTCAGTTAGTTCAGTTGAGCAATGCAACATACACGTATGTGAGGAAGAAAACATAAGAGCAGCAACTGTGCTGGGCTTCAGCTCTTTTGTAGGTTGCACCGAATGTGTTGGCCGATAAGATCGTAAAGTATTTTTTTCAGTAACCTACGTTTGCGCAGAGAAGCCGAAAGAGGATAAAAAAAATTTTATGTGAAATGTAGAGAAGTGGTGAACAACAGTTATTGTTGGCTGGACCAAATAGAATTTTTAATGTTGGCGTTGAGATTTTCAAACGACATTCGAAGGCATGAAAAAAAGTTGACGCAAGTGGGGAAAGAAAGACTTTCGGACTAAAATAAGGATTGACATATGGAAAGAAATTCCTTCACTACATTGAATGGACCCGTATAAGATTCCGTATGCAAGTTCGCTTTTGAATTAAATAGAGGAAGCTACAAGCGGCGTGCAACGCAATAAGATTGAATGCAACTCAACCTTTGAAGATTTGTAGTATAGGACATACAAAAATATTATCTCTTACAGAAGTGGCGAAGGAGCTGGACTACACCACCTCCAGTGCATGCTTCGGTAATCTTTTCTCCGCGAAAAATGCGAATGGGAAAACACCAACCCCCCCGACCAGGGAGCAATAGCCATCTGCGCAGACGGCTCGAAGCTGGAGCATAAGAATACCGGACCACTGCAGCGTGTTTCAGGCGGAACTCTTTGCTATCCTGGAGGCCGCGGAGTGGTTGTACAAATCTACGACAGACGGGCAATCGGTTACAATTTACTCCGAGAGTCAGGCTGCGATCAGATCTCTTCAATGTAACGGTACCACGTCAAAAGTGGCCAAAAATTGTAGTCACTTTCTTAACAAACTCTCAACGAAATACAGTACTGCCGTTGCCTGGGTACCTGGACACAGGGACATCCCAGACAATTGCCTGGCAGACGAACTAGCAAGGGAAGGAACCCGGCTGGTTTACCTCTGTCCACGATAAAGTGCATGCTTAAACTGGCCTTTACCAGCGAAGCTGACTCAAGATCGTTGAACGAGATCACGTGCAACATGACCAGACAGCTATGGGCAAAGTTGAACGCAAAAAAATCAAAACATCTTATCTTTCTTGACCGGCTCTCCATTAACATAACGACTGACATAATAATTGGACACTGTTTAATGGGGCTTCACAGGAAACGATTTCTGCAGCAGCTATAGGGACGAAGAAGAAGAGGAAGAGACTATCGAGCACTACCTCTGCCACTGTCCAGTCTTGACATCCGCACGACACAAGTTCTTTGGGAAACACTTCTTCGACTGTCTTGCTGAGTTGGCCACAGCGAATATTGGAAACCTCGTTGCCTTCATAAGGCACACGAAATGGTTGGATCATTTGAGAAGGTGAAGACAGGAGCTTCAGCGGTATCATAATGGGCCTATTGACCTAAGTGTGTTGGCAGCCGCAACTCAACTCAACTCAAACCCTGTTCCTGTTCTCGTGGGATTGTGGAGTCTACAATTAGAACAGCAGGCCACCCGTCTCAAGTAAAAATCTTCAGCTACACGTGGAGCTTGTTTACCAATAAAAGGCGTATAGAGTGCGAGTTATCAGCATAAAACTTTGAAGCATAAGATTGATTAGACCGAGACGATCGTTAAATACGGGATGCGGAATTTGAGTAAAGAATCCCAACCCTATTCCTTGTCTCAGAAAAAGTCTTTCTTGGGTTGCGCACACCTTAAGGGTAGTTTGAGGTTCGTCGTATGAAAACTAAACGACATTGAGCTCTGAGACTTCATCAATGCTTGCCACAAAGGAAAGTTATGTCCTCTCTGTCGCCCTAAGTCATCGTGGGGTTGTCGAGTTATCCAAGCCGTTCTGCTTCGGTATCTCGAACCCGTGGATTTCAACGAGTAACTGGTTGTTTCCATATATTTTCTATTTGTCAAAATATTTCGTGGTTTAATTCATGGTTCACGCTAAACTTTCTTGCGTGCTTTGTCGTCCAAAGCTGCGGAATAGTCCAACAAGAGACAAATGAGTGTTTCTTTTTGCCAAAATATGCTCTGCTTTTCGACAGACATATCTTTCTGCCGATCTGAGAACATTGCGTGGGAGATGCTTCTGACTTAAAGTGAAACTAAGCAGATAGGTAATGTCTCTAGGGCTTGCTCGCTAGCTTCGTTCTATTGATATTCTCAAGGATGACCTTGAGATACTTCACCGAACCAAACTTTACCGATTGACCTAATTTCTCCACCGATTTTTGGAATGCGTCTTGGTGATTTTCTTGAAATGGACGAACCCTTAGTTCGTGGCGAAGGGGCAATCGCATTTAGAAGAAAACTTGTTCGATAATTTTGGAAGACGTTCTGACTAAGATTCCAATCCATGACACTTCACATGGTAACACACAGTTAATCAATCGGTCATAGGTTCCCGAAGTTATCTATGTGAGATCTTTAGTCTCAAGCCAGCCAATTGATTGATAGCTAGTGTCAGTTAGCGCCTTGTTGCGGCTGTATTCCAATCAATCCGTTTCACTTCCAGTATTCCACTGATAACTCACACTGAACAGTAAAACACGTCTCCACAAAAAGAGCCACGAAAATTATATTATACAATCATTCAAATTTATTTAGAGACAGTCCCCTGAAGTGTCACTGAAATGTGTCAAAGTGGTTTTTAAGCGCAAACCACAAACACTCGACCTACTAAAACGCTTAATTGCCGCAATTGATTTATTTTCAAGCTATTTTTTTTTGCATTACTTCCCTTTCTCTTCACATCTTGTTCAACTTCATTTTGGCTTGATTTGCATGGCGTCAATAGTCGCCGTGGCGTCATCTGGCATTTCAATAATTATTAATATCACACCAATAATTAATTAACACATTCAATTTACAATTGTAGCGCCGTATTGGCGATGTTCGGGTTTTAACAGGTGATTTCTCTGGCGGTGTTTAATTTTTTTCTGTTTTTTTATTGCAAATTAGCACTTTTGGCAACTGGTTCGAAATGGTTGGTTAGAAATTTAGGATTCGGTCATTATCGTACATATAAGTAGATATTTGTGTTTTTATAAACTTCCATTTATTTCTTCATCTTTCTAAATACACATCGGCGATAACCCAATAATTACAAAATCCAAAAACATTTTAATTTTTTTATTTTATTTTATTTCTTTTCTCTTTCGTTATACTTTTTATATACTTATTTGTTTAATCTTTGTATTTCATTCTTATTTCTTTTTAATTTAATTTCATTTATATGATTTATTTTTTATTTTAATCTTTTTTCTTTTATTTAATTTAATTTAAATTATTTTATTTTACACCGTATTATTTTATTTTATTTTTTAATTTATTTATTTTTTATTTTATTTTATTTTATTTCAATTAATTTGTTTTATTTTAGTTTTGATTATTTTATTTTATTTATTTTTATCTAATTTCAATTCATTTCACTTCATTTCATTTTATTTCATTTCATTTCATTTTTTTTCATTTCATTTCATTTTATTTTATTCTATTTTATTTTATTTTATTTAATTTTATTTTATTTTTTGTATTTTATTATTTTTAATTAAATTTTATTATATTTTATTTATTTTATTTTATTTTATTTTATTTTATTTTGTTTTATTTTATCTTCATTTTTTTTATTTTATTTTATTTTTTTATTTTATTATATTTTATTATATTTTATTTAATTTATTTTATTTTTTTTTTATTTTATTTTGTTTTGTTATATTTTATTTTCATTTTATTTTATTTTATTTTATTTTATTTAACATAATTTTATTTTATTTATTTTAATTTTATTTTTTTTTTTCATTTCATTCTATTTTATTTTATTTTATTTTATTTTATTTTATTTTAATTTATTCTATTTTATTTTATTTTATTCTATTTTATTTTACTATATTTTATTTTATTTTATTTTATTTTATTTTATTTTATTCTATTTTATTTTACTATATTTTATTTTATTTTATTTTATTTTATTTTATTTAATTTTATTTTATTTTATTTTATTTTGTTTTATTTTATTTTATGTTATTTTATTTTATTTTGTTTTATTTATTTTATTTTATTTTATTTTAATTTCATTTTATATTATTTTATTTTATTTTATTTTATTTTATTTTAATTTATTTCATTTTATTTTATTTTATTTTATTTTATATTATTTTATTTTATTTTATTTTATTTTAGTTTATTTTAGTTTATTTTATTTTATTTTATTTTATTTTATTTTATTTTATTTTATTTTATTTTATTTTATTTTATTTTAATTTATATTAATTTATTTTATTTTATTTTTTTTATTTTCTTTTTTTTTTTGGCTCAAAAAAGTCGGATCTTCTCGGCACTTTTCATTTAATTTAGTTTAAGTTTCTATTTTTTGTTTTTTTATACACATTTTTTTTTTATTTAAATTTTTTTTCTTACTTTTTATTTTTATTTTTTTTTTATTTTTTGCTTTTCTAAATCATTTGATTTTATTCCATTTTTTATTTATTTCTAGTTTTTTTTTCAAGTATTTTTTTTTTCATTATGTATTACATTTTTTTTTAAATAAAATTTTCGCGATTGGAAGTGTTGAAATAAGTGCTTCTGTTTAAATTTCGAATTTAATTATTATTATTTAATTTTCGGGTCAACGGAAAGTTTCAGACTTTGTATAAATGAAAATCATCGTACCTAACTTTCGACTGCAAAAACAAAAAATTGCTACTAATTACCTTTTATAACTGTACATATTGTGCAAACAGAAAACTACTAATAACCAAAACTTCCACTAAAAACAATCAGTGAATGGAAATGCATAGAGCAGACTAAATAAAAAAAATCATTAACGAACAGGTAGCGATCGAATATAAAACAAAACCAAAAAAAAAAAAATTAAAAATCAATAAAACAAAGTTCATAAAGTTTAATGAACGAGAAATAATAACAAAAATCAGTGAAAAATCTCAAATTTTCGGCACGTAGAGGAAATCGAAATTTATTGAATTCTGAGTGATCGGAAGAAACTAACAACAGCAAAAAACACCAAAAACAAAAGGTAAACAAGTAAAAAATATAACAAACCAAAGAGTGTTGACAGTGGGCGGCGGCCAGAGCGCTTTTAATGGACACTTGACAATTTGGACATGGCGGACTGCGGACTGCGGACAGCGGACCGCGTCGGTGGAAGCAAAATTAGTGGAAAAAAATCATAAATTTGTTGTTGTTGGCACGCCGGCATGCAGCCAGCTCATACATCAAATTAAATTATGACATTTTTATGTGTGAGAACAGGCATTAAAAAATCACTATTATGCGTATGTTATGGGCATATTAATATGCAAACAGCAAAACAGAACAATATCGAAAATAATATTAAAAATAATAACAACAACAACACCAACACTAACGACATGTGTACTTATGTCTTTATGTGGCAATATGAATGAGCGGAAGGTAAAACGTGTTGACAACTGCCGTCGTCACACCCGCTGACGTGTCAATTAAATATATACCTATTATACAAACAACAACAAATAAACATACATGTGTACATATATAATACATTGCATCTGTCTGTTTTATTAATGCCCAGCGCATTTAAAAATGTCTATAAATTATCACAGTTTCAAGCCGCTGGATTTCATTAATAATTTTTGTTTTTTTTTTGTTTTTGTAAATTGCAATTAATAACAGATTTGTATAAAATGTTGACTTAATTTTTGCATAATTTATTATTCTTTTTGTGTTTGTTTATTTTCAAGCGCAATTAAATATAGCGCGTTAGCCATGGCAGAGCAAGCGGAGAGACTGGGAGACTACAAAAAAAGCATTGCTTACTAACATTCGCATGACCAGGGCTCGAGCCCTGGTCCTACCAACATCCCAAAATACGGAAAATTATTTTTTCTTGTAATGGTCTCCTCTTTGCAACGAATGTCAAGTAGTCTGAGTGTAGTCCTGATATTAAATAAAAGCTCCTCATGAGACTCAATCGACAGTTCGGAGCCAGGTTCTCCAGGCTTCTCTTGAGGCCATTTATTCACCTGTGAAATCATTCGTTATAGACAGGAACCGATGGAGCGAGGTCCGGACTATAAGGTCGATGCATAAAAACCTCCCAACCAAACTCTCGTAGCTTCTAGCAAGTCGCTCTCAATGTGTGTGGTGTGGCTTCTTTCAGACGGTCCAATTGCTGACAGTACGAGTTAAGAGTTTGGCCAAGTTGGACCCAGCAAACACACAAAAAAATCTTCCAAGCCGTCAATCTGGAACTGGAGACCGCTTGTGCTGGCCCACAGCCCTTAGACCATAACATTTTTCGCTTAAAGTTGCTGTGAGATATCCGCTTTTCATCATCACCATCAGAAATGGATCGATATGCTTACACGTTCGCAAGACAGTTGTCATCATTTACTGTCATCACACGCGAGCCGGATGGGCATTCGTAGCAGTGACACTCGCAGGAATTGCTGGGAGGAAGGCATGAGTGAGACGTTAGTGCAATGATATGTTTCTGTTCGGCCTTAGCTAGAACTAGTATTAAATATCTCAGATAAGATATTAAAGCAGTCTTGAATTTTGCGAAAGAAGTGGACGACCTATCTGACGACTACTTTAGCTCACAATAAAGCGAACCTCCTTCTGACACTACAAAAGCCCAACTGCTCTATATAAGGCGCATCAGCAGGACAGTGTAACCTAACTTAACCTAAATCTTGCGCCACTCACCGGCTCACCAGAAGGCCAATTGTCGAAAATACCGATAAAATAATGGGAATCGAAGAGTCTGACTGACATGCAAGCACTGTTTCGATTGTCCACAAAAGAACAGTTTGGAACCACTTGAAAAAGGCTGGATACACAGAGAAGCTCGATATATGAATACCAAATGAGTTAGCGAGAAAACTTCGTGAACCGAATTTCCATCTGCTAATCGATGCTGAATAGTAACAAAATCGACCAATTACTGAAGCGGATGGTGACTGGTGATGAAAAGTGAATCGCTTACAGCAACGTCAATCGAAAATAATCATAGTGGAAGGGCAGTCTGTCGACAGAAATGTCCTCTAAATCAAGATTGACGGTCAAGAATGTGTTTTGTGCGTTTCATGGGATAGGCAAGGAATCATTCACTAGGAGCTTTTCCCATAAGGCCAAACTACTGATTCGGTTCTGTACTATCAGAAAATTAGACCATCGGAAGGAAGCAATCGTTGGCCAACAGGAGAGGAATTGTGCTTAATCAGAACAATGCCAGACCACAGATATCAAGAGTGACACGTCAGGAATACCAACTATTCCTGTCTATGACGAACGATTTGGCAGGTGAGGAAGTGGCCTCAAGAAAAGCACGTGAAAAGTGAAATTCCCAATTATTTGCCAATGGGGACAAGGGTTCTTATGAGAGAGAGGCATAATTTTAAAATCATTATTGATATTTTATGACATATTGACAGAAATCGGATAATTCTAACAGTAAATAAAGCCTTCAAATTAGTAAAAATATAATGGATTTCTTTTTACTAGACCATATATTATGTCTCGTCGATTTTATTTAATCTCGAAGATAATCAAAACAATTGCGAAATTTTTTTTTATTTTTTTTTAATATTTTAATTAAAAATCACCGTTAATGTCATTACATTACTACTATTTTCCTTTAAGTAAAATTTTCATGCATATCATATTATCACCGTAAAATTCTTTTATTGTAATTAAAAAAAAAACGATTATTTTTAAATGGAAAACTATTAACGCAACAAAAAACGTGTCTTCACGTCCGCCAAAATACCCGCAGTGCATTCCATGAAATCTCGTTAGTTAATTGGCATTTTTTTTAACACCTCAGCGGGGTGGAACTACTCAAACGTACAATAACAACATCATTAATAACAATAACAACAAAACTTGTTGATCATAATACCTATTATTGTTGTACGTTTGTAATTAAATATTGTGTAAGAAACATTAAAGAAAAAAAAAAATGATTAGTAAATTTACAACGAAAACGAACAACAACTAAAACTGTACGTTTACTTATGATAATGATTAAATATAAGTATATAAGTACCGATACTTATGTATGTATGTAATTATCGTTTATAGGGGATGCTGTTTATATTTTTTTGTTTCTTTTCAATATATATATAAATTTAGTATTGTTAATGTTATTGGAATATTTAATGTAATACAAATATGATTACATATTGTTACTTACAATAACAACAACGAATAGCAACAACAATGGCGCCGCCAATATTTACGTTTGCAACTCACGTGCATTATGAATAAATAAATAAAAATATTTATTAAGCATTTCACTTGTTGTTTTTGTGCTTTTTTGCGCTTTTTTCGTTGCTTTTGTTTAGACTGCGATTGTTTATTGTTATTGTAAGTAACTCTCGTTGCTTGATTTGTATTGTTTTTGGTTCGCTGAAATTCCTTCTTAGTTCCTATTTTTACTTAGCACGGCGAGTCAGAGTGGTTGAGTTATTTCATGCGAAACAGGGTGTCCAGCATGGGGAAATGCATAAATTTTTAACGGTAAAAAAATATTTGAGAAAAGAAAATTGGTAACAAAATTTAAAATAGTTTTCTTCAATGCAAACACTTCAAGGATTATTTTCTGCAGAGCTTTCGAAGAAGCTTTCACAGAGCTTTCATTCACTTTGGTGCTTTTAGATAAAAAAAAGCTTCCCACAGTACTTTTTTTTACTTTGTTGCCTTTCCTCCCGCTTTCCTCCTTCTTTTTACTATAAAAGCTGAGTAGGATTTAAGAAGAAGTCCGCTTAAGAAAACTGTCTTTCAGAATAAGCCTAGTCGTACTTTGGATTAAACCAGAATGCGAAGAGTGATTATCTCACGAGCACGAAAGTTTATAATTCCCTAAGAATGAGACTATAATTCATTAATATTTTATAATTTGTGAGAAAATATCAATATCGTCCCTCGCTGTTATTGTTTTGGAAACCCAAAATCGAAAGCTTCGTAGCGAAGAGTCGAAGTTTTAAGTTTCAATTTTTTCTTAATCACTCTCTAACTATCTGGGGGTTTTAAGGCACTTCGGGAGAGACCATGTTTCCACATATTTGTATGTAATTATTTTTCTTTTCTCTAAGAATAATAAAGATTACCATTAAGTTGTTCGCGTTAACAGAACCAGCAATTTTCCTAGCCATGAATTCCTCTGAAGATTGTAGCGATGCCAAAACTAAAGTCTTGGAGCTCGAGCCCGATCAAATAAGTACATCTTAGGAGGTACTCCTCATCATAATAATAATAATAAACAGTCATCATTATCAAGACTGGCCACACACTCGTGGGGTTCTACTCTACATTGGAAAGCACTTGGTGAGGTTCGAAAACTGCGGATCTATTTCCTATAAGGGAAGATCATGGCTTTATTTAGTGGAAGCTCACGAAAACGGGTTTTCTAGGATTCTTCTATGATTTCCTCATCCTGACTTGAATTGCAACCGCTACGTCGCTTAAGAAACCCCGGAAAAAGGTAAGTTTAGAAAGGATCAAGAAATATCATAATTTTTCTACTGTAACACATGACGAAAGGCTTCTTCGTGAGAAATCTCTCAATAACTTTCCTAGTTTTATTTTTTCAGACGCTTCTGGACCACCACTGTAGAGTTTGCTCTTAGTAGAAATGAAAACTTTTTACAAGTATTTTTTCAGATCTACTTGAATTCACCAAGTTAAATACTAATGTCTCGACTCTTAATGAGGAAAGCGTTTTATTTATCTAAATCTAAGAACATTCAGCTTGCCCTGAGGAGTTGAGGAGGAAGTAGTAGAGATAAACTAGATGGACAAGTAGATGATAGTGCGTGCTATAAGACGGGGGATGATGGGCTCAAGCTCTGGGTAGACCTGATAGGTAGGTAGGACTTTTGTCTTATGGATTTGTATTGTTCTATGTCGGCTTTGTGATAGAACTGGACATTCACAGCGACTGTTAACTTTACTGGACCTATTTAATAAATTCTTATACTATCATACATGAACCAGATGTGATTCGTTAGCCTACAATTGGATATCCACATCTATCTGGATATGTCGGGGTCAAGTTAGGCAGGAGTTTACTCGACAACAATATCCAGATATAATTGGCGTCAGTATTACGCAGTACTTTCTAGGCTCTGATGGGTAGAATGGGAGTCATGCTGCTCTGTGGGAGTTCTGTGAAACCGCAGGGATCCGGGGGTAGTTACCCAGAGTGGGTAAGGGTGCTAAAGGCACTGCCGTCAAGGCTTGGGGTACGCTGTAACGCCGGCAGTAGAGCTTAAGATGACTCCAACCATTCCACTGGTTCTATCTAACCGAAATGGAGGAATGCTGACGTCGTTTGTGGACACTGCAGAAGTAATCCGAAGGACCAAGGTTGGGTTCGGCGCCAATTCTGATGAGAAGAATTTGAAGCAACCCAGCTGCGAGGTGTTGCTCCGTTGATGCACTTAGGCGAATATTACCTGTTGACCTAAACGGGGTTAGGTCGCCAAAATGGCGACAGCCGTTGGCCGGGAAAAATTCAGATAGGAAAGAAAAGCGCGGTTCAATGGAGGATGCTCTCTGTGGCATTTGCAACTATCTGCAAGAAATCCGCTGAACAAGCCTTGGTACACCCTGTATAAAAGTACTATTTTCCAAGCGTAGAAACCAAAAATCCATGTTATTGCTGTTGTTGTGATTATTATTATTATTATTGACGCTGTTGGTTAGCAACAAAATGTTGTTAATAAATTGTTTTCAAGTTGACAGTAATCAGTTAAAAAGTTAAAAGTCGCCAGTGATAGTGATACCAGCAACTAGACACTGAACGCTCCACTCCACTCGCTGGCGGCACACGGCTTGTGCTATAGGTGGGGTGGGTGGGGTAGGTAGGCCGGGTTGGAAGAGCGAGGAATTATTATTTGATTTGTGGGCATATGAATTTCAACGGCCGCTAAATGCAATGCAGACGCCAACTTGACGCTTCCCGCTGCTGTGCTTCATGTTCACTTTTGGTTTTACTACATTGTTGTTGGATTGCGATTTGCTTTTTTGCTCTAGCTACCGCCACCATTTGTGTTCTTACGCTTTGCGGTCCACTTGAAATTTATGACAATTATGGCGAATTTTGACATAATGACAGCCGAGCCGCCGCATAACCAAACCGGCGTAGCCACAGACCGCAGCAGTCAGCAGCCAGAAGCCAGAAGCTAGCTAGCAGTCGCATCATTTAGCGGCTAAAAAGTGAAATTTATGCACACAGCTGGTTGCCATCTTGGCCAACATGCTTTAGCTGCTGCCTTTTTCGTTTGGGCTATTAATAATATTGCAATAGCTGCCGGTTGATGGACGAGCGCACGGGTGGACGGGTGGACGAGTGAACGAGCTGTGAGCTAGCTCTTTCTCAGTACCAGCCGCGTCAGTCGGCCGTTCTACTGGCAATTCGTCTGAGTTATTATTGTTGGTGGATTTTTCAACACGTCGGCATTCATTCTTACTTTCTACAAATATCACAGCAATGCAACAACAACAAAAATAACAACAAGCTGAACAACAAACATGAATAACAAAAGCACAAAAGAAAGTGCATAATCTCAGAAATAAAGTGCCTCGTCCACTCATCCGCCAGCCACTCCGTCAGCTCTTTGGCGCTTTCTTCTTGTATTGTACCGCGATGTCCTTTCGAAGAATTGCAAATCAACCTAAAGAATAAGTGAAATATTTTCGTGCTTCTTGACTTATTTCTAATTTTTCTGTTGCACATTTGGCGCCCGATCCGTACAGCCGCGGCGCGTCAGACCGGGGTGGAGCGCGCGGAGTTAGCAGCTATTGGCGCCTAAGGCACATTCACTCGCACAGAGGTATTGCGCCAGATATAGAGCACATACCCATACACACACACACACACACGCATATCCGTGTCATACGCAAAACGCGTTCACATAAATTCCTCAAATTGCACATTGCCACTACGTTGTTGTTGCTGCTGAAGCGCCCAAACCTCATGCGTTCCCCAAATGGCCATTAAGTATGCGCACCACTCTATTGTAGTTTATTTGTTTGTTGTTGTTGTTATTGTTAGACAACAGCCGGCCGATGTTGCCATGTGTCTAACTAACCGCCACCGCTGTCCGCCCGCTTACGCTGTCTGTCAGTCTACTTTTTAGTTCTATGCCGTCTGTCCAATGCCGCGGTTTGTTGCTAACGACAACAACAACAACAACAATAGTAACAACAACAACAACATTGCCATGCCAATTGTGTCTGCTGTCTTTCGACATTTGCATTTCTTCTTGCTCATTTGCGTTGCGTTGTGTTGCGTTGTGTTGAGTATCCGACGACAGTTCGGTCCGGTAGTTTAGCCGTTGTGTGGCACAGTGGTGCTGGTATTTGGTATTTGAGTCTAAATAATTTGTGTATCTTTGACCCACGAAACGAACTGGAGTTCAGCTTTTTAGATTTGGGCTTCCGAAATCTGTGCTGGAGGATCCTAGCTCGGCTCTACAGTTTCTTTCTAGAGCTTTCTTCAGGAGCCGGCCGCTGTAGTCGAGTGCGTCGCAATGCGTGAGTAGTGGATTCGAGCCCAGGCCAGACTAACAACTTAATAAAATGCTGTCGCCCCTCGGCTGGTCACTACCGTAGCGTGTATCTTTGGCAGGAAAACCCATCAGTCCTCTCAAGCCGATTTAAGTCTCTGAAGGTGAATTCCCTGAAGAAAATAGACAAAGACGAACATCCCGAGTCGCTAACATTACTCGTTGCAATGTTTCATAAGGTTCGGTCTTCTTTCTTTGCTCCAAAAGATGGCAGATGCGCCATAAGGAGATCCTTAAGTACTTGCAGAGCAGTAGGGCTCTGAAGAAGGAAGGCTTCTGTGGGAACTAATTAAGATTTTCAGTGAACCATCAGTGGGATTTGGCTACTAAACTCAATCTAGAGCCTTAGAAGATGCCACACGAGGAGGAGTATTTGTAAAGGAGAGTCAATAAAGGAGACTTTTGTTCCAGCCTCGATCATCCGATAAGGCAGAAAACGACGCTGTGAGCTCTCACCTTAGACTCTCATTAATTGCAGAGTAGGAAATTTTGTAGCAAGTCCTCTGTGGAAGTTAAGGACTTTACAGTGACATCGAACTGTTGTCATTTTCTGAACCGAGGAGATCACCATCTTTCTTTTTGATATTGCTTAACAAACACTAGGTGGTTCTAACTTTTTGAATGCTGCAGTGAGACTTCGGTGCTCGTCCTACATCAATAGTATAGACCTTTGTCTGTTGCCAAAGGATGCTGATCGCAGTCAGTATGCTCTATCTCCTTAGACCGAGGGAAAACTACGTTGGAAAGGTTCGCCAAGTGGAGTTTCAGGCGATAATAAAAAGCAGATTAAAGTTTAGTAGGAAACTGAAAGCTATTATTTAACACTCGGAATCGAGATGATCATTTCCTTCTTCCCCGAGGATAATTAGGTCGCGGTGCGGTTGAGTGTTAATGAGCAAGATTTATTTTTCAATGATGCAGAAAGGCTATTTCGCTGAGGGTTAACCATCTTTTGGAACCGACATTAAAATTCCGACTTCATCCATTTTTTAATTTACCGAAGAGTTTTGACGGGGATTCCCGACCTTGCGAGCCGAAATCAAAATTCAACTGCAATTCTTACGGCCCAAAAGAAAGAGGTGAAATCAACAAAGGAGAGTTCTGAGCCTGAGTTCTACATCTCCTCTGAATGAGCCAAAACTAATGATGGAAGATGCCACTGAATTGGATTTGATATGACTAAAAACAGCTCCGAAGACGCTAAACAGGTATCCTCGTCAAGATTGACAGGAGGCATTTAGGCTTTCAGTCTCTCTATAAAACAGGTATCGTATTTTTGGAAGTGAAATATTGAAGCTCCTGAGTAAAATATAATCTTTCATCACGCCTTACATCTTAGCCATTTGTGCCTTCCTTAGTGAGCCCCTTCTTATGATTAAAATCATAGTAAGCCATTTGAGAATTGCAGTAGCTGTCAAGCGGCGAATGAATTTCCATTTTTTGTGCTATACCACATCACAGTACGGAAGGCCTATGCTAACCACACACCTCAGCAAACTTTCCCACCACTTTTGTCACACTTATTGTTGTCATTCGCTGCACTCATTTTCTATTTCTCGATTTTTAATATATAGGTATATATTTTTTTTTAATTTGTGGCCGCACGACCAACACCAAAGTGCGACCAATTTAGAAAATTGCATGGCGCTGACCGAACCCAGCCGGCTGTTGTTACAACAACAGACACAATTGCAAAAGTGCCGGCCTAACAATGAACCAGCCGACACGGCGAGGCAGGCAATCGTTTGGCCAGCCGGTCGGTCGGTCGGTTGATTGGATAGTCGGTTGGTTGGTCGGTAGGCTGGTCGCTCGGTCTGTGTGCAAAGTACCATTCTGGTTGAGCATTTGCTGGTTATTTGAATGCTGCTCGAGCCCGCTAGCACATTGCGGCACGGGACAATGCCATTAGATGTGGCGGACGACGGCCTAAACATGCTGCAGCTGAAGCCGCAAACAGCAGAATGAAATTACGCAAAAGTACATTTATCAGGCCAGCCGAGGAATCGGCAAATATTTTAGCGGTAAGAGAAGCGGCCAGCAACCAGCCGGTCGGCTGTTGCCCCGTGGCCTGTTGGCTTCTATATGGCGGCTGCTGTTTGTTTGTTGGCTAAAAGCTGTGTGTCGGCTCAACAATGAATTTGCAAATGCGGACTGAAGTGCACCAAAAAAACAAAAAACCTAAGAAAAAACAACAAAAGTACACTAAAAACCGAATAATAAAATTGAAATAAAAATTTTCGTGCAAATAAAATCACAGCCACACACAGATATGAATCTAAATTTAAACGGCGCACATTTTTCTGAATAGCAAAATTCATTAGATTTTTTTCGTGACGTGAGCCAACGGCGCTCATTGCAGTCGAAAATGTCGGCTGGTGTGCGCATTTTGCGGCGAGGAGCCACCAGATACTACTCAGCCCAACATAGTCGTACATATGTACATATCTGCCCGGCGAACACAGTTGGCTTTTGGGCTGGCTGGCTCGGTTGCTCTGTGGCTCTGTCAGAATTTCTGTTAATTTTCCTTTTTTTCTTCTTTATTTTTTTCCTTTCTGCATGCAACAGATGTCCGACACTTTTAATTGCATAATTTTATTGGTTTCAACGAGTTCGTTTGCATATTTCGGCTGAAAAGTGTGCGCCACACGCTTTGAAATGCTTTTGCTTGTAACTTTTGTTCGGCTTTTTTTCATGCGAAAATAGAATTTGCTTTGGGCATTTTTTGGCACGCGTTAATAAATTCAATGAATGCTGTCGCTTAACGCATGAAAAGTGGAACTAATTGATAAAATTTAATGAGCCAAATCTAGCTAAAACTCTAAAGGCGGTTCTTCAGCGGCCGCAGGTTGTCTGCAGCGATTTCCGGTCGGTTCTGAGCTATGTGGAGCTCGTGGCTCGCATTGATATTGTCAAGTCAGTGAGCTTCTTATACAAGTTGAAATCCACATACCAGAAAGGAGGCCGGTATCAAGACATTATCCATGTTACTCTACCCTCAGCTTCGAGAGCAAAGCTCGCACAATGTTTCAGTCGCCTGGGAAGATGGAGCCTAACCGTCAGAACTGGGACGATGAAGGACTTTTTGTATACATATTTTTTTATTTAATTTTTCTGATCCTCTATTTCCGCTGCAAACCAAGCTCATTTCGCACAGAGGAGTAAGAAAGTTAAGTCCGCCTTAACTACACTCTCTCACTATAAGTGAATTTGTAACTGGAGATCGGAGATATCAGACATACCAACAGGTGCTATAAGATAATTGAAAGCTGAAGTAATCTCTCCACGAACAAGGCTCTAAATAAAATTCACCCATCAAACTCATGCTGCTGTATCATGACGATATCTGGATAGAAGCAGTGAAATCAGAAGAAAAGGAGGATCTGCACTACCCCGGAAACATTAGACAAAGAGAACCTGGCTTCCCTAGGTGTCACTCCAGACGCTCATAAAGCCATATATTGTCACATCTTACTTCTCTTCTTCCGGGGCGTGGGTGCAAATCAGTGATATGTTGAAGAAATTCGCCTTGTTACGGATTGTGGCGAGACGTTCATCCTCTGGGTTGGACTTGGCAATGGAATTTCCCTCTTTCTACTAATCTCGAACCAAATTTGCGCTCATTTATATGGCCGCTATAGTAAATGTCAGAAGAACTTACGCAGCTCCAACCCTTGTTTATTACAATTCTTGGAGAGCGGTGATGTCAGTATTGAATCTTACTAGGACATGAACCAGATAGACAGCGGAGCTTTTCCAGTTAAGTAGCTGGACATTCCCGGTGCATACCCTTAAATCAACGTCTTTAATACATTGCAGTGATCGTCATCAGAAGTGGGGTCTCTCATTCGAGGCTATTGTCGCTTTTTTTCAAGATTTTAGTCCGCACGAAGTCGCACCTCTGGTAAATAGACACTGCAATTAGACTTCAGCGAACCTTTAAAGCGAATACGTCGGCGTGGCTTCGCTGAAGCTTCATCTCTTTCAGCCGTCACTTGTGCAATTACAAACCCAGAAGCGTGGCTACACCCCGATAGGGGTCTAGGTCAATTAAGCAGAAGAAGAAGCTCGAGTTCGACCTTTACAGTTACATCGAAGAAGCTACCAGACCAGTCTGCTTTAGGACGAATTTTCTACTAGCAAGAAAGCGGAATAAGACGCTAGAGCCGAGTATTCAGGAAGAGGTATATTCATATTAGAATGTAGGGTTCTAGATGAGTGCTCCATATCAAATCATAGGTATATTCGATTTACCGTGGATGGTAGCCGTCCTTGCAGAAAACCCCTTGAGGAAACTGTGGAGTATGGACTGAGGGCTATGCAATAAACTTCACTCAGTTCTCACTGACGCTGTGAAGACAAAAACAGTTCTCTTCGCTGAAGCACTGGATGCGCTTGTCGAAATTTTCAGCCCCAGGAAATGCACTTGAGAGCTCTTGCCCTTTGAGAGGCAAAATTGTTCATACAACGCCACGCTTAAAAGTGGCATTTAACTACGAATGATAACCGAAGTGATTAACAAAAGCAATCTCGGTTGTGATCTAAAACTGGAAGCAGACGTTGAGTATCCCTACTTCAGAGGCTGTACATTAGCTGAACCCGATCATTTCGGCAGGAGGCAGCTACTGCTAAGGTATACATATGTGATTTACGATCATTCAATAGCGAATCCAACTGACTGACGGTCGCAGTAGTCGAGTGAGTACTATGCGGGAGAGATGTCAATTTAGATACTTTTGGCTACTCCGTACCTGCTCCGCCCTTTGATCCGGCGGAATAGACACAAGCATGCCGAGCAGTAATACTATTGAGTTCCTTAACTGGCTTAACTCATTATAGCCTTCTGAGAACCCTGAGTTTGATTAATGAGGATTTCAAAACATCTGACTGTCTAGAAAGCGACATCCAGCACCTAGCTCAGATCTCGACTGCAAACGGATAGTGCGAGGAATTCAATTCAATGCTTCCTGACCTCGCTTGTAAGCAGCCATTGTGGCATACAATCTGAGGAGAATAGAATCTGCTTTGGAGCTTTAGAAGATCTGTAACATTTCTTGCCACATTTACTAGCCGGTGCTATGTGATGACTCCGTGCGTAAGTATGTGTGTGTACGCGTGTGTGTATGTGGAATGTGTTCATTGGCGCCACATTTCAATTAAGCGCAACAATAACACATCAATTGCAGCAACAGCAGCGACAGTAACAACAGTCAGATAGTCAGCAACAGCAGCAGCAGCAGCAGCGGCAACAATCGATCGATCGATTGCCATGCCAATTACAATTAGAATGCACAGCTGAATTGCTGATTGACAGCCTGACATGTAGGTGCAAGAGAGGGAAGGGAGGGAGAGGAAAGGAGGGCTGCGCAGTCGCGTCACAATACGACGGACAGGCTGACGATTCTTCTTGACAGCCATGTCATACAATTCGAAAATTTTATTTAATTTTGCATTATTTGCTTGCGCTTTTTTCGAGAATTCTCACATGAATAAAAACACAAACAGGCGCACATACATACAGACATGCATATTTACGCGCGTTTGTAAGTAAACTTTTGAATTCCATTCGTTGAATTGCCGGAAAAAATGCATTTAACATACTGTTGATTGTCATGCATACATACATATACTCACATATATGTACATATGTACATGCGAATATTATTACAATTGGGGGCGAGGCGAGTCTGCATTTGGCATACATATGTATGTATGTATGTTGCGTTAGGTTAAGTTCTTGTATGACATGAACGGCGTCATCATCACTGTCGTCGTCGCGGCGTCGCTGCCGTCAATTGTCGTGTGTTGTTTTGACATATAACATACATACATATGTATGTATGTATGTATTAATGATGGCAAAAACAAACATTTCAGGTATTACCGTACTCGTGTGAGATTTTTGTAATTAATTTGCAAATCGTGATTATATCATTTGGTAAATTTCTGATGTGTGTGCGCATATTGATTGCATATGTTGTAATATTTAATATGAATTTTTAAAGTTCTGAGAAAAAATGATTTGTCAACAAGAAAATGCCGTTTTTAGATACAGCTTTGAGGAGCGAAGGCTATTTTTGTATATAATTTAATTTTTTTATGCCATTTTTTAATTTAAATTAATATAATTTTATTTCTATATATTTTGTGATAATTTATTTTATCATCACATTTCATTATACATAATTATTTATTTTATTTTTTTTTTGTTTATTTTATTTCATTTCCTTTTATTTTCTTTTATTTTATATAATTTTATTTTATTTTTTTTTAAATTTAATTTTATTTTATTTTACTTATTTCATTTTAATTTATCTTATTTTCTTTCATTTCATTACATTTATTTTATTTATTTCACTTATTTCATTTTATTTTAATTTTAATTTTAATTTCTTTTTATTTTATTTAATATTAGTTTATTCTAGTTTTAGTTTCCATTTTATTTTAACTTTATTTATTTGATTTTACTTAAGTTTATTCTAGGTTGGTTTACTTTTCATTTTATTTTAATTTATGTTATTTAATTTTATTTTATTTTTTTATTTTAGTATCTTTTATTTAATTTTAAGTTATTTTATTTTATTTCATTTTATTTTATTTTACTTTATGTTATTTTATTTTAATTTACTTACTTTATTTTATTTCATTTTATTTTATTTTTTATTTTAGTTTCTTTTATTTAATTTTATTTTATTTTATTTTATTTCACTTCATTTCATTTTATTTTAATTTATTTTATTTTATTTTATTTTATTTTACTTTATTTTACTTTATTTTATTTTATTATATTTTATTTTATTTAACTTTATTTAACTTTATTTTATTTTATTTTATTTTATTTCATTTTTTTTATTTAATTTGTTTTGTTTTGCTAATTTCATTTTAATTTATTTTATTTAATTTCGTTTCATTTTATTTTATTTAACTTATTTCAATTTATTTAATTTTTTTTAGTTTTATATTAATTTATTTTATTTTATTTTATTTTATTTTATATAAATTAATTTTATTTTATTTTATTTTATTTTATTTTATTTTATTTTATTTTATTTTATTTTATTTTATTTTATTTTATTTTATTTTATTTTATTTTATTTTATTTTATTTTATTTTATTTTATTTTATTTTATTTTATTTTATTTTATTTTATTTTATTTTATTTTATTTTATTTTATTTTATTTTATTTTATTTTATTTTATTTTATTTTATTTTATTTTATTTTATTTTATTTTATTTTATTTTATTTTATTTTATTTCATTTTATTTTATTTTATTTTATTTTATTTTATTTTTTTTTATTTTATTTTATTTTATTTTTTTTACTTTATTTTATTTTATTTTTAAATTAATTTTATTTTATTTTAGTTTTTTCTTTCATTTAACTTTATTCTATTTTCATATTATTCTTTCATTATATTTTTAATTTCATTTTAATGTATTTTTTGTTATATTTTGTTTTTTTTTTTACTTTAAAATACTTTATTATACATACTTTTTTATTTTAATTTTTATTAATTCTTTTTTTTTGATACTTTATTTTATTTATTTATTGGTAGAGATTTAATATGTTTTATATTGTTATATGATATTTTTATTTAGTTAAATTAAATTATACATATCTTTTTTATTGATTTTTAAATTTTGTTTTATTATTTTTTATATTTAATTTTATTGTTTTTTATATTTTATTTTATTTAATATATTTCATATATATTATAGTAAGCTCTTTTTAATATGTTTTATTATTTTTTATTTTATTTTAATTCAGCTTAATCTAGTTTTGTTTCATTTCATTTAACATTTCTATTAATTTTATTTCTTTTTATTTAATATATGTTAATTTTATTTTATTATAATTTTGTTTTATTTTACTATATATTATATCTTTTATATTTGTTATTTTTTTAATTGTTATATTTTTTAGTTTTTATGTTTTGATTTTTTATTTAATTTTATTTGATTTTATGTTGATATATTTTTTTTCTTTTCTTTTAATATATTTTATTATATATATTTATTTTTACTTTTCATTTCATTTTATATTATCTTATTTTACTCTTCTTTATTATCAAACAAAGCCTCGGATGGGAGACCCTCCTTTGGATGATGACCCTCGCAAACCATTTAAGGATCACTATTCGAGAGCTTGCACCTGTAATATGCCCTTCCTTAATTGGGAAGGTGCCGCAGCTCAGCATGGTTGACGTTCTAATAAGATTAAAGGCTGACATCACCGCCGTCCAAGAAGTGCAATGGACGAAACAAGAAAGTGATAAGCTCAGAACTTGGGAAATATAGTACATCGGCCATATAAATTAGCACAAATTTGGTGCTGTATTTTTTGTTGGAGGGAGACTCCGTGTCGAGTATTGATATACACTCCGGTGGATGAACATACAGCTACAGCCACATCGACTTGACGAGTTAGTAGCTTGAGCCAAGAAGAATTTTATTTTATTTCAATTTTTCTATATATGTACAATAGTACTTCATTAGTTCCCAAAAATATTTATATTAATTATAATTTTATATATTTTGATAAAGCAAAGAAAAAACTTTCAAAGCGTCGTGATGTGTTAGTTAAATTTATCCGAAAGTAATGAATTTCCAATTCATCGCTACTCGCCCACATGTCACAAAATTTATTGGCTTCTTTTGCAGTCCTCTTCTTTCCCACCTTCGATTATTTGCATAAGTGTTGGCAAAAAGTGTCAACTGCAGTCGTGTGGTTGCCTCTTTATACCTTTTTGAAATATGTACATATGTATGTATGTACATATATATGTATGTATGAGTGCATATAGGTATATTCAAGATGTATTTTATCTTAATTAACGAAAATAATAACACTTGCCACCTTTCAGCTGTTTTGACGTTGCTTATCTTCACGTGCCGAGCATGTTTCTTGCATACATATTTCATATGTATACATATGTACGTATATGCATATATGCATTGAAACATCTGCATTTATTTTTTTAATGTTCTTTTTATTTTCAAGCGCGTGTAATATTTCAATGGTGAAGTGTTGCAGGTCTCTTATGCGAACATTCATATGTACATAGTAGAACAGAGCATGGTCTTAATGTCTGCGCGTTAAGCGAATATGTATATTAAATAAAGGGTTATCCATTTCATTGATTTCAAAAGTATAGTGCTGTATTTTTCCATTTGTCAAACTTAATTGTCAAACCAAAACATGTTTTGGTTTAGTTAAAAGTCAGTCATTTATGACAATGGATCGCTTAACAACCCCACCCGACCCGACCCGACCGCGTAATTTCTCGTCTTGGCGATGCCAATTGACCATCGAGCTCGTGCGATTTGATACCGTTGAAGTTTTTTGGGCAAGGCTACGCGAAAAATTGTGTTTATGCGGATAAACCTTCAACTCGTGAGAACTTCAACATTAATATTCGTCAAGTTATGGCTGAAATAACCGTCCGATATGTGGCAAAAAGTGATCGGAAATTATCTTAAACGGATCGAAGTTTGCGAAAATTCGGGAGGCGGTTATTTGAGGGCTGTAATATTTCACATATTATATTAGGTCAGGTAAAAAGTTCGTTCGGTTTTTATTTAAGAGATGGCGTTATTGTCCATAGTACTAGTGTTACGTGTCGCATCATGTCATACTATACGGCGCTGGAAACGTGTTTATTCGCGCTAAAAGTTTGTCTTTGACAGTACGTTGTGAGCGCTCATCAAAGATGGACATCAGCAAAGAGGAAATTCGCTAAATTTTACAATTTTTCTTCGATCAAGGCGAAAAAGCAGCCAAAGCAGAAAAAATTAATTTAGTTTATGAAACCGATACTGTAAACGAACGTGTAACACAAAAGTGGTTTGCTAGGTTCCGTTCCGGTAATTTCGATATCAAAGATGTCAAAGATGCACCACGCGTCGGGAGGCCTGTCGTCGAAAATTGCGATAAAACCATGGAAATAGTGGAAACAGACCGTCACGTGAGCACATTTTTAATTGCTGAGGAACTAAAGATAAGCCAGAAAACCGTTTAGAACCATTTGCATAACCTTGGATTCAAAAAGAAGCTCGATATTTGGGTGCCACACGAACTAACGCAAAAAAGCATGATGGACCGAATTTCCATCTGCGAATCGCTGCTGAATCGCAACAAAATCGACCCATTTCTGAAGCGTTTGGTGACTGGCGATGAGAAGTGGATCACTTACGACAACCTCAAGCGAAATCGGTCGTGGTCGAGACGCGGTGAGCCGGCTGAAACGGTGGCCAAGTCAGGATTGACGGCCAGGAAGGTTTTGCTGTGTGTTTGGTGGGATTGGCAAGGGATTATCTACTAAGAGCTGCTCCCTTAGAGCCAAACGCTCAATTCGGCTCTCTACTGCCAACAATTGGACCGCTTGAAGACAGCATTCGTCCAGAAGAGTCCATCTTTGATCAACAGATGCCGAATTGTGTTCCATCAGGACAACGCCAGGCCACACACGTCTTTGGTGACGCGCCAGAAGCTCCATGAGCTCGGATGGGAGGTCCTAATGCACCCACCTTATAGTCCGGACCAGGCACCAAGTGATTACCATCTTTTCCTGTCAATGGCGAACACGCTTAATGGTGAGAAGTTGGCCTCAAAAGAGGCCTGTGAAAATTGGCTCTCCGAGTTTGGCAAAAGCCAATAGGGACGCAGCCTTCTACGAGAGGGGTATAATGAAGTTGGCATCTCGTTGGCAACAAGTTTACGAACAAAACGACGCATATTTGACTTAAATCGGACAAATGTTCATATTTTGAAAAACCAATAAAAAAAAACCGAACGAACTTTTTACTTTGCCTAATATATAATGCCAAGGTTCAAATTTTATAAAAAAAGGATTTCATATAAAAAAATTTTTTTAATTTTTTTTTTTATTTTTATTAATTTTAAAATTGTTTATACATTTTTAAGTTAGTTTTAAGTGAAATTGTTTTTTGTAGATTTTTAAAGCAAAGGATACTAATACTTTTACCAAACACTGTAGCCTTTTTCTTTACTTTTAAATATTAATATGTATGTAAATAATTGAAAGAGTGTATTCATATAAATATTATTTTATGTTGACTTTCGCACACGTAATCTTCTGGAAAAACATGTGTTCTGTGTCTGGAACAATATTTGAGCGATAATTGTTTGGTGAACACTTTCATTTCAGACAACGCTTATTTTTACCTTAGTTACAAATAATTAGATAACAACAAATAATAATAATTTATACCAATAATTTTGGTTTTTTTCCACAAGATGCTTAAGCACAGTAGCATTTACTTAATATTTATAAGTGAAGTTCAAATTTGTTTAGACAGCTTTTTTCATATAAAGAAATATTATGAGACCATCAAAAATAACTTTTGCATGAAAATACCGCATCTAGTTTAGTAAAAAGTAGTCCATTATTTAGACAATAGATGGCTTAAGTGATCTGTATGCCGGCGTTAATAACTGCGATTGGATTGGACTAGAGGGCGTTAGAATGTTGATATTCTATACTAAAAAAGATAATGAGAAGAGAGTTGATCACATGACTCATTAATCAATAGTCGCATGCTAAAGATGGACATCAGCAAAGAGGGAATATGCTATATTCTACAAGTTTTCTCCGATAAAGGTGAAAATGTTAGTGAGGCAGCTGAAATTTGTTTGTGGTTCTGATACTGTAATAATCAATCATTGAATTTTTTGGTTTCTTCGATTTCGGTTCGGTAATTTTGATGTAAAATATGCTCACGGAGTGGAAGGCCAATTGTCGAAAATTTCAATAAAATAGTGGAAATCATCGTGTTTGACCCTCATGGGAGCACTGTTTCGATGGCCAAGATGCTAAGCATTGCACAAAACACAGTTTGGAACCCCCTCAAGAAAGTGTCACACGAATTAGCGTGAAAAAAATCTCATCGATCGAGTTTCCATCTACGAATGTTGAATCTTAACTTAATCGACTCATTTCTGATGCATATGGTGACTGGTGATGAAAAGTGAAAACAGTCATGGTTGACAGTCTGAAATTCGTTGATTTGTTGAGTATTTGGTGGGATCGGCAAGGAATCATCCACTATGAACTGCTCCTCTACGGCCAAACTCTTAATTCGGACCTGTGCTGTCAGCAATACAACCATCTAAATGAAACAACCCTTCAGAGCCGTCTAACTTTGGTCAACAGGGGGGGAATTGTGTTTCATCAGAACAACGACAGACCACAAACATCGATAGCGACTAGCCAGAAGCTTCAAGAGCTTGGTTGGGAAGTTTCTATGTATCTATCTTACAGGCCGGTCCTCGGCGCAAGTGATTACCAACTGAAAAATTTTTCTGATTCAACTAAAACGACGATCATGCTGCCCCTGAAAAAGTTAATTTTGTACATAAAATTTATTCCAGAATAATCCAAAATGCAAAGTTAATCTGCAGTTAAGGCGTCTTACGATGGTAAAGACGAATTCTAAGCCCTTCTTGATTCATGTTCGTGCCTAAAAGTACAAATTTTGCCCAGAATAGAGTGGCGTCTCTCATACCAACGCAATCTATCAGCTAAAAAGGTAATTGAAGATGAAAGACTTTGAAATAATCCTAAGTGTTGCTGTAATCCAATTGGAAATGTCTTCGCCATGGTTCCACGTTGTTCACACAGACTTTCAATTAGCTAATTAAAACCATTTCGACAACTAAGACTCTTATCCATTTCTTAATTCATCTAGGCACCGCTTGCGTGATTACAACCGAGTCAACAGTAGCTTTTTCTCTTTGGAAATCAGCGCCAATTGGAAACAGGTTCTTCTCCACCTGATCTTTCTAACAGAGTGGAGCTCTTCCCTTTATTTTCACCAGCGGCTACTGCATCGAAAACTTTCAAAATAGAACGGGTTTTAGCCATTCGGACAATAGGGTATTGCCAGCGCAACCGATGCCTCTTAAATCGCTGAGATTTTCGTATATTTCATAGGTTCGTTTGCCGTCGTCCCTTCTCTTGAAAAATCCTGGTGTCGATTCATCATCATCATATGTTATCGTTCACGCTTATGCACCTTATAGCACGACGGGAATGATGAGGGAGGGAGTTTGGTTTTCGTTCGTCGAGAGAGGAATCTTTTTGAATTGGATTTCAAGACTGGCATTGCTGGTGTGGAAGATATTGATTCCTCCAAGTCCTCCGAGTTGCTCGCGATTGTACGTTATCATAGAAGATTGTGACTTCTCTCAGGGAAGTTCTCAATTTATTTTTGGAACTGATGCATGCACTTTGTTATTTCTTCGATCGCATATTTGTTAGATAAGCCTTTAAGTTATCCGTCACAGCTGTTCTTCCGGCGGGTAATGAATCGTCTTTCCTATTTCTCTTAATTGTCTGGAATTTCGGGTTCACCATCTTCTGGTGTTTCACTTTCCTTCCTACTTAGCAAGCTCGGTAAGTGTTCAGTATACTCAGGTCGCTAGGCATTTTGTCACACAATTTTCGAGCAATATCCCTGTCGGACAGCTTCTCAAGCTCTTGTTGTGATTGTAGCTTTTCGACGTCGCACCTTCCTGGTGCCTGGTGCGGATCTTTGTTGTTACAATATTCTAGACCGTGTCGATGTTAGGCCCTCGGAGGTATATCCCCATTCTGTTTTCGAGTTTTTCGATCCAAACACAGCCAAACAACTTTATGATTTTTCTAGTTATCTAGTTATGATCTAGGACTACAATCAACCATATTTCGGAGCCCGGCGAAAATGATTAGCCCCTCGAATATAACAGCTCATTGACTGGATTGATAGCCAGGATTCGGCGATTGACTATCTCTCACATCTTTCGCTCCTACTCGTTTCCCGTTCAACGCAGTTCTCTAATCTTGCGAGGATATCAATCAGCTGGACCGTGGAACTCTTCTAATAAGGGAATCGCGCGTTCGAGGTGCAAGCCCGCAAAAATGGGACGTTGTTTTACTTTTCAATTGAAGCTGATTTGTACGTGACGGACCCCAAACACAGCTCACAATTTCGCTATTTGTGTACGGTCGCACCTCTGCTGAACAGACGCAAGTAAACTACTAAGCCGATCAGCGACACTAAAGATCACTCTATTTAAGACGTGACCCAAAACTTTGCTCCAGTTGGTTGCCTTATCTCGCACAAAGGTTGCTCACATTTCCACGGCTTGCGATGAGAACCTCATTCGGTGGGAAATGAGCTTAGCCTTGCAACTGTAACTGCATACCAGGAAGAAGGGGAAGAACTACACCCCAACACAACCCACATTGTTAACGCGTCTATAATAGCATAAGCGGTGCCTACGCCAATCAACCAGAAGAAGAAACAGTCTTTTATCCAAAGACACATTCCCTGGCCCCAGAGAAACGCAGCAAAACAAACATCTTTGTTCAATTATGTATTCCACACATTGGACGTTTCTTCTATTTTGTACACCATCGCTGTAATTTCTTAGAAAATGATAGCATCGCACCACCACAAGTACTGCCACCCACTTGACACGCCATTTAAAAGCTGCCAAACACACACACACACACACACACACACGCACACAGCCATTTAACGCATTTTCCATTACTAATTATTACAACATTTTCCATATTTCCCACAGTCAATGTGTAGCTTTAAGGAAATGCAAGCGCAAAAGTTTGCGAGGTGCGTCAGACAGGCTACCAGCCAGCCATCCAGCCATCTAGCCAGCCAGGCATACAAGCGTGTAGCGCCTTAACGTCGTGGCGTGGAAATCATTAGTCGTTGATTGGCGCCTTCAATCCAAATCAAACCGAATGCGAGCCCCGAGTGGCTCCGGGCGCGCGCGAGCAGAACGCGTAGGACCGGCCCATATGTTTAAAATTCTGCGATCGCATTGTTAAACAGGCGTACGCGTCTCACATATGTGGCGCGCGGTGTGTGCTGAGTGCGGCGCGGGCGGCAGTGGTGGCGTTGAATGCGTGCGCTCGTTCAACGCAAATATAAATTATACGCAAACATTGTAAATTAGCACGTAATTGCGTATAATTTACAACATTTCGATTGTTACAAACGGCGTTCAGTTCAGCTGCGATTGCGGTGGCGGCGCGAGAGGAGGAGAAGTGAGCGAGCCGAGGTTGAGAGCGAAGGTGAGGGCGAAGTCGAGTGGGCGATGTTGTTGTGGGAATTGCTGTTATTGGTTTGGGCAGATATTTTATTGTTGTTGTTGTTATCGTTCATTCGTACTATCTGTTAAACTGGCTAAACAACAACGACAGCAACAACAAAAACATATGTATGTACTCATTTGTACATAATTGATAGCAGGAATTTAAATTGACACATAGGTGGCGCATGCGTGACGCATTCGCCCTTGTTCCCCACACGTTCGGCTCAGCTCGGCGCGGTGCGGTGCGGCTTGGTACGGTTCGACGCCTCGACTATGGAGCAGGCGTGTCCATGCACCGGCAGTGTAACAACAGCAGCAGCAACAACAACAACAACAACAACTACTGCATAGCACTAACAATTTTCTGTATTTGTTGTTGTCTTTAGCTGCTTGGGCACTTTGCTTTTGCTCTGTTGTAGTTTTCATCGATTATTGTTGTTGTTTTGTTTTTTTGTTGTTTTGCTGGGCGTATGTGCGCGTCGCTTTTGCTACGCGTTGCATGTAATGACATTTGGCGCCAATTTAATGCATTACAATAACATTTAATATGACATTTAAGTGACATTAGGAATATTTTATTGAAATGTTGGACAGTTTTCTAAATAACTACTACAATGGGGGCAACAACAACAACTGCAAAATACGTAGAAACAACCTGCAAATTGCAAATGACAATAGCAAAAACAACAACTGTAATTGTTGTATTTTATAGTTCACTTTCGTTCTGAGAGTTAGTAGCAGAAGACTCGTGGCGGCTTAGTCGAGCCTTGGCCGGAGGAAGTGTAGCCATTATAGTGTACTGACTTAAGGTTATCAGATTTGGCACGCATAAGAAGCTCTCTGATATACTCTGCGCGAAGAAAATCCTAAAGCCCCGATTTCATTGAAAGATGTGAATTATCAAAGGGTACTCGGGTCTTGGACAAAGAAGACTCGGATCTCGGACAGAGCTGAATTGACATAAGGGTTTCGGAACTCGGACAGAGGTGAATTGACAAAGGACACTCGGATCTCTGAGAGAGATGAATGGGTAAAGGGGACTCGGATCTCGGACTGAGGTGAATAGCAAAGAGAACTCGGATCTCGAAAAAAAGTGAATTGGCAAAGGGGACTCGGATCTCGGACAGAGGTGAATTGACAAACGGGACTAGGATCTCGGACAGAGGTGAATTGACAAACCGGACTAGGATCTCGGACAGAGGTAAATTGCCAAAGGGGACTCGGATCTCGGACAGAGGTAAATTGGCAAAGGCGACTCGGATCTCGGACAGAGGTATATTGGCGAAGGGTACTAGGATCTCGGACAGAGGCGAATTGACAAACAGGACTAGGATCTCGGACAGAGGTAAATTTGCAAAGGGGATTCGGATCTCGAAAAGAAGTAAATTGGCAAAGGGGAATCGGATCTCGGACGGGGTAAATTGGTAGAGGAAACTCGGATCTTGGACGGGAGTGAATTAACAGTGGAGACTCGAATTTCGAATCTTGAAATGCAGAGGAGGATGCAGACTTCGTTCAACATTCTAGTACTGATTAGCAAGTAAAGGGAACCCGAAAGCATTACAGCTTACACATTTTCAATTGTGCTTACTAAAATTCCTCCATTAATATACAGACCACTGGCAAATAATACAACCCACTCCTTTTTTACCACCAAGTAGCTAAAATTCCCTATAAACTCACAACTCATCTATAAATATGTATGTGTATGCAATATATACTAACAGGGATAAGTCGAAGGAGGATTTGGGCTGATAGTGTCAAAGTAGTAGGAGACGGATGAGAATTTATCTGATTACCTTTGGGCTTCTCCAAGATAATTAGAACACACTTGAGCTTGAAGAAAGATTATCATCCATTACAAGCCCTTCCGACAGCCAAGTTGCCTTTAAGTCTCTCGCGCGCCTGTATGCCAAACGTCCACGGTTTAGGTTAACGAGCAAATAGAATCTCGACGATTTAACCAGAAGGAGAACTGTTCCCCTGAACAGATCGAAGGCGTACTTCTTTCTTTAGAAAAATACCTGCTGAGATAGGCCTTAACCAGTTGGGTTAATATTAATGTGTAACCAAGCAGACCTCCATTAGTCTAACAACCTGCATAATAATCAGACACTGCCTCATAGAGAATCAAGGGAAAGTAGCTCATTCACTTTTCTAACTCTGTTGCAAGTCATAGATGAGGAGGAGTCGGTAGAGTATTTGCTCAGCCACAGACAAGCCCTTAGTGCGGCTCAACATGGTTTCCTCGGAAATTTTCAATTCGACTGTTTTGCAAAATATATTTCAGCAAGTATCACTAATTTTATGGGTTTCATTGAACGGAACTCTTAGGATGATGAAAACGTCTTTTCAGAGTCTCACACAACGGGCCAGTAGCCCCACAACCGGGGCTCGTCTTTTCATTTGGCTACCTTGAGCATATTTCTTTTAAGACCGGATATATTGAGATACTTTATCCATATGTAAAAATTAATTTCTGATCACCCCCAGGTGAACGGTAGTCAAAACCCTTGGTCATAAGATGCCATTGGCATAGTTCGGCAATCTAAAAGAATAAGAAGAATTGGGAAAAATATTCGTCTTAGCCAAGCAATAGATCAAATAGGTTACTCTCAGCTCCAATTTGCTTTCTAGTAGACATTGCGACGATAATTTTTCTCTGATATATCGGCTGTTGTATATGAACTATGTTTTAGACACAAAGGATTGTCCAGAAAATTTTTAATAAATTCTCTAGAAGATGCAGAAAATAGAAAATATGCCGGCCACTGCCACGAATATACAATCGCGTTCAGTATTGTCAAATAACGGTTAAGAATGATTTGTGTAGCCTGCGAATCCCAATTATACCCAAAATTATTATCCTCAAAAATTTTAGTGAATTTAATTTCGAGTCCAAATTGCCGTTTATCTACAATTTGGAATTTTGTTAAAAAAAAAAATTATATTAAAATACATATATACATTTGTATGTAATTTTGCAATACTAAAAATTGCACATACCGTTATTTGAGCTCTTCATAGTTATTTACTTTAATGAAATGCCAAACACCCACTATTATTAAATTATATTAAAATAAATTGCGAAGATCAACCAGAAGAAGCAATAAAATCAAAATAAAATTAAGAATTGAAGAATATTTGCCAAAGCGCCGACAGACGTGATAGACGTGCTTGGAGTAAGAGGTTTCAAAAAAAAAAAAACAAATATATAAAAATAAAAAAATTTCGTGAATTACTCAAAAGTAAAAACAACTCTAAATTAGACAGCCGATTCCACTGAACCTTCGCTGAACACTCAGTAATCGTTTTTTCAATAATTTTTTTCCCAAGCTGTGCGACTTTGCTCCAATTAAAATAAAATAAAAATTAGCTTGGAATTTTTTTTCATGAAATAAGTCACGGCAACGCTGGAATGCCAACAAACGAAGATAAGTTGAACGATTTGGAAATGATATAGAATCACAGCACACACGGCAGGGCAAAGCAAGTCAGGTTAGGTCGGAGGAATTTCAAAGAAAATAAAATCAAAAAAAATTTAATATAAAAACAAAAAATAAATTATAAAAAATTAAAAAAAAAAATTAAGAGAAAAAAACACAGCGGAGGTGGTGGCCGCACGAAATCATCAATAAACCGAAGCACGAACGGCGTGGCGCAGACGCAGACATTAAAAATGCAGTTATTACCAGAAACAGTAAATGACGCCGCGCTTGGAGTTGAGCGTTGTTGAAAACGTAAACAAAAACACATAATTAGCATTTAAACAGGTAAGAGAAAGAAGAAAAAATTTGACAAAAAAAATTTAACAAAAAACGTTTATATTGGCATGTTTTTTGAGGTGGTCCAGTTTCGACAGCCGAAAAGCAATTCAAAAAAATAATATAATTGTAATAAAAAAAATTGAACAGAAGATAAAATATAAAAGAAAAAATTTTCCACAAAATAAAACATAAACCCAAAAATATTTAAATGATAAAAAAATTAAAAGAGAGTATTAATAAAATATAAAATTATAAAAAAATAAAAAATAAAAATTTGAAAGAAAATAAAATAAACAACTTATGTTAGTAAGAAATATATGAAGAAAATATAATTTAAAATTATAAAAAAATATTTAAGTTATAATTAAATTAAAAGAAAAAAAACAAAATTTAAAATTAAAAATTACAACTAATAAAAAAATATAAAGAAAAACGATTTTCAAATAAAAATTTTGAAATAATAAAGAAAAAATAAAAATTAAAAAAAGCCAAAAATTAAAAGAAAAAAACAATATATAAAAAAAATAAAAAAATTTGAAATAAGGAAATGAAAAAGCAATTAAAATATTAATATAAATGTAATAAAAAATATCAAGTAAAATATGTAACATAATAAAAAATTAAAAAAGTAATAAATAAAATTTAAAATAATAAAAAAAAATAAAAATTTTATAAAAAATAAAATAAAAACTCAAAAACTTAATTTAATAAAAAATATTTTAAGAAACTATAATTAAAAATAATAAAAAAATATTTAATTTATAATGAAAGTATAAGCAAAAAACTACAAAATTAAAATATTAAAAATAAAAAAATTAAAAAAATCAATTTTCAAATAAAAAATTTAAAATAATAAAGAAAAATGTAAAAAGATAAAAGAAAAATAGGAAAAAAATTTTAAATTAAAAGGAAAAAAGCAAAATACAAAATTAAATATTTTAAAGTATTAAACAAAAATTTAAATAAAAAAACAAAATATCAAATAATTTGACATAAAAATAAATAAAAGAGTATAAAGTATAAAATGAGAAATCTTAATTAAAAAAGTTAAGAAAATTACTTTAAAATTATATGAAAACAATATATATACTTAAAAAAATAGTAACTAAATTAAAAAAAAAATAAAAACATCAAAAAATTAAAAAATCAAAAAAAGAATTAAAAAAATTTAAAGTAATAAAAAATATTATAAAAAATAAAAAAAATTGAAAGAAAAAACAAATTTAAAATAAAAAATTCAAATAAGAAAGTATTGAAAAAAGTTTTAAAACAAAAAAATCAAAAGAAAATGTAATACAATATAAAATACAAAAATTTTAAATTATAAAGGAATTAAAAGTATAAGAAATATAAAATAAAAAAATAATAATAAAAAAATTAAAAAAAATAAAATTATTAAAAGTAAATAAAATAAAAATTTTATAAAATTTAAATTAATCATCATATTAATTATCATATATAATATAAAAAAATTTAGTTAATAAAAAAATTTGGGTAAAAAAAAATTTTAAAGAAAATCATAAATAAAAATAAAAAAAAGTGAAAAATGGTAAAAGAAACAAATTTAAGACTATAAAAAAATATAAAAGAATATAAATTAAAGTAAATATTTAAGGAAAAATATTTATAGTGCAGAGTTATCCATTTCGTGGTTTCCAAAGTATCAGGCTGTATTTTTCCATCTGTCAGACTTAATTGTCAAACCAAATATGTTTTGTTTTAGTTAAAAGTCAGGGATTTATGAAAATGGATCGCTTAACAACCCCACAAGGCGTTAAAAGTGTTAAAACCCACCACAAAAATGGTGATTCTAACGTGGCCACGTTTCGTGCTTTAAGATGAGATATTGGTGTACCTAATTGTCCAACTACTCAAGCAATTGGTAAAATTTTAAAGAAATTTTAAGAAACTGAGGCGGTTACGGATCGTTTGCTCACTCCACCTAAAATAACGCTAGGGTAGGTGAAAGTGGGGCCAAAGACCCGAATGTGTATATTGCTCGCCGGACCCAAAATTCATAATAGAAAAGAAATTTGAGGAAAAAAATTATTTTAAATTGCATTTTCTCTAAAAATGAATAACCCTGAATAGTTGCTCAAAACATTTGTTAAAAATTGAGCGCAACAAAAAGGCGCATTTACTTAAATGCCGCCGACGCCGCCACCGCCTTCGAAGAGTGCCGAAGGCAAAAGCGGTAGCCCTTTTTTACTTCCCTTTTTTACCTATACTCAAGTTTTGGATTCTTTTTTCCCCAAAAAAATTAAGCTCTTGGCTTAGAACACACTTATTATGACGGTGTTTTTTTCGGTTTTCAGTTTAGCTATGGCAATGCGTGAGAGAATTTTTCTGCTTTGTCGATAATTCGTTGTTTTGACGAGTGTTGGCAGATTTTTGAAAGCTGTCTACTGACATTGAACGGCCATTCGTCACACAAGCAATCCGACCGATTGGCGCAGGCGCATCGTATATGTGAAATGAGTGCGTCGTGTGGTGGAACCCACGCTGTCATTATGGTATATGCTGAGCTTTTGCACTTTCTGCTTTAAAAAAGTTTTACGTTTTCAAACTTTTTCCTACCAAATGCCTTTGGCTTTGGCTTTTGATATGCGCTTATTATCGTCATATTTTCATAACTAATTTTCTCATAATTTAGCTACTGTGCGTCGGTTGTCAGATTTGTGATTTTTTACTCGCCAAAAAAAAAATAAATAATAATTTATATGCATATTTGGGTTTGAGTGATGGTTAAATTACACTGTGAGAAATTCATAAATGATTTTGTGTAGTGGACGGTGGAAATCGTTTTGAAATACTGCTGCAACTCTTTGTAAATGTGATGGCAAGTCAGGATATGTTACTGATTTCGAATTTCTTTTGCCAGTTCCTCTGATAACTTTTTATATTTAGACTGGACGCTGCTCAGCCTTGGTAGTAACGCGCTACAGGACACGCCCGAATATTACCTTCCGCGCAGTTTCCAGCGGATTTAGAATACGCCATCTTCACTTACTGTTTTGAAAATCCCTTCACCACAAGAATCCCGTACAAGAATGAATGGGAAAATACAATACATATGCTCCGAATCAGACTGACATATCCATCTTCACGGCTGGCTCTAAGCCCGAAAGGGTAGACTGTGACTTGTTGCAATCATTGAAGCCGCAGATTGGTTTCTGGGATCTCCAGTTACAAATCAATCAGTCAGTATACCATATACTCGTATAGACAAGTTGTCATCAGATATCTTCAATGTATTAATACCACATCAAGACAGCCGTTAAAAATGCAGAAACTCTTTAAGCAAACTCTCAGCTAGACGCAATACAGCCGTAGTCTGGATGCCCGGACATAGCCACAATCCAGGCAACTGTATGGCGGATGGACCGCTCTACGCACATCGCGGGCGTACTCTCTTGTCTATGGCAAAACTCAGCCCTAAGCGAACTTTTACCAAAACAGCCAACACCAGATGGCTTAGTGAAAGAACCTGCAACGTGACTAGGCAGCTTTGAACTGTGTGGAACGCTAAAAGATCAAAGAATATAATCCTCCTAGATCGGTTCACCATTAATGGAACATCGGTTATACTAACTGGAAAGTGTTCAATGGGACTTCACGGTACAAGAATGGGATACTTTTCGAATGATTTTTGTCTACACTGTCTAGCTCTAAGCATTATATTCGTATGACATATATATATATGACGCAGCACCAACCATTGCCAGTAGTGGCACATTGTAAATAAGAGGCCAACAGTAGCATCGCGATGGGTTTTCAGGCTTAAGTGTGGTGGTCGCTCTGATCAGCCACCTCATTAAACCTACCCAACTCAAATTTCATGAGCGCCGAAGGCTATGGATGGCCTCCTGGATCTACTCCTCAATGATATTATTTGGTTGCAAAATACCGGGATCAGACATGACCAAAGTTAAAACTAGTTAACCGGTAGCTGAGTCTACTCAAGGGAGTTTAGTATTAGAAAATCCTTTCATTTACCAACTCACTGTAGTGATTTTAAGGCGGAACTGGCGGATAAAAATAAGTTGTGTCCATAACTTTTTGGATTGCTAGACTGGAATAAGAGCCCTGGAATCTGTAACAATAAAATCGCTAGCATGAAAAAATTGACGCAGATCACTTAACGTGATGGCAAGCAGTTTTCTCTCAATCTAGTAGAGTGCCTGTACACAGTGCCAGGTAATGAGAAGGCGGACGAGCTGGCAAGGCAAAGCACTTCTCTTCCACTTGCGTCATCATATATTATATGAGTCTTGTATTGCTGATCTACAATATGGGAAAAAAGGTGACGAGAGCTCTTCGCGCTAAAAAAGGAGGAGGTACCTACAATTACGGGTCTTCTTTCAGGATACCTTCGGGCAGGCTAGCAGAGAGGTTGAGCGTACCATCAAATGACTTCTGCAGAAGTTGTAGAAAAGAGTAAGAACCGGAAACCTTAAGACATATGTTTTGCAAATGCTCCATACTTTGAAGGCGTAGGTTGAACTCTCTAGGAGCAGCAATCTTTACAGTCTTCAGCGAAATAGCAGTTGCAAAGATACGCCGAGATTGCTAAATTTAGCTAACTCCATGCATTGGCGGTCGCAATAGCCGAGTGGTTAGAATTGCATACTGCCATTCTGATGACCAGAGTTCGAGTCCTTGTTCGACCTACATCCAAAATTATAGAGCCCCAGGTGTATACCTGACATGAGATAAAAAAGATGCTCATAAAAATCCATCGGCCGTCGAGAGTCTGCTTAGAATAAACTGCAAATACCTGCTTCGTTTGGAAAAACATCAAGACGCATACCACAAATTCGAAAAGGAGCTCGTCAAAAATTGTTTAAGTGGTTACAAAGCAGTTATATATATACCTATATGCATTGTTTTGACTAGCGGATGGTGGTACTTAGGAACCACAATGGTATCACAGTAGGTTTGTTGCGTGACTTAAGTAAGCTGTTATCCGACAACCACTTCAATCTAACCTCACTACCGGCTCCACTACTCTCTTTTCTTCTGCCATGCATTTTCTCTTCAAACTGCATCACAGTCTGGTGATAGTGTCTATTTCTTTGGCTTCGAGAGAGATTTCGAGAGAAATTAATCAGTCTGAAGAAGTGTTACCTTAATAAACGGCTCTTTTGTCACTTCTACTTGCTTACTGATTTAACAATATATAGGGGTGTATGCCTAGAAGCAGTGTGAAGGGGAAGAAAGAGAAAAAAACGAAAGGAGAACAAGTATATTCTGAGAACCTACTAAACATTTGTGGCCAGATCAATTCTCTTGCTTTTAAATAGAAAAACCTCCGGTCGCTAACTCATGGCAAATTTTAGCATTACCACAGTGGGGCAGTTCCTAAAACCTTTCGTACTCATAAATTTCTTATTACATTGTGGATTCGGGTATAGAGAATAAGCCCAGTGACGAGATCACCTTTCTCTTTTTTACCTAAAATAAAGCTCTGGTACTCTTCTCATAGAAATTCTGAGTGTATCTGTAGAGCGGGTTTTGAAGCTCTCCACACTCCCACATTTTGTCTTTGATTGTAAATATGGGGGTAGATTAATTGCAGGCATAGTGCTCCCTCAAAAAACTCCGTATACTCTAAGCGTCATAGACCTTTAAAAAATAAAAACAAGCTCTGTTCGTCTTCTCGTAAAGTTTTTGCGTGCGTTCTGCGTTGAATAGCTCCTTGTAGTGTTAAAGGAACTCTAAACTTTGTGCTTTAAAGTTTCTTTCTCTTCTCTCAACAGACTTCTCTCTTCCGATATCGTTCCTACGAGTACCTAACAGCGTTACGTTTGCGATATTCCTAGCTAGAGAGCTTATTGCCTATCTATTACAATATTTTTTTTTTCGACATGGACAGTTTTTATGATTGTTTCAAAGACTTCCCATATCGAGTTCTTAATGGGACTTCTCCGAGCGCAGTAATTCAAGTGAAATAAATGGGGTTTTTTTGCTGCGCAGAGTGGGTATGTATCTCGGTTGCACCGTTGTCTAAAATGCAATCTATGCCGAACACACTAAAGGGTCTTTCCTCTGTCACGGGATCGGGTCTATCGAGGAAAGCTTCTTTCACATCACACTAAACCTGGTGTAAAGCCGCTGTGGCTAAGAGGACTGGCACCTAACGAGCTTTGGGTTCGAGTGCTGGACGGATTCACTCATAACTATACAATATGTCTTCCGTGAAATGATCAACCCTCGGTAGGGGACTCGACATAAATAATAGCTGACACTACTTATAGGAAAAAAGGTTAATCTTTTGTGATAAAAAAAAGAATCTACCAAGCCTTGAGTCGGCAACTGCATAAAAGGAGCCAGGTCTAATAAGGTTGTTTACAAACAAAAAAAATTTACATACACTCTACAACAATAACAACAAATTCTTCTATTGTGATACTCATACACTCTCCATGGTTAAGGCAAACGTGCTAACAACCAACGCCGACAGAAGAACCTCCACACTGTCAAGGCTAACACAAAGCGAACTCCAAGAACCAATGTTTGCTTGCGTACGAGTATACCATGTATTCACATAGCCTAAGTTCCAACAAACACATTCCAGAGGGCAGAAAGAAAAACACTCGGCTTGGAACAGCAAGACGCCAGGCGCCTACTCAGCATAGTCAAAATGCCAAGTTGGCGTTCAAGCTTGCCACCTCATTACCTGGAGGTACCTTGCTGAAGTGGCATGCAACGAAGCGCGCGCACACACACACACACACTCGACGTGCAAACAAACACACACGTCGAGACGGGACAGACAAAGTTGGCTGCTCGTGCAAAAGTGAAATAAAAATAAAAAATAAACACAAATTTATGAAATAGCAAAAGGCGCGATAGTCGCATTGTTCTACGGACCAACACCGAGCAGGTCGTTAGTTATAAGCAACAGCAACAACAACAACAACACACCCATATGTAGCACCACAG
This sequence comes from Ceratitis rosa, assembly GCA_037013455.1. Classification (NCBI taxonomy): domain Eukaryota; kingdom Metazoa; phylum Arthropoda; class Insecta; order Diptera; family Tephritidae; genus Ceratitis; species Ceratitis rosa. The sequence goes on along the minus strand of JAWMAG010000004.1, from coordinate 34,407,838 downwards.
TCCAATTGGCCGGCCACGACTGCCACTGAAAGCCGCTGTGCGCAAATGACAAACAATAAGAGGCGCGCAGGAGCCCACAGTCACCAGCCAACAACCGGCGGCCGACCGTGCTAACAACCAACATAGCAGGCGACGGTTCGAATGCGACCACAGCTGGTCAGCAAAGAATTGTGTAAATTATGTTGCGAAGATAAGCATCGCAACGCGGTAATCGGCTACCCACATACCCGGGCAACCGGTGTGCCGGTGATCGCTGAAGCTCGATAAGTGGGTACGACACCCAGAACCGAGTGGTAGTGGGAGGCGGCGCATGTAGCTAAAGTGGAGGAGACGTGTTTTAAAATATAAGCCAAGCTGCGTTTAAAAAGACACCTTCGGCTTGGGTTTTGTGGTGTTTTATATGGAGCATGACACACAATGGACCCTTACACCCTGTTACATATAGATTTCACGTGCGAAAGTACTGAGCGATGTGTAGGTGGACATTGGTGGCGGCGAAAAAAGCAAACATTCACACAAACCATCTCTCCAAACACCGTGGAGAGGCACTCACACCCAGCGTCAAACGTGCAAACCCGAAGGTGGCTAAAAATCTGCGTGTTGCACGCGCAAAATGTGGCATGTTGGCGCGCACTTTGTATGTGTGCGCGCGCGGCGTGCAATTAGTGGCGCTAGCTGAAGCGCGCGGTGGGCGGCGGCTGTGCGGCGCGCTGGAGCCATCATATATTTGCTACGGCCGCGTTGGGTAATGAATGGCATTACATTGGGCCAAGTGGCTGACGGTCAGTCAGTGCGCGTTGGCTAGGAAAGTATTTCATTTGCTGCCAAGTGCTTGTATGCAAGTGTGTGTGTGTGTGTGTGCGCTGGAGTTCGCACACCAGCTGGTCAACTAACAGCGCCTATGTATTGTCGGTTGTGTGGGTCTTAAATGAAATTGATGGCACTTGTTCATTGGCTTGTATTTAGCGTGTTTTTGCTTTTGTTTTGTTTGTTTCCCCAACTCAACTCCCTGGGCTGCATCGGCTTCTGGGTGTCGTCAGGCGGGCCTTGTGTGTGCATTGTGGCAAATGTTAAATGTGGCGCCGTGTGGCATTTAGTGACGCCTGTGCCTCTGGTATGTATGTCCATGCGTGTGTGTGTGTGTGTCGTACTGATTACTGCTGCAATTTTTTCCGGTTCGCTTTTTTGTTGTTATTTGTTTGCTGAACTATGAGCTATGAGTGTGTTGATGGCGCTATTGGCATTGTAATTACTTAGCGCGCAACTAAATGTACAAAGTATACATATATATATATATATAGAAGCTTTCAGCTAGAGGTCGGTCATTCTGCAGTGAGTAATTGCTGTTGAAGTTGTAAAACTTCTTGTTGGTTCAAGGGAGAGCTGCAACTTTGGAATTTATTGGATGACACCTTTGGCGTGGCGAATTTTCGGTGAGGGCGACAATGGAATGACATGAGGAGGGAAGATATATCTGACTCATTAGGTTAGCGAGTCAATCCAAACTAAAAAAGAAGGAAAAGTAGTCCTCTCTTCATAGACCGAGACTGAGGCGACATTATTTAGAGTTCCTTCGATCTCTAAATATTGTCGCCTCACCAAGCTAGATTGATTACAATGTAATTTACTAAAAGCAAGTCTCCCTAGTTTGAGATGTCGAAGCTCACAAGCATCAGACAGTCAAATTCTAACCTCTTTATTCTTGTGACCCACAGCTACGTGAACCCCAGTCTCTACTCGTATACTAAATTTTCTTCACAATCACACAGGACGCGGTCACAACTCTGTACCGTGAAGAGCTCGCTTTTGGTTCTCTTCTACTGATTCGAATCACTTTAAATTGATTTTTGTTATCCATTAAAAGCGTCTCAGCTCTTTTAGGTTTCTTCCAGGGCCTAGTAACTTCATCTAAATCGTTCGTATGAACTCTCTCGCACGCCTTTTCATGGTTTCATAACCTAAACAGACAAAAACGAAAGCGAATCACTGCCAGTAGACACTCTTATATGAAAGAAACTCACTGAATTTATGGAAATGGCCTTCTCTGGCGTGTTTAATGATGAAGCTATTGTATTGTCTGGGTAGATTAGCGGATCTCTAAGTTAACTCCAGTTCGATCGACATTGAAAGAACTTTAGAACTTTAAGTGTTTCCTTAACGTGAAGTATTCTCATCTTTGTTGTGGATATGATATAAATCGAATACCTTCTTGCAAACTTTTGCGAACCAAATTCTCATTGAAGTGAAAGAGAGTCGCTGACGGTAGATATCACTGAGTTTATGGGGAACTAATTCTCAAATTGGGTGTATGCATTAATTCGTGCGGTTCTCTAAGAGAGGGCTCTACTAGTATTATCTTGCGTCGTGTTCATCTGTGGCCATATTCATTTCAAAGGTACTGTCATTTCGCGTCGTTTTCAGTAGATGTCATTTGTTTTAGCGTGAACAACAATTTGTTTCATTCATTTGAAAATGTCGGAATTTGTACCAGATAAAATGTTTTTAACATGAAGAAAAGTGCTACCGAAAGCCATCGTATTTTACTGGACGTTTATGGTGGCCATGCTTTAGCCGAACGAACGTGCCAGAAGTAGTTGCACGGTTTAAAAGTGGCAATTTCGACTTAGAAGACAGAGAACGACCCGGACAGACAAAACAAATTCAAGACGAAGAATTGGAGACATTGCTCGACGCAGATGCATGCCAGACGCAAAACGAACTTGCAAAAGTACTAGGAGTTGATCAAGCAACCGTTTCCAGATTCATCCAGAAGCTTGGAAATTGGGTGCCTTATGAATTAAAGCCAAGAGACGTCGAACGTCGATTCTGCATGCCGGAAATGTTGCTTCAATGCCACCAAAAGAAGTAATTTTTGCATCGGATTGTCACTGGCGATGAAAAATGGATTCATTATGATAACCCAAAGCGCAAGAGATCGTATGTGAAGCCCGGCCAACCATCGACATCCACGGAAAAGTCGAATATCCATGGTGCCAAGGTTATGCTATGTATTTGGTGGGACCACAAGGGTGTGCTCTATTATGAGCTATTGAAATCGGTTCAATACCGAAAACAATCAATTCGTTTGAAAAAGGCCATCGCGGAAAAACGACCAGAATATGCGACCAGACACCAATCAATAATTTTTCATTATGACAACGCTCGGCCAGTTGTTGCAAGGCCACATGTTGCAAGGCCAGTTAAAAACTATTTGGAAAACTGTGGGTAGGATGTTCTACCTCACCCACCTTATAGCCCAGACATAGCATCTTCCGATTACCACTCGCTCAGATCAATGCAAAATACCCTCACCGGAGTACGCTTCACTTCAGAACAGGGTATCAGAAATTGGCTCGATTCATTCTTGACCACCAAGCCGGAGAAGTTCTTTTGGGATGGGAACCACAAACTGTCAGAAAGATGGGCAAACATCGTAGCTTCCGATGGGCAATACTTTGAACATTAAATGTATAACAATTTTTTCACAATAAAATCTTCATAAAAAAAACCTCTAAGAGCCTGAAATTAGGTATTCTAAACACTTACCAGGTGTGTTAGTTGAAATTTGCAAACACTTAATTTTCAGAAGAATCTCAAAATTATTTTGTTCAAAGTACTGACCATTGGTTTCTACACATTTTGCCCATCTCTGAGGCAAATTATGGATACCATTCCAAAAAAACATTTTCTCTTTCGAGGCAAACCATTCGACGAGCCATTTTTCGACTTCTTCAAAATTAGCGAAGCACTGCTCTGCAAGGGAGTATCCCATCGATGCGAAAAGGTGATAGTCGGACGGGGCGAGGTCTGGAGAGTACGGCGGGTGTGATAATATTTCCCAATTAAGTGTTTTTAATGTGTCTTTCACCAGTTTAGCGGTATGAGACGGCGCGTTGTCATGTTGCAAGAAACTTTGCCATGTCTTCGGGCCCATTCCGACCGTTTTTCGATCAACGCATGCTTCAAATTGATCATTTGTTGTCGGTAGCGATCCGTGATCACCGTTTCACCAGGTTTTAACAACTCGTAGTTCACCACACCACGCTGGTCCCACCAAACACAGAGCATTGTTTTACGGCCAAAGCGATTTGGCCTTGCAGTCGATGGGCCAGCTTCACCAGGGGAAAGCCATGATTTTTTTCGCTTCGGGTTCTCAAAATAAATCCATTTTTCGTCCCCCGTGACAATTCGATGCAGAAAAGATTGCCTTTCGAATCGTTGAAACAGCATTTCACAAACGGTTTTTCGATTTTCCATTTGTCTATCGTTCAGTTGGTGTGGCACCCAGTTTCCATACTTCTGGATCTTTCCCATGTCTTTTAAAAGTTGGCAAATTGTTCCTCGAGTCACATGTAGTGTTTCTGCCAATTTTTGTTGCGATTGGGTTGGATCTACATGAAATTCCTCATCTTCGAACTTTTTCGCTGCACCAGAATGTTCATTGTCTGTCAAATCGAAATCTCCACTTTTAAATTGACGAAACCATGTCTCACATGTTCTAATCACTGGAGCATGTTCACCATAAGTTTCTACCAGCAACCGGTGAGCTTCAGCTGCTTTTTTCTTTAGATGAAATAAGAAAAGCAACGAATGCCGCAAATGCGATTTACTTGGAATGAAACTTGACATATTCACTGAGGTAAACAAATATGACGCTATTATTTTGGCGGAAAAATTAATCCACACCGTCTGCCAGCGGCAAAACCACGCCCAATATTATTACTCATGGAAAAGAACTCAACAAAAAAAAAATAAAAAAATATTGAAATCAATTCAAATAAATGCTTTCGACTGATCATTTTGATAAATGCAACCATTAAATTGGCAGCAATTAGTTAAACAACGCCTTAGACACGCTCACGGGCCAGATAAAATAGGCACGAGACACATGTAGACACTTATGCATACATATGTATATACCCGTACATACATACATATAGACATTTTAAAAATAATAACGATATGCAAAAACAAATAGAGATGCTTGTGAGTGTGGCGTTAACAGCAGATACCAACAGACAGACAAGCATAAAAGTTGTCTACATACATATGTACATACATACATCTGAGGCTGTCACTGCCTCTAAGTCAGCTAATTCCGTTCACTAACTGATTGACTGCCTACATTGCACCTCATCTGTTTCCACTTCAAAATTTTATGATTCGCAAATTATTTACATAAAATACATGCATACATACATACATACATACATACATATGTACACAATTTAACCGTTTGATTGACTACTTGCTACCGCTGCTGTCCTATAAATGGCGCTGACCCAGTCACTTTACGCTAGCGTATGACGTGAAGAACAAACGGACTGACAGGCAGTCAGTCTGTCAGACAGAGACCCAGCCTGAAAGTCATAATTCTCTAGCGTTGCGTTGCGTAGCGTACCCAGCAGTCAATCAAACAAACAAACAGACAAACAATCCGCCGCTGCCGCCTCATGTCAGTAGGCCACAAATTGTCGAACGAAAAACTCGTCAGATCCACAACAGATCTCACCACTCCACACCTCGCTGCGGTGGTATGTGGTCGTTCGTAAACCAGCCTTCTAACCGGTCAATCGTTCGCGCTTCGCTCGCTCGCTCGTTCGTTCGTCCGTATCATTAATTAAGACAGTATCAAAGTGTGTAATCAGCGTCTGAAATTGCATCATTTATGTTTTGCAATCATAAAAACAAAAAAAAAAAAAAAACAACAATAACGTGGTTTATATTAAATAAAAAATATTTAAATATAAATTTTTTTTATAAAAATAGACAAAAATTAAAATATTCATTGGATTATTATCGGTTTGTGCTCACCTATGGTGGAGCTTATGGATTGAAGCAGTGAATTCGCAATGAAGAGGAGGTTAGAGGAACCGTGTGAGGCTTCTATAAGTTCGTTGAGAATTATAGCACTAAATAGCTTGAAGTATGAAATGATTTGACGTGATGCGCACTGTTACCCTGTCACGAAGTGATATAAAACTTTATGAAATCCAGTGGAGCTTTGTTCTCTTAAACAAATGCGCCTAAACTCTTAGTTATATTGAGACTCCATCGCGTGCAGCATGTAAGAGAATTCGTTACGAAGAAAGGTAGGCAAAACTGTGTAACATTCTGTAGCTGACCATGCGTTGTAGGGGTTTAAAAACTTCCCCGTGATAAGACATGTCTGTCATAAGAGGCGAATAAAATCCAAAAGTTCCCACAACAGTCGGGGCTTTATACCAGAACGAACCGGAGTTTTATCCGGCCAAGAACTGTCACTCCCACAACATACCCCAAAAAGTATTTTGGAGAATGTTTTTGCGTCTACAATAATATTCTGAAGCATACTCGTATAGTTCGAACGACTATGATGGGTTTAGGAAGGGATGGAGATGAAAACTTGAGATCACTTCCCAAATCACCATCTTCTGTCCTACACCGAGTATGCTCGGTCTCAAAGTCGTCGCATTCCTACATAGAGTTTTCGAGCATTACCCTTGTGGTCCAACTTCTCAAGCTTTTCATACATACACATTGCGGTCTCTCTCTTTTTTTTTGCCTGCAATTGCTTCTCGTTTTCTTTTTTTAACTCGCGGTGGATACGGTTGATCACAGCTTTATAAAGTAGGCAGTACTCATTCTCTCCTCTTCGGTCTAATAGTCCTCATCGGTCCAGCGCTTCTTCCGTGAGTCATGAGCGTAGAACATGGTTGTTGAAATGCGAAATTTTCGATACGAAGACAATAATTCAGCTTGATGAATTTTCTTGTGCCGGAATCTGCTACTCCAGACAACCAAACACAGCGAAGTAGATCAACTTCAACTCGTTTCAGTATGTTTCGCCGTGAAGATTGAATTTACTGGCTGTTGTGCCGTCGGAGTGTGGCCGTAAATAAAGTGACATGTTGGCGAACTTCGCTTTGATAGGAATTTGTCGGGATCTTCATCCACCAGGACTCGAAAACTGAGTATATCTTCCACCACGACTCCAACACCAAAGTTGAGCCGTCCTCACCCCGCTCATCGTAATTCTTGGATGGTGGTAAGTTTAATCTTACCAGGATATCAGGCAGCATTTAAGCTGGTCGCCAACAAGAGGATCTCCCTCTTAGGCTTACTGATTTATATTTTATTTTTGGGTCTCAGGAGCAGCTTGCTCATCTCCAAGCGGATGTTTCTTGCCCTAAGACCGGCTCGACAACTTTTCTTGTGGAATCTATGTAGTACACACAACCAACGACAAAAACTACTTCCTGAAATCCAATAGCTCCCGCGACAGTCGGGTCTTTATACCGGAACAACCCGGATTTTTTATCCGGCCAAGGACTGGCACTCCCGCAATATTCCCTAAAAATTACTTTGAGGAATATTTTTGCGCTTACAACAACAACTACTTCCAGATGGAGCTACTATCAAAACCCAAGAATTTCATGCCAACAGTTTCAGTTTCCTTTTTCCCCCAAAGAGGGTAAACTAAATACAGCTCTCTGCTTCGTCAACACTCCGATATTGAGCAATTGTTAAGTGACGGCTCTGGCATTAGCTAGACCATGTCGCTTGGGTGAGTAGTAAACGGTTGCTCACCGCTGTTAACCGCCTGAGATTAATAAACCATTTTACATTTTTATTCGATTTTTTATGCGCCGACAAGCATGACGATGCAAAATTGAATGCCAACTTGGATGAATATTTGATTGTACACATGTACGAGTATGTATGTTTCTATGTATTTTCATAAGGTTAGTTACACCCATACCGTCCCGACGCTATATGTGTAAAATTGCTCCTTATCGGCGCCACATCACACAGCTGCTGCTACCAAGCCAACATATGGTAGCCGCAGTGGCAATGACACGAGACAATCTCTCTATTTATTTACTACCAATTTCATGTGTGTTTTGATTTTATACTTTTCACGCCGGCGCCTTAAATCTCGATTTGTTGTTTGTACAATTTTTCGTTGTTGTTGTTGTTGTTTGATTAACCGATGTTTGCTGATTAATTGCAAAAAATTATGGTGCTTTTTATGGCCGATTTGGCAGTGGCAGTGTAAAGAGCAAATAATTGCTCGGCATTATCAGCACTTGAGATCAATTAATTCCACGTGAAGTCATTCCGGAGCTCTGATTTATCACCATGAAGCGTTGAGTTGCCTAGAAGTGTCTCATAAGAGATCCGATTCGAGTCCGCAGCCCAGGGTTTCGGTGAGAGGAAATGGTTCTAGCGAATATGTGTGATTGATGACCAAAAACCAAAAAAAAAAAATAATAATGAAATCGAAATTTTTCTGTGCCTAAGTCAAGTTTGTGATCTGATCTTGTAACTGTACACAGAATTCTAATCTTCATTAGTCCATTGTATGTGATATAACCAGTAATATTAAAACTTCTTCTGTTCTCGACGTTGGAAGAATTAATCATAGCCATACTTCTTTACAGGAACTTTAAATCCCAAATTTTTGGTTCCGTAGACGTTATTTTTCTCCTTACAAAAAACAAGTAAGATTTCAAAACAGAGCTACAGACTGCGCACAGTGAGTTTAAGCTGCTTAAGTGCGGCCGAATGAGAAAAGTCTGGATAGCCAAAACTTAGTGCTGCCCTCATCAGTGGCCAAAGGAACTGAGGAATGCTAAATCAGTCCCAGACCCCATGTGACTACAATATTTTAGGTAAAGTAAGAAGTTCGTTCGGTTTTTTTTATTGATTTTTCAAAATATGATAACTTCGTTTACATTTGTACGATTCAAATCAAATATGCGCCGTTTTGTTCGTAAACTTGTTACCAACGAGATCTCACTTTTATTATACCCCTCTCGTAGAAGGCTGCGTCCCTATTGGCAAAAAACTCGGAGAGCCAATTTTCACAGGTCTCTCTTGAGGCCAACTTCTCATCATTAAGCGCGTTCGCCATGGACAGGAAAAGATGGTAACCACTTGGTGCCAGGTCCGGACTATAAGCTGGGTGCATTAAGACCTCCAATCCGAGCTCCTGGAGCTTCTGGCGCGTCACCAAAGACGTGTGTGGCCTGGTGTTCTCCTGATGGAACACAATTCGGCCTCTGTTGATCAAAGATGGCCTCTTCTGGATGAGTGCTGCCTTCAAGCGGTCCAGTTGTTGGCAGTAGAGGTCCGAATTGAGCGTTTGGCTCTAATGGATCAGCTCGTATTAGATGATTCCTTGCCAATCCCATCAAACACACTGTAAAACCTTCCTGGCCGTCAATCGAGGCTTGGCCACCGTTTCCGCCGGCTCACCGCGTTTCGACCACTACCGTTTCGCTTGACGTTGTCGTAAGTGATCCACTTTTCATCTTCAGTCACCAAACGATTCAGAAATGGGTCGATTTTGTTGCGATTCAGCAGCGATTCGCAGATGGAAATTCGGTCCATCATGTTTTTTTTCATTAGTTCGTGTGGCACCCAAACATCGAGATTCTTTTTGAATCCAAGGTTATGCAAATGGTTCCAAACGGTTTTCTGGTTTATCTTTAGTTCCTCAGCAATTAAATAAGTGCTCACGTGACGGTCTGTTTCCACTATTTCCATGATTTTATCGCAATTTTCGACGACAGGCCTCCCGTCGCGTGGTGCATCTTTGACATCGAAACTATCGGAACGGAACCTAGCAAACTTTTGTGCTACACGTTCGTTTAGAGTATCGAGCCCATAAACTGAATTAATTTTTTCAGCCGCTTTGACTACTTTTTCGCCTTGATCGAAGAAAAATTTTAAAATATAGCGAATTTTCTCTTTGCTGGTGTCCATCTTTGACGAGCGCTCACAACGTACTGAGTCAATTAATCGAAAAACTGTCAAAGACAAACTTTTAGCGCGAATAAACACGTTTTCAGCGCCGTATACGTGTAGTATGACATGATCCGACACGTAACACTAGTACTATGGACAATAACGCCATCTCTTAGGTAAAAACCGAATGAACTTTTCTTTTTGCATGGCAGTACTCGGACCTGTACGCTGGACTTACTTACTTACTTTCTTATAGCGCAATCTTTCCGCCTCTTCATTCATTGGTTTGATCTATAGCTAAGTCTCTGTTGAGCTTTGATCGCCGTTTTGTATATTGCTTTGGCCTTTAACCCTACCTTACTGGGTTTTGTCCTAGAGCTTCTTTTTATTATCGAATAAGCACCTTAGGTATCATCTGGACAGCGTAATAAGTCTTAATCTTCGATAGTGTTCGTGCTTTCAACGCATCCAAGGTACGAGTTCTCTTAGGCTGTGGACAACTTACGTTGGAATGTGGACAGTAGAACGACAACCGTTCCGTCGACGGTCTCTCAAACAATTTACTCCTAAAGTTTAATAATTGGGTTTATGTGTTCTTCTTACTCTTCTTTTTCTCTTGGTCTTAATATTATTGCTAAGTCGCAGATTATTTCGAAATTGTTTCAAAATATTTCGTAATATGTAAATTTTTGACACCTGACATCTCATCTCATCTTCATCTTAGAATCTCATAATCCAAATGACCGACTATAAGTATGTTAAATTCGGAAAATATCGCAATACGTTCAGCAAGTGCCAGCGATTAAGGCAACAAGTGTCATTGCAATTTGCAAGAAAACATGTTTCTGGTCTTTATGTCACTTGCAAGAGTTTTACAGTCATTTCTACACTCGGCAGTACTATGTACGAGTACGAGGAGTATATTAGGTTTGTTCGGCTAACGGGTATATGTAACGGCATTGAATAATAGCAAGGCATATGGATGTATATATCAACCTTCATGGAATGACGAGGTGAATCGAATCCGTCAAAAAAACATGGCTGTCTGTCTGTCTGCGCTCACCTAACTCTAGTAAGAATTGAGATATTTTGATGAAACAAAAACAAAATCCTTGGGTCACAAGTACGTACTCAATTGCGATAGGATGAAGCCGAAACTAGTTTATGTCCACTAACTATGAGGGAGCGTTTTTATGTGCAAGGAATGACTTTGGTCCGGGAAAGAGCTTCATAAACTATAATGCAGTCTAATCTAGTATGAGGACGAATTGAATATGGGCTACGCCATTGTCCAGGCCTTTTTAATGGAAACTAAGGACCTACCAAAAATGACTGACCTACATACATCCAGAAACATGCTCAACATCCATAGAACAGATGTTCTGTTTTTGATCAATTTGTGGACTTAAAAAACTTGATACCATCAAGAGAGTTTTACAGAGACCGAAAGCAGTGGTAGTCAGATCACGTAAGGTCCGGTTTGGTGTATGGTGGGTGAATCAAAACTTCCCAACCAACCTCCGCCAATTTTCTTCTGCTGCCTTAGAGTGATGCAGGTTAATTTGTAGGACCTCCACCATCAGATGGTGATGTTAGGTTACGATTGCTGCACAAGTATCCTCCCTCTCGCTGTAAAACCGAGAAGCTGGTCTTCTTCCGAAAATGCACAATGTTTGAATACCGAGTCGACATAGTTTTATACCGTGTACGTATGTTTTTCGGAGCCAGACTTGCAATCAGCTTCTGCCCATGGATAGAGTTGTTGCTGCCCGAGGGTTTTGGTTGTTCCGTTGCCGCTAGCTAGGAACAGCAGACTCGTTTAATGCGTCTTCTGTTTATTTTGAGGCTCATGACTCCTGTGTACCTTTATTGCCATGGAGTAGAAGCCATATCTTATTACTCCACCACAGACCGAAAGTGCTGGGAGAGCACCACCGTTGATTAGTAATCTCACGTTACGCTGCTTTTCCCTGATCTCGTCAACCTAAACCACCCTCTAATCTTTGGTGATGAGTTCCTCGTTGTCATGTTGGATAAGCCACAGAATCTCCTCTGTCTTTGAGGGTTTGGTTGGCCGTCACTTAGGGATCTCATCCCTGCGAAACACCACTAGATTGGCCCCACGTTATATCTCTCCCACTGCCGCAATGGTTTCCCTTTTAGAGCTTAACAGCTCTGTCATCTGCGCAGGACACGACTTCCACTCTACTTTTGAGCCACCCCGCATTCCGTACAACTGGTGGAGGGCCCGATTTTCTTTACGGAATGCCCTTGTAGACTTTGTAGAAACCTATTCAAACTGATTTCAAGTTGTCTGCGGAGATATACCCATCCGGGTGGCCTCCATCTATGACCTCCAGTGTTAGGTATTATTTCGCCTCGCAGTTCGGCAACGCCAGATAGAAAACTTTAGAAGACTTGTGTTCTTGAAGTTGCTCTTCTGAAAGAGAAGTCTCTTATTCATTGCTACAGAGGGCTTTGTAGACGTTTCAGTTGATCATCTGATGTACGGTTCTAGCCGAATTTAGTTTTCCTCATTTGCTTCTTTTTTTCTTTGGTAATAGCTCGGAAGGTGAGGTGCGCATCGGCCGTCGCGGCTGCAGAGTGAGGTAAAAAGTCCACGATTAGCAACAAGAAAACCAAAAACAAAGCGAAGTCATGCAACAAAGACTGTCCACAGTTGAAACTGTTGAGCGTAGGTAGAGCTGTCTATGGACGGCAGCGGCTTGCCTGCGACAACTCGCCATCGCGTGAGTGGCGTTAATTGAATTGAATCAAATTAATTTAACTGATTCTAACAAAAAAAAAACCACAGCAACAAAAACTCTATTGAAAAGGACAGTCAGTGCAGGTGAGCAGTGTGGATGTTTTCTGCTGTTGTTGCACACGAGCGCCAAACGGAGCTGAGCTGAGTTGTTAGTGCACTTGTCGTCACAAGCTAAAGACCAAGCGTTGGCAAGCGTTGACTAGGTGACTCTAACTATTAAATGGTTTAACACAAGATGACTCAATCAGCAGGCGATGTGTGTGTGTGTGTGTTTGTGTCTGCCACACGTTGCATTTATCACTTGCTTGGAGCGTTGTTTGGCTGTGCGCCGGTGATTTGCAAGCCAAATAAATGTGCATACTTAGAGCTTATGATTGCCTCATTTATACATATTAAGCGACGAAGCGACGTTGATGCCGCTGACGTTGAGCGCGGCGTGAGTGTGAGGGAATTGGCCAATACTTGGACAGCCAAGCAAGAAGAGCTGCGTTGCGCCACGCGACGGCAATGACTTGGTTGTTTTGTTGATGACGATGAAGGTAATGATGATGATGATGATGATGGGGGGAACGCCTGCCATAAACAGCCATCAACGCCAATATTAACAACGCCATTAATGGCAGCGCCAAACCGAAAAGACCGAACAGAGCAACAACAACTATAACAACAACAACAACAGTATGGGTTACTAGTAATTACAACAACATTGACGATTGGAAATTACAACAACAACCACTAACAATTGGAGATTACAACAACAACAATAACAACAGTATTGGTAACTAGACATTACAACAACATTGACGGTTGGAAATTACAACAACAACAACCACTATTATGTTGTAAATTGGAGATTACAACAACAACAACAACAACAACAACAACTGTAGCAGCAGTTTTGGTTACTAGAAATTACAACAACATTGACGATTGGAAATTACAACAACAACCACTACTACGTTGTAAATTTTAGATTACAACAACAACAACAGCAACAACAACAACAATGCTTGCAGCCATCACATTATCATCAACTTTACCATCGCCGTCGTCCTCTTCATCGTCCTCATCAACATTAATACTGATTTGTGCTGCTGATGATGGTTGCATTTAATTTTAATTAAAGATTACCGCTGCAATTGAGTAGCTGCCACACGCGCACCAAACTGCATATGCGCCAATGCGCCAAGCATACATACATACATACATACATAGATACAAAAATATATATCTACGCAACGGCTGTTGGCTCGGTCGAACGTGGCCGTGCCGCAATGTCGCGCTTGTTATGGCGGCGCTAAATCGCTGATCTTATCAGAAACAATGCGACTGTAGCCGTCGTCGCCACGACGCAAGCGTTGAACAAGGCAAAGTAGTTGCCACTCATTGAAGGCACATACAATAGGCACTCACACATACATATGACTTCGGAAACTATCATGCGACATGAAGCGATGAGCAGAGAGCGGAGAGAGAAGTTGACCGGAGGAACGTAGTTGGTGTTGTATTTGGGGGAAACAGAAAAATTAACAATTTGTGGTGCATGACGCACTTGTGGCACATTTACACGCTCCCTATGCAACACTTTACAACACTTTCAACGTTGTTGTTGCACATTCACTTGTAGGTTATGGCAAGGCAATTGTTATCGCTTGTCAAAGATGCAGCGCGAGATTGAAAGGTAAGGCATACAAGAGATAAAAACCGAGTGTCAGATGCAAACCCAACGCGTGTGTTTGGTGAAGAAATTTAACAAGGTTGGGAAAGATCTGCAAGAGAGCGACTTACTGAGGAAATGTGCGAGGAAGCAGTATTCCCTTAAGAGCTCTCCAAATGTCTAGTAATTTATCTTCCGAAACGGGTTGTCTGATTGACGAAGTAAGGCTTGAGAGGAGCTGCTATACAGTTTTGTAAAATCTTCTAATCTCTCTTGTTCCTTCAGTTGAAATCGAAGCTCTCAGAACATTCATAAAAGTCGCCTCGTTTCGCTTCTAGACCATGATATATAACTTCAGGACTGTTTATGGTATTTTTGTCGAGATCGTGGTTGGCTCTCTGATTATTTAATAACTTCCACAAGGCGCAAAGCAATGCGGAAGGTGGTCTGGCAACTGTTGGCCTTAACGTGGTTGGTAAAGATTCCAAATATAGGAAAATTAAGCACGGGTTCCGCCGTTTCCTAGGTAGATGTCCCGCTGCTTTTCACTTTTTTTTTAATTTCAAAGCTACTAGACGATGTCTTCTTGAACCACGATGACTGCATTAGCGTCCGGCTGTGACATTAACAACCTCCGTGCAAAAGTAAACTGTTATCTCTCCTACCTTTCTTCTACTGGATAATTTTGGACTACTTGCACTAAAGGAGAAGCTTGATCTGAATGTTAAGGAAGACGACGACAGAATTCCGACTGTGAATAGCTCAAAGTTACCGAAACTAATACTCGGCATGCTGACCTCATTCACTCAGTAACTCTAGCGGACGGCCGAGGTACCCCTTACCGATTGAAACCCTTAAGTCGAGTGAGTAATTACAAGCCCATCAGTACACTACATTGTCGACCATAATAGAAAGCCTCGTACAGACTGACTACCGATAAGGAATTCAAAACTATACTATGTCAAAAAAACCGCTGGACCCGACGTGCTACCGAGCTTAACCGCATTCACAGACAGTCAGCCAACACTTCAATGATCCGCTTCATGGGAATCCAAGCAATGCCCAACGCAGGCGAAGAGCTCGGGCTGCTCAGTGAGACCAAAGCACATATAAGGTCTGAAAAATATACAATAGTAGACCCAACTTCAACTTCGACTCTAACATAACCAACCTACATATTTATGTCAAAATCACTAAAACCCAAACTCATCTTACACTGCTCTGCCTTTGGTCCGAGCCCGTCGAAACAGCTCGTTTCCTAAGTCTACCCTTAGACAACCTCGACGACTCGAATTTGTGCATCAGCCTCGACAACCTGAAAGTTATTCATAAACAGAATTATCTCGCCCCTTCAGCAACAACAATAACGTCGTCTGAAAAATCTTAACTTATAGACTAAACAGAACTAGAAAATTATTTGGCCTAAAACTGAGGTCAGACTTCGATACTCGGTGAAGTCACTCAGGTTGAAGGAACTCATTTTTTTTATACCAGGGTCTAAAGCTCTGATTGGGAAAACCGTTGAACTAATTATTTCTCGGGAACTGAAGGTTAAAATTAATATGATTTCCATTCAGACTTGTCCATTCAACAGCTGTTCCAAACACTGATGGAAGAGACCTTTGGCTGTCATCCTACTTTTCTGTAGCGATGTAAAGCCCTCTAAAGGTTTACCTTGGAAGTGTTCAGAAGTAGCGTTTCGAATTTCCAAGCGCAGCTATATTACTTAGTCCCTCTAAGCCAAGTGGCTGGTAGTGCGAGGTACGGGTCAGATGTCGTGTCCTGACCAGAGCATTATTTTCAAAGTTTTTCAAGCGAAGTTTCACAGCAGTAAGCGCCAATATCTCTGACTATTCTTCTGTTTGAAGCTTCTTTCTTCAAATTGTAAAGCGTAAGACATTTAAACGCCTCTCTACGACCAGCGGAGAAGCTCGGGCGAACTTCGCTTAAGAGGGAAGTATCTCAAAATTAGCTCTTTATGGAAGTAGAGGTCGAAATATTTGCTCGGTTGATGACAGAAGCACGGAATCCCTTCGAGCCGTTTGCATTCCTCGTAAAACTAAACTTATAAGGCTTAGAGAAAGAGCGTAAGGCTTGGAAAGAACAATGATCCTGTCCTAACCGCGGAACCTTTCCTAATTTCAATCTTACCGAACCAACCGACCAACCAACATCCATTGGGTTAAGTGTGAATACAAATAGTTTAACTCCTCATCATCAACTTCAGTTACTCCAGAGCCACTTTCACGAATTGTCCGTCAGCCTAGTGGAGGCCGAAGAACGTCAAGATTGCCAGTAAATATATATTTAAATGCCATTGCCATTTTAGACAGAAGATTCAATTACCAAAAATGGGCAATTGGACTAGACGCAGTCGAGCTGAGGCACAATTTAATTCACACATATGAGCTGAGCAGCTGAGCAAAGCAGAAGTAGCCAGCGTTAGCAGTAATAAGAGGAGCACAGGCGAAAACCATGTCTACACTGCCGTCGGTCCCACAGGCAAAAAAGTGAGCAAATCAGACGGCCGACAAGACGAACAGGCAGACAAACAATTGAATGCCAGTGGCAGGCGGGACAAATGTAGTTGAAGTTGTAAAAACAGGCAAATACTTAGATTGCCGCTGCTGTTGCTGCTGCTGTTGTTGTCACACAAAGGTGGCACATATGGAGTAAGGACATTTGGTGCACTTGTAGACGAGGAGAACAGCCAGTCAGTCAGCCAACGAGCCAGTAGAGTTCAAAGCCGAGAACGTATTGGTACGAATAGTTTTGTGTGTAATTATATTTGTCTTGCGAAATTCCCGCATGAATAGCTGACGACGTCAGCTCTAGTGAATTGCCTAGTTAACGCTTCGCTCTCGTCTTTTCCTTAGCGGCAGCCAGCCAAACCACAATCACAATTGTTAATCGGTCGGTCGGTCGGTCGGAAATGAAGGAGGCGAAAGGGCCAAAATGTCCTTTGTTTTTTTTTTACCAGCAAAATGATGATCTTGGCTTAGTGATAAGTGCCGAGCCGAGGGCAATTGGCATACTTGTGAGTCTCCCAAATTTGGTCAAAGAGTGGAAATCTTTTAGCTGTGGAACATGTACATAATAGTATTGAATTTTGAATTTATTTTTGGATTTACATTTGTATGTATGTACAAGCTGCTGATTGCTAACATTGCAGAGTACGATACCATGGGCTTTGAACAGCTAGATCATGTGGTTTCTTTCCTAGCTTCTGGCTAAATAACAGAAGTATGCTACTTAATTGACAGACGTCTCAGTACTTGACTCCTTACGCCTTGGATCTTTAGTAGCTGTTCTACTGAAACTTCCCAGTACCATTTTTAGGTCTGCCACAAGACGAGAACAACGACTCAGGCATGCTCGTCATACTATGAGATTAATGTAAGCAGTAATATTCCGGTCCTCTTGCCCATCCAAGAACAAACCTCAGTCCAAAAGAGGTGCTAACCACAACTCCTCATCTCTAGATTGTGAACAAAGTTTGCTATTTGAGGTTGCTCGTCGTCTGCTCTTCAGACTATAACGTCTTCGCTGAGAGCCAGTCAGGGAGTATAGGTATTTTTATTAGCCCATCGAAAATGACGTTCCTTGCGGAGGTCCCGACCTAAAGCATTGGAGCGACCTTAATTGGGTCCGCTTCTGTCAAGTTTCGATGTCATTATCCCTCGTCAGAAAGTTCTGACACTTAAATCAGGCGGCCGGTCGGTCGGTTGTTTGTAGTGGAGTGGTTAGTACTACGTACTGCCACTCGGACTGCCAGGGTTCGAGTCCTGGTTCGATCAGCATCCCGCGGTCGTCCCTCGTTTGGGAAAGTCTCGCCTTCCGAGTATATTTCAGACATGAAAATCAAAGCTCCTTATGAAAACCATCAGCCGTTCGGAGGCGACTTGGTATGAACTGTAGGTCCCTCCATTTTTTTGGAAAATACCAAGCACACATAACTAATTGGACGAGGAGCTCAGCCAAAAATTGCTTCAGCGGCTAAAAATCATCAAACAATGCCAGTTAAGGCCTTACTAGGAGATCACCTCATAGCTTAAGAGACTAGGTTAAGTTAAGTTGAACTAGGCGGCCTAGCGGTTATCACTAAAAGGACATAACATCCATAGTGTTGCCAGACAGACTTCATACGACTCAGCTGCACTCTCCTAGACACTCTTCTAACCAGTAAGCTCGAATAAAATGGTTTCACTTGGATTCGTTAGTAATATCCTGACTTCCTTACTGAACCAGAGCTGAGTATGGAGCCCCAAGGAACTAAAAGAGAAATAACCTCTCTCCAAGTGAACATTTAGTGTAGAGATCTTTGATCGGAGGAACTACCAAACCTAAGGTGAGGAGGAGTAAGAGGCTGGAGCTAAGAGCTTAACTTTATTCCGTAACACCACCATCTTCCCCAGCTCATCTCCTTACTACTCCTGAGATTAATTTATGGCCTCACTCTTGACTTCCAATTTCCACATCCTTACCATCTTCTCCATTTATATACACATTCAATATCGCGTTGAATGGTTCAGCGCCTCCAGCGTTAACTACCCAACACGAGCGCACGAAACATGTCGACCGACGTTGAGGCCAACGGGCATTAGCGATCGTGACTTAGCCGTTACCATTTACCAGTTATATTATATATACTCGTATGTACATATGTAGTGCCGCCGCATTCAGACGCTCTCTTCCGCGATAAGCAATCAATGCGTAATTCGACTTACTTTTGTTGCGCCAGTCAACCAACCAACCAGTCGGCCCTTCCACCAGTGAGGACATCACAGCCAAGGACCGGCAAACAGTTGGTGTATGCCGCGCCGACCGATGTTGAGGTCGATGGCGAGTGGTCGCTGCCGCCACTTGTAAACAATAAATCCACACATGCGTATGGCGCATGGCGCACTTCAACTCGGGCATTGTTTCCGCTCCTTTCACTCTTTTTGGATATTTTATTATTCTTTTGAATTTATTTTGCGATTTTTTCACTCGGCCGCTGTCTGTACGCGCTTGCGTGAAGTGGAAAAAAATCATCATTCCAATTTTATTTTTTTTGTTATTTGGTCTCCACTTTTTGATTTCTCGCATTCGCTAAATTTATGCGCCGGTTAGTTTGGCAGTTTCTCGGAATATCAACGCGATCAATCTGGACCGGCTGATTGCATATTTTTATGGTAGTTGGCATCGCTTGCATCCTTTTTCGGTGTTGGCGCGTCGCATGCGCACATCTACGCACACACACACGCGGAGGTATATGAACACTAAGCGCGGACCCGGTTGTGCCGCGATCGCTGCGCTGATATAGTAAAGTCACCGCCAACGCTGCCGCGCGTACATCAGAGAGCTTTACAAAAAAAAAAAAAGTTCAACTTGGCTACCGTTGAGCCTCGCACGATCACCTTCGTGTGCGTGTGCTCGTGTTTGTGTTTGTGATTGTTCTTTCCACCTTTAATTTGGGGTGTACAATGCGGCGCAAAAATTTCAGCAATTTTAGTATTTCATGTTCTACGCGCATTTGGCGTTGATTGGCAACAATCGTTCGACAAACGACAAAAAGACAACGTAGAAGACGAAGACAACAGACGACAGCAAGTTAACACGTCAGCGCACGTTGGTAAGATCGACGATCAGTCAATCGTTCGACGGACCGTCTAACCAATCAATAACACTGCCAAGGGTTAAATGGCTCCTACAAGTTGGTTGACTGACTGGCTGACTGTTCGGCTGCCTTCACTCGGCTTGACTTGACTTGGCTCGGTTTGGCTACTGTAATGTAGCTACCAATTTACGCATTGCAATTTAAAATTTTTCAAATTGTCAATTGCAATTTTATAGAATTCTACACGACTTGGTGTGGCATATAGCATCGAATGCGGTTGTTGTTGGTGCGGCTGGTACTGTGGCTGACACTTGTGTAAAAATTGTAATCTGCTAGCAAACCGCTGTGACTGTGACTGCTGTCAATTCACACGTCACAAAAATCCGCAAAATTGTTTTTGACAATCGAGAAAAATAGAAACGATGGATGAAGAGCTCAACGAGTGGTCGTCAGGTTGTCAAGGGGGAGAGCTCACCGAGTGATCAATTAGGAGAGTAACAGCAACCATATTGAAGAATTTTCTAAGTAAAAAAAAATATGATTGGGCAATTAGTATCTTAAAACCATATAAAAGTCCAGAGCAAGACGAGATTGCTCCTACCCGGATACAACAGTCGCTGAGCAACAACGTTAACTGACTGCTTACTATGTTAAAAAGAGTCGTCAGTTTGAGCAATATACCAAAATTATCGTTTGTTTTTATTCAGAAAGTTGGTAAAGGCTCTCAGAGCATACCAAAGGACTTCAGCCCAATAATCCTGGCGTCATTTCTGCTTAAAGTGGCGGAGCAATTGATTAAGGGTCATAAACTCTCGACGCCACAGGTCTATTTGAAAAGTAGGTCAACGCAGACTGCGGTACATACACACTATCGGAAAGCTATAAATCCATCTCGATCAAAGAGTATAGCTTAATAGAATTCTTGGATACTGAGGGTGTGGTCAATAACATAGCGCCGACTGCAGTTGCGGGAGCGAAGACCCTCGAATAATTTCACTTACAAACCAATTGCTTTAATGCAGGGTCGTAAGGTCTGAGCTCGCTTATCGGACATGTCTGCAGAGTAGCTCCATGAGATGTTGTCCTTTCACCTCTTCTATGGGTCTTAACAAAAAAAAATTGCTGAGAGAAATGAAGGTGAAGGGGAAGGATGCAGAGACATAACATATGCAGAAAAACTGGTCATTATAGTGAACGGCAAATTCCCTCAAATGATGTGTGATGTCATACAGGGTATATTGAAACGAATAAAGTGACGCTGAATACTGAACTTGTTCTCTTTACTAAGAAATATGACACTCAAAAGTTACTAAATCTAGTGCCCAACTGGGCTACTTGGGACTTATTTTAGATAAAAAACTAAGCTGATCGCAAAGCTCAGAGAACCGGAAAGAGAGATGCGGAAAGCATCTACGTATATTGCTCGGTAGCTCGCATTCGAGAAGAAATCAACTACTTGTAAACTGCAAAGAATGCAGAGGACAGCTCCCATATGTACGCATGAAGCACTGTGGGTCACACCTACTGAGGCTGTGAATGTCCTCTTGTATCTCCTGCTCATAGACATAATGGGGATGCAAAGTGCTCCTGGCGCTGCGGTATTGCTGGAGAAAGTTTTTGAATGGAGGTTGATAAACAACAGTCATACCAACATATTAAAAAGGTTTCATCTACAGATAAGACAGACTACTGCATAACTTTTCCTGCCTTCAGGAAAGACTACGAGGTTGTTATTCCTTTTGGGAAACCAATGGGACAGGGTTGTTCCAGCATAAGCAAACTGGATTCATTTATACATGGATGGGTCACAACTGGAAAACAGGGTAGGTTGTGGAGTATACTCAAAGGAACTAGGGATCTGCGAATCTGTACGACTTTTTCACGTGGAAATGGTGGCCATAAAAGAGGTTATCAGCTGCTTAAGCCAAATGGTACTCTCGGTGAAGCGTGTCTATAGTTTCTGCCTAGCTTTCGGCACTAAGAGTTCTGGAATTTATCACAGTAAAAAAAGACACGGTAGATAACAGCCGCGAATCATCGAATTGCAATGGCCAAGCAGTTCTTATTGAACTTATTATGGGTACCAGGACACACATACCTCGGTATACTATATAGGTACCTTGAATGGTTAGTGGGTAACGCTGGGTTCGTCCAACAAATGTATAAAGGATGGTAGCAACAACTGATCATGGAATGCCTATTTTAATTTATAAAAGTTCAACGAAATACAAAATAATCAATTCTATCCGTCAACTAATCATAAAGACCACGTCCATCTACAGCGTTAAGAAGCAGACACAGCGAAAGCTCTTAAACTGAAGCTCGGATTATTAATCAGCTATGAATAAGGTACTCTAAGGTATTGCGAAATTGTTACCTTCCTCAGAGGGATCATCAAAAACAAAGCGCAGTGAATCAGTTCAGAGCTCCATCATAACTCATAGGCTCATCAAGTACTCTGCTGTACTACTAAGATAGCTCAAGGCGCTGCGAAATTGCCTCCTTTCTTGCATATGTGAACTCCACGGAAGGAACACTTAGACCAAAGCGCAGTAAGTCAATTCAAAGTAACATTCGGACTCTAAGCGTCATCACATACTCTCAGCGGTTTAATCGTGAGATTTATAAAACTGTAGGTTTCACTTAAGCATAGCTTCGAAACAACAGCTTAATTTAGACCAAACTATTCCGATGAAAGTCTGGGTCCTATTCACTGAACTGTAGCGATATCTCCCATGCAACTACTGATTGAGATAGTAGTCGTGATTAGGAGTTCGGGTTCATCATCTTACAAGTAACAGTGCATGACTGGATAAAATATGGATCGTTCCGGTATTGTATTTTATACCTCTCTTACGACAGCGATGCCGTACCGCGACTATATTCTTGGACCTCTAACCCACAGCAGTGAACAACCCAAGTGAATGGTGAATAGCTGTCAAAAGCGTTCCTCATTTTAGTAGACTTTAGTAGACATATACAGATATGTCCTAATCCCCTATCTGAGTTATGAACAGATCTACTGTTTATTCTAAACCGTCTCCGAGTTGCTGATGGGATTTTTATTTAAAAATAATTTCATGTCAGAAATACACCCGGAGGGATTGAAATTTCCTACCGAGGGGCGACCACAAGCAGAAAAATGAATATTCTATAATTTTGTGGTACACTATACGAAGCACTCTAACAAAAATTAATGAAAACAAGTTAAATGTACACAGATGGTAGACGCCATTGTCCATAATTTAAACATATGCATATTTACATAAAATTTGTTATTTTAGCTCAGGACGTGCGTTCCTTCACGAACAGCTGGAAATACAATTTTATATGAAAATCGAGTTACAAATATTATTTACTGTTTACTGTTGTATAAATAACCGAAAAACAGAAAATAATAATATAAACAAAATTTGTATATGCTTAATTGGTGATAGTTAAATATAAACTTCATAGGAATTAACAAAAGTTCGGTACAAAAAAAAAAAAAATTTTTTTGTAGTTATTCATAATATTTGTATTTTTTTATCTTCTCTACATAATCGCCATTGATTTCAAGGCATTTCTTAAGCCTATTGATTCCACTTCTGAAAACAGTCTTCAAAATCTTGATTTTTAAACTCATCAAGTTCGGCATTAACCGCATTAATTATCTCCTCGTTGCTATTAAAGACCTTTCCTTTTAATTTTAATTTTTGGAAATAACCAGAAATTTCAAGTATGTTATATCCGGGGAGTATGGCGCTGGACGTATTTCCTCGAACCCAGAGATCGCAATAAAATTACTCGTTATTTCAGCAGTGTGGGTTGGCGTGTTGTCATGATGTAAAAAGTAGCGCCGCAATCCTCTTTCTTCCTGTTTTCCAACAAATTTTTGAAAACTTTTGGTAAGCACACTTCGGTGTATTATTTTGCAGTTATCGTCTGACCCTTTTCCAGTGGAATAGCAGCTACGATTTTAGATTGGGTGAAGTAAACTGACTTCATTACTTTTGCTGCTGATTTTTGTTGCTTAGATTTTACGGGTAGGTTTGTTCCTGTTGGGCTCCATACCATGGACTGCTGTTTGGTTTCTGAATCGTACTTATAGAACCAAGATTCGTCAACAGTAACGACTTCACTAAAGTTGCTAAGCTGACGATTTTCGAATTTGTTTGGGAAAAATTGAGCAAAATGCACTCGAGCCTCTTTTTGGGCCTCATTTAAATTTCGTGGTACCCATTGAGCAGATTTCTTCGTGTATTCCAGATGATTTCTTAATATTCGCGATACAACCCAATTAATTAGCAATCATTTCTTGTGTCAATCGTGGATCTTCGTCATTTTTGGACTTCACCAGAGCTACAGTGACGTCATCAGTAAAAGTTTTTGGTCGACCATCTCGGGGCTCGTCCTGTACGGAAAAATGTCCAATCTGGAATCTTCGGAACCACCTAGAAATAGTCTTTAAATACGGTGCAATCGTTTCAAATGCAATTTGGCATTCACTGAATATTTGTATTGGCTGTAAGTTATATGGCGAAGCCCGAAGAGAATCACATGGCGAATTTCTGTTTGCTTTGGTGGTGGAATTTCGTCTGACCTATCCTCAGCTATCTTGCCGTTTTCTCGTATCCATTTTAATCGATCGTTCTAAAATTTAAAAGGAAGACTAATAGAGTAATAGCGAAGGATTTGGTATTTTTAGATTTAACAAAAACAAATTGAAAGTCACCAACTGACCGAATTTTTGTTAATCCCCCCACGAGTATACATTTATTTATATATTTATGGTTTATTTCATTGACTTTTATTTTTCGGTTTTTGTTGATCGTTGGCCTTCGTTGTTACACTTGTACCAATAAATTTAGCTCTCAGTGTAGCTACCATATTGTTAAACGACATTACTGAAGGCCAGTTGTGTCTTAGTGTGGTCTATTTCTAAGAAAAAAAAAACAATTTTTACAAAAAAAAATGGGGAAGAACTTTTGGAGACAAAAGCATAATTCCTAAGTGAATAAATATAAAATTGAAGTTAACTAAGCTATTCAAATAGTAGCTGCGACAAGTAGGCTTTCATTTGCGTCACTGGTGTTCGCAAATATCACTTCTTTTATTTAAATAAATATATTTTGTCTCCATTATTTTTAATATTTTTATAAGTGCAATGAAATAGAACCACCAAGGGAACCACTCGAAAACGGCTGAATACACAAAGATGCTTGATATATGGGTGTCACATAAATTAACCGTATTTCCAACTGCGAATCGCTGCTGATTCGTAATAAAATCGACCCATTTCTGAGGCGGATGGTGACTGGTGATGAAAAGTGGATCACTTACAGCAACGTCAAATGAAAATGATCACTGTCGAAGTCCGTATTGACGGGACTTGGAACCATCCACTATGGCCAAACTTTTAATACGGATCGGAACTGTCAGCTTTTTGGATCGTCTGAAGCGGGTGATCGCTCAGAAGCGCTCATCATTGGTCAACAAGAGGAGAATTGTGTTTTATCAGGACAACGCCAGACAACACACATTGATAGTGACTCGCCGGAAGCTCAGAGATATTGTTTGGGATATCTTCCGCATCCACTTCATAGCCCGGACCTCGCTCTAAGTGATATTAAGGACGCTTATCCCAAGGTAATTGGCGCAGATTATGGAATCGTCTATTTCAGTATCATCGATTGGGGTTTCGTGTTCCCAATTTCCGGGTGTTGCATTTCCACTGCCATTTAGCAGGCTGAAGAAGTGTTCCCTCCATAAATTAAATATGCTCTGGGCATCGGTTGCTAGATCTCCTCTTTGTGTCCTACAGGAGTCTGCTCCGGTCTTGAAACCTTCCGTAAGCCGTCGATTCTTCTCATAGAATTTTCGAGTATTACCCTTGTCGACCAGCTTTTCAGGCTCTTCATACTCACGCATCTCGGCGTCTTTATTTGTTTGTCTGCACGTGCGTCTTGTTTCCCTCTACAATACTCTGTATCTATTCCATCCCGCACGTGTAGTGGTGGATCGCAACGTTGCGAGGTAAGCGGTTTGCTTTCTCTCCATTGCGACACGGCAGTCCCCATCGTATCAGTAGTTTTTGCGACCTTTCCTTTCCGTCCCACAGTTCCCTTATACCGAGTTGCTAATGAGTGCTCTCAGAGAGCAGGTGTGCAAGTCGAGTAAAAAATCGCTGGGAAGTCTGTTGTGATTGAAGCTTTTAGACGTCGCACCTTCCTTGGGTTTGTTGACGGGCGTTCTTCGATACACAGAGGCGCGTTTGTATCTTCGCTGCAACAAGATAGTGATCCGAGTCAATGTTGGGTCCTCGGAGTGTACACACGTCACGAACACTGGAGACATGTATTCCGTTTATCACAACATGATCGATCTAGTTTTTAGATTTTCAATCAGGGGACAGCCAAGTAGCTTGATGTATTACTTCTTAGTTTTTTTTTTTTTGCTTACATTAAAAATAATTTAATTTTTTAATTTCACATCAAAGTATGTATGAACTTTCGTATTTAGACGCCATTCCTTTTCTATTGTTTTTTCTATAATTTTAAATTTTTAGTTTAAAGATAAGTAAAAACTCATTTACACCTTCTTGAACCCATCATTTAAACGTAATTTATCGCCATCACTTTTAACCTATCGATCTGTCAGATAAGAACGTTAAAATCCAACCGTTTTTGGTTAAACATAAAACTAACAAATTAAATTCGCTTGACGTTTATGGTGTTGCGGTGAATGACAGCAAAAAAATGTCACTTGTCTGATTGACAATGTGTGATATTTGTCAAAAATTTCATAGACTTATTTATTGCTAAATTTGTTGACCAAAATTAGACACGCGGCGACTATTACAAGAATCCGTGTGGAATTGAATTTAAAACGTGTTTTTGGTTTTTCTTACTTCGGCGCGAACGCAAAGTGATGGAGCCATATTTGTTGCGGAGTAATTAAATACTTGTAAAATGTTAAAATACTAAGAATTTTTTAAGTGATAATGTGACGACGAAAATGAAGAGCGAGAAAACAAATATTTTGTCCGGTTCGTTCGTTTTGTTTTCATATCGGGTTTTTAGAGTTAGTGAGGTTTGAAGATGTTTTGAGTTGAGTTGTAATTTAAATTCGTAAAAAAATGTTAGATTCGTATTCATCTCTCAAGAGAGAGGTAACGGTGTGAATAGTATCATATCCCTATCTTTTATCAGATTGCAGATCTCTTTTGTGTGGCAACATCGCTCTCATCGTTCTTCTTCTGAACTCGGTCTCAATATCACGGTCGGATTTCACTTCCAAAAAGTGAAAGACTTTAGTGTTTTTCCGAAGTTTCCTTAGGATGAGATAATAAAATTCTTTATGTGGCAAGAGATACACCAAGTGTAATCAACTATTAAGATCTTGCTGTGGACACGATAGTTCCAGAAAACTAGATAGGTCAAAACTAGACATTAGGATCGGTAGCAGAATCAAACTAGTGGAGCTTGGGATGGGCAATTTTTTTTAAGCGGAACTGCCGATAGTACAATGAGGTTGCTAATTGTCTAGGTTCAATGGTACTCTCCGTGAATTGTATCTGTATCTCCAGGCAATACTAAAAGCCCTTGAATATGTTAGAAACGGTAGAACTCTCTCGAATCTAGTATGTGTTCCACAGCACAGTAACATATCATTTAACCAGATCAGTCATACATCGCGAATGCTAATTTAAGATAATTACAGCCTCAATTGTTGCAATGTAACTAGGATAATGTGGACGGCAGAGAACAAAAAACAAAAAAAATTTAATTAGCTTACTTCATTAAAAGAAAGGAGAAATTCCCAATGGCAGGTCTTCCTAGGGCTTGCTTCTTCAGAAGTTGTAGAGAGAAAAAAGAACCTAAAACCTTAACTGACTTCCTTTGCGAATGTCTCGAGCTCCGATAGAGTGGGTTAAAGATTTTAGAGGGACGATCTTTAAAATTACCACAAGTAAAGAAACTGACTGAAACTATAGCCATAAGGGGCTTTGCTTTGTGGTGGGCTTCAAAATTCTTGTCCAATATATTCAGAGATCTGAACAGCTGATGGGTACTTACAGTGGCGGACTAAAGTCTACATACGACCCCTTTTTTTGGAATCCCTACCGTCCCATAGTTTTTACAGGAAAAGTATTGATGTAGTCTTGCTTTGAATTTAATTGTAAGACAAAACCGAAAATTTCATATTTGTTCAACATTAACTTTCAATGTTATTAACAAAAAACTCAAAAAAGCCGTTGACAAAAGTGAACATACGTTTCATTAATTTGTTTCGTTTATTACTTCAGCTATTGTTTTCAGCGGTCAAGTACCGTTTTTTTTTTCTTTCTATACTTTTCATGGTATTTGGCTTTATCTTTATTGTTTTCCATCATTTGAAAAAAGAAATACAATCGCGAAAATGTCGTCAGGAACGGAAATCCCGGTGGCTGTGCAAAAATTGATTATAAAACACAGAAATGATAAGAAAACGTTCTGCAAAATAGCTAAATTGTTAAATTTAAGAAAAGCGACGGTGCAAACAATTTATAAAAACTTGCAGAATCGGGCTCGTTCGAGAGTAAGCCGCGAAGTGGCCGTCCAAAGAAGCTTACCCATAGGGACATCTCTTTCATCCGTAATAAAGTAAGCCAAAATTCCAAGGTACATGCTACCAATTTGGCCCAGAAGCTAGCGAAATGATCCCAAATTGTTGTGCACTTACGCACAATAACAAGAACTCTTAACAACGAAGGATTCTACAGCAGAACTCCTCGCAAGAAGCCTCTCATAAGCGAGAAAAACCGCGCACATCGGTTGGAGTTCGCTAAAAAGCATCTAAA
The DNA here is from genome assembly GCA_037013455.1 of Ceratitis rosa. Classification (NCBI taxonomy): domain Eukaryota; kingdom Metazoa; phylum Arthropoda; class Insecta; order Diptera; family Tephritidae; genus Ceratitis; species Ceratitis rosa. The sequence goes on along the minus strand of JAWMAG010000004.1, from coordinate 34,379,262 downwards.
GAAGGATCATGAGTTCTGGAAAAGCGTGCTATTTACGGATGAGTCAAAATATAACATATTTGGATGCGATGGCAGAGCAAAAGTTTGGAGAAAACCCATTACTGCCATGGATCCCAGGCACCTTATTTCGACCTTAAAGCATGGTGGTGGGAGTGTCATGGATTGGAGAGCAGTTGCAGCGTCTGGGGTGGGTAAATTGGTCTTTATTGAAGGAAATATGGATCGCTTCGAGTATAAGACCATATTGGAAAATAATTTGAAGTTATCTGTGGACAAACTGTGCCTTGGCTCGAGCTGGATCTTTCTACAGGATAATGATCCTAAGCACACAGCGCAAATTGTAAAGGATTGGCTGCTGTATAATGCTCCGCGGCAGTTGCACTCATCACCACAAAGCCCGGAATTGAATATTACATAGCACGTATGGAAAATATTGGAGCGGAAAATTCGAAAACACCCTATAAGTAATGCATCAAAGCTCAGAGAGAAACTTCAAGAAGAGTGGCAAAACATTACAGAAGAAGAGCTGGAAAATTTGATTTTTTTCAATGTTAGACGCTTGCAAGCGGTGATCGATGCGCATGGTGGCCCAACAAAATATTAACTTAGTTATTAAAATTAATATGATTACCTAGAATAGCTAAGCAAAAAATCGTATGTTCACTTTTGTCAGTGCCTTTTTTCCATTTTTTGTTAATAACTTTGAAAGTTAATGTTGAATAAATGAGAAATTTTAGTTTTTGTTATATACTTGAATTTAAAACAAAACTGCATCATTATTTTTTCTGTGAAAGCTATAGGACGGGTTGAATTCCCAAAAAATGGATCGTATGTAGACTTTAGTCCGCCACTGTATATGAACTGACCTTAGCTTGGAGCTTCTCGGAGCTAATGTTGGTTTCTAGATAGACGAACTCGTTAGACAAAAAGATGGAGGGAGGGAACGCGAAGAAAGAAAGAGAGAGAGAAGAGGGAGAGAGAGAGAAGAGGGAGAGAGAGAAGAGGGAGAGAGAGAGAAGAGGAAGAGAGAGAGAAAAGAAAGATAGATGAGAAAAGAAAGATAGAGAGAGAAGAGACAGAGAGAGAGGGAAAAAGGAGAGATAGATAGAGAAAAGAGAGAGAGAAAGAGAAAGAAAAAATAAAGAGAGAGAGAAAGAGAAAGAGAAAGAAAAAATAGAGAGAGAGAAGATAGAGAGAGAGAGAAAAGATGGAGAGAGAGAAGATAGAGAGAGAGAAGAGTGAGAGAGAGAGGGGAAAGAGAGAGAGTAAGAGAAAGAAAAAGACAGCACGAGAAAGAAAGAAAGAGAGCAAGAGAAAGGAAAAAAGAGAGTAAAAGAAAGAAAGAAAGAGAAAAAAATAAATATCGATGTTCTTGGATACACACCTCACTCTACATTCCAATTTGAATTAAGATATCCTTCTCCAATGTCGTCTAGAGGATATCTCTACTTGGAAACAACAATCAAACTGCAACCGAGTCTATGGTGAAATTTGGATTTACTATCAATTCACATAGCACGTAACCATGAGGTCTCTTCTTTGTTGTGGATTGGATTGGATTCTTTCGAAAAATAGCTGTGTCCGATTTTTCACTATTTCAAGGTATTTCAGTGTTCAATATGTCGTCCGCAACGAAGCCTCGAACGCACTCAATTGGTCCAAAAAATAAAAAAGAAGAAGAAAAATCCAAAAATTCAACTTCAACAATTTACACGAATTTTTAGTAAAACTGCGTTAAAAATTTTCCATACGCAGTGAAGAAAAAAAAAATGTACAAAATAAAATCAAAACAGCAACAAAAGAACTCACAGCGCATAATGTTATTGAATTTATTTATGTTTAAATTTTCCCCTTCCCTCTACCCACCCACCCTTCCTTCCCCCTGGAATAGCGAATTTTCGTTGCTGTCATTTAAAATCACCTTCAGCACCGCAAACGCTGAGGAATGTGCGGCGCGACAACACAACACAAGTCAGAAAACGAAAAGAACAAGCGACGTAAATAACAACCACAACAGCAACAACAACAACAACAACAGGAGCAGCAAAAATAAAAGCTTTACTGCACGGCACTGCGCATGCGTGCCACAACAGCAACAAAATTGTAACAAATGCATTCGCACCAAAGAACAACTTTAACAACAATGCCACAACAACCTGTTGTTTAAATAGTTTAATTTTTTTCCACCATTGGTATTGTTGTTGCACACTGTATGAAAATGGAACAGCATAGCAAACAACAACACTGCAACCGAATAAAAAAACACACAATCCAAAAGTACTTACATACGTACATACATACATTGCCAGCGATTAGCCGCCACTGCCTTATCAATATTCCAGCTGTGTGCCGCAAATGACAACAACAAATGAGAAGAAAAAGTAATCGCAAATAGCAGCAGCAGTAGCAACGGCAGCAGCAGAAGAACGGTGGCAGCTGGCGGTGGCATTCTAAATAAAGCATACAATTGCCTGTTGTTGATGTCACTGATTGTATGTGCACTATTGCTGTTGTTGTTGTTGCAACAAGAAGCATGCATTGCCGTTTTGTGAACACTACAGTCATTACAGTGTTGTTGTCACCGCCGTGAATATTTTTTTTTCTTTTGTGGCACACCAACTGGCGTTCTTTTGTTGTTTGTTGTTGCTTGTTGTTGCTTGTTGTTGGTAATGCCATAGTCGTGCCCAATTGCAGTTATCGAGCGGTCTGTTGTACCACTGTTCTGTCACCTCAGCCAAGCAGCGGCGAGCGAAGACACCGACGAGACCGTCGAAATGGACAAAGGAATGCAACTTGTTTCGCATGCATGCGAATGCGGCATGCATTTGCGGTATGCCACAAACGCCCCGAATTGAATTGGTCGCTGTCATGACCAAAAATAAAAAAAAACAATTCACAAAAAAAAAACAACAAAAAAAAATATGTACAAAATTTGCAAAAAATAAATCAAAAAAAGGCAACAAAATTCATATACATATGTATGTACACGTATGTATCTATAGTACAGAAGCTTTCAAGCCTCACCAGCGTTGCCAGATTCTGGAAGTTTTGAATACTTTTTGATATGGTTTACTCTCATCCGCAGAAGCAGTCTTCGGTCGAGCTTCCCCTCGAAGTTTCGGTGCGCGTTTTGATGATTTTTCCAACAATTCGGGGGACCTGCAGTTTATATTAGGTCAAGTAAAAAGTTCGTTCGGTTTTTTTATGCTAATGGTTCCAAACGGTTTTCTGGCGTTCTGTTTCCACTATTTCCTTGATTTCATCGCAATTTTCGACGACAGGCCTCCTGACGCGTGGTGCATCTTTGACATCGAAATTACCGGAACGGATCCTAGCAAACCACTTTTATGCTACACGTTCGTTTAAAGTATCGGGCCCATAAAAAAAATTAATTTTTTCAGCCGCTTTGGCTGCTTTTTCGCCTTGATCGAAGAAAAATTTTAAAATGTTGCGAATTTATTCTTTGCTGGTGTCCATCTTTGACGAGCGCTCACAACGTACTGAGTAAATCAATCGAAAAACTGTCAAAGACAAACTTTTAGCGCGAATAAACACGTTTTCAGCGTCGTATAGTATGACATGATGCGACACGTAACACTAGTACTATGGCCAATAGCGCCATCTCTTAGATGAAAACCGAACGAAATTTTTACCTTACCTAATATTAAGCCACCTCCGAACGTCTGATGGATTATTATGAGCAGCTTTTTAAATTTCATCTCAGAAATACACTTAGACAGGTTGAAATTCTCTAAGCGCCATTAATAATGGAAAACAATATCAGCCAAATGGCCATCACGGCTCCGCTTACAGGACCATATTCTATATGAAAATATCCATCACCAAATCGCAAAGTAACTGCTGTATGCCCTCAATAGCTATACGAACACCACACTTTGAGGTCTTGAAACGACGTTGGCCTGTTGGCGTAGAGCCCCAAATGCGTCAGTTTTGCTTATTGACGTAACCATCGAGGTGGAAATGGATCTCATCAACCAAGATGATTTTTCGATGAAATTCCGGATCACTTTCATGCATTTCATGGTCCCAAACAGCAAAAACACGACGTTGTTGATGATCGGTCGATATGAGTTCTTGTGTTAACTGAACTTTACAAGCCTTAAGGCTCAAGTCTTTATGCAAAATGCGGTGTATTGACATTTGTGGAATGTCCAATTCCAAAAGATCTGCAACGAACGACCAGGAATGGACAAATCTGCGATATCTTCAACACTTTGGCCTACAGCAGCAATATTTTCAGTTGTTCTTGAGCGACGTGTACGTGTTTTATTCTTCACATCACTAACATGTCCCAACAGCTCCACTTTTTGCACCAGTTTCCGTATTGCGGACCGACAAGGTGCTTCACGATGACCGAAAAATGTTTTAGTTTTACGAACCGCCTCTGCCGGATTCGAGTATGCTGGAGCGTGCATCGTTCCATTTTTATTACAGGCGTAGTTTTGTCTAGTGTCGAAGAAATGCAGCTTCAAAGGTAAGATCTACCATAATAGCAGGCTATTCAAAATATCACCTCTTATTGAAAACCCCATTATTATTTTTAAAGTTGTTCTGACCGTGGTTCAAGCCCATGTTTCTAGCTTGACAATTGCGCTCACTATTGGCGATCTTTATACTACAGAGACACTCCTCTCCCCATAACAAATGTGACATATAAGTGAGGTGAGTTGTAGTAGTTTCTGGGGATCCATTGTGATAACACTGTATATCCTCTTCGTCCCCACCTGCTATGAAAACCAACGAGTGAAGTTAGGAAATCAGATTAGTGGACCTATCTTTGCACTCGCGCTTTCGGTCAAATTCCTAAAACTTGTTGTCTCTAGAGACTTCCACTCACTCCTCCAAAGGCTGGAACATTCGGAAAAGAAGTGCTTGAAGGTTTCACGCACAAACTCCCGCAAAAGTCACTTGTTGAAAAGCCTAGTCTCTCTGTGCGGCCGCTCAATAGAAGATGTACCATAAGAAGATCCATAATTGTTGATATTATCTTTCTTTTAGCGAGATAAGATCTCCTAATATCTTCTTATTCCATGTCGGACACTTAATCTTGGTCAGATTGTAGAAATTGAGACTCTTCCATAAGAAGTGAGCAATTTTTTAAATTTTTTAATTTTTTTGCCTTGCAAAAGCTCGTGCACCATCTCACTACCAGGGATATTACCGTGCCCTGGCACCCATCAGGTTCAGAAAGAGCCGCTTAGCCAATAGCCGTTTCTGATTTTAATGATGCAGATTCCATGGCTCTTAATACTGCCTGGCTAACCGACAAGAGATAGATATAACTTACTGAGAGTACCTTGAAACCTAGACAATGAACAGCCTCGAATGTGGTCGCCAGTTCTGCTGTAAACAAATCAATGAACCGACAGACTTCTTAATCCCCTTCGACCTCCTCCGAGTAGATTCAACCACCGACTCTATTATCTGCATGGAGTTTGCATTTCTGATCTGTTCTGCTTTTATTGGCTTTCTTAAGACTTAGGAGAAAGAATAATTCTAATGGGACCAAATGTGGTAAACAAAAGAGCTCAGGCATGATTGTGCGTCAAAAGATTACGAACGAGTAACTGGTGAGTAGATGCATCATCCTGATGCAGAAGCCATGAATAATTGTCGGACATTTCTCGTATGGGTTCACGAAAATGGCGGATAACCTCAGATTAGTACACCTTATTAACTGTACGACCCTGTGGTAAGAACTCGGAGTGCTCCACGTCAAGGCAATCCAAGATAACAGTGAACAAGACTTTGACATCTGGTCGAGCTTGGGGAAATTTGTTTGGGCTTTAAAATTACTACCGATTTCGCTGTAATCCGGTACCCAAGCCAGCCTTGGCGAAAAATATCACGACTCTAGTGCGAGCGAGGTCGTGCAACCTTTAACAGGCATAGCCATGTGGCTCTCAGAACAAATGCTGACGACCGAAGTGAAGCCGAGAGTTCTACATGCACTGATTGTGAGTTACTTCCAGTAAACTCTCACTCCGACTTTTCCACCTAGCCTTGACCTATCTGTGAAGAAGTTCACTGTCCTCGCTTCCAACCCAATCCCTTCTAAACAGAATGGAGGCGGCGAAGTGCCTGTAAGGAGCCAACTCAGCGACGCTATGGTCTGTATAGTCAGTAATGAAATTGAGGCCTTGTTAAGTCAGCTGGTAGTAGTCGAAGGGAGAAGAGGCTCGTCAGATGTTTCGTAACTTCTTGTATATAAATCAAGGTCTGTTTTATTGGGGTTAAGAGCGAGTACGTTTCGTGTGACCCAGTTAGGCATTTTTCTTAGGCAACCTTGGGTCAGGTCGCATGAAGAATTCAGGATTTTTTTTTTTAAGAAGAGCCAAGTAAGCCGAGAATCGCTCAGTAAAGACGCTTATTCAAACTCAAAGAACGTCACTGTTTCCACTCAAACTGGTCTGGCAATGCTGAAAAATGCCTTACCACTTTGCGCAAATTTGCCTTAGCAACGAGGGGAAAAAAATGTCACTCGTATGCGGTGTGCGGCGAACAGCCGAAAAAACACCAGTTGCTGCTATCTCAGTTGTTGCCGAAAAGCAGTTTGATTTGTTGATTTGCCGGAACGTTGCACGCCGCCGTTAATTGTCCGCAAGTCGGGGAGTGACTGACGTGACTGCCTGGCTGACAGTAGGCAGCCTCTGTGTCTGTGCATGGTGTGGCTGCTGCTGCTTGGTTGCCGACTTGTTGAATTACAGATTTCGATTACACATTCACAACCAGCAGCCAGACGGACAGACGTATAGAAACCCACGAAAATTCACGAAATCACAAATCAGTTGCCACTTCTTTTCAGGTCGCTTGTATTTTTTTTCTTCCTTTTTTTTGGCTGACGTGATGCTGTTTTGTATTGCGCATATCTTATTACTTCGTACTTGTTGTTGCTGACTTTTTTTTTGTAAGTGCTGCTTGCGTTTAGCAATTCAACACATCAGCAAATGAAACATCAAGCAATTCGCTACTGTTAGTTCGGACATACTTTTATGTGCTCTTGCGGTGAGGCATGCGAACGTTTTGGAGTTCTGCAAGATCCCAAATTATGTTAACGGTTTGCTCATCTTCAGTTGATCAGTGATGATGTAAGGTGATGGATAGGAATTAGAAGAGTCAATAGTCTTATAATTGATTAATGATATAGACTTGCTCGGCCTCTGTAACACTGCCATTTGGTCTGCTTCTTCCAAGGGAGCTAAGTGAATAGGTCTGGGAGTGAAAGAGGAAAAGACGAAATACCTCTAGAGTTCAAGCAAACAGTCTGCTCACACACGTCTGGACTCTCGCGAGGCTGTTGACGGTCATAACATTGATGTCGTAGACAACTTCGGGACCTGTATTAACACCAAAAGCCTCGAAATCCAACGTAGAATCAGTTTTGCCAACAGGTGCTACTTTGGACTGTCTACTCGGTCCTCAAAGGCCCACTCTCGACGAATAAAGACTACACTTTGCAAGTCCTTCATCATTCCCATCCTGCTCTATAGTGCATAATCGGTTAGGACCTTTCGGGGATTAGTAACCGCGAATACAGCACCAACGATAATGTAGTACATCGTGAGCACTGCAGCTTTGAAAGTAGTCCATGCAGTATGCGTTGGGGGATGTAGAAGAAGATGAAGACCTACACTCTGGTGGGTTCTAATCTTTGAGGTAGAGACATCAGTACAAGCCAAGGAGAGGAAAAACGCCGCACGGAATATAAAAAACAACGTGAATACATAGAAGCATAAAACTGTTGCCGAGGAAGATCTGCAACAACCCATCAATCCTATTCTGATGTCGATCTAACTAACATTGTAAGTTATACTTCTACCTAACCCCACATGCTACTTACAACCGCCACAGTAGAACCCAGAATAAGCTTGTTTTGTTTTATTACCTAGTCTCCAGAATCCCATTTGACTACCTCCTAAGCCGAGAGTGTGCTATTTGCAACAACAGTAGTAAGTTGGCTGGCTACCATATCCAACTGCTGGATGGAGTTTAAGATCGGTCTGCCCTTTGATGAATATAAGTTATCTTTTTCATCCTGGTTTTTCAATCTGTCATGGTAGTTGGCGGATGTCTAGAGACTTTGGTGCAAGCTTAACTCTGAGTTAACTTTAAGAATCTAAACTCAGCATACTTTTCTTCGAAATAGTCAATGAGAGCAGTAAGCAGCAAGTAAAATCCTATTCCGTCAGTCGTTCTACATTTTCTATTTGTTGACCAAGCTCTGGAACAAATTCAGCAAGGATCTCTCAGATACCAAACCTTAAATAGCTTAATTCATTCGGATGCAAATAATTGGTGGGCCATGAAAACTTAAAAAAAAAAATATTTTGGCTTAATTTAAATGCCTCAACGTTTAGGCTAATGATGAGTCATCACTTCACTCATATGACTACCGCCTAGCTGTGCAAGACCCCCTTATATTCTGTCTGTCGACTAAATTTTTCATCAGATTTTCGATTGCGTGGCCTTCTACAGGAGCAATAGCCACTTTAATTTCGTGAATCGCCTCTGGATGTTTGGAGTAGTACTCATCCTTAACATCTCTCTCAGCTAATTATGCTATTTTTGAAGACAGTGCGATAAAGATCGATTGTAACGTTGCCCGTGTGACACGTACCACCGTCCCGTTAACACACACACATCTTCCATATCATACCGGCATAGAAGATAAGGGCAGCTCCTTCCTCGTTTTCGAACAAAAATAGTGCAATAATATCATGCAATAGTCCACACAAGCGATCTTCAGCCTATTGAGTGAAGCGAAACCACATCAAATGATCATGAAGCTTCAGTTCTTGAACCGACTGGACCGATGTGAAGGCTTATAGATTGAGGTACTTATGCAAAGTTATATGTCAAGTTACAGCAAGATATCAAAGCTCAAATAAGCCATACTTCAAAAAGCAAACAGTAGATGATCCACCCTTCGGTTTCATCGAAAATACCGAATCACCGTCAACAAACAGATTGGACCTTATCAATGCGGCTTTAGACCTGGTAAATCATCCATTTACCAGATATTCATCATACGCCAAATCTTGGAAAAGACCCGTGAAAAGAGGATCCACACACACCACCGACCACAGTCGGCGAAGAACTTTAAAGCCGCCTTCGACAGCACGAATAGGAGCTGCCTTTACGCCTCTATGTCTGAATTCGGTATCCCCGCAAAAGTTATACGGCTATGTAAGCTGACTTTAAGCAGCAACAAAAGCTCCGTCAGGAAGGATCTCACCGAGACAAGGGGATTTCTTATTCTGTGACTTCTTTAACTTGTTGCTGGAGAAAATAATAAGAGTTGCAGATCTGAACAGATAAGGGATAATCTTCTGGCGGAAGCCGAAGATATTGTTAAGGAACCGAATTATATGGATCAGGTAGTGAACGAGGACAAAATGTCATTGACCTTGAAGTCGTTGATAACTTTGTCTATCTAGGGACAAGCATTAACACCAAAAACAATGTCTGCCTTGAAATCCAATGCAGAATCACTCTTGCCAACATTGCATGGACGATGATGAGTGGGCTTTTGTAGCCTTCGGAAGAAAGGTTTTGCGTAAGAATAATGATCCTCTACGGGTTGGATACGGCGAATACTGCAGCCGCTGGAACGATGAGTTGTACAAGATATGCGCTGACATTGACAAAGTTCAGCGAATCAATAAACAGTGGCTGCGCTGGCAAGGTTATGCGGTCCGAATGAAGAGAACACACCAGCTTTGAAAGTTTTCATTGTAGTACCCGCCGGTGGAAGCAGAGGAAGGGGAAGACCTCCACTCCGTTTGAAAGACGGGGAAGAGAAGCACCTGTCTGTACTTGGTATTTCGCCAATCAGTGTAAAGAAGGAATGAATGGCGCAATGTTGGTAACTCGGCTATAAGCGCGTAAGCGGTGTCTACGCCAGTAAAGAAGAAGAAGAAGAATATTCAAAGCTTCTCACGTTGCTCGGCACAAAATCATTGTGTCAAAATCCATTTCTCAGTTATTCTTTAAGAAGCTGCAATTCTAAAATAGTAACAACTGTCCCTCCCTCTCCACCTGGAGATGTCTCTCGATAGACACAATAACAATCAGTTTTTAATTAATGGAATGCGCAGATGTGTAGAACCCTTTAAGCCAATAAAAGAAATACCAATTAACCACAAACTGAACTCTTTTATCCATCATCACATAACCGTAGCAATGCGTTAAAAGCGAATTCTCAGCGCGAATCGAAAAATTCATAAAATTACAGAATCATCTTTAATTAGTTGCATGAAGCATGAAGCCTGCGACAATCGATTAACACGCACTGCGGCCTACGGCAATCGGTTACCCCTCGCCTCGCGTTATTGGCAAATTTTCAAGTAATTAACTGCATATTACTCGCGAAAAAATGACCGAAAAAATGGCAATTTAATTTTTTAATCAGCTACATGTTACAGCAACACCTTGCAACAAATTCCGAACAGCCACGCAGGCTGGGCGCGGCAAACAAACGAACAGTGAACAGACAGCCGACGGATAGTGGAACAGACTAGCGGCTAACCAGACAACTGGACAAGTGCAAACTAATCACATCATCATCATCTTCCATCGGCATTGATGGGCGGGGAGGGGGAAAAAATTATGTCGCATCAATGTCGCCACTGCGAGTGGCCAACTCATCAGCCAGCGCCATAGCCAACGCCATTGAGATTGTCACCAAGCGCTGGCGACCGACTACCAATGCCCGTGTGTTCATCCATCTGTCTGTCCGTCTGCACGTCCATCCCGTCCTTTGGTGGAGCGAAAGTGGCATTCGATTTGTCGTACCTTTGAGGTTGGCAATATGTACTCGTATGAATGTATGTGTTGGGGAGACATCATAAAAATATGAAATTATTAATTAATAAATGAAATGACATAAAAACGGTCAACGATGCGCGTAATTATCACACGCGAAGTTGGTGCGTTCGATGGCGGACACAGGTGGACATGAAACAGCGAACAAGCTGCAGTTTGAAGCTGAGTGAATGGGCGAGAGTAAAGAAACTGTGGGACGCGCACGGTGGGTAATTAAACAAACGAGACCCATTAAGGTTTGGCGGTGAGATAAATTTTTGTGCTTTCAACGAGTTCCCATCACAGGTATGCATGCGTGTACGTAAAAGTAGTTGCGGCGCTGCGAGCGATGTGAGAAGGATAACAAACAAGTGACTGAAGAACAGTTGCCTTCTTTTGGTACATACATACTCGTATACCAGATAATTACTTAAGTGTTCATGATCACCCCTCATGAGATGTGGTAGAGCAATTGGGAATGTAACGAGATTGTCAGTTCGCTGCTCAACTTGTTAGGTCTGATTGTCTTCTAGCGCTAAATGAGTCTAAGTGAAAAGAGACGAACGAGATTCTTAATTACTTTTGTACCCGGTTATTCATTGTATGTTGGAGGTTCCAGGAAACGGCCTTTCGTGGGGTGAGTTATAGTTCAAGTGTTGTTCGGTGGTCGCGAAAAGCGGTCCAAACAAATGGGCAACGGTTTCAATAGGTAGATTAGGTTTCTTGCAGAGAGCAAAGTGGCAATTAACGCAAGATCCAAATGTGTGAGAACATATAGAGGCAGATAACAGATTGTTAGTAGAAAACACAGTGCGTGAACAGTGTTTGTGTCTCAGGACACACAAGCCGACTCGCGCCCTTGCTATTTGCGATTACCTAGAACATTTCTTCTTATTCTTCTCTTTCATTGGTAAAGACACTGCTTACGTGATTAAAGCCGACATATCGGTTCTTTCAGCGCCTTCCTTCAAATTTGTTTAGTACCCCATAGTAATAGAGGAGCAGAACCAATGTAGGTCGTGTTAATATATGTGAGGTAGCGTATACCGTATGCAGACCAAATTATTAATTGCACTAAGCAAAACTACTCATCAGATGCATCTGTATCTGGGATATCATCTCCAGAAGCTACGTAACCAAGAATCAGCTGAGTGCCGAGCTTTCGCAGAAGAGAGCGAACCGCTGGACCACCATCCAGGACGAGTGTCACTACTCCTGCGGAGTAAGGGGCTTAAGAATTTTCCCGCAGTTAAGACATGCCTGTCGCAAGAGGCGACTGAAATCCAAATGATCTCGCGACAATCTGGAACGACTGGAACGACCCAGATTTTTATCCGGGCAAAGACTGTCACTTCCGCAATCGTGTCCAAAAACTACTTAGGGGAATATTTTTGCGGCTACAACAACAACTCTTGCTAGAGTTCTAGAATTTGTGTTTCGCAAAGCCCAAAGCTCCCTTGGATCTACACATTATGGAAAACCAAGCTCTAATTTAGAAATCTGCTTTCAGGATGCTCTTAACCTCTTACGAATTGACCCGACAAAAAGGAAATCGCTAAAGTTTTTTCCATCCAAAAATCCACCTTCGGAGATTCAGTGATATACATAAATACGACATTCTTCTTGCTACTTTGTCTTGTTGCCTTCTATCAAATGACTACGGTCGCACAGGCAGACAATCGGTCAGCAAACGTGCACCACGCGAGTAAAGACTGGCGCTTGAATTGCAATTTTTTAATTACTCCACTGTGGCTATTACGGATTCGACTTGTGGTCAACGGCGTGAGCTGCCGAAAAATGTCTGGCGCATCTTGCCTCAGATGATGATGCTGCATAAGTATTATAAATTCAATGCTTAAGTCTTCTGTCCGGCTTAGGTATTTTCAGTAGGGCAAGCCAGTCGGTTTGATGGGCTTTTACAGCGGAGAGATGTGATGTTTGAAGCGCCTGAGAATGCTTGCATCCTGCATACGCTGTACTATTCTTTGCGCGTAATTAATTTTGAATTTGTTTAATAAGAAGATAAGCGAACGTGTTGTTCATGGAATAAGCCATTGGCCTCCACAGCAATGGTCACTCGTACGCAACCCAAAAAGAAATGGGTTCGCTGGTTTGGTGTGGACTGGCGGGTCCCACTCCCAAACGCTCTTCCTTTGATTTCCACAGGTTATGTCATACAAAAAATATTTGCACGCCCCAATCATGTCTGTTTCGCGGCGTGGCGGGCGGGTCGTACGTTGTTGGTCGGCGAAATTTACGCATTTTTAATAACCTTTTAAAAAAAACACTAACACACAGACGAGCACATGCAGGCACATACTCATAATGCAAGCTTTTCGTATATATGTAAGTATAGTCATATATATAGCTTTTTATTTCAGGACCGCCATCCTTTGTGGGCTCTCTACCTTTCAACTGATTTTGATGGCTCGATTTTTTTTCTATTTTTTCATTTTGCATTGTGTTTGCTGGCTGTCTATGCATACATCTGTATGTATGTATCTTTGCCGTTTTGTGTGCAGTTAATTCGGGCTATTAATTTTGTATGCTCGCTTGTACACGCATACATTTATTTCTGCTTAATAATATGTTGTCAGCTGTCAGCGTTGACATTTTGGCTCATCCACATTGTGCTCACTAAAATATGTCACAACAACAACAACAACCACAAAAACAACAACAATCACAAAAATAACGACAACAACAACAAAAACAACAACAACAACAACAACAACAAAAACAACAACAACAACAACAACAACAACAACAACAACAACAACAACAACAACAACAACAACAACAACAACAACAGCAACAACAACAACAACAACAAAACAAAAACAACAACATCAACAATGAGTTGCCAAACAATTGTATTACATTGCATATGCAACAAATGCGCATTCGAGTGTATGTGGATGTACATACATATGTATGTATGTATGTATGGCCAACATAATTTGCAAATAAAGTTGTACTGTTGCAAATTGCTCTTGTTCAAAATATGAATTTTTCATATTTCATTACGCACAAACAGACATACAATACATACATACCTACATATGGTGTATAATTTCGTCTGTCGCTCTCGCTCTGTGCAATTAATGTTTTTTCGTTTTATTGTTGAAAAATTACTTAATACACGCAAAAAATTATGCCCACGAAAATTACACTGTACAACAACATTTTGAAATTTTAGAAGCGCTCTTCTGAGGGATTTTTTAATCAAAACCTCATATCTGAACAAACTGCAATTGGAAAAGAGCCAAAGCAACGTTGCTAACAACATATTGGGTAAAGTAAAAAGTTCGTTCGGTTTTTTTTATTGATTTTTCAAAATATGATAACTTTGTGTACATTTGTCCGATTTAAGTTTTGTTCGTAAACTTGTTGCCAACGAGATGCCAACTTCATTATACCCCTCTCGTAGAAGGCTGAGTCCCTATTGGAAAAAAACTCGGAGAGCCAATTTTCACATGCCTCTCTTGAGGCCAACTTCTTACCATTAAGCACGTTCGCCATGGACAGGAAAAGATGGTAATCACTTGGTGCTAGGTCCGAACTATAAGGTGGGTGCATTAGGACCTCCCATCCGAGCTCCTGGAGCTTCTGGCGCGTCACCAAAGACGTGTGTGGCCTGGCGTTGGCCTGATGGAACACAATTCGGCCTCTGTTGATCAAAGATGGCCTCTTCTGGATGAGTGCTGCCTTCAAGCGGTCCTGTTGTTGGCAGTAGAGTACCGAATTGAGCGTTTGGACATAGGGGTGCAGCTCGTAGTAGATGATTCTTTGCCAATCCCACCAAACACATAGCAAAACCTTCCTGGCCGTCAATCCTGGTTCGGCCATTGTTTCCGCCAGGTGACCGCGTTTCTACCACGATCGATTTCGCTTGACGTTGTCGTAAGTGATCCACTTTTCATCGCCAGTCACCAAACGCTTCAGAAATGGGGCGATTTCGTTGCGATTCAGCAGCGATACGCAGATGGAAATTCGGTCCATCTGTTTTTTTGCGTTAGTTCGTGTGGCACTCAAACATCGAGCTTCTTTTTGAATCCAAGGTTATGCAAATGGATCCAAACGGTTTTCTAGCTTATCTTTAGTTCCTCAGCAATTAAATAAGTGCTCACGTAACGGTCTGTTTCCACTATTTCCATGATTTTATCGCAATTTTCGACGATAGGCCTCCCGACGCGTGGTGCATCTTTGACATCGAAATTACCGGAACGGCACCTAGCAAACCACTTTTGTGCTACACGTTCGTTTACAGTATTGGGCCCATAAACTAAATTAATTTTTTCTTTTTTTGCTGCTTTTTTGTTTGGCTGCCTTTTCGCCTGAATCGAAGAAAAATTGTAAAATTTAGCGAATTTTCTCTTTGCTGGTGTCCATCTTTGACGAGCGCTCACAACGTACTGAGTCAATCAATCGAAAAACTGTCAAAGATAAACTTTTAGCGCGAATAAACACGTTTTTAGCGCCGTATAGTATGACATGATGCGACACGTAATACTAGTACTATGGACAATAACGACATCTCTTAGATAAAAACCGAACGAACTGTTTACTTGACCTAATATAAGGCCATTGGCCGACCGTTCGTAAGCTACACTGCTCCGAGGACTAACGAGACACAGTTAAAGAAGCTACAAGCCTGCCAAAACCAAGCTCCCAGGAAACTGTGGCAGGAAGCCTCCCGATACCGCCCGAGCAACAATTGCACAACGAAGCATTTTTGCTACGAATTAAGGAGCATAATGCTATGTTGTGCAAGCTATATCTGCTGAGATGCAGCCGCGATAGGCACCGAGGGTCTGTCAACACTTTCTTAGTTAATCAAAGTTACTGCGAGTGAAAACCTGCAGTCTATCCATTTCCACAGCGACTATCACTAAAGTACAGAACCGAAAGAGTATCCACAAGTTGCATCCAAAAATAAATAGAAAATAGATTGCGCCAATGAGTTTTATTGTTCCAAGCACCTACGTCACAAGTTCCAAATGATATTATGATTTGAAAGTGTGACGTCAGCAAAACAGCAGCTGATTGCGAAAATTTATCACGGTACTGTGATTGGCGCAAACTCTGCATGTTGATTTGCAAGACTTAGATGAAGAAGTAACAATCCCGTCAGAACATCACCTTGAGCATATTAACAGGAAACTCTTCTGATGTCACCTATTCATCATCTACATAGTGTGGCATAACTCTACCTCAGTATACCCAACTAATGTTCAGAATGCGTGGACTAGGATACTAACGACATCTTTTCCCAAAAGCCTATTTAATTGGGTGCGCGAGAGCTCATCGAAACAGCTTGATTACTTTACCTATTGTTAGAAGACCTCGACGACATCGAACGGCTTAGACTACTCCTTATCGAGATTACCTTGCTCCAACAACAACAACATATCCTTGATGTACATTGTGGAGAAGCGAGTGAACAAGGCATCACAGCACTACCTATATGTATGTAAAGAAATGTTAGACTGCCATAAGATCTCTCACCATCTTTCTCGCACTAAATCCTTGTTGTGATTGTTAGGACAATATTCTTCTACGACACTCTGTATAGCTACAAAAAAAATCCAGAGAGGTGAAAAAGAATCTTCAGACTGTCATTCATCAATGTCACTAAAGCATTCAAAACCATTCGTTGTTCTTCACACCATCAGGTTCGCCGAGGGGATTAACAATAGTTCGGTCAGTTGATGAATTTCGAATTTCAATTTGTTTTTGTTAAATCTAAAAATACCAAATCCTTCGCTATTACTTTATTAGTCTTCCTTTCAACAAATTTTAGTGCGATCGGCAAAAATGGAACGAAAAAACGTAAGATAGCTGAGCATAGGTCAGACGAAATTCCACCACCAAAGCAAACAGAAATTCGCCATGTGATTCTCTTCGGGTTTCGGCGTAATTTACAGCAAATACAAATATTCAGTAAATGCCAAACTGCATATGGACGATTGTACCGTCTTTAAAGACTATTTTTAAGTGATTCCGAAGATTCCAGACCGGACATTTTTCCGTAGAGGACGAACCCCGAGAAGGTCAACCAAAATCGTCCACTAGTGACGCCACTGTAGCTCTGGTGAAGCGCAAAATTGACGAAGATCCACGATTGACACAAGAATCGATTTGCTAATGAATTGGGCTCTATCGCGAATATTAAGTAATAATCTGGGATACATAAAGAAATCTGCTCGATGGGTACCACGAATTTTAAATGAGGCCCAAAAAGAGGCTCGAGTGCATTTTAATCAATTTTCCCTAAACAAATTCGAAAATGGTCAGTCTGGCAACTTTAGTGAAGTCGCTACTGGTGACGAATCTTGGTTCTAAGAGTACGATCCAGAAACCAGGCAGCAGTCCATGGTATGGTACCCAAAAGGAGCACTCCCACCCGTAAAATCTAAGCAACAAAAATCAGCAGCTAAAGTAATGATGTCAGTTTACTTCATCCGATCTAAAATCGTAGCTGCTCTGTTCCACTGGAAAAGGGTCAGACGGTAACTGAAAAATAGTACACCGAAGAGTGCTTACCAAAAGTTTTCAAAAATTTGTTGGAAAACAGGAATAAAGAGGATTTGCTTTTTACATCATGACAACGCGTCATGTAACACTGCTGAAATAACGCGTACTTTTATCGTGATCTCTGGGATCGAAGAAATACGTCCAGCACCATACTCCCCGGATATAGCACCTTGTGATTTCTGGTTATTTCCAAAAATTAAAAAAAAAATTAGAAGGAAAGATCTTCAATAGCAACGAGAAGGCAATTAATGGGGTTAATGCTGAACTTGATAAGCTTAAAAAGCTAGATTTTGAAGACTGTTTTCAGAAGTGGATCTATAGGCTTAAGAAATGCATTGCAATCAATGGCGCATATTTAGGGAAGATAAAAAAAGGACAAAGATTGCGAATAAATACAAAAAGATTTTTTTTCTGATCGACTTATCGAACTATCCCCTTGTATTCTATTTAAATAGGTATATTATTAAGCTGTCGATAAGGCCTTCTTTCATGCAGCAATGATTTCCTTATGCAAGCAAGCAAAAATTAATCTTCAGGGGAAAAAAGTCCTTCCTTCGACAATATACCAACTTGAGAGGGAGCATTCTTTCAGAGCAGAATATTATTATAGCTTTAATTGTACTATGCAGAGAAGGTGAAGACTAAACAGAAAATACTTTTATATTGTCTATGGAGTGAAAATTATGAGCAACACGCCTATCTTAAGCCTTTAATACTCTGTGGGATTAATGAAGAGAGCAAGCTTCCATAACCAATTTAATAATTCATTCCTCATCTAATTTCATTAAAATTTTGTTTAGCCTTAAAATCGGGCTCACCGACCGTCTACTAATTGTATTCAGTTAAAGAAGTTAAGTTTCTCCTTAAATAATATCAGAATAATTAAATTTTTTACAATTATTTTCGGCAATGGAAATATGGTCATCAATTCAATCCGTATTTAATTCATTGTTACACAGTGTACAATGTTATTAATCGAGGCTTTTGGGTGGCATACACTTTTTTTTTTGTTTTTTTTGGCTTGCAACATTTTACAAAATGTAATCTGCGTGGCGGATAATTTTATTTTTGGTGAAAGTTGATGAAGACATAAATCAGTAAATTAAAAATGTAATAAAGCGATTAATCTGAAAATAAATAAATCGCCAAATTTTCGGCTGACTTAAATTAATAAAAATATAAACAGCGGCGTTATTTGCGCGCTTTCTCTTGTCAACAAATCATAAAAAATGTGAGGTTAGGTCATGTTAATGCAGTAGCAAATTAAAATCAATGGAGTGAATGGCCCCAGAAGAGACGCCGAAGTCGAGAGACAAGCAATATCTTCACCCAAAGAAGGCCATGCTCTGCGTTTGGTGGTACTGAGGAAATGAGGCATGGTGCACTGGGAAATGCTCGAACGAAACGCCACTGTCAACAAAGAGCTCTACATTGTCCAGCTGAACCGTGTAGATGAGGTTATTCGGCTGCAAAGACCTGATAGACAAGGCCAAGTCATCTTTCTCCGCGACAACGCCAGGCACCATGTTACCCAAGTCGAGAAAAAATAACACTCCAAGAGCTCGAATGGGAGGTTCTTCAGCATCCACCGTACTCTCCGGATCTTGCCCCTACCGACTATCATTTTTTCGGTTCTCAGTCAAACCAAATGGGCGGTGTTACACTTCCCTGGATAGTTACCAGTCCTATCCACCCACCCATAGTTACGCCTTCTCTTAAAAGCACACTCTCTGTAGTCGGTTTATCAGTTATCTCATTTCCTCCTTCCTTCAGTTAGTCTTTTTAAAGTCCCCTTTCGTAGTTCAGCAATGCAATGGAGGCCGACACTTCATGCTGTTTGAGAGTAAGACATAAAGGACCGCTTGGATATCTGCAAAAATATACATTCTTCTTCCAAGAAAGCTTGCCCCTTGCAGTAGCTCTGCCGCCATTTTTATATCAAATACTTCTGTTTGAAAGGCACTGCAGAAGTTTGGCAGTTTAAATATCTTCTTATCTCTGATTGGTAGCAGTAAATTGCAGCCCTTACTACTAAAATAAGCAGAGCTTTGTCTGC
Organism: Ceratitis rosa; assembly: GCA_037013455.1. NCBI lineage: Eukaryota > Metazoa > Arthropoda > Insecta > Diptera > Tephritidae > Ceratitis > Ceratitis rosa. Next base: position 34,359,845 of record JAWMAG010000004.1, on the reverse strand, counting down.
GAAGCTCTCTCCTTTTCTCTAGCGGCGAACTATAGTAACTGACGGCTGCTTCCTACAATTGAGACGCGCGATTACATAGTCTCTTTGTATACATATTCCGATTTGCAGCACATAAGCTCGCTGCGTTTGGGAATGTCCGGCTAGTCCAACATAAAGAAAGTTCTTTCTAAAAACGGTTGTCCCTGGACTGACAATGTCAATACCTCTGAGCATATTTTGCTCATGTATGTATCGCTCGGCGACTCGGCTTCCAGCAGTAATTGTCACCAATTGTAGAGATGAAAATCACGACGCAGGCAAGTACTTTCACAGTTACACAAGCTAATCTTTGCCCCTGATACCCAGTCTTGGTATAAGAAAGATATGGAATTGTCCCAAGTACTTCTGTATCCTTCTTTTCGTTGGTGACCATCCTCCTTTATGGTTTTCTTTATATGAAATTACGAGTATACTACTCCCAGTTCTTTTTCTTTACTAACATGTGATTATAGTCGAGTTACCAACAGCACACCATTCCTTCCTTATTTTCGCTGTTTGGAGATGACAGCCAAGCCAACGGAGTGGAGGTCCTCTTCTTTCATTGCTTCCACCGAAGGGTACAACATCGTAAACTTTCAAAGCTGGAGTATTCTTATCCGTCCGGTCCACAAGACCTCTCTAACATAGTACTACTCTCCTGATATGCTGAACTATATCAATGTCGCAGTATACCTCGTACAGCTAGCTCTTCATTCCATCGGCTGTGGTATCCGGCGTTGCCAAACCGTAGAGGGCCATAAATCTTGCCCAAAACCTTACTCAAAAAACCTTTTAACGCTGACTCATTAGACGTTTTCGTCGTCCAAACCTCCGCACAATATAGCAGCACGGTAATGAGTTAGTTGTATCGTTTGGTCTTTGTTCATCGAGAGAGGACTTTACCTTCCTATTGCCTACTCAGTCCAAAGTAGCATCTGTTGGCAAGAGGGATTCTGTGTTGGATTTCAAGACTGACACTGTTGTTGGTGTTAATACTGGTTCTCAGATAGACGAAGCTATCTAAGACTGTAAAGTTTTGACTATCAACAGTGAAGTGGGAGTCGAGACACGAATGATGACTGTTTGTTTGATGACAGGAGATATTTTGTCTTGCTATCGTTCACAACCAGACCCAGACGCTTCGCTTCGTTATCCAAGGTGGAGAAGACAGAACTCACAGCGCCGCTGTTGAGCCCAATGATGTACGTGTACACTCTTATAGAAGATTGTACCTCACCTATTCAGCCCTGCGAATACTCTCAGTTAATCAGTTGAAATATTAGTAGATTCGATACGGTTAAACGTCCTCACTCGAGCCTTTCTTCGTGTGAAATTAAGTGGAGACTACACTCCAAGTAGAGTTCTACTGACAACTCACTGATTTTAATGTTTCAAAGATCAATACCCCCAAAGATCACATATTTTCCAGTTCTTAAATAGTCTTCCAAGCGGAGCTCGTAATGTAAACTCAAAGACTACAGATATTTCGTAAAAATTTGCCAACAAGTATCCTGCGCCGACAACCGCAGACAGGTTTGTAAGGCGCCTAGGACATGCGCATAGTTCAAACTAAAGAAAAATATTTCATGACTAGAGCATACCTGCTGCAGCTCAGTTTAACCAGCAAACCAACAACCAACAACCGACAACCAGCAACCAAATATGGTAGAAACATTTATATTTTATTTATTACTGAAAAAATCATACAAATCATACATAGCTATCAACCAATTAATTAATGTGATCTACCCTTTTCAACTAGACCACATTTACTAACTGCCGCCTGCTGTTGTCTGTTGGCTGTTGTTAGTTGCCTGTTGCCGGCTACCGATTGCTCCTTGTTACTGCCCGCTGCCAAGCCAGCGATGATGATGATGACAATCATAAATGTCTAGCTGGTGTCACTAAACTTGCGTACTACATGCCGGACGACTAGGCCAGAGCCAGAGCCACAGCCGGAGCCAGACCCCGGCGCAACACAGCATTGGCAAGGTCTCGCTGTAAGCGCAAAAGGTGATGCCAACCGAGATGAGTAGAGACAGACAGACAGAACAACAAGTTGAACGACAAGTAGCAACATATGTAAGTGAACATGTTGCAACTGCCACAAATACCTGTATACATATGTACATATGCCCGTCTGCACTGTACTTCACATAACTGACTGCTTGTCCGTCCGTCCGTCCGCATGTTTATGGTGTCCAAATGAAATCGATTATTAAAAATGATAATCGATTAAGGTAAAAAGGATGAAAAGTGCGCCTACCAGGTATGCGCCTGCTTGCTGCCTGCCTACCTGCTGCCTGCCTGCCGGCCGCACATCAATGTCAAACCAAAGCCAACAGACGCAACTTTGGCAATATCAACTACATTCGACAATAATGCATCAACTGTTGGCACTGTTGTTGTTATCTGCGCTCCTTCTCGTGCCCCCTCTCTCCATTCTCCACTCCTCACACACACGCACAGACGTCAGAAGTGCAATTGAAGAAACATTTCCGCAGACATATGACATTTATGTCTACATGTGTTTAGCAAGACAGTTGACATATGCGTTGAGCAGCGGTCAGGCAGTCGATCTTTCGGGAAAAAAAAACCTTCGAACTTCAACATTTTGAAGGGGAGCAGAAAAAATTCAAGAACAGCACAAAGAAATATTGAAAAAAGAAGTGAATATATGAAATCGCACAGCGCAGTTGCGATAAAATATATTTATTTTGAAGAGTAAAAATCACAAGTTCTGTGGGGAAGACGCAACAGCGATTGCCGATCGAAAATTCTACAATTCAACTGCCAAAATGACGGCATAAAACAACGTGAGAACGTTTGTCTGAGTGTGTACTACTCTACCTGAGCAGTGGAACACTGTTTCGGGCAGACAGTGGTAGGGAAGATTAATGTTAGGTTAGGTCTACGAAAGAGTGACAGCCCTTGGCCGGTTAAAATCCGGATCAACTCCAGTGCGTAGAACCGGCTGTCTTGAGAATTGTTCAACAAGGAGTTTCGCAGGTTGGTGTTCTCTCCCCACGTTTGTTTAATTTGTACATCTCGAAGCTCCCTCCTCCACCGGAAGGAGTTTCCCTAACCTCGTTAACTGCCGATGACTGCACGATATTGGCGTCTGGCCAGGATATTGATGACCATTGTTCGAAGGTGAACTACTATCTCACCGACCTGTCCCACTTCTTCACTGCAAGACAACTTAAGATTCAACCGACGAAATCCTCAGCCACCCTCTTCACCAGCTGGACGAAGGAATGTAGGCGCGAATAACATGTGAAGGCCAAAATATTGCGAGTAACACTCGACAGCATGCACTCCGCATACGACCGCAATTGGCGCAAAACTCCAGAGCCGCAACAAAATACTTACAGTGCTAGCCGGCAGCACCTGTGGTACAGATAAAGAAACCTTGCTGGCAACCTATAAAGCAATTGGCCGGCCGGTCGTAAACTATGCTGCACACCGGCGACGAACGAGACGCAGATGAAAAAGTTACAGGCTTGTCAGAAAACTGCCCTTAGGACCGCGACAGGAAACCTCCTAATGTCGCCGGAGCATCACTTGCACAGCGAAACATCTATGCTACGAGGATTTAAGGAGCATAACGCTTTGCTGTGCAAGCAGTTCCTATTGCGATGTTACCGTAGAAAGCACCCCAATAGGCAGCTAATAGAAGCTGAACCTCCACCTAGGCACATCAGCAAGGGAGTACTACATTTGAAGGACACAATCCAGCAATATGTTCAACAACCGCTGGACAAGACGGCGTACAGACAAGCACTGAACGCCATTCACCAGGAGTCAGTCAACACCTTCAAAGACTCCCTTCCCGTGAATGGCGTGCTCGGAGACAAAGCACCACCCATCGGAGACAACGAGCTCGAGCTGCCTCGAGAGACCCGCGTGACACTAGCACATCTTAGGTCTGAATTCTGTAGCGGGTTAAGCTCCTATTTCTCCAGACTCCACCCCAACATGCCCAAAGTATGCACAGCATGTGGAGAGTCTCCGCACGACACTAACTTCTCTTCATATGCTCCCTTAAGCGGAGTGTATTTCTGACAGGAAACTGTCCGCCTAACTTGTTAAGTTCTGCTCGACACGCGTGGAGTGGGAAAGATAACAAACAGCTTAAGAGAGAAATACACAATAAAAAGATAAAGAGGGCAAAAAGCTTAGAAAGCTGGCCGACAGTTCTAATGCACGAAGCTTCTATGACTTACCAAAGATTTCAAGAGCGAAGCATACCCATTTGGGAACCATGAAGGTAATTTGGAGACTGATGTCCAGAGCATACTGAGTTTATGGAGGCAGAACTTTTACCAGGATGCTGAATGACAGTGAAAGTGCAACGATCTGAGAAGGCTCGCCCAAATGACACAATCGATGATATTAGAAAGGACGTTCAAATATCCAACTATGAAAAAGTTTGGGAACTCAACCAATTATCGCGGGACAACGGCAAGCTTAATATCGTATACTCGTATAAGGTCTTATCTAACGTATTGTGGGAAAAATCAAAACCTATTTCGGATCGCATCAATATGATGGCCTACCTGGTAGTTCCAAATATTCACCATGCGTAGAATTTGCTGAGAAGGTCCTCTTTAGACTAGAACTTCGCAACCGTGCTAGCCCACCGTTCGACGACTTGTTCCAATGCCCACCTGCCCAATAGCAGACAAGTCGAAAGAAGAGCGCCCATTTGCGCTTTGCCCAGCATAAACGGTGACGGTACAATCTTTTACAAGAGTATAATTGCCGACACACAATCGGTCTCAACAACCGCGCCGTTGACTCCGATTTCTCCAGAGTGGACGAAAGGTCTGAAAGTATTCGATACAGTACCCACTGTTAGAAACAGAGGGAGAGAAATCTCCACACCAGACAATTTTTTATTTCATAGGAGTACGACGGAATTGTGGCACGAGATTCATCGAAACATGAAGACCTACTAGAACTTCTAAAGAGAGATTTTAAGACGGCTCCAGCCTCTACCGTTGTAAATTCTTACCATTTTCTCGTCGCCTGAACCTTAAGTGAACGGGTGCCACCTAACTGTTTACTAGGTATAGTAGGCGCGACAAGAACTACCTCAACAAAGGGCCTGGAAGTCATCTAACACAAGCACGCAAGCGACTTATGAATCAGTATAAATAGCTAACCGTCTAAATATTCTAGATAGTTGGATCCAACCACCAATTGTTAGAGACATGGCGGCATACGGAAATTTATAGGCTAAAGGTACAGTGCTACCGAGAAAAGGAAGATGCTAGCTATTTAATCATTTTCTAGCAGGAAAGAATGGGCGGAATACAAGGTCATTGGTCATACTGAAGATATCCAAATCTACTCTGATGGGCACAAAGGCACAAGAGGTGGGTTCTTCTCTGACCGCCCCTTTAATCCACGTAGCTTCAAGCTAAATGACTATCAAGCAGAGTTTGCGGGCGTTATTGGAGACGACAAATGGCCAATCTCTTTAACAGAGGAATATATCAGATTTCTTGTAGACAGCCAAGCGGCAATCAAATGTGAAAATATAAAGTGTGAGTGTGTAAGAGGCAGTAAACAGGGGTCCCAGGTCCCACGATTGTATACAGAATATAACGAAAAGGTGAATAAGCTGGCCTCTGACGATGCTATCACCATCGACTGCTTGAGACCTTTTAGTGGTTTCAAATGTTGTTCAAAAAGTATAATTTAGGTCGTACCACTAAACTACTGTGGGGCAGCGAAGATTGCGAACACACCTAGCTTTAACCTGCGCTAAACAAAAGAGAATTTGGCATTCTTGTAGATGTACTTACGGAAAAATATCCTTAAGATCTCCAAAAGTATTCAGTCGATTGAGACATGAAATATTCCACGGTGTACCGAGCTCCAGCCGCATAGATGGAAGAAGCTATAAAGATTAATTAAATCGACAGAGGACGCGAAACCTACACAAGGAGCGGCCGCGATAGCCGAGTGGATGGTCAGCATTGCGTGCTGTCCTTCTGAAGATGAGAGTTTGAGTTCTGTTTCGACCAATAGCCAAAATAATGGAAAATTATTCCGATTGCGTTCGACCTTCGGCAAGGAAGGTCAAGAATTTCGAGTGTACCATATATCTGACATGAAAGAAAAACTCTTTAAAAAAGTCTTCAGCCTTGCGGAGGCGACATCAAGACGCATACCACAAACTGGAAGATGAACTCGGCCGAAAATCATATACAATGGGTAAGGTGCGACCGCCCGTGGTCAGGACCTCAACCTCTTTCACTCCACCAACCAATCAAACCCCTACTACATTCATTTTAACATGCGTCTCTGGCACACAATCCAGGCACACACACACACGTTCATAGGCATATTTTATCCTTTTTAAAATTCACATTTCAAAAAAATATTATTTATTGTCGAACGTGCAGTGCATTTACCGTGGAGCCGGAGTATTTGTATAACTTTTTTGTTTTTGTTTTTTACAAACTCGTTCAGTAGTAACTTCTGCTGTCACCGCTTCGGAAGAAGCTGCGCATGCTCACACACTCAACGCTCGCTGTAATCTTTTTCTATCTAATAAAGCAGTTCATCATCATTGTCGTCATTACCGAGATTGTCTCTGTCATTATAATAAAATATTGGTCTGCCAAGTGGACTCTAGAGCAGCACCTGTAGATGTACATACATATCTATATATGTATTTATGTACAGAGATATATTTTTATTTAATTACGTAGCACAATTGTGGCTAAAATGCAACTCCAAGTGATAAGTATGTACATATTTGAATGCGTTCGGAATGCGATTGCGGTCTACCGGGGCAACAATGTTGCTGCAACCAGCACTTGTAAGCCGCGAATTTCCACACTTCATTTGCGATCATAATTTGAGGTTGATTTATTCTGTTATGCTTTTTGTATTATGCACACAGCGTGAAATAGAAATGTCTAATTATACAAACATAAATACTTACATAGGTGACTTAGCATCAAGGTGTCTTTTGGGAGGGAGAAATGTGATGAAAGGAAGGCGAGGAAAGGAAATAGATGTCGATTGAAAAGACTTCATCGATACAAGACAAAAAAAAAAAAAAACAAAGGCGAGTGGGCTTAAAAGATATCTTTCTTAAAAAAAAAAATACATACAACAATAACAATAAAAAGAGAGAATCAAGCCCTCCAATCACATTTTTCTCCACAGTCAAAGCTAGCTTAATAAAATTCTTGCTAATGAATTTTCAACGCAGGCACGCATGATTCGCCACTACTTTAAAAAAATTCTAGCAAAGACGACAACCTAAGTGAAAGAGCAGCGCCATCTGTGAAAAATACTTGCAAACAATTTACTCTTTCAGTGCCTCAACAGAGCTGCCACAGTTGCAGTGAAGCACGGAAAAACTAAACCAATTCAAGATTCAAATTCAAATTAAAAAAGTCAAATGGGGTTTCCAATAAGAAGTGTTATTTTGATATTCAAAGAATCTTTTCCATTAAAAGATCGATGGTTTCGTTGCTTGAATGGCATGTGATGCCGTCATGTTGAAGGTATATGTTATCCAGATCAATACCATCCAATTTCGGCCATAAAATATCATTAATCATCAATTCATTCAATTTCGAAATAGTAAGGTCCAATGACCGCGCCGGACCGTAAACCACACCAAGCAGTTACACATTCAGGCTGAGGATTGAGGCTTTTCAATAATAAATCTTGGGCTTTTCGATCCCCAAATGCGACAGTTTTGCTTATTGACGTAACCATCTAGATGGAAACGGGTCTTATCATTCAAGGTGATTTTTCGATGGAATTTTGGATCATTGTCTGGCATTTCAGGGACCCAATCAACAAAGACACGACGTTTTTGATGATCGGGCGGCTTGACTTCTTATGTTAACTGAACTTTATAAGCCTTAAGACCCAAGTCTTTATGCAAAATACGGTGTAACGACGTTTGTGGAACGACGAGGAATGGATAAACCTGGGTTAGGCTACAGTAGGAATAAGCTCAGTTTTTCTTGAGCGACATCTCCATTTTTCCCACCAATTTCCGTACTGCGGTCCGAGAAGATGCTTCACGATGACCGAAAAATGTTTTAGTTTTACGAACCGTCCCTGCCGGGTTTTCACAATTTTTATATTGAATTCTTATAATTCTAAAGCGTTGCTGGAGCGTGTATCGTTCCATTTTTATTGCTGGCGTAGTTTTTACTTGTCAAATGTCAAAAAAGTACAGTTTCAAAAGTGACATCTACCGGAAAGCTAATCAAAATAACACCTCTTATTGGAAAACCCTTTTCATAATTTTTTTTTATATTGGACCGGCATTTGAAAGTAGGATCAATAGCAGTAAAGCGTGTGGTTTTCAATGAGACAATACTTTTTTCGGAGTTGGTCTTTTTTCTTTTAGCTGTTACTTGATTTATACCCAGTTGGGTTTGTCATTTTCATAATGAACAGAATTAATACGGAAAAACAATACCAAAATATTGGTTCGGTTCGCGCGATCCAATATTAGGTCGACATAATCGCCCAGCAGAGTCGTAAGTTCGAGCAATCATGGTCGGTTTAGCACCCCGTTTACTCTAGTGGATAATGCGCCTCCTCAGAGACGCCCTATAGTGCGCATCGAAGACCCTATAGATGCTAAGAAGTTGAGTATCGAAGAAGACCGAATCAGTCCATCCGTCATTGTGCGCTGTAATTAGAGCTGTTTCCATCCACTATGTGGAAGATTTTGCGGAAGGATCTTGCTTTGCTGGCTTAAAAAAAAAACAACTTGAACAAGAATTGAAGCCGAACAATAGCAAGCGCGTCCCGCATTCGGTCAATGAGAACAAAACGATGTTACCGTCGATCTCTATTTTCACAAGAAAATTTTATTCCGTGATGAAGGGGTACTTTAATAAACCAAACTGCCGTGATGATAATCGACAAGCCATTATTGAGACGCTTGTGACGTTACATCCACAAAGTCACTGTTTGGTATGCTCTATGGGCAGAGGGAATAATTTGTCGGGACTTTTTGATAAATGAAGCTGGTCATATTGACGCCATGGAGCCATGTTTAATGGCTTTTACGTGCCTAAATTGGCTTAAGACCTTTGGCGCTACATGCCATACAGTCAAACAGAAGTAACTAATTTGTTGAAGAAAACTTTTGGTGAGCGCACGTCTAAAGAAAAACACCTTTTATTACTAACTGGCCTCCATCTACCATAAAGGAACGAGAAAAATGTGTAGTTTGGTTTGAATACTCCCTTGTGGAATTTATGAATCAACTGCACCATTGTCGAACAGAACCAACAGTTATTAAGAAGATCGCAATATTCTAGATATAGCAACAGAGGAACACTACAGGGAAAAGTTCTCTCTCGAAAGCTATGGAATCTTACGCTTAACTCGATCTTGTTACGTCATTAACATAGCGTATAGAAGAAAATTTCCACAGATTTGATGCGAATTAAATTATCCACGAAACAATACAAAGTTTCTAGATGTCATGTTAGGCAAGGACTAAACTGAAGAGAAAACTTATTTCAGAGAACGGAAAGGCTTTCATCGCCTCGTATTTTTGCAACTGGATTTACGGGTGGATATAATAAAACTCGGAAAGCCCGGGTTGATATCGCGGTGTCGTACTAACATCCAAAAATGTATAGAAAAATAATTTAAATATAAAACTAAGTTGAATTTTCTAATTGCGGTCGCCCTTCGGCAGGGAATGTCAACCCCTCCGAGTGTACTTTTGACATGAAAATCAAAAAGCTCCTCATAAAAAACCATCAGCCGTTCGGAAGCGGCTTAGTATAAACTGTAGGTCCCTCCATTTGTTGAAAAAACATCAAGACGCATACCACAAATCGGAGGAGGAGCTCGGCTGAAAATCGTTACAGCGGTATGATGGCCTCCTCTATGCAGATCGACCAACGTCAACTTGCCAACAACGTTCAAAGATCAGTGAAAAGGTAATTATGTCATACTGGTCTTAGTAATTTATACAGATAGTTCAAAGCTTGGAGAAAGACGAACACGATCTATAGAATATTTTTTTCAAGATGTCCAATCACTGCAGTGTGTTTTTGGGACCTGCTTGGGCTGCTACATATTATATAATGGAGGAAAATATATTTTTTTAGTGACAGTTGTTGTCTGGCTCACTATAAAACTAAAATTGTATTGGATTGTCACATAGAAAGTAACAACCTGCAGAGGTTTATTAGAGAATCCAGTAGCTGGATAGCAAGTTATAAGCTCAGATTAAGTGATGAACCGGCAAAGGGGCTATATTCAAACCTAGTTAGCCTTTGCACTCAAATCGGTAACCGCAAAGTGGAGTGCACCTTCAAACAACTTCTACAGAACCTGTACAGAGGACGAAGAATCTGAAACCTGAAAGCACCTCCTTTGTCAATCGCAAAGAATAAGAGCTTTTTTGGTAGAATAGCTTGAAGTCTCTAGAGGAGGCCACTAGAGGTTTGAGTGAATTTGCGGATCCAAAAGGTAATGTACCAATGATGCTTGGCATTACTTGCTTGGCTGTGAGAACTCTCAAAACTGAATGGAATTATATAGCTTTGTTTTAAGCAGTTGAATTACTAAAGAGTTTCTAGTTCTATTTTATGTGCTTTTGACATAAAGAGTATCCACGGCAGCCGCTTTGACCGGATTGCACAAATTTTGTCAGCTTTTTAAGCGCTTACTTTGTCATACAATCATTCAAAGTAAAAAAAAAAAAGTCAAGGCCTAAAGATGGGTCGATTGCTCAGGTTTGTTGTGGTAAGTGAGCTGACGTCCGGCCACCGCATTAACCTAACCTGACCACCCCTACTAACTGACCATAAGTTTCATGGAATTTTTTTTTACAATTCTAGCAAGTTAGGGAACGTTCATGAGCAACGAAGCTCGCTCAAGCGAGGCGAACCCCCCTGCCGCGTGGAGGTTCGAGAATATTCCCGCGGCGCAGGCATGCCTGTTTTAAGGGACGTCTAAAATCCAAAAGTTCCCGCGACAATCGGGTCTATATACCAGAACAAACTGGATTTTTATCCGACCAAGGACTGTCACTCCCACAACATTTCCCAAAAAGTACTTTGGGGAATTTTTTTGCGGGTAAAACAACATCAATCAAGAGGGGCGATAGATAGATAGATTTGTAAGGATATGCACCGCGACCTGTGGTCTATTGTGCCCTCCGATTTCTTCACATCATTTCCCAACCAAACCTAATGCCCTTATAAAACACATCCACATATCTAGCTAGAGGATCTGATTGATTTGAGAGGCCATAAATTTAAATACCAGCCCAAGCCACGTATCGTTAGTGTTGCAAGGAAGCCTAAATTAGGGTATATGAAGGACGAGAGTTGTCCGAAAAGGTCTATAATATGAGCATGTGGCTTTTGGGCGCTTCCTCAGGGATTTCGCAAAACTTTTTTTTTTCTCTTTTAGCCACTTTGTTTTTAAAGCAAGATAAGATGTTCTTAATCTATATAATATGTAGCTTGTACCAGAGTATTATATATATAATTGGCGCTTTGTAACCACCGAAGCGATTTTCGGCTGAGCTCCTCCTCCAATTTGTGGATTTGCGTCTTGATGTTTTTCCAACAAATGGTTAGCATTGCGTACTGATATTCGGAAGGCTCGGCTTTTAGTACCAGAATATTACTTTACTAAAAAATTGAACAAGACAGACGGTACATAACCAATTTAGACAACTTCTTATGCTTCATTCAGTGCTAGGGAATATTTTCAAACAGAAAATGAACTTCCCGCGAGTTACGTGAGACCCTGAACTGCATTTTAGAAGCTCGATGAACATACAAAATCCGATTTTGAACCCTCTCTTAGGCTCTTAGTTAAAGTCTTGGTATAAAAATGCATGTAATGTAAAAGGTTATGTACTTACATAAGGAAATATGAGATTGATTGATGAGTTGGTGAGTGTAAAATTAATGTAATGTGCGTGAAAACCCCCCATATGCTGACATGCTGCGCCCACATACATATATACATATATTTTTCTTTTTAATTCTTTCATTCTTTTTTGTTTTAGAAGATGGAAAATAAAACAAAGAAAATTAAAATCATTATTTTTAGTAATGTTTAACGCGCATTTACATACATACAAGCACACCGCTCCCTTCTCTCTCGCCGCATAAACTCCACTCCTGCTTACCTTCAGCGGATTTGTCTTTGCGAGTCTTGTGTGATTTTTTTTTTTTTTTGATTTACACTTTTTCTTTTGTTTAAATATCCTTAGCAAAATACATTTCTCATATCTTTAATAATTATCATTAGATACTATTAGTTGCTAAACGTTTTTTGTTTTTGTTTGTTTGTTTTGTTTTTGCACTAGATTCATATGATGTATGTATGTGGTAGTTGTTGTTGCTGTTGTTTTAATGCTTAAAAAAAGCCAACGCGCATTCCTAAGTTTAATACCAAAAAAATTTACTAAATTTCAACGACTTCAATTTGTTGACTTGGCAATTGACAATCATTTTCGAATAAATTATACAATAATATTGTTTTTTTTTCTTGTTGTTGTTGTTGTTGGTTTTTTACGTATTATGGTTACTTTCTCATTTAGATTTCTCTGTTGGTTGTTTTTGTTTATTTGTTGGATAGCTAAGTTCAGTCTTAGTTCCTTACTCTCACAGTAGCTGGAAGTGGAGGAGGAGGAAGAAGAAGAAAATGTAGATATTTCAAATATATGTATATTAAAGGCATATTCCTACACTTACGCCTGTGCGCAATATCAACTCGAGCATTTAGTGGCATACCATAGACATTGCATGCCAACTAAAGCAGCGACGTGCATTTGGTATTAGTGTTGCGAACGCACCGAAGTGTCCGCCGTCGATTCGGGTGAACCCGCTTTGGAAGCCAATGCGCTATCGCCTGCTGTATTATCGGGTACCAGTGTCATTTGATCGTCGCTCTTCTTCTGATGCAGCATATCGATTTCGGTTAATGCCACATCGGGTTCCTGCATGAAAGCAAAAAAAAAAATAAATAAATAAAAAATAAAAAAAAATAAATAATAATAATAAATAAAAAATAAAAAAAATAAATAATAATAATAAATAAAAAATAAAAAAAAAAATAAATAAAAAATAAACAAAAAATAAAAAAATAAATAAAAATAAAAAAAATTATTAAAAATTAACTTTATGGAAGGATACTCTTCAAACGTCCCACACACACGTACCTTCTCCAATGCCGCATCGGATACATTCAAATGATAACCATCAGCGCAATAACGCTTCAACAGCTCAATACCCTGTGCACGGAAATTACCATAACGCGATTCCCACGCGTCCAACAGGCGATTATAGTAACGCGGATTATCGATAAACTTCAGGTAGGTGTGTGTTTCGGGTGTGGGAAAGATACGTTCCAGTGGCGCACAACGCGCATACTCATCCTCGGTGATGATCAAACAACGTATATCATCTGGCAGTAGATTCTCGAGTATGCTGTCGATATATTCCTCGCGAAATTCTATCGAACGATTGGTGAATTGATTATGTTTACGCACCTCCTCGGCAGTGAGACAAGTGGTGAAGATACGCTTATCATGGCAGAGTGGACCGCTCAGTTTGAGTTCATGTTGTATGTCTTTTTGTTGTTTCTCATTGAGTTTTGGTGGCACCTGTGCGGGTGGGAGAATAGTGTGTGTAAAAGGAAAATAATACATATAAAGCTTTGTTGCTGCGCATACCTGATAGAGCGCTGTATTGAGCACAGCTTGTATGAGTGGCCCCTTCACATGCAAATCCAATGGCAGCTCTGAGTGTAATGAAGGCGATATATTAATTTCTAACAACCATGGTACAATATTCTCATCGAGCAATACATCAAAACCGAATAGTTCAAAACAATTATAACGGAAATTAACATTTTGACGATACATGCGATTCAGGCCCGATTCACCGCTTACAATGGCTTTTATCACCAAATTACGTAATGTCGCCCAGAGACGTTTTGTATTGACGCCACGTGTCTCCAGGCAAGACCACAACGATTGTAATGTCCATTTGTGACCTTGACACGCATTGAAATCCTCATTTTTCGAATAATTTTGTGAAAATTTATTGATACTATAATTTGTTAGATGCATGCAACGATCATCCAGACTAGTCAGCTCCGAGCTGTATTTCACTGCGGGGTAGAGATAATCAGATAAATAAGAGTGAGTTTAATATAGCAAATACAATAAGAAGCCAGAAAGAGTAAACTCACCTGACGCAAAACGCGCTAAACCATCTTTATACATATATATACGCAAAGGGTTTATTGATGTAAGCACCACATAAATACGCATATCAAATTTACTATCGTTGATAAGTAGTGGACGCTCAATGTATCTGCAAAAAAAAATACAAAAGAAAAATGTAAGAAAAATAAAAGTAGAGTAAAAAGAAAAATTTAAAAGCGCGCAAATGTATTTTTAGCGTTTGTGCATACACACGCGCGCGCACACACACACACATACTCACTTCTGCACTACTAGCGGACGATCTTTGGGAAATTGACTCCATTTATTTACAATACGTATGCCTGTGCCGCGTGCACTTGCTGGAGGTTTTACAATCCATTTTGTCAATCTTGATGCATTCTTCGGCCAGACCTGACGTAGATTTTCCAAGTCATCAGGCATAACGTAGGATCTGAGAGGGCGAAAAATTTGATTAATATATTTATAGAATTAAGGAAATTTTGTAAAATTTACAGTCAGAAACTTTAGAAAGCGGTCAAAAGTGTTGTTGTTGTAGCGCTTCAGAGGTGGCAGAACTTTTCGATGTCTCCGAGCTCATCAAACGAGGGCCCTGGAAACTGTTTATGCAGGTTCCGACCAAAGAGAGAGTCCGGGTGGTGCAAGGAGTAGGTTAAAGTCGGGCAGGAACTCCTTTGATGGGCAGGTGCAGGTAAAGCCGGTCATAGTCATCTAGTTCATCAAATGGGTTCCCAAAAAATGGGCTGTTTCGACGTGTTCGGACCAAAGAGATAGGTCCAACAGTGTTGGATTTCAATGGACACGAAAAGAGGATATTTGCGTGAAGGGATTAATTTCATACAGGACATTCGTTGGGTGCATCCGGGTAAAGTCGGAATAAGTAGTTGTCTAACAAACCCTGAAACTATCATTTGTGTCGGTACTACTTGGGCCTGGTAAGGTAGCTCGAGTTACCGTTGTTCTTGTAATAGATATTCGTTTTCCTTGTTGTTGTTGTAGCGGCTATTAGTTTGTTTTTTGTTGTTGTTGTAGCGGCTATTCGTTTGTTCTTGTTGTTGTTGTAGTTACAAAAATATTCCCCAAAGTTGTTTTTTCGGAATGTTGTGAGTCCAGACACAACTGTCTCCGAAACTTTTGGATAAGTCGCGTCTTATGACAGGGCATGCCTTGCCACGGAAAAGCAGAGGTAAGCCCTTCGTCTGCCATAAGTTTTAGTTGGATTACTAGCCGCCATTCACGTCCTGAACTGATTGGAGTTCCTTGAGTCGATTACTTCCTTCCTTCCTTCGCCTAGGTGGTGGTTTCGCTTGCAATTTTTATTATGTTTGGCCCCTATGATACAGTGAAAAAAGGATTTGGGGCCAGACCCCAACATCGGGCAGTCATCATATGGGCTTAGGGATACGACCTCTGGTGGAGGACAGAACTTCGAAATATGTATAAAAGCTAAACAATAGGGGGGAGTGATCCAACATTTCGAAGGTACCACGGATCCCCAAAAGTTCGATAATAGCACTGCGTGATTTAAACGTGTCTTAAATGCTTTTTGACAGATCTAGCGCTATCCGGACCAGTTTATCTGGGAGTTTATGGCTTTGAGTCCAGTTGTGATGCACTTCACAGCTCAGGAGGTGATTAAAAGACGGGAGCGACGTTGATCTTAATTGTCTTTTCTATTGGGAAGAGGAGAGATATCATCCAAGATGATCATCCTTTTTCTGCAGGTTTTTCGGTTTTAGAGCGAAGTTAATGTCAGAGTAGTCAGACATGGATTGAAGACTTAGGTGAGAAATTCTGCTCCCATATGTTGTATCATCATCCTGCTTAATTGGGGGCCGATGGCTAACGGCCGTTACCTCTACGATAACCCAGTGAACCTCCTCTGGAGAAAACCAGCGCCACGCTGGTGTAACACTAACCACCATGCCCCCGGAAACAAATTCACCTAACCCCCCTTTCCCTGCGGTCGTATCCCGACGAAACAGCTCGTTTCCTGGACCTCCCGTTAGGTGAACTCTATGACTTAAGACTGATCTAAGGTGCTCCTAACCGGGGTTGGCAAAATGCTACAACAACAACAACATGAAAAAGACGGTTAAAATAGTTCGCACACTCCTTCAAGTCCGGCGAGGCGTGGTTACCGAATGAAATTTTCACCGTCATCTCTCCTCGTCGAATTTAACATTGATTTGATGGTGGCCCAGAGCTTTGCTTACGCCAGAGGCGAAGTTACAGGGCTTTTCATCAAACTTCCCTGATTAGAGGAGCATTAGGATCGGCTTAGCGCAGACCTTCATGCTAGTATAAGCCGCCTAGGGTGCTTTCAGAAACCCAATAAAGTGATTTTTTATCAACTGAGGCACAGCGCAAACTTTTGTGCCCAACAAAAGCAACAATAAAACCGAAAAAGTGTTCATTAAAAATACTGAGTATCCTGTTTGATGAGCTGAGTTTGGTATGTACATACATATATACGCAAAGAGTGCCAATAAGCTCAAATATTTTGACCGCTTTCAATTATCGACCTTTATATTATATTAATCAAGATGTGCTTTTTCGACTTACTTTTGCATGAAACCAAATTCCTTTTTACCAAACTTCTTCATATTATTATGTATACTCCGCCACATGCTATCCTTCCGTCCAATTCTAAACGAGCCGGGCATATGATTGTACTTTTGATGTGAGCGTATTGTGCGAAAACCTGGACTTTTCATATGTTTCTCCCATACGGCCATCCAGTCGGTGGTGTCTGAAGTGAAAACAAAACAAAATATATATATAACAATAACAATTTCATGCACTCTAAATGTCAAAAACTCATACAAACGCACTTTTAATTATGCGAAAACCTGAGTTGAGCACCACACGCTTGACTATCTTCGGCATAACAGGACTTAGTTTCCATTTTAGCACACGATGCAGTGGTGGCGGCACTACGGGACCCTTCTCCGCGTGCGAGGAGAAATTTAAATAAGGTGGCACATTTGGAAAAATACTTGGCGATAATATACACTCCGGTTTAAAGTATTCGCTCACTTCCGTATCCGCTTCACTATCCTCCGTTACATCGGTATTTGAGTGTGTGGGCAGATAGCGTATATTGCGACTTTGTTGTGTCTCATTTCCATCACTAGCGAGGTAGAAGGGATGGCCAGTGTAGTCTTCTTCCGAATCACTATCTGTATAATCGTTCACATCATCGATGGCTGGAGTGGTGCGTAAAGAGAGAGGAGAAAAGATTTTTACTAATAAAAACAAAAATATATTTTCTTTTTTTTATTTGAATTTATTTTCTTTACACACACACACACATACAACTCACCAGCACATGGATCATCCTCGGCAGTGTTATTGTTGTTGTTATGCTGTTTACCCCGATCACCATCACCGCCTTTAGCTAAAGAAACGCCCACATAAGTAGCAGCACCGTTATCAGCAATGGTGGGATGATGACGATTATGATAAGTACGATTATCGTGCGGCATATATTGTGAGGCATAAACGCTAGTCTCATAAGCGGTTGCTGCCGTTTTATTCAAGCCATTTTGTGTAAGCAATTCCAATTTACGTTCATTATGATTAAGCAGACTACTAGCGTGAAATTGATTGACTATGATTTTACTCAGCGTTTTCGAGGTGGATGAATTGTATGATTTATCATTGCAGCTATTAATGCCGTTAGTGGCGGCGACATTAGTGGCAACAGTACCATTTGAGGCACCAGCACTACCACCGCCACCGACAGCACGTTTGGGTGGCGATGCTGAGCGGCGTGGACTGCTGCTACTATTTAATGGTATGGTTGTTGATGCTGCTAATGTTGTTGTTGTTGTTGTTGTAGCTTGCGGGTGAGGATGGGAATGGCGTTTGGAGTTATGCGCAGCAGCAGTTTTGGGCGCTCCGACCGGCTCATCACGGGGTCGCTTTAAAAGCAACTATAGCGGTTAGGGCGCATGCATATTGAATATCACAAAAAATCAAATCAAAACAAAAACAGTAGTAACAACAATAAAACAGCGCATAACGGCAATGTCAAACAACAACAGGATTTTCGAAAACAAAAGAAACGGCGTCGCATTGGAAACAGTGTGATGGAGTCCAGAAGACATCAAATTCAGTTGAGTGGAAGGTGTCCGGGATTTCAAAAGACGTTGAGCCGCATGGAGGGTGTCCGTGTTTCAATGGTTATTGAGTTGCGTGATTTTTTTTTTTTTTTGAACATCACAGGCGTAGTAGGTGTTTTTTTTTTGTTTTTTATTTTGTGGTGGATTGGAAAATAACAGAAAAAGGTACATATAAACACATTGGTGGTTAGTTACATATAAAACAAATACTAAAATGTGGTTAATTTAGAGGTTAGGTACAAATAAACAACATTTTTTGAAAATATGTAAATAAGAAATTTATACATAACGCCTGAATCGATTTGAAAAACGCGTGAGGAAAAACAATTTTGTCTCAAATTATTAAGTTTTTAAAATTATTCTAAAGCAAGATTTTTTTAAATTACTTATGTTGTTGTTGTTGTAATCGCAAAATAAAATTAGTATTCGGGGAATATTGCGGGAGTGACTTGACGGGATAAAATCCGATTCGTTCCGGTATAAAGACCCAACTGTCGTGGGAACTATTGGATTTTAATCGCCTCTTACGACAAGCATGCCCCTGCGGGTTAGGAGTTTAAGAATGTACCCGCGGTAAGGCATGCCTGTCGTTAGAGGCGACTAAAAGCCAATAGTTCCCGCGACAGTCTGGTCTTTATACCGGAACGACCCAAATTTTTTATCCGGCCAAGGACTGTCACTCCCGCAACATTCCCCAAAAATTACTTTGAGGAATATTTTTGCGGTTATAACAACAACAACAACAACAACAACAGGCATGCCTTACTACGGGTAAATTCTTAAATCCCTAACCCGTAGCTTATTTATGAAATCGAAAATTAATAAAAAAAATTGCAAGGAAATAGAATTCCTAGAATCTTGTTCTCTAAGTACGCCACATTCGGCGAAGTAGTTGCTTTTAACAAATTTTATCTATTAAATTTTATTTAATTTTTTTGTTTTTGTTTTCGTTGTATCATAAAATCGTGTTTAAAACTTTTCTGAAATTTTTTTTTGATTTCTTATTTTGAAAAATTCTCAAAACATTTTTTTTTAATTTGAAAAATTCGCAAAAAAAAGTTTTTTTTTTTTGAAAAATTTTCAAAAATTATTTTTTTTATTTTGAAAAATTCTCAAAAGTTACTGTTTTTTTATTTTGAAAAATTCTCAAAAATAATTTTTTTTTTTTGAAAATTTCTCAAAATTTATTATTGTTTTTTTTATTTTAAAAAATTCTCGAAAATTATTTTTTTTTTTTTGTTAGAAAAAACTCCCGACAGGTGGATTTTATGTACGCTGCTGGTGCTCTTAAGCTCATTGAATATAACAATTTAAATTAAATTATTGAAACTCATTTTATGACAACAAATTTCGT
Organism: Ceratitis rosa; assembly: GCA_037013455.1. Taxonomy (NCBI): domain Eukaryota; kingdom Metazoa; phylum Arthropoda; class Insecta; order Diptera; family Tephritidae; genus Ceratitis; species Ceratitis rosa. Next base: position 34,340,116 of record JAWMAG010000004.1, on the reverse strand, counting down.
ATAAAGAAGCATCGAATTATTTTTTCATGGCAAATTTTCCACTCTCTTTTTGCCTCTTCTTGTACAAAAAGAGCGTAAAATAAAAACTCCTTCTGCTTCACTTTTTTGAATTTTTCAAATCGTTCCAGCGTAGTCTACTATACAAAACAACAAATATATAAACATTTTTAAGCCTGATTTTCAATTTACACTGATGTGTAGACAACATACCTGCACGCCAGTCATTGGCGCTGTCGCCTCCGTGGGTGATGTTAATGGTGCTGCCGTATTACTTCGAATACTTATCCGATTTGTCTTATTAAGCGCGGCATTATTGATGATCGATGGATCTATTGACGGTCCAGTTGTGGGCGCAGATGCTGCCGCACCAGCACCACTACCACCACCACCACCTCTTTGACGTTTAACACTCGCACCATTTAGCACATGATGATTATTATTGTTAATATGTTCCGTGTGACCGGGTGGTACATTAACCACATACTTATTATTCATGCTGATATAATGATTGGGTGCATCGATTTTACAACCATGTGGTGTGTGTGCATGATTGTGTGATGAGAGCAAAAGATTCTTTTGCACATACAATTTATCCTTATACAATTCGACCTCCTCCAGCCATGATTCATGAAAATCGAGAATTTCTAAACCTTTCGTCTTCACACCGTTACTCTTCCCAGATGCATTACTGCTGGCATTCTCCTTTGTATGTGTGTGAAGATGCGTATGACCATGGCCATGACTTGTGTGCCCATTCTCTTTGACGTGATTCGCATTTGGAGGTTGTGACCTTTTTTCACTAATTGGTGCCATTTTCACTTTGAATTTTGATTTCTACAGATAGAAAAGAGAACACAAATTAATTACGTTATAGTTTGCAGCTAAAAGTACAATTGAATAGAAAAATAAAAGAAAAATTTAAAGAAAAATAAAAAAAAATAAAAATAAAATATATAAGATAGAAAAACAAAACTTGAAGGTAATTCAAAAGTAACAACTTGTTGCAATGTCGTTTCTCTGCCACTCTCTCCATCCACATTGCCTCGCACTTTCTCACTCATCATCCGACGAAGCGCAATATTTAATTGATAAATCCAATATACAAAGTTGACTAATCTTTTTCGGCTTTGCTTTCTGCGTTATTGTAGATAGATACGTACAATGGAAAGCTCCCTCGTCGTGCGATTTTGTGAATAACGGCGGAGCGCACAAAAATAACTGAAGCTATTTTCGTGGTGGCATGCCACAAAGACCCCACAGTAAATAGTAAAAGCTACAGCAACATGCCCAAAATAAAAACAATATGGCACGAGTACAAGTATTCGCCATTCGATTGAGCAATCGAAGCCAAATCAATTGGACGGCATTGCTCTTTTCTATTGAGGTGTACTCGATCAAGCGCGCAAATTGAGTTGGTACGATGACGCTGGGTGAACTGCCCCAACAAATGGCAACACGTGTGGACGTGTGAATTGATTGTTACATCAGTGCGGGTGACAGGTAAATATGGTACATACGTTAAATCAGGTGCACACATATGTATGTATGTATGTGCATGTATGTATATAATTATAGCAATAGACTCTGACAACAAATAGGTATTCCCACCTACCACAGGTAGATGCGCTGCTTGGTTGCCGGTGCGGGAGTGGGCATTGTTTGGTTGAGCGCTGGGGTGGCACAGGCAATGTTTATGTACGGCAATGAAGTTCAATGTCACAATGTTGCGCCACACGTGCACCAATTTGCGTATGTTGCAACATAATTTGCATTTCGCGCAGCAAAAGCTGGAGCAGCGGAGTGCGCTCCAAAATTGTTTCTATATTACAAAAAGCTATTTTTAACACAAAAAAAAAAAACACTTTTTCAATTTAATTTTCACTTTAGCCAATTTAAATTAATTTCAAAATCAAAACTTTTGATTTATTTAAAGCGTCAAAAACAAAAAAAAAATTATATTTAATATTTTATGAGTAAATGCTGTTTTTTTTTTATCAATTTCCAACCGCATGATTTTTTTTTTTTAATTTCAACTGAAAAACCACTCACATTAATATTTGCCGCCTGTTTCAATTTCAATTGTGGTATATTTAAACGCTTAATATGCTTTTTTCACTATTAATGAATGTTTTAATTATGAAAAAAAAAAAACATTTGTATATTGTCAATTTCAACTTAACAAAAAAAACTTCACAATATTTTCTAATACACGTATTTTGACTTTTTTACACTCAACTCAATTAATAGATTTTCTATTTTGCTTTCAGAAAAAAAAAAACTAATCTGCGCTCAATAAATAAATAAAATAAAAAAACACACAAACCATAAAGGCGCAAAAATCCGCTCGCTCATTTTAACTTTGCCAACAAACCAACGAACATGTTGCAACACACAAGTATAGTGTTTGACAACAACAAACAATATTCGCGCAAAACTGATTAGCAGCAATATGCCATGCGTTGACTGGCTGTAGCTACAGCCGCTATTGCTTTCCCTCTGCCTTCTTTTCTTTTGTTTAAGTGACACCCCCTCCTCTAACGCACTCAAAACACAAACTTCCATACATACATTTTCAAACAAATAATTCAATATGCCTACATTGTGCAAAACGCCCTTGTTGCCACTGTTATTGTTGTTGTTTTTGCTTCTATTGTCTATTGTTGAATTCTGTTGGTTAACTAGAAATTCCATTTTGTACAAAATTAATGCTTTTTTTTATTGGCTTTTGTAGCGTATAATTGGAAAGAAAATAGAAAATGCGTCAGTCACTAGAGAATTATTTTTTTTTTTTGTTTTTCAGTAAAATTCATAAAATTTTTATTATTTTTGTAACGACAAATTCAGTTTGCTGAGAGCATTAATTTTTTAATGTTGTTGGCAAATGCGGTGGTGTAGTGGAGTGATGATGATGACTCGACGATGGCTTTTTGCCGGCAATATTCTGGCGCTCCACCACTGACAGCCACGCTTATGAATTCTTTTCCCCTTTATATTTCAACAGGCACTAGTATTATTCTGTATTATTGCTGTATTTAAATTCGCACACTCACCTTCACACTTATGAATCACACACAGTAAATTTAGTTTATTTATTTATTTCGTATTAAATTTCGTTAAGCGACATTGAATATTGAAAATTAATCGAAATAATTTAACAGAATTTTTCGTGCTTACTTTGTCGGAGAGACAGACGAACGTGTATTTGACGTTGCCAGTGGTAAATTGGGTGGGCAGTTGCTCTGTTGGGGAGAGTTGCCAGAAATTATTTGACATTTAAATTAAAAATATGGAAAAAACGAGGTTATGTTAAAAATAGTTAATAAAGGGATTTTAATAGTTTTATGCTTGTTTAATGGTTATTTAAAAAAAAAATTAGAAAATAACAAATAATCCTTCGACCTTTTCTTTTTACTGTTGTCACCCTGTGTTGGTTAAAAATTAATGTAATAGAAGTGCTTTAGTTTTCAAACCCAAGCCAGCAACCAAGTTAGTATATGGTGCGTTTATTTACTATCCAACAAGGTGATTACGAATTAAAAATTAATAATAATAATTAAAAATTTGGACTTATCAAAAAAAAAAAAATCTAAACTAACTATATACATATATCTTAGAAGAAAAAACGACGTTTTGAAGAAATGACGGAGAGTGAGTCAGAGTAAACTCTCACAATACCCAGCTAGGATCACACTCAGTGAAGTCGGTTACGCAATGAGGTTCTAAAATAAATCCACCATCTTAGATCCAGAGGCTCTTTCTTACCTAAAAAATTACTTTATCCGCGAATTCCCCATAACCTTGAAAATTACTTTTCTTTTAGTATCCGGGCAGCCGGCTACTCCAATAAGTATGTAGAGAGTGATTACGTCAAGCCTAGACTGGACTGTTATGATATATGGTATGACAGGCGGTGTTGTTATTGTAACCACAAAAATATATCTCAAAGTAGTTTTGTGGAATGTTGCGGGAACTAGAGGATTTAAGTCGCCTCTTACCACAGGCAAGCTTTCCCGCGTGTAAATTCCTGAACCCCAAACCAGCTGGAGAATATGACAGGCGGTAAGGAGGAGTGCTGAAGTTTGTTGGCTATGCCCGGTACCTGTTAGCAACATTATGGAGAATTCTCCTAGAATCATTCACCGATAGCCGACTCTAAGTAACTTTTGGGAAGCCTCCAAAGCTGAATGGAGCACTAGGTATTTCGGAGTAGTGGAAGATAAAGGAAAATGCTCAGCTATTGCTGATAGGCCTGTAAGAAGATGTTAAGCGCTACATACGTGTATGACCTGACCTCTTATTATTTCGAGGTGAAACATCGAAACCTAGGAAAATTAAACAAGGGATTCCACAGGGTGGTGTCCTCTCCCCACTTTTGTTTAATTTTTACATTTCGAAGCTCCCTCCTCCGCCAAAGGGAGTTTCCCTAACTTCGTATGCCGATGACTTCACGATATTGACGTCTGGACAGGATATTGATGACCTTTGTTCCAAAGTTAACTGCTATCTCGCCGACCTGTCCCACTTCTTCATTGCAAGACAACTTAAGATTCAACCGACGAAATCCTTGGCCGCCCTCTTCACCAGCTGGACGAAGGAATACAGGCTCGAATTAGATATGAAGGTCGATGACGTGAAAATTCCGTCCATAAATAACCCCAAAATATTGGGAGTAACACTCGACAGCCTGCTCTCCTTCACTCCACATATGACCGCAATTGCCGCAAAACTCCAGAGCCGCAACAAAATACTCACGGCGCAAGCCGGCAGCACCTGGGGTAAAGATAAAGAAACCTCGCTGGCAACCTATAGGTAAAGCAATTGTCCGGCCGGTCATAAACTATGCTGCACCGATCTGGGCGCCGAGGATGAATGAGATGGAGATGAAGAATTTACAGGCTTGTCAAAACACTGCCCTCACGACCGCAACAGGAAACCTCCAGATGTCTTCGGAGCATCGCTTGCACAGCGAAGCTTTCACGCTACGAGTTAAGGAAAATAATGCTTTGCTGTGCAAGCAGTTCCTATTGGGATTCTACCGTAGGGAGCACCCCAATATTCATCTTATAGAAGCTGAACCTCCACCTAGGCACAACAGGAAGGGAGTACTGCACTAGAAGGACACAATCCAGCAATATGTGCAACAACCGCTGGACAAGACGGCGTACGGACAACCACTGCACGCCATTCACCAGGAATCAGTCAGCACCTTCAAATACTCCCTTCCCGTGAATGGCGTGCTCGGAGACAAACGACAAATGAAACATCGCAAACAACGAGCTGGAGCTGCCTCGAGAGCTTAGGTCTGGATACTGTAGAAGGTTAAACTCCTACTTATCCAGACTCAACCCCACCTTACCCAACTCTTCACATGCCCCCTTAAGCCGACACATCTAACCCCTTCTCCCTCTGGTTCGATCCCGTCAAAACGGCACGTTTCCTGGACCTCCCGTTAGATGACCTCGGTGACTTACATTGATTTTAAACCTGTACCTAAGTAGGGTTAATGTAGCCTACTACAACAACAACAACAATCTGTCCTCAGAGCAAATGAACTGGTACCACGAGGCGGTGGTTTAGCTAATCTTGCGCTACAAAGCTTTTGAAGTGGTGCAATGGGGCTAAAAAGATGTTCCACGTAGAAATTAAATTTGGCTGATGGATTGGGTGTCGAAATCTATTGAGACGATATGGATGCCAGATAGGCAACAACATATCTACTAACCCTCAGGCTACAAGGGCTTTGTGGCGAAGACAAAAGCTTAGATGACCTTCATGACTACTACTTCACCCCGAAACAAGCTGAATATCCTTCTGGCACTACAAAGCAGTGGACCATAAATATTCCGTAAAATCTTTCACTCAGAAACTTCTAGAGCTGCTTCAACGAATTTTCTCCACGTCCAAGCCAAGTGGCTAAGCGCCATTTGGAAATGCCAAGTACAGCCGGATCCTTCTCTGCTACCCCGGCGGGTTCTGCATCGAAAACATTCAAAGCTGGAGTTCTCTCATCCATTCAGACCACATGACCTAGCCAGCGTAGCCGCTGTCTCTTGATTCGCTCAACTACATCAATGTCGTCGAATATCTCGTACAGCTCTTCGTTTCATCGGCTGCGGTATTCGCGATACCAGCTCTCGCAGAGGACCATAAATCTTACGCCTCTTGAAAACTCCTAACGCCGACTCAGCAGTAAAGTAATCACTGTAAGATCCTATCTGCCTTTATCCTAGCTAGATTATCCTCAATCGGAAGATCATTATATCTGTAGATTCTGCGGACGCTATTTTGATTTGAAGCGTTCTTTGGACTGTGAACATAAAAGTCTCCGCTATAAATTTTTCAGCTCTTTCCGAGCTTCCTCTCCCGGGATCGGTTACTAAAATTTTTGAACGTTAACTCAAAAACATATGTCTCCTCAGCTCATCCAATCCGAACTGTGTGAGGCAAAAGAAACTATTTTAATTGTTTTACTACTTCATGCTGCAAATGCGCGCACTTAGCCACCTTTAGACCTCCTCAGGCGCGTGTATCGAATCGCTGATGTACAACCTTTCTCCTCCATTTCTCGATTCTCACAGCAATAAAATGTTATACGAATGTCTGAGTGAGTGATAATTTTGTCATGATGAAGTCATTACAATGTCATGAAACAAACGATCAAGATGCGAGACGCACACACAAACTTTCTTCTACACACACAACCTGCTTTTGGTCTCTACACTACTGCTGCTATGCCGAGTACGTAGAGTATTCTTGCTACTGATTTATGTGGCAGGCAGGAATGGCCGTTTAGTAGGCCATAAATACACGCAGAACAGACTGTCGGTTGTTGGTTGTCTGCTGTCGGTTTTCTGCTGTCGGCCATGGCCATGTGTGCAACATGTCTTTTGAGTGGCTTCTGCGCAGTCACCTTTACGCTTTGATGAGTGGAGATACCAATCAAATTGGTGCGAACGCATGTCCAAAGCTGAAGACCTACCCGTAAACAAGTAAATTTTTATTTGTATTTAGTGTTGACCTACCGAGCTGCAGAACCGACGGACATACAAGCGCAGGCGTTTGATATCAGTACGATCTGTGAGACCACAGTGCCGGCGGCGGTACGTGCATACGAGTATCGAGTATGTAGGTCATGTGGCAGTAGCCACTGATTGGTTGATTGGCGCTACTTGTGTGCTAGCAGCTACATATGCTTTGATGCGGACGCTAAACCGCCACATCAACACGCCGATACAACGATGGCCGCCGCTCGCTATCCACCTATCCATCCATATCCTTGTGTGGCCCGTTCGGCGTTTCTTTTTTGTTGGCCAACTTTTTATGGCTGCAATACGGCCGGCGCAGGCTGTGGTATATCTTAATTGATGGGTTTGTTTTTCAAATAGGGGCGGACAGGTTAACGATTTGGTATTTTGCTGCGGGCGAGCATCATATGTTTGTTTTGTTTTATTGACCGTAAATTATCCGCCAGGTAAATATTTGATTTCGTGTGTTTTGGAGGAAAGTGTAGCTGTAGATGAAGCAGCTCTTCTGATGATGTCCATAAAACGTTCGCAAAACTTTCCTCTCGCTCCGCTGATAAGGTCATACCGGTCGGTTTACGTTGGGTTTTAAGTTTTTCGACATTACGTCCGACCTAAATTCGATATTGAGAAGAACTATTCCACGATAAATGGAGCCAGCCGGTAAACCTACCGCTTCCGCCGCTTTGATGGTTTTCTGCTACGAGAATCGGGTTCGCCATCTCCTGGTGCCTGGTTTTCACTCGATGTGTGGGTGTCACATGTGTAAACAAGCAAAAACATCTTGGAACTCATTTCCAGCTAGGAATCCCAGCTAAATCGTAACAACTTCGACCCATTTCTGAAGTGATTTGTGACTGATGATGAAACTTGGATCACTCACAGCAATGTCAAACGAAAGCGGTCGTGAACGAAGCGCAGCAAGCCGGCACAAACGGTCTCCTAGCCGAAGTTGACAGCCAGAAATGGTTTGTCGTGTGTTTGGTGGGGTTGGCAAGGAATCATTCACTATAAGCTGCTCCACTACAGTAAAACTCTTTATTCGGACCTGCACTGCCACTGTCGATTAGACCATCTGAAGGAAGCAATCGCACAGAAGCTAGCAGCTTTGGCAAACTGGAGTAAAAAGCTAGTCCAAACAAATCAATATTGACTCCTCAGAATCTCCGAGAGCTTGGTTAGAAGGTTCTTTCGGATCCACCACTTAGTCCGAATCTCGCATGAATCCATTTTTCATCGCCAGTAACAATCCGATGAAAAATGACTTCTTTTGGTAACTTTGAAGCAACATTTCCGACATGCAGAATCGACGTTCGACGTCTCTTGGCTTTAATTCATAAGGCACCCAATTTCCAAGCTTCTGGATGAATCCTAATGATTTTAATCGTCTGGAAACGGTTGCTGGCCCATCGACTGCAAGGCCAAATCGCTTTGTCCGTAAGACAATGTTCTGTGTTTGGTAGGACCAGTGTGGTGTGGTGTACTACGAGTTGTTGGTGTGAGAGTTGGTGAAACGGTGAACACGAATCGCTACCGACAACAAATGATCAATTTGAATCATGCGTTGATCGAAAAAGGGTCGGAATGAGCCCGAAGTTATCTTGCAACATGACAACGCGTCGTCTCATACCGCTAAACTGGTGAAAGACACATTAAAAACACCTAATTGGGAAATATTATCGCACCCACCGTACTCTCCAGACCTCGCTCCGTCCGACTATCACGTTTTCGCATCGATGGGACACTCCCTTGCAGAGCAGTGCTTCGCTAATTTTGAAGAAGTCGAAAAATGGCTCGTCGAATGGTTTGCCTCGAAAGAGAAAAAGTTTTTTTGGAATGGTATCCATAATTTGCCTGAGAGATGGGCGAAATGTGTAGAAACCAATGGTCAATACTTTGAATAAAAAAATTTTGAGATTCCTCTGAAAATTAAGTGTTTTCTTTATCGAAACTAACACCCCTGGTATGTACATTGGACGCTGAGCCATCCAACAGCTGATTGAGTAGCGAATTAATGAGGCTATTTACTACTCTTTTTTGTATTCCATTCCGTTTTCCAGTACTCATCGCGCGTGTATCACATTTCCTTTGCGGCATTTGTGTGTCTATTTTTTCTAGTTTTTTTTCTTTTCATTTGCCAATTCAATACCAATCGATGTACTGAGTTTCACCTCTTTTTTCACCCCTTTCAACTACGCCGCATTTCTTGCTTTACAACTCGGATTTTTTTTTTGTTGGAAAATGCATATGTCTAATTTTTGAAATAAAGGAAAATTAGTTTTGTTCCCCTTTGAATGCTGATGTTCTAGCTCCAGCTCCAAAACTCCTTTCGCTTACTTCGTACCTCACTTGTATGTATGTCTTCTTGTATGCCTCTTTGTTTAGCGCTTTTTGCCGCAAACTTTTTTTTTATTAGTATTGCGCCAACACATGCGTTGTGCCTTCATTATCCTTTTGCTATTTTCGGCACCTTTTTGTAAACATGAGATTTTCAACGCGATCGACAGCCAAACAAAAAAAAAAACAAAAAACAAAAAAAAATTTAAAGAAAGCGAAAAAAAGTGCAAATATCGAGTGATTCCGATCGCGAACTGTCAGTGAGAGCGCACAACACTGAGTGTGCTGTGCGTACTGTGTGTGTGTGTGTGTAGTGCGTTGTTGTAAGTGGTGCTGGAGCGTAAGAAGATCAGTTTACCAGACTCAAGGTGCATTTTTGCTTTTAGCACTGAAGTAAGTAATTGAAGGTTAGGCTATTACGCAGGTTTTTACATTCATACATGCATACATACATACATACATACATACATTTGTTTGCACATAAATATAAAAAATACTCATCTCGAATTTGTAGGCTTGTCAGCTATTGTAAATCCATTAAGTCGAGTAGCAGCGTCGATTTCTTATCGATTATTGTTCATGCGGCGGATTAAGAAGTGGCGGAGGCGTTATCTGCAATTTTACTATTTTCTTATTTTATTTTTTTTTATTTTTTTTTATTTTTTTTTATTTTTTTTTATTACAAGGATTATGGGGTTGCTGCCATTGCTTCGACGTGGGTAATGTTATACATTTTCAATCAATTTTTAGGCTTCTTTTGCACAAAAAATCATTTATTATTATATAATGTTTGTTTCAGTGATTCCTTTGAGTAGAGGGTTGATGGAAAAAGGTGGAATACGTGCAATAAATCAACAAGCATTAATCTATTGGAGTTGTGATTTCACTTATGGGCACCTGAAAACTTTTAATAAAATTTGAAAAAAAGGAAAAAGATATACAAGAAAAGTAGACAAAGTGTATTGGAAAAAAATTGTAAGAAATTAACGAAGAAACTAAGAAATAACTAGAAAAATCTAGAAAAAATGTTAACTTGAAAAAAGTCTTTGGAAAAATTTGTAAATAATATTAAAAAAGAAAATAATAAAAAAAATAATATTAAAAAGGAAAAAAATTAAAAAAAAACCGAGGAAAAAAGTGGAAAAAATATTAACTTGAAAAGTCTTTTGAAAAAATTGTAAATAATATTAAAAAGGAAAAAAATAAAAAATAAATAATATTAAACAAATATTGACTTGAAAAAAGTCTTTGGAAAAAATTGTAAATAATATTAAAAAGGAAAATAATAAAAAAAACCTATGAAAAATCTAGAAAAAATATTAACTTAAAAAGTCTTTGAAAAAAATATAAATAATATTAAAAAGGAAAAAAATTAAAAAAAAACCGAGGAAAAATCTAGAAAAAATATTAACTTTGAAAAAGTCTTTGGAAAAATTTGTAAATAATATTAAAAAAAAAATAATATTAAAAAGGAAAAAAATTAAAAAAAAAACCGAGGAAAAAAGTGGAAAAAATATTAACTTGAAAAGTCTTTTGAAAAAATTGTAAATAATATTAAAAAGGAAAAAAATAAAAAATAAATAATATTAAACAAATATTGACTTGAAAAAAGTCTTTGGAAAAAATTGTAAATAATATTAAAAAGGAAAATAATAAAAAAAACGAGGAAAAAAGTAGAAAAAATATTAACTTGAAACGTCTTTTGAATAATATTTAAAGGAAAAAAATAAAATAAATAAATAAATAATAGTAAAAAGAAAAATAATAAAGAAAAAACCGTGGGAAAAAGTAGAAAATATATTAACTCGAAAAAAATCTTTTGGAAAAATTGTAAATAATATTAAAAAGGAAAATAATGAAAAAAATTATTAAAAAAAGATATTAAAGAAATATGATAGAAAAGTAAATTAATTGTAAATTTTGTAATTTTAATTAAGAGTATTTTTGACAGAAAGCATATTGCAAAAAATATTTAAAAATATTATAAAAAAATAACTTTTGATAAAATTATTAAAAAAAACATTTTTGTAAGAAAAGAAATTTTGAACGTACACGTATATTTGCCAACTTATATAATATTATAATATTAAAGAAATATTTTTTTTTTAAGAAAATGAAATGAATTGTAACTTTGGTAATTTCCAATAAGAATATTTTTGACAGAAAGCATATTGCAAAAAATATTTAAACAAATTATAAAAAAATAACTTTTGATAAAATTATTTAAAAAAGCATTTTTGTACATTTCTGTTGTAATTTCAATTAAGAGAACCTGCCTATTTTTATTTTATGTGGTTATGTAATGAAAAAAATATGCAAAAATTGATATAATTCTTCTTCTTCTTTATTGGCGTTGGCACCGCTTACGCGATTATAGCCGAAGCAATTACAGCGCGCCATTCATCTTTTCTTTTCGCTGTTTGGCGCCAGTTGGAAATGCCAAGTGCACCCAGGTCACTCTCTACTTGATCTTTCCAACGGAGTGGAGGTCTTCCTCTTCCTCTGCTTCCACCAGCGGGTACTGCATCAAATATTTTCAAAGCTGGAGTGTTTTCATCCATTCGGACGACATGGCCTAGCCAGCGTAGCCGCTGTCTCTTCATTCGCTGAACTATGTCAATATCGTCGTATAGCTCGTACAGCTCATCGTTCCATCGTCTGCGGTATTCGCCGTTGCTAATGCGCAAAGGACCATAAATCGTTCGCAGAACTTTCCTCTCGAAGACTCCTAGAGCCGACTCATCAGATGTTGACATCGTCCACGCTTCTGCGCCATATATTAGGACCGGTATAATGAGCGACTTGTAGAGCTTGATTTTCGTTCGTCGAGAGAGGGCTTTACTTTTCAACTGCCTACTCAGCCCAAAGTAGCACCTGTTGGCAAGAGTGATTCTGCGTTGGATTTCAAGGCTGACATTGTTGTTGGTATTAATGCTGGTTCCTAGATAGACGAAATTATCTACGACCTCGAAGTTATGACTGTCAACAGTGACGTGGGAGCCTAGTCGCGAATGCGATGACTGTTTGTTTGATGACAGGAGATATTTCGTCTTGCCCTCATTCACTACCAGACCCATTCGTTTCGCTTCTTTATCAAGTCTGGAGAAAGCAGAGCTCACGGCGCGGTTGTTGAGGCCAATAATGTCGATATCATCGGCGTACGCCAGCAGCTGTACACTCTTATAGAAGATTGTACCTTCTCTATTTAGTTCTGCAGCTCGTATTATTTTCTCCAGCATTAAATTAAAAAAGTCACACGATAAGAAATCACCCTGTCTGAAACCTCGTTTGGTATCGAACGGCTCGGAGAGGTCCTTCCTGATCCTGACGGAGCTTTTAGTGTTGCTTAACGTCAGTTTACTTAGCCGTATAAGTTTTGCGGGGATTCCAAATTCAGACATAGCGGCATAAAGGCAGCTCCTATTCGTGCTGTCGAAGGCGGCTTTAAAATCGACGAAAAGGTGGTGGGTGTCGATTCTCTTTTCACGGGTCTTTTCCAAGATTTGGCGTATGGTGAATATCTGGTCAATGGTTGACTTACCAGGCCTAAAGCCACACTGATAAGGTCCAATCAGTTTGTTGACGGTGGGCTTTAGTCTTTCACACAATACGCTTGATAAGACCTTATATGCGATATTAAGAAGGCTTATTCCACGATAATTGGCGCAGACTGTGGGATCGCCTTTCTTGTGGATCGGGCAGAGCACACTTAAATTCCAATCGTCGGGCATGCTTTCATCCGACCATATTTTACAAAGGAGCTGATGCATGCACCTGATCAGCTCTTTATATATAATTAGAAAAACAAAATAAATTAAAAGAAAAAAATTTAAATGACATATTAAAAATAAATGCAAAAATGTGTTTTGGAAAAAGTTGAAAACAATATTAAAAAGAAAAATAATAAAAAAAAAATATTAAAAAAAATAAAAAAAAAATATTTCTTTCTTTCAAAAATTTCACAAAAAAGGAAAGGAAGGGGTACAGACAGTATAGTATTAGCAACACGCATTGCTCGAGTCTGGCATCTGAAGCTCCAGTTGCATCAAAAAGAGTGGTATTTTCATTGAAAAATATTTTATTTATATATACAAAAAAGCATAACTGTTTTCACGAAATAGTAGACTAAAGACACAAACTTATTTTTTATCCATTTTATTCTTTTTTTTTTTGTCGAATTGTATTATTATTTATCAAAAACCACATTTCACATTCCAAATTCTTAAACCACACAAACACCCATACACCGAAGCTCTATTTGTCATATTTTTTTTATGCATCCATATTTGCCGGCAAATTGACTGTGAGACAGAACGAGATAGAGAGGAAGAGAGAGGATGAAATAAATAAATTTTAAATTAATATTGCTCTATAACTCATCAGTGTGCGCTGTCAAAATATTGAAAATTTTTTGCTAAATTATCAATGTCAAATAAACAGCTTCTTAACATGCTTTTAAATTTCATTTTATGCCACTTCGTTGTCTCGTTCGCAGATAATTTCAAATTTAACATAATAAACAAAAAATAATAATAAGAAAAAATAATAAAAAAAATTCCAAAAAGTAACAAAAAAAAATCACCAAAAAAAAAGCGAAAAAATCCAAGCAAAATTTCAAAGGCTGCGCGCGCACTCATCAAAAGGCATTAATATTTGTATTTTATGGCATATTATTATTTCTGTTGTTGTTGTGGTTGTTCCTCAATCCCTGCCTATCTACAATAATGGCGTCGCGCTGTTCATATGCAAAACGTTGTGACCACTAATCTCGGTCCAAAAGCATTCGTTTAGAGGCGTATAAATGGTCAGTGGCTCACAAGCGTACGTACATATATACACATATGTTTATACATATGTATATTAATGATTATAAATACAAACAATAGTTGGTTATTATAAAAATATGTACATATATATGTATATTTGTGGGTATTCCGTGGCTAATAAATTTTCGAGTTTATTTCGTATGTGTCGAAAATTCGTTTAGCCAACAAATCGTTGGTAGGGAAATATGCTGCTTTCAAAGATTATTGCGGGCAACAACAACAACAACAACAACAGTAACGGTATGAAGTAAAAATGAATAAAAAGTTATTTATGTAATTATGTATGTATATTTGTCGCTTGTTGTGCCTATGAGCAGGTAAAGTAAATAATAACAATAAATAATAAAATTTAAAAAAAATGTATATATCTGTGTAAATGAAAAAAATTAAAAAAAAAAAAATAAAAATTACAAAAAAATTAAAATACAATAAAAAATAAATAATAATATAAATTAAAAAAAAAAAATTTAAAAAAAAGTCAAAATAAATTCAGTTGTCAACATTTTTAATGCCTTCACCAAGTGGTTTTATTCATAAAAGCTCATCAATATACATACATACATACATACGAGTATGTACACATACGAGTATGTACACATACGAGTAAGCGCACAATAAAATGTTTGTATGTATGTACACGTATATACATTTGTTTGCATATTTATGCATAATTTTTGTATTTAATTTGTTTGTTTGATGATCACAATTTGCTACTGGATTTATTGTTTGATTTTTTTATGTTAATATTTTAAGTCTTTCAAGCTGAATTGGAGTGCAGATCCCTGCTTATATATTGTATATATAATATGATTGACACTTTATAACCGTTGAATCGATTGAACGGCTGATGGATTTTTATGTGGAGCTTTGATTTTCATGACAGAAATATACTTGGAGGAGTTGGTCGCAATTAGAAAAATTAACTTAATTTTTTATTTGAATCAAATTTCCATAAATTTGGATGTTGGTCACACCAAGACTCTAACCGGAGGTGCGGTTGCGAGCGGGCGTCGGTCTTGAAGTAAGCGGCTCGCTGTATAAATGTGTAAAATCTTTAAACTTACTCGTCTAGCGGGCTTGTGCGTTGGGTTTGGGACCCGCCACGTAGAAACCAGCTCCAATGAAAAAGTTAGCAACGCCTCGGATGAGATAGTGAACTAGGACAAGACGAAATATCTCCTGTCATCACACAAACAGTCATCGCATTCGCGACTTTGCTACTTTGGACTAAGTAGGCAATTGAAAAGTAAAGTCCTCTCTCGGCGAACGAAAACCAAACTCTACAAGTCGCTCATCGCGGAAGAATGGACGATGACAACATCTGATGCGTCGGCGTTATGAGTTTTCGAGAGAAAAGTTTTCCGTAAGATTTATGGTCCTCTTCGAGTTGGCAAAGGCGAATATCGCAGACGATGTAACTATAAGCTGTACGAGTTATACGACGACGTCAATTAATAGGTACATCGGTAGTTAGCTCAATCCTACTCTACGGCGTCCTTTGTCGACGGCAAAATAAATGCTTAATCTAACCTTCGCCAGAGGAGCAGACTCTAGATGGCTGAATAAGATCAAGTGTAACGTGGCCTGACAGGTGTGGCCAAAATTAGACACGAAAAACTTAAATCAATCTCTCAACTCAACTCTACGGTTATTTTCGAAATAGCCTTGCGTACTGCCATTCTGAAAGCCAGGGTTCGAATCATGGTTCGACAAACATCCGAAAATATAGGAAATTAATTTTTCTAATTGCGGTCGTCCTCCGAGTGTAGATCCAGATGAAAATCCATCGGTCTTTTGGAGACGGCTTAGTATAATCTGTTGGTCCCTCCATTTGTTGGAAAAACACTCCAGCAGTTACAAGGATATTTTATTTTACTTTACTTTCTGTTAATTTATTTTATTTTGTTTTCTTTTATTTTTTTTTTTTTTATTGTATTTTATTTCATTTAATTTTGTTTTATTTTATTTTATTTTATTCTATTTTAATCTATTTTATTTTTTCATTTTATTTTATTTTATTTGATTTTAATTTATATTAATTAATTTTATTTTTTTATTTTATGTTATTTTATTTTACTTCATTTATTTTACTTTACTTTATTATATTTTATTTTATTTTAATTTATTTCTTTTTATTTTAGTTTATTTTATTTTCTTATTTTATTTCATTTCATTTTGTTTGATTTTATTTTATTTTTTTTATTTTATTTTATTTTAAATTATTTTATTTATTTATTGGTTTTTTTATTTTATTTTATTTTATTTCATTTCATTTTGTTTTATTTTATTTTATTTTTTTTATTTTATTTTATTTTAATCTATTTTATTTTATTTTATTTTATTTTATTTTATTTTATTTTATTTTATTTTAATCTATTTTATTTTTTTATTTTATTTTATTTTGTTTAATTTTATTATTTTTATTTTACTTTATTTTA
This sequence comes from Ceratitis rosa, assembly GCA_037013455.1. NCBI lineage: Eukaryota > Metazoa > Arthropoda > Insecta > Diptera > Tephritidae > Ceratitis > Ceratitis rosa. The sequence continues at coordinate 34,323,493 of JAWMAG010000004.1, read as the reverse complement.
TTTTATTTTATTTTATTTTATTTTACTTTATTTTATTTTATTTTATTTTATTTTATTTTATTTTTTTATTTTTATATTATTTTAGTTTATTTTATCTTATTTTACTTTAATTAATTTTATTTTATTTTAATTGATTTTATTATAATTTATACTTCTAAAAATCCCACAGTTAATAGTTATTTATTGTTTGAAAAAGTTTTTTGTTTTGAAAAACAAAACCTTTCCTACAATTCCTTGCATTTTCGATTCAAAAAATATAATAAACTTTTTAAATAAAGCCTTGAATGTTGGCTACATTTCGTTTTAATAACAAAAACATACAAAGTTTTCAAAATAAAATTGTAAAATCAATAAATAAATTAATAAATAGCAATTAAGTAGTTTACTCCCACCACCCGTCGCACACAAATGCTTCTAACCGAATCGAAAATATTTCAAAATGCAATAAATAATGCAAAGTCGCAATATTATGTACATACGTGTATGTATGTAAGTATGTATGTATGTATGTAAATTAAATGAGTGACAGGAAACAATCAATTTTGTGTACAAATATTATTCGTTTATTATTACAAAAGCCAACAACACATTTAAGCGCCGTTTTCCACTTTTTTTTATGGTGGCACGAAGTGAGGTTATGAGCAAGCCTTTTCGAAAAGTCCGCAAATTGTACAAAACTACAGTGCGTGTGTATGTATGTATGTGAAAATGAGTTATAATTAAATACTCTAAAGCAGGTTACCTACCCCACACCCACTTGTTGTTGTATTTCAATAATAACAGTCATGTCAGCGGGACTACAATACGCCGCCGCCTGTTTGCTTTGCTGGAGATGAGCTACGCTGAGAGCGCCACCCACTGACCACAGGCAACATGCGAGCAAAACAAATTAGACACAAATTACAGTCAAAGCTACAGTTATAAAAATGACACAACAATAACAACAGTGTCGCCTGAAACACACCACCACACACGCACGCACAAACACAGGACACGCAGTGAGAGGCGGTGGGCCGTGAGTTTTTAAGTTTAAAATCAAAAACCCCGACGGTATGTGGTGGGTGCTTAGTGGCGCATGAAAGAAGGCTGTTAGTTCAAAGTATCATCCTTTTACACGCTACTACCAACTACTAACAACAACAACAACCACATTATGAAGGCATAGAACAACAAATAGACAGGCAAGCGGACCAAAGTGGCAGCGTGAAGAATTGAAATAAGCACCTTCTTCTTGCAACACTTCCGCTAGTCAGTCACCCAAGCCACTTCCTACCATCGTGCACTGTGTGTGTGTGTGTGCGTGTGTGTGTGTGTGCATTGCTGTTTCATAATTCAGCACCAGGAGTTCTGGCCTGGTATAACCAGGACACATGTGTTGGTTCACACCAATCACTACAATCATTTTATAACTACCACTTTTAGTTGTTGCTGTTGTTGTTGTTGCTGCTGTTATTACACAGCAGACATCCTGTCCTATCGCGTTGATTCGTGTTGTCTACTGTGTTGCTGTTGTATAATTTGTTTGGCTATACACACGCACGCAGTGGGGTGGTGTCGAGCGAACGCTTTCAAATCACATCAAATTGCTGTGCTGTTCTCATTAGAGACAGGTAAATATGCAAGTAGACACATACATACATATATGTACCATATACATATGTATATTAACGCAGGTTTTTATTTTAGAAAATTTTATGTTTTTTTCTAATTTTTTTAAATTTTTTTCTAATTTCTTTTATGTCCATTCATTCAACGCTCCTCATGTTAACTCCCACGCCGGTTTGCCTGAACTCACCTCGCCCTTCACTCGCCTTCCACTTACCTCGCCTTCCACTCGCCTCGCCTTCCTTTCGCTCGACGCTTCGGTTCGTTCGCCTTGTTGTTCGTGTCGTCACAGGTGTTTACCTGCTGAAATCGCTCAGATACTTAGTTAAATTAGAGAAAATATTTCCATTGATGAGATTCGAAACATTTCGTCTCGTTGTATTATTCATATTACATTACCAGAGCACCTGAGGACGGCTGCATATTTTCCTTTGTTATTCTTTCACATATTACGAGTATGAACTGTGATTTTTTGCGTGTTCTTTGAAAACTTTTTATTTTTTTGGTTATATAAATTGTTTGGCCGTTGCATGCAAACACAGAAAAAATATTAAATAAATTATTATAAACTAATGAGACGAGTCGGTTCTCCCGGTTTCCGTTCAGTGTCTGTAGCACAAAAGTTTGTTTTTATATAATGGACAGTTAGTAGAAAAACTCGGCTAGCGAGGTTGTGGGTCGTCACGTAGAAACCAGCTCCAATGAAAAAGGTACAATAGCAACGCTTCGAGATGAGATATCCCACTTTTGCTGTCGACCCTTGAAAGCATTGTAAGGACTTTGATTTAAGGTTATACACCTGTAATGCTCGATCTCTTATGGGGTTAGTGCCGCCACGTAGCTGATTGATGCCCTTGTAACACTAAAGATCAACAACACTGCCGACCAAGAAGTGCGATGAACGAGACAAGCTCCTTGTGAAGGAGCGCAAATTTGGTGTGGGTTTCGTGGTGGAAGAGAAACACCGTCGTCGAGTTCCGGCCTTCAACTCGGTGGATGAACGTCTCGCCATAAGCCGCGTCAAACGAAGTTTTTAGAACTTTCTCTGTCGTTGTTCGCTAACGCCGCTTAGGAGCAGGCAAGATTAGTCTAAATCATCGAGGTTATCTAACGTGAGGTTCGGAAAACGAGCTATTTCCACGGATTCGGACCAGAGGGAAATGAGTGAATTTTAGGGGGCATGCAAAGAGGTGGTTAGCGTCGTGCGGGGACTTATTGTAGGTAGGAGTTCAGTCTGCTAGAATATTCAGATCTTAACTGTGCCAGTGTTATGCGGGACTCTCGAAACAGCTTAAGCTCTTCGTCTGCAGTAGGTGGTGGCTTGACTCAGAGAATCTCATTAGATCCATGACTTTGACGTCAGCTATCTTCGACAGATCATCCAGCAGTAGGGTCTCAAAATTACGAAACCTCGCCCAGGACAGTCGCATAAGAGATGGGTGATCGTCTCCTCCTCTTCATCCCCCTTGTAGCTTCTGCAGCATCTTCTATAGGGAGCCCCTAGTCATTCTGCATGACGTCCTATCAGACAGTGTCCTGTCAGAACTCCTATAACTTTGGACATGTCACCTCTTTTTAAGGAGTACATATCCCGTGTTCTCTTCTTATCCCATTTCGGCAGGTAGTGATGTCATTCCACCTTGTAGCGGCTTGTTCATATATGAATTCCTTGAGAAGCAGTTTGCATGTAGCAAAAGGTATACCAATGCGTTCTTTATCGAGAAGAATCTGCGTGGTCGTACCTCGCCTAGCAAGTTCTTCCGCATTACAGTTTCCCTCGATATCCCTGTGACCAGGGACCCATGTGAGAGACAGTCTGTACACGATCGCACCGTTAAGGAGCGTTGGTCGCACTACTGAGATGTATATCCATTGGCAAATCCTGGGGTTTAGACCCCATTTCTTACCTATTGCTCTTTTGAATATATAGAGGGCCTTAGCTGCATTCTCGTATCTTTGAATAATATTATCTTTCCAGTTAAGCTTCTTGTCTAAGATGACTCCTATAAATTTAGCTTTTGATCCCAGACTAAGTTGAACGCCATGCAGTACTGGTGGGTTGATAGCGGGGATCTTCTATCTCCTTGTGAATAGTACGAGTTCCACTTTTTTTGATTTGACACAGAGGCCACATTTGATAGTCCAGGGCGATACTTTTCGTAGTGTTTCTTGCATTAATTCGCAGAGGGTTTGTGGAAACTTCCCTCTGTATGCAATGGCGATGCCATCGGCGTAGGCAATTGCTTTGTCTCCACCCCATTCCGTTTGCGTTAATAGCGAGTTTACTGTGAGATTCCAGAGCAATGGGGAGAGAGCTAAACGCCGTAGAGTGCCTCTGTTTACATATCTGGATCCTTGATATCCTTCCAGGTATGGAAATATCTGGTCAATAGTTGATTTACCAGATCTACAGCCACGCTGATGCTCTAGACATCTGTAGCCAGATTAACTCCTTGGATCCAACAAGAGTATACTATAGTCTTAGAACTTGTAAGTAGCCACATCTTACAATGAATTTTCAAGCATTATCCTTATTAGCCAGCTCTCACAGCTTTGTTGACGAGCACTCTTTGAGTACCAGCGACGGATGCGTATTTTCCCTGCAACGAGATATTGATCCGTGTCGATGTGAGGTCCTCGGGGCGTACCCACATCTAGAACACTAGAGACATGTTCTCATTCTATTACAACATGATCGGCTTGGTAGTGCAATTTTCGATCCGACGACAGCCATATAGCTTCATGGATTCCCTTGTGCGAAAATCTGGTACTGCAGATAACTATATTTCGTGTTCCGGCGGAGTCGATCAGCCCCAGCACGCTTGGGCGTCTCTAGTAAAAGCAAATGCGTTCCATACTCGTAAGGATAGATAATCCCTTCAAATGTGTTTCTAGCATATAAAAATCAATCGAGAGTGGCTTAAAACTATAACTATAACTATAAAAAAAATTCGTATCTAATAAAAACTTGGTAATACACGATTTTCCAAAGAGAGTGACACTTCCAAGAATTTCGCTGACATATCATATCGATATTCCTATCACAGAAAACAAGCACGTCTCGAATTTACGATGAATTCGTCTCTCCAAAAACGACCAAGACACTTGCGAACTTGCTTTTTCTGAAACCTTTCAATGTCTCCCCAGATAAATGTACCTCAAACATTAACTTTGAATATTATTTAAATATATTTATTCAATTAGGCATCAATATCTAAATAGTGATTTCAAATCACCACAACAGGAAATGAGTTGTTATGCACACAAATGAGTTGCTGATTAAATGATTTTTTTTATTTAAATAAAAAATTAGATGCAGCATTTAAAATGTAATATAATTTTTATAAAACACAACCCAAACAAACGCTTAACCGAGCTGCCGAGCTGCTAAGCTGCCCGCCCCAAAAGACTCTTAAGCAAATGCAACGAAAGGTGGATGGGGCACTCACGCGTACATTTAAGCTATTAACGTTTGTATGTAAGTATTTAAATACAAGTATGTAGGTTTGTGCGTATAAACAACTTAATTTTTATGCCTTCGCCTATCCTATAAGCAATTTAAGCTCGAATTCACTTCCAATTGCTTTTAACAAACGCTCACGCTTCCATTTAGTCGCTCTTACTTACTCGTACTCGCTACATAATCACTCAATCGGCCAGCTATTACTACCGGCTAAGCATATTAACGTTATCTATATGACTTTGGCGTGACCCCCTCGCCGTCCCTACTACCCTCACCAACCGCGCCAGCTCCTTTCCGCTTGGCCATTACTCGTGTCCATTCCATTCAAACAACTCAATTGCATTAAGAGCCATAATCGTTTCGAAAATGTGACTATGGGAAAAATATGCAAATTTCCTGTGGCATCTACATGTGTGTGTGTGCGTCTGCATGTTTGCTTCAGTTTGACATCAAAAATTTAATAATGGCGGCGGCTGCGGCGTCGTCGTCGGCGACTTTGGCTTTTATGCCTACGATCGATCGTTCGATATGAAAGCCCAAGCGTGGTCATACTCGTATATGTATGTTTGTTTATATGTAAATACATGTATATTATAGTAGTTTGTTGTTGCAGTTGCATGGACTTAAGTGCGCATACGACAATCGACAGGTAGCCCAAATATTTATAGTAGCCAATTATAGAGATACACATTAATGAGATTTTCGGACGTCGAACGGACTGAGTGAGTGCAGGCAGTGCTGATAAGATGTGCATGTGTGTGTCGTGTGTGAGATTGTGTGTGCCGTTTGTGCAGCTCGGCATTCTGAGCGCTTCTTTTTGTGTCGTAAAATATGGTACAACGAAGAAAACATACTTTACTTTACTTACTTACGCGGTCGAGAGATGCGGAGCGCAAGAGAAGAGGCGATTAGGCGGCGGGAGACAATTACCATAAGTCAGCGCAGTGACGGAGGGAGTTCTGGTATAAGTTGTTCCACTGAAGTTTGACTAAATTAGCCCAGGACCCCCGCATGGGTTCGAAACTTAAAATAATTTTTTTTTATAATTGCGGTTACCGCTTTGCAGGGACGCCTACCACGAACTGGCGAAGGAGCTCGGCCGAAACTTGGTTTTAGCTGTTTTACGGCGACAACTAATTTCCAATCTTGGGTGTGACGAAACGGATCGATTCTGTCCGCCCTCCCAATGGCTTTATAGCAAATTCCAAGCTCAGCTCGTATGAGCTTCCTGACTTGCTAGCTTCATAGCTTCAAGTGTGACGGAAAGTATCGATTTTGTCAAGTCTCTCTGTCAGTCTCCTGAACCGTTGGAAGGTAAATACCAATGCTCGGCTTATATGAGCTGTTAACAATCCCAAGTTTATTCGACCGTCTGGCCAATGTTTTTCTAGCGCATTCTTCTTCACTTCTTAGCATCCAGCGCCTCGAGTAGAACGAGATGGAGCTTTTTTGACAAGTTTCTCAGTCGGTTCACCGGGCCATTTGAAAGTATGCCCTAGGCTGGCAGCGGACGGTCGTTAGCACTGCAAAGTTTATTCGACCATCCGATCAATCTGTTGATAACACATTCCCCTTCTTATCCTTCTCCTTGTTATTTTCCAGTATCTCAAGTGTGATAAGATGGATCGGTTTCTCAGTCAGTTCTCAGTCAGTTCACTGGCCCCAAGCTCGCAGCGGATGGTCCGTTAGCACTGCAAAGTTTATTCGATCATCCGGTCAATCTATTGATAACACATTCTCCTTCTTCTTTGTCTCCTTGTTAGTCTCCAGCGCCTAGAGACGGATCGTTTTTGTCAAATTTTTCTGTCGGTTCGCTGAGCAGTAGGAAAGTTAGCCTCAATCTCATAGCGAAAGGTCTGTTGGTACTGCCAATTGTATTCAACCATCCGGTCCATCCGTGGCTAGCGTATTCTTCTTCTTCTTCTTGTGATTATGGTCAAGTTTACAATGCAGACCTGGCGCTAGATGGGGATACTAACGGAAAATAAGTTGCAATCCACTTGTCCATTCGTTAGAGTAGAGGTCGCTCTTTTCCTGATCCTACCATCGGGTTTTGCGACGAGAATTTCTAAAACTACCATAAAGTACTCTGGTGATATATCCTCCGCCGCTTAACGGCTGGACTATATCCTTATCGTCATACGACTCAAAAGAGCTCATCGTTCTACCCAAGTTGATGCGCAAAGCACCATAAGTGTCTTGCAATTTTTTTCTTTTGAACACTCCTAATGCCATCTCGTCGGCTATTGTCCTCAACCACGCTTCGACAGCAAATAGCGGTACGAGCAATATGAATGGAAGCATTCGGTACGTGATCGTCGAGAGTGGGCATAACTTATCGAGTGACTCTATGCAGGGCATGAGCTCCGCTCCTCGTCAAGGTGCGTAGTGACGAGCATCGAATTGGTGGGTTCCATAGAAAGAAGTAAAACATGGCATAGCCCAGCGACCACCATAAGCCATAAACTCCCAGATAATCTGATCCGGGTAGCGCCCGATCTGTCAAAAAGCCTTAAAGCCACGTTTAAAACACGCAGTGCTGTTATCGAACTTTTAGGGATCCATGTTACCTTCGGGCTCGCAATGTTGGATCACTCTCCTCTATTATTTACCTTTTATACTTATTTCGAAGTTCCGTGCAAAACCAGAGGTCGTATCCCTAAGCCCATATGATGACTGCTCGATATTGGAGTCTGGTCAGGAATCTTTGTTCAAAGGTAAACCTTTACCTCGCCGAGAGGGGAAACTCTTTTTTCACTGCAGGACATTCCCAAAAAACAACTTTGGGGGAATATTTTTGTGACTACAGCAACAACAAGAACAAACGAATAGCTCGAGCTACCTTGCCAGACCCGAGTAGTACCGACACAACTAATAGCTTGAGGGGTTGTTAGACAAATACTTATTCAGACTGTCCTATATGAAATTAGTTCCTGCAAGCAAATACCCTTTTTCCATGTCCACTGAATTCCAACCCGTAGAAACAGCCAATTTTTTGGGTACCCATTTGATGAGCTCGATGACTATGACCGGCTTTACCTGCACCTGCCCATCAAAGTAGTTCCTGCCCGACTTTAATCAACTCTTTGCATGACACTGATTCTCTCTTTAGTAGGAACCCGTCTTAACAGTTTTCAGGGCCCCCGTTTGATGAGCCCCCGTTTGATGAGCAAAACGAGTCGCCTGCTGCTAAGTGCTACTACAACAAAATTTTGGATCGCTTTCTAAACTTAATTTTTGATTTAAATTAATATTCCATAACTTTTGAATGTTGTGGCATCGGGATTTGCACCCGAGCCTCCCAAATAGCAGTACGCAATGCTAACCACCCGGCTCGAGAGGCCGGTCAAGGGAATACAGAGGCGAGTACACGCTGCCTCGAAGAAGTTAGTCTCAAAGCGTAAGCATGTTAACTCTTTTTTAAACGAAAATGCCGCTCTGAGCGCCGAAAGGCTGGTAAATGTTTACAGCTGGTGTTGTTCTTGCGGGAAGAGCTGCGGTCCAAACCTATCTACAGTGTCGAAAAAAATTGCTTCAAATCGTACGTACGCTCACGTTCTTAAAGAAATAACACATTTTCCTTCAAGTACTCGTACAACCGTACTCAATTCATTGCTTACTCCCCTACCGAAACCCCATGTCCTCCAAACTTCCCAGCCGGTGTTCTTGAGAGAAAAGCACCATTCAGACGTTTCTACCATCAAATGACCGATCCCATCTGCACCAAGCTCTAGTCTACTTGCTTTAATTTTACTTGTACTTGCTACTCGCCCCACCTAATATACATACATACATACATACATACGAGTAGATACATATGTACATATTTTTTCCACCACTTTGTCCCCATTAAGACTATTATTTGGTTATTAGGTTTTTATCAGCTAGCAAACCTGACTTCGTATGCTCATTACAATAGCAAAAACAACGTGCGTGTGCGTGTACATATGTTTGTTTGTATGTATCTAGGTATGTATGTATGTGGGCACGTATAAACACGGCTTAAACTATAAGTTGTGTGTGTGTGTGCGTGTAATCATTTGTTGCCTCTTTTCATATGTTGTCAACATCTTTGGCTTATTTGAGCGGCAGTAATAATTATAAACACACATACACGTACATATAAACGCTAACACACCTACATACATATGTAACTCTACTTGTGTATGATGAGCAACTGAAATCCTCACTGCAAGCGGTGCGTCGGCGCTTTTGATGCGGTGCACAATCAGTGTATAAAAAAGTCAAGAAAGTATAAATAAAAATTACAACAACAACAAAGAGAAATGTGAATTACAATAAAAAATTACAAAACCTCACATCTTTTCTCCACTTAACACCGCTCGACGGACACATAAATAGCGATCAGGCACCACCACCAACACCACCAACACACCAGCATCAACCACAGCGTCACTTTGTTCGCAGCTCTGCGCGCTTGTTGTCCGCCCGTCCGTGCGTCCGTCCATCCACTCGCCGGTCCACTCACTCGTCCGCTCAAATGAAGACATCACAAAATATAATTATGGTTTTTTTTTTGTGAATCTTTCGATTGCACTGCATTCCCCGATGCTTCGATCATCAGCAGCATCTGCCGCGTAGCTTTATTACTCAGCCATTGCTGCGCTGACGGTTGCTGTCGTTGTTGTTGTTGTTTTTTCGTTTGTTACTGTTTGGTTGATGCGGCCGCTTTTGCTTTGACATCGTCGGTGATGTGTTTGTTGTGGCATATTTTGTTGTTATGTTACGCGTTATTATGCTTACATACATATTTACATACATTCATACACATTTTGATATGTAAATATATCAATATGTGTGTGAGGACATAATTTGAAATTACCATTCCACACCTGAGTATGAGTGACGGCGACTTTGTGTTTTGCAGCCAACCTGGCTGTCTTATTGGCTTTGACTTGTTGGTATGTTTGTATGTACGTATGTATGCGTATATGTATGTATGTATGTATGAATGTTTGTGCTTTAAAGTATTTAAAGAAGATTTGTATAGTTTGATGACAAAACGACAGCCATGGGTAACTTTTTATGTATATTAATGTATGTAAATATATTAGGTCAAGTAAAAAGTTTGTTCGGTTTTTTTTATTGATTTTTCAAAATATGATAACTTTGTGTACATTTGTCCAATTTAAGTCAAATATGCCCCGTTTTGTTCGTAAACTTGTTGCCAATGAGATGCCAACTTCATTATACCCCTCTCGTAGAAGGATGCGTTCCTATTGGCAAAACACTCGGAGAGCCAATTTTCACAGGTCTCTCTTGAGGCTAACTTCTCACCATTAAGCGCGTTCGCCATGGACAGGAAAAGATGGTAATCACTTGGTGCCAGGTCCGGACCATAAGGTGGGTGCATTAGGACCTCGCATCATCCGAGCTCCTGGAGCTTCTGGCGCGTCACCAAAGACGTGTGTGGCCTGGCGTTGACCTGATGGAACACAATTCGGCCGCTGTTGATCAAAGATAGCCTCTTCGGGATGAGTGCTGTTGGCAGTAGAGGGCCGAATTCAGCGTTTGGCCATAGGGGTGCAGCTCTTAGTAGATGATTCCTTGTCAATCCCACCAAACACACACCAAAACCTTCCTGGCCGTCAATCCTGGCTTGGCCACCGTTTCCGCCAGCTCACCGCTTTTCGACCACGACCGATTTCGCTTGACGTTGTTGACGCTTCAGAAATGGGTCGATTTTGTTGCGATTCAGCAGCGATTCGCAGATGGAAATTCGGTCCATCTTTTTTTTTTGCGTTAGTTCGTGTGGCACCCAAACATCGAGCTCTTTTTGAATCCAAGGTTATGCAAATGGTTCCAAATGGTTTTCTGGCTTATCTTTATTTCCTCAGCAATTAAATAAGTGCTCACCTGACATTGTTGAGACTGATAATGTGAATATCATTGGCATCCGCCAGTAGTTTATTCAGTCATGGTATCTTCTCAATGTAGAAGACACAAAAGAAAGTCACCTTGTTTGAAAACTCGTTTTTTAACGAACGCCTCGGAGGGTTCCTTTCCATTACTGACGGGGTATTTAGCATTGTTCAGCGTCAGTTTATACAGTCGTGTAAGTTTTGAGGGTAAACCAAGTTCAGATATATTTATATAGAGCCAGCTTCTTTACGAGACACCAAAGCCATCTTTAAAATCTCACCAGTCATTCTCAAGGCCACGCTGATAAATGGTGGATCTGTCAACTCTGCGGTGCTTCAGTTCGTTGATGGTGAGCTTGAATCTCTCATAGAATTTGCGCGATAGCACCTTATACCTATGCCGTGTTGAGAAGCCTTTTCTTGCTGTAATAGTGGGGTTCCCCTTTTGTGTGGGTTGGACAGGGACCTAAAGTTTATACTAAGCCGCCTCCAAACGGCTGAAGGTTTTTTTTCTTTCATGTTCGAAATACACTCGGAGGAGCGGACATTCCCTGCCGAGGGACGACCGCAATTAGGAAATTTAACTTATTTTTTTTTTTAATTAATTTTCCATAATTTTTGGATGTTGGTGGCACCGGGATTTGAACACGATCCTTCCGAATGTCAGTACGCAATGCTAACCACTCAGCTACCGCGGCCGCGGTACTGTAAAAAAAAACTGACGCATGTACCGCGTCAGTTATTTGTAGTCACCTTTGATTAGCTCAACCGGTAACCCATCAGTTCCCGCCGCTTTATTATTCTTTAAGCAGCCAATCGCTATGGGAACTTCATCATAGTCGGATGACGAAAACCAGTAGTCTCCCTTGCAGCTGATCGTGGTAGTACCGACCATCAGAAAATATGCTGAATTCGGCGATCCAGAAAGATTTACACTTTACAATTAAAGACACTGTTGAACTCGGCAGAATTGGGAACTTCGACTTTAAATCATCTAGGCGGCTGGCGGAAACATTTTACCACTCATTTAACATTTCAGTTTCACGTAAAGTCAAGAAACGTTTAAAAGGTAAGTCGTAGTTCCAAGTTCTACCTAAGTGGGCGGACGATCTCTCTCTCCCTTCTTAAGCTCTTAAATTGACAAGTATCCCTGCCATTACCATTGCACTGGTCTTTATACTTTCTTATCATACTGTAAGACGGAAAACTTCCTAATCACCTCTACTGTCGACGTTGATAGAGGAAGTCAAAGTAATAAGCTGCCACTGTGTCTCTTCCTCAAAAACTTGATGGATAATGTCATAAAAATGAAAAACTTGTCACTTTGCGCATGCGTCGTTAAAGAGCGAGATACCGACACACTCGTATGTCTTAAAATTAAAATTCTGTCACTTATATGGTGTACACAGGCACTGCGCCAAATCGACGAAACCAGCGGCAAGTTAAACAGCAGGAATTCCTTCCGGTTCTATTAAATAATACTCCACCCCGTGAGCATGGGAGGGTTTCAAGAGAGTGTTCTTTCGCATAAATGACGCCTGTTATGCATTCTTACTTCTACTGTTGTTGCCCTTGCCGTTGCTGCCTGCTGCAATTTACCGTCTGTCTGTTGTCTGTGTACCGAGTGATCAGCAAACGATCAACGAGCGTTCAACGATCAGTGACGTCTCAAATTGGACACATTCAAATCGCTACAATTCGAATTGATTCGCTGCGCTTCGTTTTATTTTATGCGCTCGCTTTTTTTTTTGTTTTTTTCTTGCTTTGTATTTTCTGTTTTCGGTTTTCTGCTTTTATTACGACTTTATTATTGTATTATGATGATTATTATGGCGGATGGTAAGTTAGCTGGTTGGTAGGCCGATAGGCTGGTAGTGAGCAGCGCAGCCGAGTTCTGATCTGTACCTTCTTGCTGACATTTATATTCTTATAAAGAAGTTGTTTGTGTATGACGACAGTTGGCAGTTGGCGGCGGCGGCGGCGGCGGCGGCGGCAAACGATTGTTGTTTGTAAGTTAATAAGCCGTAGATTGGTATTATTGTCAACATTTATGTTGATCAAGTTGTTTCAAAATGTTGATCATGATGATCGTGTTGTTGTTGTATGGAGGAGTGTGGTGACCAAAGTATGGCGTAGAGTGTCCATGGTCTCGCTGAGGTGAGAAAAGTTGTGCGAGAAATGCTTGTGTGTGTGGGTTTAGTAGGGTAAATTCTCTTGTAAGTACATATATTTGTATCTATGTATTACTTTTTTAATTTTTTTTTATATTTTTATTTCGCTCTAGAATATTACAAAGACATAAAATTAATAATTTTCTTGCTCGGAGTTGGAGTTTTGTTCCCCCTCCCAAAAATAAAAGCAAATAATTATAAAATTATTGGTATTTCAAAGGCTTCTTTTGCCGCCAATGTTTGTTAATATGTATGTAAATCATATATTTATATATTTACATATATGGTACATATATATGTATGTATATATGGTTATGTGTTCCATTGCATTATAGCTGTAAATAGTGGTAATTAGCATGGCGTTGACTGTGGCATGCAACGCAGTGACCACAAATATGGTAGAATTAAACATACTAACATACAAACTTACATATTTATATAGGGAAATTTAGATATGTATGTATGTTATACACATAGTGTTCACAGAAATAACAATTGCACTCGATTTGTTTGACTCGCTCACCGGCTCCTTGATGAAGACTTCAGCATAAGAAAATGTACAGATGAAGGTTAAATAAATAGATAAGGTAGAGCTGAGCTCGGTTTGAGTCGAGCTGTTTTCATTTTAGTATTCATCGAGCAAGGTTCAGCGTTTATACAGATTAGCGCTTGCCTTCGAGTTCCTTTAGAGGTGCAGTTTCTAAGAGAGCCAAGTCGACTTCCACTCCTGCTCTGTGAGAGCATTCAAAAACAACTCGGTATACGTACAGATGAAAAGGTTTTCGACAAGGTCAAAAAAAGAGCTGGTACGATAAAGATTTTCTTACAGCATTGAAAAAACAATCTCCTTCTGTCACCAAGTTACAATTGATGCGTAGGGTATGGGCAAGATACAGAAAGTTGAAAATGAAAATGCGCCACATTTGCAGACAGAAAAGTACTCGTATTGGCCGAAGAGTACGAGTATGAAGAATATCAGGATCGAGAGTTCTACGAAAAAATGAGCAGTCTCCCAGAAGGTCTCACAAGCCGATCTTCTTCCAGTAGGAACGAGAAATTGAAACACTTGGAGATGACAAACCCAAAACCCCAACCCATTACGATGGTACACGTACCAACACACGACGATGATGAAGTTTAAATAGTTATTGTTCGCTTGAAGAATAACAAAGTGGTCTTAGCTGATGGCTCACCTGCTGAGCTATTTAAACAAGGCCCTGAAGAACTGACAAGGTGTATGCAACAGCTTCTTTGTAGAATATGGTGGGGCAAAAATATGCCCGATGCTTTCAACCCAAGTGTGCTCTGACCAATTCATAAAAAGAGGGACCCTGAAATCTGTGCTTACAATTGTAAGATAAGTCTCCTCAATAAACTGCATATAAGATCAATAAACTGATTGGACTTTGTAAGGAATGTCTGTGCGCTTTTAAAAAGGCTTGAATGAGAGGCAGTGTGGCTCTTGGTTGATTTTAAAGATGTCTTCGACAGCACGAAAAGAAGACAAAGATGAAAAGGAGCAGCCTCTTCCGTATGCCACAATGCAAGCAGACGCTGAGCAACACCAAAAGCTCAGTCAGAATTGAGAATGATCTCTCCGAACTGCTCGTTACCAAACAAGGTTTCAAGCAACTTTATCGTGTGATTTAATCAATTTGATGCTGGAGAAGGTAATAAGAGCTAAAGAGCTAAATAGAGAAGGTACAATATTCTACTAGTCGCTCCTCAATCTCATACTACAGTATGCTATGGAAGTGTGGACTTTGAAAAAATCCAATGAGTCAACTTTGGAACTCTTCGAGTGAAAGAATTTGCGGAAGATTTATGGTCATCTGCGTATAGGCGACGGCGTAGACATTAGAGCGATGAGTTGTAAGAGATAAGTCATGCCATTGACATAGTTCGAGGATGAATGAAAACTCTCCAGCTCTGTATTGGATGCAGTACCCGCTGGTAGAAATAAAGGAAGAGGATGAACTACACACTGTCGGAATCAATAGGTGGAGAAGAACCGGGATTCTCTTGGCGTCGAGCATCTAAAAGAAGAAACGAATGGCGGCTCCATCTTGATCTTTTCTTGTGCCGATAGGATCCCAACTTGGTCAGTTTGTCAGATTTATCGCTGCCGAGAGTGAAGTTGACCTGCTCAAAGCCTATTTACAATTATTGACGGCTATGTAATTTATTATTGCCGAGACAAGGCGAACAGTTCCGTCAAGTTGTCTGTGTATATAGTAACTTTCTGTATCCTCCCGTCGTTATTCAATAAAGGGTCACCGTCAAGGTCTTTTCTATGCTTAGTACTTCCGCTTGAAAGATGCTTGCTGAGTTTGGTAGACGGATAGAGAGAGAGAGAGAGAGAGAGAGAGAGCTGTTAAGATCCTTGGAGTATTCTCCCGTCATCACCATGCAATCAATTTTGAACCCAACTTACCCTACTAGACTTCTCCTCCCTTCCCGTTCAGTCTAGGGGACATTCTCACTTCTAAGCAACTATCAAAGTCCAACCTTGGCAGAATATAGCCTCATTTAGTTGAAGTTTGTGAGGGTTGGCTCAGGATATGACTGTGTCCATAGCTGGTTTGGTTCCAACCAGAAAACTTCTTAGGTCTGATTGCGGAGCAGGGCCATGTCAAGCTTAACAGGCGAGCATGTGTATTTCTGTATAAAAACAAATGGAAACTTTCAACCGTTCGGAAGTGACTTGAAAGTTTTGGGCCCTTCATATGCGAGCCTCAGACGAAATTCGCGACGAGGTTTATGAATGCCGAAGTTAACCGACTGTCACCTGAGGACTACGCTTGTCTTAGACCCAGCGCCTAATTACCTCGAGAAGAGTTTGTAAACTCTCACGAACTTCGTTTAGGCGCTACTAAAAAGAACGTTTTTAAAGGTCATCGAATGGGCCCGCCAGGAAACATGATGTTACGTGTGGTTTCGACTAGAGGGGTGTGGTTTTAGATAAGCTAAGAAGAAGCATGAGTTCCTTGGTGTTTAGGCGATAACAAGAGCTTTTCCGCCACGGTTCCCTATGCGGTGTTCTGACAGATTTACATGTTATATATGCTCATACGCGTCTCATCAATCCCCGACGCCTGGACACATGACGCGTAGTTCATGAGAGATCAGCCTTGTATGTTGTCGGAAATGTATCTTTGTCCATAACCAAGTGCTAGCGACTACCGATTTCAGGATTATTCTGTGGCACTGTAATTTGATAACAACAGCGTTTACATGAGGATTGAAGGAGTGAGTCTCATAATACTAGGATCCCCAAGCTTAACGTGGCGTGGCGATATGGAAAAAGGAGCCAAAAGAGAGCGAATTTTGTTTTAATTGGTACTCACACATCTCAATAGATCATCAGACCATTTTGAGTTCGACTAGGTAGTTGAAATTACCGCTTAGTGCACTTGTCTCCGAGCTCCTTCGTACTAACTTTGGTCTTTTGGCATCTTTGTTTAATGATTTTGTGGACGAGGCTCCTGTTCCGAGTCTAATAGAGATACAAAATTCTTCGGGTTTCCATAATTTTTGTTCGACATTAAGTTCATTAAGATAGATTAACAGACGCACAGACGGACAAGCCAACAGAGTAACTTGGTTGAATAATTAAATAGTTTATGTCTTAATCATACAAACAACCGTCAGGCGTACTAACATAATATTACCCGCGTGAGTGCGTTGCGCTTGGCTTTAAAAATGTGAGAAAATAAAAAAAGGGTAACAGCTAAGCATTAACAAATATACTTTAATCCCCATCAACCAATTTAAATTGTACGCATTCGAAGATTTTCGTGAATTTCGGTCGATCACCCGCTGATTTTGGCATTCATTGTAGCATCCTTCTTAAAATATGTTTTTCTCTCTTATGCATACCATTTACAATGACCAACTGTTGCCAACAGCTTCGTCGGCGGACCGGCCAATCGCCTTAGCTACTTACGCGAGTTTTTCGTCGAAACGCATGCAGATCGATCGATTGCGCGAGTGACAGTTCGGACGATCTTGTTTGAACACATACAAAGCGATACATGTGAAATGAGGACACCAGAGCAGCAATGCCTCTGAGGCGGCGGACGAACATGTGTACACGTCACTACAGTGGCTCATCATTTGTCTACAGAGTACCGCAGCAGCAGCAGCAGTGCACACACCAGGCGGAAGACACGGGAGACACGAGGAAAGTGAGTTAAGTCAAGTGAAGTCAATTCAATTTCGTGGCAAACATACATACATACATATACTCCACTGCTGTACTCCTGCTGTTGACGCTGACAACAAAGCGACGATGATGTATTGCCCTCTACACGCTTTCAGCTCGACAAATGTTCGAATTCTTATTGAATGTGACATTTATACCCGCGTAGAACATGCATCCAACAGGCAGCGGGACATCCATCCATCCAACCAACCAACCATCCATCTACGAGTGTGTAGCTACTACTGAGACTACTATTTAGCCTGACTTCAGTCGTTTTGACTTCTGCTTCTGTCTGTATCTCGGTTTGTCTGTCTGTCTGTTTGCTGCTACATTACTTTGTTCTTATTTTTAATTATTCCACTGCTGATAAAAGCGAAAACAACAGGCGAAAAATGGTTAATCGTCCAAAAATTTGCTTGTTTGCCTTTTGTAGAACCGGTCACTCATCTTGTGATCCGTCGATCTATCTATTGAAACGCTCGATTGTCATGCGTTCGTCTGCGCGACAATCCGCTCCCAGGTGTCCGCTGCTCCGTCTTCGTTTGTTGACCAGCCGCTGTGCTGTCTTTTTGTCAGCCACTTTGTCAGCAGAGTTTCATCTTCATCTTCATCTCCATCTTCGAATTTGCACTTCTCCACCAAGCTGTGCTCCCTCCACCGTCCAACTCCTGCTGTTTTACGCATTGCCACTGTTACTTATAGAGCCGAGCTCATATGTACAACACTCTACGCGCCCCCCTGCACCCTCATTGTTGTCGCACTGCTGAGTACTGATGTTGTTGTCCTGTTGACTTGGGATTTGGATTACCGATTTGTTTGCCATCGTCTATTATATCAACATTTAGACGGACAGCTGGACAAGTTGGCTGCTGTTCAGCGCTCCGGTGTTGAGCTCCAGTGTGTTGTGCTTAGGCTTTGCTGCTCGTACATGCTGTGTAAATATGTCCGTATGGATTTATTTGCAAATATGCTTACTTTCACACATTTGTTGGTACATCTAGACATACCTACATACATACATATATATGGTACATAATCATAAATATAATATTGCTAATGCGTTGAGACATACTCGTTTGTTTTTGGTAGGTAAATACGCTGTGCGATTTGATGCTGCTCTTTTATGAGTGAGTGCGTGCGTGTGTGTGTGTATGTGTGTCGCTTTGTAAGAAACTGTCATTTGTGTTTTCCTTCCTTTTCATGTTTATTGTAGTTTATTATGGCGATGATTTGTTTTGTTTGCTGACAGTTTATTTTGCTTATTAATTCCTCTGGATTTAAATTTCAAACGGACTTATTGCCGATGGAGTTTGACAGTCGTATGATCGCGTGGAAAAGTGCAAAATGGTTAATAGTAGATGTGGTGGCAATATGGGAAAATAGCCTGCGCGAGGTAACTCAGATCTTACGGAGCAAACGTACTTACATCTTATTCCGTGCGATCTCTATCTCTCTCTCTGCCTCTCTTTATCTCTCTCCTTCTCCCCTCTATTTCTCTCCCTCTCCCTCTCTCTCCCCCTCTCCCTCTCTTTCTCTCTCTCTCTCTCTCCCTCTTTCTCTCTTTCTATGTCTCTCTATCTCCGTCTCTCTGTCTCCCTCTCTCTCTCTGTCTGTCTTCCTCTCTCTCCCTCCCTCTCTCTCTCCCTCTCTCTCTCTCTCTCTCTCTCTCTCTCTCTCTCTCTGTCTCTAAGATCCTTTCAAATCGGCTTCATTAATTTACATTCATTATAGATATTGTTATAGTCCAAGCTTCTGCGTCGCACACAGCAGATCGAAAATAAAGAACGTCTTGTAGAGTTTAGTTTTTGTTAAATTGCCTACTCAATCCAAAGTAGCAGCCCTTGGCAGGAATCACACGATAGAGAGTCACCTCTCGTCTGAAACCTCATTTGGAAACGAACGGAGTGGACATGTCCTTTCCAATTCTGATTGGTGTTATCCAGCTATAATTTACATAGCCGTTTAAGTTATACAAGAATACCAGCTGCAGACCCAGCAGCCTAATCACGGCTATTATCTGGTCAATGATTGATATATCAAATTTGAAGCCACACGGATATGAAACCAGGTCCCGAGAGCTTATCTCATTCACAAAGAGAAGAGAACAATCATGGGTCTCCTTACAGGGCTAGACAGGCATTAGACAGAGAGCGTGCGTAGAAGCTGTGCGTTCCAGAAAGCGATTTCTGTAAGAGTTGTAGAGAAGATGAAGAACTTGAGACTTTAAGACACTTCTAAATGAATACTCCGCTCTTCTGAGTAGCAAGTTAGAGTCTCTAGGGACGGTAACCTCTAGAGATTTGAGCGAAATATTGGAATAAACCAACTCCAGACATTGGATCGACCTAACCTAACTTAGACTAAGCCTTTCGATAGAAAACAAATAATTAAAATGCATTTACCTCGCATCTAGAAACTAAAATGCCAAAGCATCATGCCTCACCAACTTTTCTCTGAGCAGACTTATCCTTCTTACGGAAATTAAGAAACAAACAGAGTTGTCAAACTAGTGGGAATATATTGTGATACATGCTTTTCTCCATCGTTAAGTTAAAGACATATAAAAGTTTCTACCAGCCGATTGAAACTTCACTGTGCCCTTCGTATTTTCAAAAAAGTTAATTGTGGCACTTCAGTAATAAACGTCGAAGACAATCTTCGAACTGTTCGACCTCAAAGGTTTCTGGCAATGTGGCTCATTATGATTAGCTTTCTTCTTGTGGATCGACCGCAGTAGCCGTACCTGTGAGTGTTGTGGGTCGAACATACCTAGATGTCAGTCTAGGAAAACCACATCTAACAAGTTTTTTCAGGACATGAATCCCAGCAGGGAAAATGAAATAATATTGCAATTACCACAATCCTGGTGACACTGTACCAAAATGGACAGATGGATAAAAATGTGAGTGGAAGAGTTATGCAATCATGAAGGCAGTAATGCATCTCGAAGCCAGCTTTAAAGATAACAACAACTTTGTTTGCAGCCACGGTCAGGCAGCAATACGATAAGCTCCAAATTATGTCGTACTGTCGTCGATCCCTTCAATCTCCAAACAAAATATATTAGTTCTCACATGGATCGCTGGTCTTTGGGTACCGAAGGAAATTATAAAGCCGATGAACTTGCCAGGTAAGGTACTGCCAGGAAAAATGGTCACGAGAAATATATTCCTTAAAAAGACGGTACATGTCTTAAGTAATAGGAAAAAAAGACTAGGAGATTTTGCATGAGCTGCAAGGAAGATGGTTTGGTTAACAACATTGCGCCTTTCGAATCTTCTTTTCAATGTCGCCGTATAACTCGTACAGCTCATAGTTCCATCGGCTGCGGTATTCGCCATTCCCAATGCGCAAAGGACCAAAAATTAAACCTTTCTCTCCTTTCACCTTTCAGATGTTGTCATCGTCCATGCTTCCGCACCATATAACAGGACGGGAACAATGAGGGACTTGTAGAGTTTGGTTTTCGTTCGTCGGGATAGGACTTTACTTTTCAAATACCTATTCGGTCCAAAGTGGCACTTGCTGGCATTGGATTTCCATGTTGACGTTGTTGTTGGTGTTAATACTGGTTCCAAGATAGACGAAGTTATCTACCAGATCGAAGTTATGACTGTCAACAGTGACGTACGTGTAGTTTGTTTGTTTGATGACAGGAGATATTTCGTTTTGTCCTCGTTCACTACCAGATCCAGAAATCGAAGAACAGACATTTTTTATGCGACTGTCGTCTTTGGGTAACGCCGCGTTTCAAAACTTTGAATTTTTCGATTTTTGGTCCACTTCACAGGGAGAATAGTAGTCTTCCTGTTAGTCTAAGCAAAAAGCTACCAGTGTACCAAATTTCAAGTATATCGCATCTTAAATAATATTTTTTTTTAAATATATCAGTCCTTGGTCCACTTCCCGAAACCGTAAGTCTAGTAAAGGTAATCCATTATTCCTTGAGACTAATTCAAAATCATTCGCCGTAGAACAGGAACAGGTTATCATTTGGTGCGAGATCCGAACTATAAGGTGGATGCATGAGAGCCTACTCAACCAAGCTCACAGAGCCTCGGGCGATTTACTATCGATGTGAGCGATCTGGCGTTGTTCTCGTAAAACACAATTGCCTTCCGATTTGCCAAAGCTAGGCTCATCTGGGTGATTGCTTGGACCGTCTGAAGTCCAATTGCTGAGATTACGGTTCCGAACTAAGAGTTTGGCCGTAGGGGAGCGGCTCATAGTGGTTGATTATCCGTTGCCTATCTCTCCAAATACACAACAAAACCTTCCCGGCCTTCAATCCTAGCATGGAAACCATTTGAGCCGGCTCTCTGCCCTTGCACCATGATCGTTTTCGTTTGACGTTGCTGTAAGTGATCCACTTTACATGACCAACCACAAAGCGCTGCAGAAATTGGTCGACTTTGCTACGATTCGCAAGTAGAAATTTGGTTCATGAGATTATTGCTCGTTAACTCATGTGACACCCCTACATCAAGCTTCTTTGTGTATCCAGCCTGTTCAAATGGTTCCAAACCCGACGATTTCCATTATTTTATCGATATTTTAGACAACTTGCTCAATGGCGTGTCTGTATATCGAAAATTACCGGAAGAGGTTGACCATTCTATGCATGCAAATATTCCTTTTAAACCAAATTCTGCTAATTTCCATTCTTTATTTTTCTTAAGAGCAACATTTTTTGCCTTCTTTGTTACACTTTTTGTTGATTTTTTTTTTTTTTATTTTTTTGCTTTCATTACTTATTCTTTCACTTATTTATTGTTTCTTGTCTCTCGGCAAAATTGATTACGCCGTTTGCGGTTAGAGGCGGCCCTTTGCGCTCAGCAAGTGGCCAAGTGTAGCAGCAACAGCAGCAGCAGCAAAGGAAAATAAAATGACAAGTAAAATATCAACAACAAAAACAATAACAACAATGCAGCAGAATAGGTAAGAACAAGCATAACGCATGCGCTCACTGCCATAACGCTCCGTTTGACTGATTGAATTCCGCACAACAAATTGCCAACAAATCGCAGCAGTGCATCGATGCATCAAACTACGAGGCAACAACCACTAGGAAAAACGAAAAAAGAATAACAACATTTCTGTTTAAATGAGCGCTTAAAGGTTTCCCAGTTCCAAGTAGCCGGAGGCATTTCAGCTCAATTCCACCTTTCTGCCGCTCTTCCGTTGTGTCTTTTGTGCTGCTGTCACCTCGCTCATCATCACTGCGCTCCTTTGGGAGGGAAGCAGGCAGCCCAGTCGGGTGAGACGTTGTGATAGTGCAAATTTTGTTTTGTTTTTGTTTTTGTTTTTGTTTTTGTTTTTGTTTTTGATTGATTATGATTTGTGCGGATTTCTGTCAACAAGGTTTGCACACAAATACACAATAAATGAAATGAATGATTTTATTAAATGCCAACCAGAAACATTTAAATGAATACAACAGCAGCAGCAGCAGCAACAACAACAACAACAACAACATTAACAACCAACAATTGCTGTCTCCACCGCAATGCATCAAAACTGGCTTGGCAGCCATTCAAACCACCGAAACACCAATACCATTGCACGCATAATGAGCGAGAAAAATTTTTGCGGATGGGAAAACAAAGAGGCGAGGACAGACAGAGGCAGCAAGGTACCGAGACACCGAGGGGAGTTAAATTGAGCTTAGCTGTGGCGCATGAATGCTCATTTTGCTGTAGAATGGAACAATGGCAGACGGTCACAATTGTAACTACTGGGAAGGTATATATATATGTATATGTATAGGTATACATAACAGAAGAGGTATTTATTGTACTTACATATGTAGGTATGTATACGTATTGTCTAAATATATGTATATGCGCCATTCGATAACTCGTTTTCCATAAAACTTCTCTCGATTGTCGGTCTGTGAGTAAGCCTTTCGAGAGTTTCATGAACACACCCTTCATTGAAGGATAATAATGCATTGAGCGAAATATATTTCTCTATCTTCTTCAATAGTGTCGGCAATTTGGGTGCTAGAAAAGATCATTATTATTTATAAGCATTCATCATATTTGGACTAGTTATCCTTACCTCCAGTCGCTGTAGTAGAGCTGGTAACTGCGCGTGCTACCATGCGACGGGTCTTGGGTCTGGGGAATCCTAGTCCAATCAACGTCCAAAACCATAGAACTAGTTGCCTTCTAAAGGTGGTCGCAAGAAACGATAACTCCTCGTAGGTTATTTCTGATGTGAAATTCGAAACTCATCATAATAATCCATTAACCGGCTGAGACAGCTCGAAACTGTAGTTAGCTCACCAATTCGGGAAAGAAACTCCGCTTAAGTGGTCGTAGTGGTAGAGAGCGTTAGCTGGTCTCATGCGAAGTGTAGCTCAGTTATTCAGTTGATGAGGTTGCTTGATCACGGTACTCCGATCAAGTGCACTTAGGCCTGCTGGCCCATTGTGATACCTATGGTGGGCATATTAAAAGAGGTTCATTCCTCTCACCTTCCTATATGTTCCAACAATTTAGAAGTAATGCTCTATCGACTGTTTGTGTGCCTGCAGCTTGTGCAAAAGTCATTAGAGAAGTACCCCATTCTCTTAACTTGAGTCCCCATCAGACAGTGTCCGGTTATTACGCCAGTTGTTATGCTAATGGAGGTCTTCTTTAGAAGGAACAGTAGTTATAGTGGCAGCTACGATAACCGAGTGGTTAGCATTGCGTACTGCCGTTCTGAAGGCCAGGGCCAGGTCTCGAAGGTCCAATCAAAATACAAAATTATAGAAAACTAATTTTTCTAATAGCGATCGCCCCTCGACAGGGAACGTCAAGTCCTCCAAGTACATTTCCGATATGAAATAAATAAAGCTTCACATAAAAATCCATCAACCGTTCGGTGGTGGCTTAGTTTAAACATATGGGTGTGTGCATTAATTCGTGCGGGAGAGAGGGCTCTACTAGTATTATTTCGCGTATTCATTTCAAAGGTACTGTCATTTCGCGTCGTTTTCAGTAGATGTCATTTGTTTTAGCGTGAACAACAACAATTTGTTTCAATCATTTGAAAATGTCGAAATTTGTACCAGATAAAGTGTTTTTGCGGGGAGTTCTTCTTCATTACTTTAACATGAAGAAAAGTGCTACCGAAAGCCATCGTATTTTACTGGTCGTTTAGTTATGGTGATCATGCTTTAGCCGAGCGAATGTGCCAAAAGTGGTTTGCACGGTTTAAAAGTGGCAATTTCGACTTAGACGACGGAGAACGACCCGGACAGCCAAAAAAATTTCAAGACGAAGAATTGTAGTCATTGCTCGACGCAGATGCATGCCAGACGCAAAAATAACTTGCAAAAGTATTGTATTAGGTGTAGATCAAGCAACCGTTTCCAGATGATTAAAGTCATTAGGATTCATCCAGAAGCTTGGAAATTGGGTGCCTTATGAATTAAAGCCAACAGACGTCGAACGTCGAGTCTGCATGTCGGAAATATTGCTTCAACGCCACCAAAAGAAGTCATTTTGCATCGGATTGTCAGTGGCGATGAAAAATGGATTCATTATGATAAGCCAAAGCGCAAGAGATCGTATGTGAAGCTCGGCCAACCATCGACATCCACGGCAAAGCCACAAGGGTGTGCCCTATTATGAGCTATTGAAATCGGGTCAGACGATCAATGGGGACCTCTACCGAAAACAATTGATTCGTTTGAAAAAAGCCATCACGGAAAAACGACCAGAATATGCGACCAGACACGAATCAATAATTTTTCTTCATGACAACGCTCGGCCACATGTTGCAAGGTTAAAAGCTATTTGGAAAACTGTGGGTGGGAAGTTCTACCTCACCCACCTTATAGCCCAGACAGAGCACCTTCCGATTACCACTTGTTCAGATCAATGCAGAATGCCCTCACCGGAGTACGCTTCACTTCAGAACAGGGTATCAGAAATTGGCTAGATTCTTTCTTGACCTCCACGCCGGGGAAGTTCTTTTGGGATGGGATCCACAAAATGAAGTAGTCAGGAAGTCCCTTGCTCATGACAATTGCGTCGAGTGGTATGGAGTTTTGATTCGGCAGTAAGGATGGTGGATTCTTTAGTGATTATCAAACGTGTTTTTTTATTTCAGTTGAGGTCCACTCAAGCCTTATGAAATCGTGT
Organism: Ceratitis rosa; assembly: GCA_037013455.1. Taxonomy (NCBI): domain Eukaryota; kingdom Metazoa; phylum Arthropoda; class Insecta; order Diptera; family Tephritidae; genus Ceratitis; species Ceratitis rosa. The sequence goes on along the minus strand of JAWMAG010000004.1, from coordinate 34,298,033 downwards.
ATTGCGACATTCAAACAAGACTACAATAGAGATCTCAAAGTGAAAGTTCCTTTCGTGTTAACGACCATTGAAAATGTTTTAAAAATCATGGCGTATACCAGGAGTGTTCCTTCCTTAAAATGTGAAACATAACTAGCGCAGTTGTTGATAGCTTTGGAATAATTATAGACTGAACAAAGTTATTGGGTTCAACATAAAATAAAGTTTCTTCAGAGCAATTAGTGTTTGGAAGAGTTGAGAGGTGTTCCCACTATGCATCCAAATCGTTCTGAAAATCTTTTTTAAGATCATCTCTATAGGTCATTTGTTCAGGTAATTAAATCAACTAGTAGCCGACATTGAACTTCGGACATCCTTCTTCACTTCTCTTTCTACACAGAACTTACATTCAGCTCTTTGATACCAATATATCTCTAAAACTAAACATTTTGTGTTTACCACAGTATGCTATTCTTTGTGGAAGCAGCTATTGATCCGGGTTCCCCTTCTTATTCTTCTTTATTCAAAGTAGCACCTGTTGGCAACAATGATTCTGCTTTGGATTTCAAGGCTAACATTGTTGTTGATGTTAATGCTGGTTCCAAGATAGGAGAAAGCAGAACTCACCTTGTTTGAAAACTCGTTTGGTATCCAAGGGCTCATAGAGGCATATTAGCCAGAAAATATGTCCCATGAGTATGATTTTCTATTCTTAATGGAACTAGAGCTATAGCGATAGAGAATACTCCCCTCTTGAGTAGCTCATAGGAGATCTCATTACCTACACAATAAGTATGAACTTTCGCTCTCTTTTGCTATATAGATATGTATATGCAGAGGCTTGTCTGCAGGCCTGAGTCCTATGTTCCATCCGACTACCTTTGACGTAGCTGTCAGAGGTTTTCCGAAAGTCACTCGCGGGATGACGTAGTCTATTCGTGTTCTTTCGTTTACTCTGTACCAATCATTATTCTTCATAGGACGTAATTTTAATGAATGTAAAATACTATAAAGAATGAGAGAGAGAATAAAATTAATATCCGAAACCGTGCTCCGACAAGAACTCTTCAGGTGTGCTCCATGATAAATTATTTGCGAGATAGATACTGGATTCATCGTCATTCGATGGGGAACTATAATTTAGAACAGATTCAACAGTCCAAGCTAAATAATCTCTAATTGGCGGAATCGTAACATTGTCAGTTTTTGTCTTTAGAGGAATTCCTTGGATCAAATTATTCGATGATAAAACCACAGAGCTTTTACTTTCTAATATTAAGTTTACTAATCTCATTCTAGACAAAAAATTGGTTGACTTTTCTAAGAAACTTCTTAATGCATTAGAACCCAAGTGAAGTGCATAACCTATAAACCGGTTCCAAAAAATATTTTTCTTGTATTTTTTAAATAAAAAATTGTTGTTGTGCAACAGAATGACTAATGATGTTATTAAGCTTTGACTCACTTGCAGCCCCGCACGAGTCGAGCAGCTGCCGACAACAAACAATGCAGTCGCTGCAACAGTGGCAATGACAAAAGCCATATTTTAAACATACTCAGCGGTATATGTATAACGGTAACAACACGAAAGCAAGAGCGATTAACATATAAATGAAACAAAAGTAGATAAGACACCGAAAGCACCGAAAAGAACATTAAGACCACAACAAAGCCACCTACAACTCTACAACAACAAAAGTAAAAATAATAAAACCATAAGAACTAAATTATTCATCAGTCTAAACAATAAAATTAAAAAAAAAAATTAAAACAAAAATAAATTGGAAAAAAAATAATAATAATGAAAACAAAGCTTAAAAACAACTTAAAAATATAAAAACAAATATTAAACAAAATAAAAATAAATATAAAAAACAAAAATTAAAAAAATTATTTAAATTTAATTAAAATAAAATAAAATAAAATAAATAAAATAAAATAAAATAAATTAAATTTAAATAAAAGAGTATAAAAAAATAAAATTAAATAAAATGAAATAAAGTAAAATAAAATAAAATAATCTAAAATAAAATAATACAAAATAAAGTAAAATAAAAAAAAATAAAATAAAATAAATTAAAAAAAACATAAAATAAATTAAAGTAAAATAAAATAAAGTAAAATAAAATAAAGTAAAATAAAAAAATAAAATATAATAAAATAAAATAAAACGAAATAAAATAAAATTAAATTAAATTTAATTCAATTATATTAAATTAAATTAAATTAAATTAAACAAAATAAAATTACGTAAAATAAAATAAAATAAAATAAACAAAACAAAATAAAATAAAATTACGTAAAATAAAACAAAAAAAAGTAATATAAAATAAAATAATATATATCAAATAAGATAAAATAAAATAAAACAGTGTAAAATAGAATAAAATAATATAAAATAAAATGAAATAAAATAAAATGAATAAAACTAAATAAAATAAAGTAAGAGAAAATAAAATAAAATAAAATTAAATAAAATGGTATAAAATGAAATAAAAGCAACAGTCAAATGAATTTAAAAAAAATATTAAATAAAACAAAAAATAAAAACAAAAATACCATAAACACCACAAAAAGCTAAACTTTTAGACGCGTGAGCATCAATTGTTTACACAAATAACCAAATCGAGGTCTTCACAACAATAACAATAGCAACATTTGAATAATGTTCGCCAGCTAACTGTACTCGTAAATGCTTCATGTTCTTTTGGGTCATGCGCACGGACCACAAACAATTAAATTTTGACATTTGAACGAGTGTAAATGAGTAATTACATTTTAATACAAAAACAAACAAAAAGAGAGCGAAACAAAAAACGTACATTCACTTGTTCATTTTCGATGGTTTTGCTTTAATTACAAACACGAACAATAAAAGTAGTGATAAAAATAAAAAATCCGCTTCGCTTTGATCACTCAACAATGGCGTTCACAAAGCAGCAGCAGCAAACACAACAACAACAACAGAGAGAGCGAGATAGAGAGAAAAACACATAAAAGAAATGTAAATACAGTTTTATCTATAGCAACAACAACAACTTGACCAGAAATAAAAACTAAATTAACAAAAAAATTAAGAAAAGCCACTAGTGGGTCTTAAGAAGTCTTTTGGAGCTTTTTATTTTATGTCAGAAATACCCTCGATGAGTTTGGCCCTTTCGATGGTCGACTGCGTTTAGGAAAACACCAGGACAATTCATTATAAAGTGCATAAATCATATTTTCTTCCAAGCAACTACGAGATTGGAGACCCGGGAAGATCTTAAGCTACGCTGTGTGATTTCGCAACGTATAATTCCCGGTTAGAACTTTCATTACGGAAAAGAGCCTTCCCGATCTTCTGAGTTCTCGCAATTACGCATGTTGAGGTGCTAGCTCAGCGATCGCTGACCAATGATTTCGACTCCGTGTGTTTTACAACAAATTTTGCAACGACGGACTGCGTAACCACAGACATTATTCTACACATGGCGTTGAGACCAAGAATTAGGGTTGATCAGAGTCGGGTCGTTGAACCATTTCCAGCTGCTAAGTTAAAATTACTCTTTCTAGCGATTTCCATCATACAATCCTTTGGAAGAAGACACAATTTTTTATCGATTGCGGTCATTCTTCTTTCTCTCCTCGATGTTTTCCTTTCGCTTCTACTTTAATAAACATTGCCTACTTGGGCCATATCCGCAATTACTAGCCCCTAAAGTCAATAGTCTAAAGTAAACTCAAAAGCTGCTATCTCGGTTCGAGAGCGAAAGAAGTATAGGTTAAGGAGATCTTTTAAGTGATCCTTAAACCGGGTAATGAGACGTCGAGGTCATGGTTAGTCTCCAAACCTCAGCCACTCTGTGGTTATTGGATCGTATAGATCTTTCCACCATTTCTTTAAAATTACGAAAGCTCGAGATCGGATTGGTTAACTTCGGTATTTGTGATCTTATTGACTACAAAAACAATTGTCTTTAACAACAATACATGTTGCCACAACACACTAAGAGTATAACAGTATTTGAATAATAGTGACACCAATAACAATAACAACAACAACAACAACATAAAAAGCTCTAGATGAACGAAAATCCGCCTAGTCAACAGCTTCCCAGCCGCAATGCGAACACAACAGCAAACCACAATGGAACGCCAAGTTATATAACAACAACAGCTACAACAACTCATTAGTGTCGGTATTACCACATTAACGGCAACCATACCAACAAACAAAATTATTACAAATACAATTACAATTGTTTAGGTGCCGCCGACAAAGACTCAACTCGACTACTTGAATCACGATTTGTAAACAACGCGGACGAGAGCGTAGACGGACAGACGGCAATTGTAATGATGAATACAACAAACAACAGACATACATATGTACATACATGAAACGTGCGTTCGTCAGCAATAAAATAATAACAATAACAACAAAATGCTTCGACGCTCATCCACCCGCACAAAGCCTCCGGAATCCACTTCAACCGCGCGTCTTGGCATGCAGAACGGCAGAATGAGCAGCCGCCACAACAAAACGCAACACCATATACCAAATAACAATAACAACACACATACTCGTATATGATCTTTTTGAAGTAAGCATACGATTTTTGGAGAAGACAATCACTTGAAAACCGATAATGATCCACCAATCCGTTACGCTTCGTCCCCTCCCGTCCCGTCCCAGCGCACTTATTAAGCTCCAACTCACCACCGACGATCCCCGCGCTCTTACCTTCCTCATCCATTGTACGACGTATCGTGTGGTAGCAGCAGCGGCGGCAATTGTTTTGGCGATCTCATTTGGCTCACTCACAATCAGTCAAAATTGAAAATTTATTGAATAAAAAAAGAGTTTAAATACCAACTCTCGCTGTGTGTGTGCATGTGTGTGTGTGTGTAGTTTACAACACAGCAAAATCAACAAAGGATTTCTGGTTGGTTCTGCTTTTGGTGCTTTTTTCCGTTTGTTTTGTTGAAACAAAAATAGCTCGTGTCAAAAGGCTTTGATCCATTAATCAATATGGCCCGAAAAAATGTCTGAAATGCCACGTATCGTCCAATATGTATGTACAATGTGTAACATATGCTTTGTTGTTGTTTTTTTTTGTGGTTTTTCTGGCTGTTGCTGCTGCTGCTGCTGCTGCATTGTGATGCTCTTCTTAAGGTCCAGTCGCTTTGGTGTCGGCGTAGTCTTGAAAGTCCGAAGTGACGGATTGCCGGCAAACATTGTTATGAGTCAATATGGTTTTGTTTGAGTGGTGTGTATGTACATATGTATTATGCAATAAGTTGTGGGAATGAAAAGCCAAAGTACTGTGGCAAATTTCAACTGAATAAAAAAAATATAATTATTTTATTTTATTTTATTTAATTATTATATTTTAATTTATTTTTTTTATCTCAATTTCGTTAATATTATTTTATTTTTTTACATTTTATTTTAATAAACACATGTACTTTTTGTGTGTTTTTTTATTTTACTTCATTTTGTTCTAATTTGTTAAATATAAATTTTTTTTATTTTAATTCATTACAGTTTATTTAAATTTGATTTATAATATTCGAAATAATTTGATTTAATTTTTCTTCAGTTTTTAAATTAATTTATTTTAATTTTAATTTTAATTTATTTTATTTGTATATTTGTTTATTTTCATTTATATTATAGTTTACTTAAGATCATTTTATTTCATTTAATTTTATGGTGCTTATTTATTTTTATCTTTTTTTGTTGAAATTTATCTCATTTAATTTAATTTCAATTCTTTAAATTTTGTTTTAATATATTTTCTAATATTTATTACAAAACGCCAATTATATATATAATATATATTGTTTTCTCTGATTTTTTTTAATTTTATTTTGTTTTACTTTTCTATTTTGTTTTATGTTTTTCATATTATTTTATTTTGTTTTTTTTTTATATTATTATGTTTTTATTTTCATCTTTTTTTATTTCAATCTATTCTGTTTTCATTTACTTTATTTTAATTCATTTTTCTTTATTTATTTTACATAATTTATTTTTTTTAATTTAATTTTAGTATTTCATTTTATTTTATTTTAAAATATTTTATCTTAATTTATTTCAATTTATTAGCTTTGCTTCATTTTATTTGTTTTTTATTATTTCATTTAATTATATTTTATTTATATTTACATTTATTATAATATTTTTATTTTTACTTTTACTTTTATTTTCAGTTTAATTTTTATTTTTATTTAATTCATTTTACCTAAATTTATTTTATTTAAATTTATTTTATTGTATTTTACTTTATTTTATTTTATTTATCTTTTTTTAATTTACCCACTTATTTATTTAAATTTAATTAATATTGCTCAATATTAAATTCTTTATTTTTTTATTTTAATTTTTATTTAATTTTATTTTTTTTATTTCCCTTCATTTTATTGGTTTATTTTATTTTGTTTCCTTTATTTTATTTGCATTTATTATAATTTATTTCAATTTATTTTATTTTGTTTAACCCTATTTAATTTTTTTATTTAATTCGGTTTTACTCAGTTTTAGTTTTAATTTGACTTATTTAATTTAAGTTAATTTTTGTTATTGTTAGTAAAATAAATATATTGTATTTTATTTATTTATTTTGGTTTATTTATTTCTAATTTATTTTATTTTACTTCACTCATTTTATTTCTTTATTTAATTTTATTTATTTCTATTTATTTTATCTTACTTTGCTTTATTTTATTTTATACATTTTTAGTGTATTTAATTTAATTTATATTTTTTTAATTAAGTTATTATATTTTATTAAATTAAATTCAATTTCATTTATTTTCTTTTTTATTTATTTTTTTTTTGTCATTTTAATTTATTTATTATTTCATATTATATATATAACGAATAAATTTATTTTAATTTAATTTATTTCATTTTATTTTATTTTATTTATTTTGTTTTATTTTATTTTATACATTTTTATTTTATTTTATATATTTTTAGTGCATTTTACATAATTTATTTATTTTTGAACTAAGTTCTTTGATTCTATTATATTGAATTCAATTTAATTTTTTTTAATTAAGTTTAGTTTTATTTTAATTTATTATTATTTTTTCATTTTAAATTATTTTTATTTTTTTTTTCATTTTAATTTATTTTATTATTCTTTTACGTTTTTAAATAAAATTTAATTTAGCTTATTGAATTGAATCTAATTTTATGTTATTTATTTTTTATTTTATTGTTTTTATTGAATTTATTTCATTTATTATATTGTATTGTTTTTAATTTTTTCTTTTATTTTAATAATGTTTTGTGTATTTTGTTAGAATTTTTTTACCTAATTTATTTTGTTTTACTTTGTCAAATTCAATTTAGTTTATTTTAATTTTATTATTTTTTTAATTTAAGAATTTTATATTTTTTAATTTTAATTGTTTTATTATTAGATGTTTTATTTTTTTTAATTTAATTTACTTTAATTTATTTTAATTTATTTAAGTATATTAAATAAAATATATTTTTCTTTAATTTTATTATTTTAATTTATTTGTATTGATTTAAATATTTTAAATTTTATTTTATTGATTTATTTTTTTATTTATTTTTTATTTTATTTCAATAAAATTTAAATTAAGTAATTTTTATAATATTTATTTTTTAGCATTATTTTAATCAATTTTATTTTCACTTCAATTTTATTTTTGTTTAATTGTTTTTATTTACCACATTCCGGCATTGTGCCCCAGCATTTGGCCTTCATTTACTTCAAATATTATGAACACTTTTCCCAATCTCTATCTGATAAACTTTGTTTTTGCATTTAACAACACAACTACCAGCTTTAATGCTTTGTTTAAACAATACAAATAACAAAACAGTTCAAATACATCGAAAAAAAAACAATTTACAACAAGAAAATTTTGAAGGAAAATGATGACGAACAATTCTAATTGTAAAGTGACCAGTGAAACATTACAGAAAGAGAAGAACAAGAAAAAAACAGAAGAAGAAAATATCAAAATTGAAAAGTAAATAAACTAAAAGGATTACACTGTATGACTACAATAGAACATAAAAGAAAGCATAT